>CM038679.1:291370513-292054687 GCA_021605205.1 Aegilops longissima | reverse complement strand
AGATTTTTTTACGGACATCAAAGGGCAGGGGGAATCCTCATTGAATTTCTTCAGCTTCCGCTTGCTTAGAACTTTTGCGGGTGCTTAGATTCAAAAGTCCTCAGTTACCAGTGGGATCACCATTTCCTTCCAAAGGACCTTGGGCATGGAGGATTTAAGAATTTCTTCATTCTTTTCTTATCGTTTCCTTCCATTGCGCCATCTCCGTCAATTTCTGAACCACTTTTGGGTGATTTTTGCTTTCTTGTTAAAGAATCGATTATTTCTTCGTGGTTTCAAGTCTGACCTGTTTTCTTTTTTCCGCCACCAGATTTTCTTCCTGAGGAAATTGAAAATTGAGTTTTCAAGAATGGCAGTTTTTTTTCGAGGAACGCCAAATAGTTAAGTTATGGCCTAGGGTTTTCAAGCGAATTTTCCGGGAAAATATAGGTGGAAATTTGAAGAGGATATCCAGATTTTTCAAAAGAACAATTTAGGTTTTGACCCAAACCTTAAGAATTTCAATGTTCATTTTCTTAGGTTCCGAGTTTAAGATCAAGACCAAAATTGAGGAATCTTGAAGAAAATCATTGCAGAGAAAGAGCAAGAGATTTGAGGTTTCTTGTTGAGGAATTTAAATAAAAGAAGAAGAAGAAATTTAGAATCAAAGGGTTAAAAATCTTTAATTTACTCAAGGAAGCACGTTCTGAGATGAAAGTGGAAGTTCTCTGTCGCACTTTTTTAATTGGCGAGGAAATCAGGCCGGGAGGGCGGAGTGAAGAAATTCCACTTTTGCAAAAGGAAGAGGTCAAGGAAGGGCCTCAGGGAATGGAGAAGGGGCTTAGGGTTTTGAGGAGCTCGAGCGAGAGAGAGGTCGAGAAAAAGAGTGAGGAAGGAGAGGGGGTATTTAACCACTGAAAAACGGTCGTCCAAGATTTAGGACAACCGGCTCTTGCACGCTCTTCTCAACGTGTCACCCACGAAAGGTAGTGGAGATCAAAGATCGGGGGAATAATAATGCATCGTGGGATGCGGAACGGTTTGAGCGGTAAAACAAGTTTGGATAAGATTTGTTTTAAAGTTTGTGATTTCTTCAGTGGACAAAAGAAGAATTTGAACGAAGTTTCAAAGTAGAACGCAATGAAGAATTTGTGAATGGATTTGTTGAGGCATAGAGGGGAAGGGTCCCATCACATTCACTTAGCGTAAAAAGCGACTTGAAGAAATAGCCATAAGTGAATGCAGAGGACATAAACCATATATATATAAGCCAATGAAGAAAGACGACGGAAAAAGGAAGAATTTAAAGTTGAAGAATTTGAAAACTAAGAATTTCAAAACTAAGAAAACTCAAATTGAAGATTTTCAACTTTGGTGGTGTGACCAACAGATAAGAATGATGATTTCAAACACCAAATTGTCGAGGGTTCAGAATCAAATTCTTCATTAATTTCTTCACATTTAGAGTGTTATTCTTCATTGAGAAAAAACGCTTTTCATGTGTTGCACATCTAAGTCATCAATTTTGCATAAGTGTTAGGATGTTTTTCAAAGAACCTCAAGATTCTAAGATATTTAGCTCACACCGCAACTTGCTAAATTCTTCTCACCAAGGGCTTAGTGAAGATATCAGCTAGGTTCTTCCCTTCACGGCTCGATGGAGATGTCGCCTTCAACACATGATCAAAGAAAATGATGACGAATTTGAATGTGCTTTGTCTTCAGTGCGAACGGTTTGGAGCAATTTGATGGCACTTCATTTCACAGAGAGAGGCACATTCTTCACGTTGATGGTAGTCCTTGAGGGTTTGTTCATCCATAGTAATTGAGCACAACACGAGCCAGCAGAATGTATTCAGCCCGCAGCGGGAGGATAAACGCTTTCTTCGAGGACCAATGACCAAAGATCGTCGAGGAAATGACAAGTACCGATGTTGATTTTCCACCGATCACCAAAGATAGTCAGTCTAATATCCAATGAGATCAAAAGTAGAGCCCTTTGGGTACCATAATCCTAGTGTTGGTGTGAGCTAGATATCAAGAATATGCTTACCCTTTATGGTGTGATTCCTGTAGCTTGAAATCGGGCACACATGCAAACACTAACATTATATCCGCCTAGATGCACATAAGTACAATAAAGAACCAATCATGGAGCGGTATACCTTGTGTCAAGTCAATACCATTTTCATCAAGGCATAGATGGCCATTTGTGGGCAAGGAATTTTGACACCTTTGCAATCTTGCATGCCAATTTCTTCAGACATCTTTGAGGTATTTTCCAGATATGAATATGCCATTGTGTTGTTGAAATTTGAAGACCAAGAAGAATTTCAACTCTCCCATCATAGACATTTGATACTTCATCATCATATAGGCAAATTCATCACTATAACGGGTCAAGAAACCAAAGATAATATCATCAACATATATTTGGCACACAAACAGCACCATCATAAGATTTAGTAAAGAGAGTAGGTCGAGGAACTGGTGTGAAGCCATTCTTCACAAGAATTCCTTCAATGTATCATACCACCAGGGGCTTGCTTGAGGCCATAGAGGGCCTTATTTAGTCTCAAGACTTTTCGATTCTTGATCTTCAAAACCTGGGGTTGAGCAAATATACTTCTTCCTAACTTAATTGAGGAATGCACTTTTCACATCCATTTGATATAAAGTGATATTGTGATGGTTAGATAGGCAGTAATATGCTAATAGACTCAAGTCTAAACAGTGCAAAAGTTTCATCAAATCAATTCTTCAACTGCTGTAGCCTTGAGCTACTAGTCGTGCTTTTCCTCACCACAAGACCATTTTCATCTTGCTTGTTGCGGTAGATCCATTTTGTGCCAATGATATTATGCTTTGCAGGATCCGGACGCTGACCGTTCCACACGCTGTTGAGCTCAAATGATGTAATTTTTCTTGCACCGAATCCACGCCCAAATGCTTCATCTACCTTAGTGGGCTCTGGATAGAGACAAAAGCATAGTGCCCAAAAAGTTAGATAATGAAGCTTTTGAGCGAGTGAGAGGACCGCGCTCAATGTCATCGGATCTTGTCAACTTGCACTTCTTTTGCAACGCGAGGATGAGCTGGTTTCTTCGAGGAATTTGATCATTTTCCTCAGACCATTTTCTTCAAAGATTATCTTCAGTGCATCACCGACGTTTCCACAGGAATGAATTTTCAAGTTTTTCAAGAGGAATGACATCCTCGCTGCCTTGAACCAATAGAACCTCGGGTTCGCTAACAGAAGGTAGGTGCCTCCAGCCATTAGTTTCATCAACCGACATCTACAAAGGTCAACAATCTTGTGAAGTATGTTGGACTGAGGGTGCAGTCCTTTCCGAACCAAGCATAAACCTTCATGTGCTTTCGCAAATTTAGAGGGTGGTGAGGATCTCTAATCCAGCATTTAGCAATCAAGACTTTGAAATAACTTACATTGGGTTTTTGTCGGAGGAGTTCATAGGCGTCTTTTGAAGAATTTGTGAAGATATACTGTTGATGATGTGGCACGCAGGTCAATTGCTTCAATCCAAACGACTAGGCGCTTTTATTCATCAAGCATAGGGAGCCATCTCAACAAGAGTTCGTTTTTGCCCCACGACGCCATTTTGCCGAGGAGAGGGAGGATAACCATGAGTAATACCAAGTTCATCAAGATAGTCATCAAGACCGAATTTTGAACCGGCCCATTGTCACTCCCGATTGCTTGATCTTCACACCAAAGTTGGTTGAAGCCTCGAGGAAAATCGCTTGAAGATTTCCGACTTGATTTTGTAAAAAATGTACCCATTGTAACGAGAGTAATCATCAACAAAACAAAGCCATAAAGGATGCCATTAGTGACCCGGGAGTAATGATTGGGACCAAAGAGGTCCATGTGAAGCAATTCAAGGACGAGTAGTGGTCATGATAGTCTTCCCTGCTTGGCCTGGTCATTTTTCCAGCTTCACAGTTCGGATAAGTGATCCTTGAGGAATTTGACATTCTCAATGCCAATGACATGCCCTTCAAGGCAGTAAATTCCTCATGCCGTGACCAAGTCCGATGCCATAGCCCCTTCCGCTTTTGCAAGTAGACACCTGGTGGTCCCGTGGAAAATCAACAATATACAAGTTCCTCTCCTAAAGCCTTCAAGACTTTGGAATTGTCGCCTTCATAATCACAACACAACGATATTTTACCAAAGATAACTACCATATCAAGATCACAAAGCATTGAGACCATATGAGGTTATATCCTAAAGACTCAACAAGCATGACTTGTCCTTTGTGCATGTCTAGAGATAGCAACCTTACCAAGTCCCAATACCGATTTCTTTTGTCAAGAAAGATGATATGCTTCGATGTGACGGTGATAAGGGAGCATCCATCAATAGATTCTTGTCACCAAATATGTGATTGGTACATCCACTATCGAGGAACCCACTCCTGCTGGTTTTGGGGTTGATCATCCGCAGATGAATTAGTACAACTTACGCATCTCTATATACTTATGCTGAAGAATATGGTATCAAGTTCATCTGATGAATTTCATCAACAAGATCAACTCGATAAGCAAAGAGGAGGACGCAGAAATGAAAGTTCATTTCATCATGATTGGCCCAAGGCCTTTCTCAGCAATTTGTCGTGCCCCAAAGAAAATTCTTCTTCAGACGCTTAAGACACGTCTGGAGACCTCGGACCTTAGTAAGAGATTAGTTTTTTCTTCACCACCCACATCTCAAGGGGTGGCAAAGAGTTCATCACTCATGAAAGCACCATATGAGAATGGTGGCATAGAGGCCAAACCATTTCGTGCCACATAAGAGGGTTAGGTGCATATGAATAAGCAGAAATTCTTCGAGGACTCACAAACATATTGGTTTGAAGAATAATGCACATATTCACAGCCTCTAGCTCTCACCGTAAATGTAGTTATTAGCACGATGATAATCATATGAGGATTCTTTGATCCTTTTGAGGAATTTGATCCACGTGAGGAATTTGGTCCGTATGAGGACTTGGATCCATATGAAGAATTTTGTCCATATGAAGAATTTGATTCGGGGTTCCTTTCTTCACCGGTGGTGTCATGAGGACATTCACCGAAGACTTTCAAGGCACTTTGGGAACCTGGATTTTCTTTCATAGGGGCCGCTCCGCAGCTTAGTGCCAACATATCTAGCAAATACTCCACCATTCTGATTTTTGAACAGTTTATAGTTTGAGTCAAATGACTCATCATCGTAATGAGGAAATTCACATGTAAAGTCAGATAAGGTGGATGGATCAATCGAGGTCCCTTTGCGTAAACTCCATGAGGTTTTGGGATATCGCCAAAGCCCAAAGACGCTCCATCAAGATTGAGTTTCCTCTCAAAGGCAATACCTCTTTCCTAGGTTTCTCATGGAGGATCTGCTTTTAAGCACATCACAAAGAGTCTGATGTCTTTGGAGGCTTTTTGTACATACCATTATGTACAATTCCTTCAAATCTATCGCATCACAAGGATACTAGCAATGTCCTCGGTGAGAAATTAGTGATAGCAGAGAAGGTGTGGAAGAACTTGTAACAATGGAAGCATTTGAACATTCGTGTGAAGAATTAAGCAGATTCACGCTCAATGCATTTTAAGCATGGAGGAACAAATTCTTCTTGAGAAGCGTCGATTTGTTGAGCAAGTAATGAATCGCGCTCCTTCTCAAGATCTTCATAACTCGCTTAGCTTCTCAAGATCTGCTTTCTTTTGAAGAAATTCATAAGAAAGTTTCTCATGATCGACAAGAGAGTTAGTTATGATGAATTGAAGGTCGCTGCTTTAGATCGAACTTCTCAAGATTTTCAGCCAGTGGCTTGAGTGCGATCCATTTCTTCACCTAACATATCATCACTCTATCTCATCATGTTTTGAACCTTTTCAAAAGCCCTTTGTTGTTTTATAGCAATCTCAGCAAGTTTAGAGAAGCTGGGCCAGATCCTCACCGATTCATTTTCACCGGATTCCAGGAGGTGTAATTGAGTACCGGCACCTTTTGCCATGAAGCAATAGGTGGGAGCAGTAGTCATCATTTTCTTCCTCATCGCTTGTGCTCATGAGTCGGGCTTTCTTCAAGGTTGAAGATGGATTGCTAGAACATAAGCAGGAGAGTAAGAGCCGTGCTAGCCAATACCAGATTCGGATTCTTCGCACTCTCCTCTTCCCTCATTCCCCTGGATTCAGCTTCAGAGTCCATTTCTTGCCAATGAATGCCCGGTCCTTTTTGGAGCTTCTTCTTCGTGAGAAGAAGGCTTTGAGGATTTTGATGATGAAGATTTTGATGATTTCTTCTTCTTCTTCACGCCATCGTAATCGTAATCCTTGTGTTTCTTCTTAATTAATTCTCCTAATCGAGGACAATCTTTGATATAGTGACCAGTGTTTCTTGCATTTGTGGCAAAGTCTTCGCTTATAGTCACTAGATGAGGAATCACCGCTTCTTGAGGATTTTCCAAACGCATCAATGCCTTTGTGAATTTCTGAATTTCTTCACTAGCAAAGCAGTCCTCGCCAAATTCTTCAGATCTCCAAGGCTACTACCGTGATTCTTCACTCAGATTCAGATTCAGCCTTGGCCTTCTGTATAACGTGTTTTTCCATAGCCGTAACCATAGAGATCTCTCAAAGAAGTTGAACTCGTGAGTATTTAGCCTTCTTGGATAATGTAGGATCAAGAGACTTGTAGTCAGCCTGCTTTCAATCATCGCAGAGTGCTTAAATGAGGAATCGTTTATCTTAGTAATTTCTTCACCACCTCATGGTCGGGGTGATGTCAAGGACCCCAAGCTTGAAGCTCATTTGAGATGTCAAGGAGGCGATCAAGGTTTGTTGAACATTTTCGCTGTCGTAGTCTTTTGAAGTTGTTGAAGAGATTCAAGAACATCAACTCGAGAGTCACGCTGAGTTGAAACACCTTCATTTACTTTGGATTAGCCTGTCCCGTATGAGTTTAGTGATTCCAAAGCACTCACTCTTCCATATTGGTCTCTTGCTCAGATGTATGGTTACATATGATATTCTTCGCTTGAGAATCGAGTTGCTTGAATCTCTTCACATCAGCATCATTCAGAGAGGGTGGACTGAGAAACACCTTTTGTCACAAATATACCGTAGATCGCTGTCAATTTGTTTAAGATGCATTCGTATTTTGTTCTTCTAGTAGGGGTAGTCCGTCTCCATCAAGGTAGGGACACCTCGGTTGAGACCTTGATCATACCTCAGGCGCACATAACTAAAACCCGTGGTTAAACTAAAATCACGTAACAAGGGAGTACCTTGCTCTGATACCAATTGAAAGCAAGCTATATCGACTAGAGGGGGGTGAATAGATGCATTTTATATATTTACAAATTCTTCACTCGAGGAATCAATCGTGAGGAAATTCCTTAGCTAAGAAATACATGCAGCGGAATAAGTACTCAAGTAAGCATAACAGATTACAAGCATAGTCATCATGATGAAATGAAGACAATCACAGAGCATCGAAAGCGTAATCACAGTGATAACTCAAGATGAAGACAAACAGATCAAGAAATTGAACTGAGGAAATTGAGAAAGTCACCACCAAAGTCTTCAAACACGTAGCATGAACAAACACTCAACACAAGAATGAGGAAATGAAAGGGTTGAGGAAATAGAACCAGCTTAGGTTGGTGAAGACAATGATTTGGTAGACCAGTTCCCAACTGGCTGTCCTCAACAGTATCGTCTGGGTTGAGCGGCCGAGTATTTAAACTCGAGGACATGCAGCCCCGGACACACTCCATCACCGAAAGCACGCAGCCTCAGACACCAAGTCTCATCAGATTCTCCTTGAACTAAGGTCACGCAGACCTCGCCCAATCACTCGTGGTAAGTCTTCAGCGACTTCCAAACCTTCACATACTTGGTCACCGGCCATCCACAATTCCTCTTGATGTTTCTAGACAGTGACGCCTAACCGTCTCGAAGAAGCACAGTCTTCAAAGGTAAAGCGCCGGATCCACGCTGGATCAATTTCTTCAAAGGATGCTCAATCACTTTGGGTTTGTCAGGGTTTGGTTTTGGGTTTTTCTCACTTTGGGTTTTCCTCACTTGATGATTTTCACCAAAGTCCTCGTGAGGATGGGTTCTCAAATGACAAGTGTCAAGTTCTTCGAGCAGCCAACCAACTAGTGGTTGTAGGGGGCGGCTATTTATAGCCTAGGGAGCAGCCCGACATGATAAGACATAAATGCCCTTCAATGATATGACCGCTAGGTGGATAAGATATTTGGGATACAAGATAAAGAGATTAGGAACGGTTTGAAATTTGAACATCAAATTCCTCGGCTTATCATGTTCTCATCGTAGGTAATTCAGACCGGCGAATTTTAACTCCTCAAGAACAAATTCTCACGATTCGTAAGAGCTTGCTTCTCGTTTCTCAAGAAATTGACCGAACTCATATGAGATTTCCAAAGGCTTCACTCAAGGGATTGGTAGGTGAGGATTTTGAGTTGAGCATCAAATGGAAATTTTTCCTTAGTATTTCCTACCCCTTTAACAAGACGGTGTTTCCATGACTCAAGAAAGAGAAATGAAACTACGAAAAACAAAAGTCTTCACGCCTCATGTTCCTCAAGCGTAATACCAAGTCTTCGTGGATCACACCAATCTCTTCACTTTCAAAGTCTTCGTAAAGTCTTCGTAATTATCAAATTCTTCAGCTTGAAGAAATTCATTTTAGGGTCGATTTTCTCGTGTAATTATCAAACTCCTCATAGACTTATAGACCTGTGTACACACAAACGCATTAGTTGCTTAACCTATAAGTCTTCAATACACCAAAATCACTAAGGCACTAGATGCATTTACAAGATTAACTCAAATTTCTCCCCTTTGTCATCGAATGACCAAAAGGATCAAATCGAGGACCAACGCCTTTTGAAGAATTTCAAGTTGAAGACGGATGCTGAAAGATTGTTAGGGTCGGTTATTCAAGTAGGACCAGAGAAGAAAGTCTTCCAAATCTTCATTTTCATCAAAGATCGCGAGATGAAGAATAGGAGCTGGCCACTCAAGGAAGGAACTTCGACCTTCTTGAATTTCTTCGAGGAGGTGCGTACCAGTCAAATTCTTCCTTGAGTCCCATTGATTGCAGTTCTTCTTCATTATAGACATGTGAAAGAATAGCCCAAAAGCGAAGAAGGTTTCATGAAGATAGTAGTGGGTTTTCTTCACCGCATTGTGAGTTGAGGTCAGATTGTAAAGAAGAGTTCCAAATCGATCGTTTGATCTACTTATGATTGCGATCAACCTTCCGATGAAGACCGAGGAGTAACTCATGATCAGCCATCACCCCGTGTGAGCTTGAGGACTATGCTTAATCGAGGTATTTGCTGTCGAGTCATGTGTGGTAGAGTCATCATCGGTGGAGTAAGATGTCGCCATGCTAAACCCGTCCATCCAATGGACGAATGCTTTCATCTATCACAACAAGAGCCTTTCCTTTTCATCAGCTGAGGTAATTGCCGCTTGAGGACTTGAATCGGGCGCAGAATGTAATGGTTCAAAGTATCAGCCTTGTAATTCAGTGAAGATCTCGAATTGATGAATCTCATAATCCAAGGTGCATAAGGCTTCACCAAAGGTGACATGGCAATGTTAGCTTTAGTCCTCATGAAGAAATCATGGAAATTGACGGAACGCCCATGGATGATGTTGAAAAGCATATTCTTTCATGATGCCAACGACCTCTTTCATCATTCGAGTCGTGGGCCCTTGATAGGACCCATAGTCTTCACAAAATTCGATAGACGGTCCGAATCACATAATAATTCCTTGACGAGGAATTTGGTCCTGGAGCTTGCTTTGGTTTCAAAGGCTTCATCACTTTCTTCTTGCATATAGTGATTTGAAAGTTCCTTTTCTTCATAGATGCAAGCAGGCACCATCAAGCCGGAGGACCGAGTGGTAGGGCACTAAGCAATTCACTTGCTGGAGCCTTGTAGTGAGTATTTTCGTCATCCAATCCAAGACCCATGAAGTCACATCTTCAGAGATCTCCCGTGATGTGCAAGGTTGCATAGAATCAAGAATTAGCTTTTCGCTCCAATAATCACAAATATCGCAGTAAGGTTTAGGAGACTCACGCCGAAGAACACTTAGGACGGGCTCAAAGTCAGGCAATGACTCCATATCCACATGAGGAATATGAGCATGATCAAGATTTTGTCCTTGTTGAAAAGCATCGAGGAATAGAAGTTGGCTTTGATCGGCAATTCCGTAAGCTCCTTCCTAATTCGAAAGCGTAATCATAAGGATTATATTCAGGAAGAACACGTGCTCGCAAAGAAATCTTCACCTTGAACTTTTGTTTGGTTGAGAACGGATTCTTTCGCTTAAGGCAGAGGGGTGTCATGAGTTGCATCACCACCTCAGTGAATCGTAAGTTCAGTGTTCTTCAAATTGAGGAATTTCTTGGTCCTCAACTTGTGTAGTCCTGAGGATTTTCAGCAAAGTAGAGTTTCATCATCACTAGTGTTTGGAATTTCTTCATGCCGTAACAAGTGGGTTGATTTTCTTAGTGAATCCGGACAGTCTGTGCAGGGAGTGAGGAACTTGTTGAAGCGGGTGAAGAGCGAAGTATTGGGATGTTGATTTTCCTAAAAGTCATCATTGATCACCGAGGAGGTGCATCCAATATCCACATCTTCATTTTCAATTTCCTCAAAGACCATCTTCAGGAATTTCATGGTCTCGATGAGGGAATGACTGGGGTTGAAGGGATTGCTTCCACTTCAATTTTCTTCATCAATTTTCTCCGACGTGAGCAGAGATTGATGTTCATCATCGATCCGTTGGGATCTCATATTCTTCTCCAAAAGGAACTACTTCCTTTGATGGTATGGAGGAAATTGAATAGCATCAATTGCTTTCAATGTAGCTGGTCATTGGTTTCATTTTCTTCGCAATTAAGAACTCGGACGCAGCCGAAGCTTTCCTTTCTTCTCACAGCAGCTCGCTCAGTAGCCTTTTTGTTTTCTTCACATCGTATGCAGAGAAGAATTGAGATGGAGTTGGCTCGGAGGAGCCGAGGAATTTGGGGCAGTTTCTTCAGAGCAATCGATGCCTCTGTTTTGAATAGTTTCAGTCAGCGCATCACTAGTGGGTGCCTGCAGCTCTTCTGCTCGGAATTTCTTCATCAGCCCTGAATTTACATTTTCTTCAGGCCGAAGTCGATTTCAATATGTCGGTTTTTTTCTTCATTAGGCTGAGCAGAGGCTTCAGCTTGAGGATTTTCACAATCATGCACAGTGCAAGAACACTTGTGAGTTTCTTCGCTGACGATTAATCTGGTCTTGACAACTTGCCAATCAAAGATAGTATATGTCAAAGTCCTTTGCCGAGGTTCTCAATTTCAGCTTGGATTTGAAGGAGTTCCTCGTGTCATCTTGACAACATTTTCTTCAGAACCTTTCCTTCCTGTATTGAGCCTTTCTGATTTCCCTCGCCTTTAACTCTCCATTTTTCTTCAATGATGAAGTGAGTCAACATATGACTTTGACCAGTGTCAAAGGAAGATCAGCAGAGGGTATTGGGATCATTGAGTTGCGAGGTCGATGAAATCGAGGACTTTCTTCGGTCCAAAAGCAGTGGGCACAGATGTTCCCTTGGTTCTTGCGCTCTAACTTGGCGGTCTCTCGATGATTTCTTCAAGTTCTTCATCGATGCCTCATCATCGATGGCACGGACTATAAGTCTGCTTTCTTCCTTGGGCTAGGCCGAGGACCACGCCCACCGTTGCTTTTGGTTTTCGTGAGAGTCGGGCCGATGAAGAATTGGGGGCAAACGAGAACTTGCAGAGATGCTCGAGGTAATTGAAACCACCAGCAGCTTCTTTGACATGTAGCTAGGTGCACAGAACTGAAGGTTTGACGGAGTGCTTGAGGACTTTGATGGAACAAAGTAGCAAGGTGAGGAATTTGCTGCCGAGGAATTTGCCGGAGGGAGTCAACGATGAATCTTGGCCGTGAGGGCGCAGATGATGAAGCACTTGGCTTATTAGCGCACTTCTTTGCATTGATTTCTCGGTTTGACCGAGACCTCAAGCGTTAAGCAGCAATGTAATCCTCATTGAATTTCTTCACCGCTTCCTTTGCTTGCTTAGCCAACTTTGCTTGGCTGCTTAGCCCACTCATCGTGAGAAAGTCCTCACCGCTTTGACGCTAGTGGGATCAGCTTATTTGGCCCGGTGCCAAAGGAGTTCTTGGGCATGGAGGATTTAACGCTAATTTCTTCATGTACTTAGGTGTAATATATCGGTATTCCTTCCATTCCCGTGCTCCATCTCCGCTCAATCTTCTGAATACGCACTTATGCTGATTTTTGCTTTCCTCATCGGTGTGCACAGAGTCAAAGATATATTTCGTCGTGATTTTTCAATGTCATGAGACTCGTGTTTCTTTCCTCCCTTCTCAGGGCTTCTTACCATTTGCCATTTTCTTCAGTTGAGGAAATTGAACAATTGAGTTCTTCTCAAGAAGTGTGCAGTTTTTCTTCGAGGAACGCTGCAAATGAGTTAAGTTGATGAGAAACCAGGGATTCAGCAGAATACATTTGTACCTCGTGGAACAGAGTATAGGTGCGAGGAATTTGAAGAGGTCATATGCTGCTCTCGTAGTTTTTCAAAAAGAACAAGTTTTGAGGATTTTGACCAGATGAGCTTTTGAAGAATTTCAATGCTGCTCTTTTGTCTTAGGTTCCAGTAGTTGTATAGATCGAGGATCCACACAATTGAGGAATCTTGAAGAAAATCATTGCTTAGAGAAACGAGTCAAGAGATTTGAGGTGTTCATATGTGTGAAGAATTTGAAGAATAAACACCTTTGAAGAATTTGAAGAAGATTTGAGAATCAAAGCAGTAATAAAAGTAACTTTAATTTATCCAAGTGAAGAACACGAATTAACTGAGATGAATAGTTGAGAAGTTCGTCTGCTCAGATCTTTCACCTCTAACTTGGCAGAGGAAATCAGCCACGGCGACGGCGGAGTGAAGATATTCCATGGTCGGGCATGAGTACGTCGGGGTGAAGAGGTCAAGGCAAGGAAGCTTTTCTTCTCACCGGGCGATTTATGGAGAAGGCGGCGCTTAGGGTTTTGAGGAGCTCGAGCGGGAGAGAGAGTCGAAGCGAAGCAAAAGAGTGAGGAAGGAGAGAGGTATTTATTAGCCACGGTGAAAAACGGATCGTCCAAAGATTTAGGACTTAACGTTCCCCGACCGCTTCCCCTTTCATTTACATGTGTCACCCACGCATTATGTAGTGGAAGATCGTACATCGCGGGTGAATATAATAATGCATCGTGGGATGCGGAAACGTTTGAGCGGTAAAATCAAGTTTGATAAGATTCGCTTTTAAAAGTTCCGCTCGTACTTTCTTCACCTGTCAAGGACACAAAGGAAGAATTTGAACGAGTTTCAAAGTAGAACGCATATGAAGAATTTGTGAATGGATTGGGTTGAGTATAGCATAGAGGGGAAAGGGTCCGATCACATTCACTTAGCGTAAAAAACGACTTGAAGAAAAATAGCCATAAGTGAATGTCAGAGAGGACATAAATCATATATATATATAGCCAATGAAGAAAGACGACGAAACAAAGGAAGATTTTGCAAAGTTGAAGAATTTGAAAACTGAGGAAAAACTCAAATTGAAGATTTTCAACTTTTGTGGTGGCGTGACTCCACAGATAAAATGATGATTTCAGCATAACCGCTACAATTGTCGAGGGTTCTGAGAATCAAATTTCTTCATTAATTTCTTCACACTTAGAGTGTTATTCTTCATTGATTGAAGAAAAACTTTTCTTCATGTGTTGCACATCTAAGTCATCAATTTTGCATAAGTGTTAGGATGTGTGTCCTTTTCAAAGAACATTCAAGATTCTAAGATATTTAGCTCACACCGAATCTTGCTAAATCTCTTCTCATCCAAGGGCTTAGTGAAGATATCAGCTAGTTGTTCTTCAGCCTTTCACATGCTCGATGGAGATGTCGCCTTCAACACATGATCACGTCAAGAAAATGATGACGAATTTGAATGTGCTTTGTCTTCGAGTGTTGAACTGGGTTGTGAGCAATCTTGATGGCACTCTCATTGTCACAAAGAGAGAGGCACATTCTTCACGCTGATGCGTCAGAAGTCCTTGAGGGTTTGCTTCATCCATAGTAATTGAGCACAACACGAGCCAAAGAGAATGTATTCGGCTTCAAGCAGGGACAAAGTGATACACAGTTCGCTTGCTTCGAGGACCAACAGACCAAAGATCGTCTCGAGGAAATGACAAGTACCAGTATGTTGACTTCATGGGTCCACACGATCACCAAGATAGTCGAGTCGTAATATCCAATGAGATCAAAAGTAGAGTCCTTTAGGGTACCATAATCCTAGTGTTGGTGTGTGAGCTAGATATCAAGAATATGCTTCACAGCCTTTATGGTGTGATTCCTTCGTGTAGCTTGAAATGGGCACACATGCAAACACTAAGCATTATATCCGCCTAGATGCACATAAGTACAATAAAGAACCAATCATGGAGCGGTATATCTTGTGATCAAGTCAATACCATTTTCATCAAAGGCATAGATGGCCATTTGTGGGCATAGGAATTTTGACGCTTTGCAATCTTGTATGCCGAATTTCTTCAGACATCTTTTGAGGTATTCCTCGAGATATGAATATGCCATTGTGTTGTTGATTTAATTTGAAGACCTAAGAAGAATTTCAACTCTCCCATCATAGACATTTGATATTCTTCACTCATCATATAGGCAAATTCATCACTATAACGCTATCAAGTACAGCCAAAGATAATATCATCAACATATATTTGGCACACAAATAGTTCACCATCATAAGATTTAGTAAAGAGAGTAGGGGTCTGAAAGTGAACTGGTGTGAAGCCATTCTTCACGTAAGAATTCCTTCAATGTATCATACCACGCCTGAGGGCTTGCTTGAGGCCATAGAGGGCCTTATTTAGTCTCAAGACTTTGTCAGATTCTTTGGATCTTCAAAACCCGGGTTGAGCAATATATACTTCTTCCTCAAGCTTACCATTGAGGAATGCACTTTTCACATCCATTTGATATAAAGTGATATTGTGATGGTTAGAGAGGTAGTAATATGCGAATAGACTCAAGTCTAGCAACAGTGCAAAAGTTTCATCAAATCAATTCCTTCAACTCGCGGTAGCCTTGAGCTACTAGTCGTGCTCTTATTCCTCACCACAAGACCATTTTCATCTTGCTTGTTGCGGTAGATCCACTTTGTGCCAATGATATTATGCTTGCAGGATCTCGACGCTTGACCAGCCTCCTACACGCTGTTGAGCTCGAACTCGATGTAATTTTTCTTGCATGGCCTGAATCCACTCTGCTGCCTAGAATGCTTCATCTACCTTTAGTGGGCCTCGTGGATAGAGACAAAGCATAGTGCCCACAAAAGTTAGATAAGTGGAAGCTTTTGAGCGAGTGAGAGGACCCGCGCGTCAATGTCATCGATGATCTTGTCAACTTGCAATTCTTTTGCAACGCGAGGATGAGCTGGTTGTCTTCGAGGAATTTGATCATTTTCTCAAGACCATTTTCTTCAAAGATTATCTTCAGTGCATCAGCCGACGCTCTTTCAAGTAACAGAATGAATTCTTCAGCAGTTTCTTCAAGAGGGAATGACATCCTCAAGGCCTTTGAACCTGATAGAATCTCAGTGTGGTTCGCTTAACATGTATGTAGGTGCTCTTTATGCAGCCATTAGTTTCATCGAATCCCACATCTACGCAGTCAACAATCTTGTGAAGAGTGATGTTGAAGACTCAGAGGTGTGCTAGTCCTTTCCGTAACCAAGCATAAACCTTCATGTGCTTTCTGGCAAATTTAGAGGTGTGGTGAGGATCTCTAATCCAAGCATTTAGCAATCAAGACTTTGAAATAACTTACATTGGGTTTCTTTGTCTGAGGAGTTCATAGGCAGTCTTTTGAAGAATTTGTGAAGATATACTCGTTGATGATGTGGCACGAAGGTCAATTGTTTCAATCTAAACGATCTGGCTTTGTATTCATCAAGCATAAAGCAGCCATCTCAACAAGAGTTCTGCTTTTGCGCCCACCACGCCATTTTGTTGAGGAGTATAGGGAGCAGATAACTCATGAGTAATACCAAGTTCATCAAGATAATCATCAAGACCGGAATTTTGAACTCAGGCCCATTGTCACTCCCGATGTGCTTGATCTTCACACCAAAGTTGGTTGAAGCTTCTCAAAGAAAATCGCTTGAAGATTTCCAGACTTGATTTTTGTAAGTAACAATATGTACCCATGTGTAACGAGAGTAATCATCATACAACAACAGCCATATAGTGATGCTTCATTAACTACGCCTGAATAATGATTGGGACCAAAGAGGTCCATGTGAAGCAATTCAAGGGACGAGTAGTGGTCATGATAGTCTTCACGGATGCTTGGCCTTGGTCATTTTTCCTCCTTCACAGTTCAGTGATAAGTGATCCTTGAGGAATTTGACATTCTCAATGCCAATGACATGCTTCTTCTTCGCAAGCGCAGTAAATTCCTCATGCTCATGTGACTAAGTCGTCGATGCTATAGCAAATTTTCCAAGCTTTTTGCAAGTAGGCACACAGCTGGTTGTGGTCCTCAGAGAGAAATCAACAATATACAAGTCTCCTCTCCTAAAGCCTTCAAGACTTTGGAATTGTCGCTTCCATAATCACAACACAACGATACTTACCAAAGATAACAACCATATAAGATCACAAAGCATTGAGACCGACATGAGGTTATATCCTAAAGACTCAACAAGCATGACTTTGTCCATGTGCATGTCCTTAGAGATAGCAACCTTACCAAGTCCCAATAACTGACTTTTTGCCCTTTGTCAGTAAAGAATGATATGCTTCTTTATGTGATTAGTGATAAGGGAGCATCCATCAATAGATTCTTGTCACCGTCATGTGATTTGTACATCCACTATCGAGAACCCACTGCTGGTTTTGGTTGATCATCCCGCAGATGAATTAGTATAACTTACGATTATCCTATACTTCATCAAAGAAGAATATGGTATCAAGTTCATCGATGAATTTCATCATCAAGATTTAGATAAGCAAGAGGAGGATGTGTGAAATGAAAGTTCATTTCATCATGATTAGCTCTCGCCCTTTCAGTAATTTTGTCGTGCCCCAAAGAAATTCTTTTTCGACGCTTAAGACACGCCCGAGACCTCGGATCCTGCAGAAGAGATTAGTTCTTTTCTTCACCACCCACATCCCAAGGGGTGGCAAAGAGTTCATCACTCATGAAAGCACCATATGAGAATGGTGGTATAGAGGCCAAACCATTTCGTTTCACATAAGAGGGGTTAGGTGTTTATGAATAAGGTAGAAATTCTTCGAGGACTTATGAACATATTGGTTTGAAGAATAATGCACATATTCATAGCCCTTAGCTCTACCCTCACAAACAGTAGTTGTTAGCACGATGATAATCATATGAGGACTTTGATCCTTTTGAGGAATTTGATCCACGTGGAGGAATTTGGTCCAGATGAGGACTTGGATCCATATGAAGAATTTGGTCCATATGAAGAATTTGATCTGGGTTCCTTTTCTTCATGTGTGGTGTCATGAGGACATTCACCAAGACTTTCAAGCAGATTTTTGGGAACCCAGATTTTCTTCATAGGGGACCGCCTCGCAGCTTAGTGCCAACATATCTAGCAAATACTTCACCATTCTCGATTTTTGAACAGTTTATAGTTTGAGTCAAATGACTCATCATCGTAATGAGGAAATTCACATGTAAATCCAGATAAGGTAGATGGATCAACTCGAGGTCCCTTTGTAAAGAACTCCATGAGGTTTTGGGATACGCCAAAGCTTCCAAAGACGCTCCATCAAGATTGAGTTTCCTCTCAAAGGCAATACACCTCTTTCCTAGGGTTCCTCGTTGAGGATCTCTTTTAAGCACATCACAAAGAGTCTGATGTCTTTGAGGCTTTTGTACATGCTCACATGTACAATTCCTTCAAATTTCAGATCGCCAAGGATATTTAGCAATGTCCTCGTATGAGGAATGAGTGATAGCAGAGGCAGTGAAGAATTTGTAGCAATTGAAGCATTTGAACATTCGTGAAGAATTAGTGATTCATGCTCAATGCACTTAAGCATGGAGGAACAAATTCTTCTTGAGAAGCGCTGATTTGTTGAGCAAGTAATGAATCGCTGCCTCTCCGGATCTTTCATAACTCGCCTTAGCTTCTCAAGATCTTGCTTTCTTTGAAGAAATTCATAAGAAAGTTTCTCATGATCGAGCAAGAGAGTGTTATGATGACCTTGAAGGCTGTCAAATCTAGATCAACTCTTCAAGATTTTCACCGGGCTTGAGTGCGATCCATTTCTTCACCTAACATATCATCACTCTTATCTAGCATGTTTTGAACCTTTTCAAAAGCCCTTTGTTGTTTTATAGCAATCTTAGCAAGTTTAGAGTAGTCGGGCTTGAGATCCTCAATGATTCATTTTCACTGGATTCAGAGGAGGTGAAATTGAGTATCTTAGCACCTTTTGCTGCCAAGCAATAGGTGGGAGCGAAGTCATCATTTTCCTCATCAGTTTCGGTGTGAGCCGCTTTCTTCAGTGTTGAAGATGGACTTCATAAGAGAAGTGAGCAAGTTTTAATTTCTGCCACACTGTGATTCGGGGATTCTTTACTCCTCCTCCTCATTTTTCCTTTATTCAGCTTCAGAAGTCCATTTCCTTGCCAATGAATGCCCGAGCCTTTTTGAGCTGCTTTCTTGTGAGAAGAAGGCTTGAGGATTTTGATGATGAAGATTTTGATGATTTCTTCTTCTTCACGCCATCGAATCTGTAATCCTTGTATTTCTTCTTTCTTAATTCTTTTTCCCAATCGAGGACAATCTTGGATATAGTGATCAGGTTTCTTGCATTTGTGGCAAAGTCTTCGCTTATAGTCACTAGATGAGGAATCACCGCTTCTTGAGGATTTTCCAAAACCACCACGCCTTGTGAATTTCTGGAATTTCTTCACGAAAGTGCTAGCTAGCTGGCCAAAATTTCAGATCTCCAAGGCTACTACCAGATTCTTCACTCTCGATTCAGATTCAGCCTGGCCTTCGTATAACGCACGTTTTCCAATAGCCGTAACCATAGAGATCTCTTTCGCCAAGTCGAACTCGTGAGTATTTAGCCTTTCGAGGATATCACAGGATCAAGAGACTTGTAATCAGCTCGCTCTTGTATCATCGCGCAGAAGTATCAAATGAGGAATCAAGCATCTTAGTAATTTCTTCACCACCTCATGGTCGGTGATGTTGCGGCACCCAAAGCTTGAAGCTCATTTGAGATGTCAAGAGGCGATCGGGAAGGTTCATTGAACATTTTCGCTGTCGAGTCTTTTGAAGCTTGAAGAGATTCAAGAACATCAACTCGAGAGTCACGCTTGAGTTGAAACACCTTCATTTACTTTTGGACAGCCCGTCCTGTGATGAGTTTGGCAGATTCCAAAGCACTCACTCTTCCATATTGACCTTTGCTCGTGATGGCTACATATGATATTCTTCGCTGGAGAATCGAGTTGCTTGAATCTCTTCACATCAGCATCATTCAGAGAGGGTGACTGGACCGAGGAAACACCTTTGTCACAACATACCGTAGATCGTTGTTCAATTGCTTCAAGATGCATTCGATTTTGTTCTTCCAAGAGGGGTAGTCCGTCCCATCGAAGGTAGGACAATGTCGAGAGACTTGATTACACCGCATCGACATAATAACTAAAAACCTGTGGTTAAACTAAAATCACACGTAACAAGGGAGTACCTTGCTCGATACTAATTGAAAGTGCAAGTATATCGACTAGAGGGGGTGAATAGGCTATTTTAGAGAATTTACAAATTCTTCAATCGAGAATTTGTTGTCAAGAGGAAATTCTTAATGTAAGAAATACATGCAATGAATAAGTACTGGTAAGTATAACAGAATAGACATGCATAGTCATCATGATGAAATGAAGACTATCACAAAGTACGTAAAGCGAATCACAGGATAACACAAGATGAAGACAAACAGATCAAGAAATTGAACCGAGGAAATTGAGAAAGTCTTCACCAAAGTCTTCAAACACGAGATATGACAAACACTCAACACAAAGAATGAGGAAATGAAAGGGTTGAGGAAATAGAACAAGCTTAGGTTGGTGAAGACAATGATTTGTAGACTCAGTTCCAACCGCTGTCTGGGTTTGTATGCCTGCTTGGAGCGGCCGAGTATTTAAACTCGAGGACACGTAGCCTTTACACCTACCACCGAGCACGCAGCTCAGACACCAAGTCCTCACCAGATTCTCCTTGAACTAAGGTCACAGCACTCCGGCCCAATCACCGGTAAGTCTTCGCCACTTCCAAACCTTCACATACTTGGTCACCGCCATCCACAATTCTCTTGATGCTTCTAGACCGTGACGCCTAACCGTCTCGAAGAAGCACAGTCTTCAAAGGTAAAAGCGTTGATCCACGTGGATCAATTTCTTCGTTGATGCTCAATCACTTTGGGTTTGTTAGTTTGGTTTTGGGATTTTCCTCACTTTTGGGTTTTCCTCACTTGATGATTTACACAAATTCCTCGTGAGGATGGGTTGCTTTCAAATGACAAGTGTCAAGTTCTTCTCGAGCAGCCAACCAACTAGTGGTTGTAGAAGGCGCTATTTATAGCCTAGGGAGCAGCCCGACATGATAAGACATAAATGCCCTTCAATGATATGACCGTTAGGTGGATAAGATATTTTGGGACAGTCAGCGCCAAGAAGACAAGTTAAACGGCCGGAATTTTGAACATCAAATTTTTCTGGCTATCATGTTCTCATCGTAGGCACCGTGATCGCTACCTCCTAACTCCTCGTCGTAGAAATTCTCAAGGGACTGTAAGAGCTGCCTTCACATCAAGAAATTGACTCGAACTCATGAGATTTCCAAAGCTTCACCAAGGGATTGGTAGGTGTAGGATTTTGAGTTGAGCATCAAATGGAAATTTTTCCTTAGTATTTCTCGACCTTTAACAAAGATGGTGTTTTATGACTCAAGAAAGAGAAAATGAAACCACGAAACAAAAGTCTTCACGCTTCATGTTCCTTGTTAATACCAAGTCTTCGTAATCACACCAATTTCTTTCACTTTCAAAGTCTTCGTAAAGTTCTTCGTAATATCAAAATTTTCATTGAAGAAATTCATTTTAGGGGTCGACTTTCCTCAGAATATCAAACTCCCTCATAGACTTATAGACCTGTGTACACTTACACAAACGCATTAGTTACTTAACCTATAAGTCTTCAATACACCAAAATCACTAAGGGCACTAGATGCACTTACAAAGATATGACCTCTCCAAATTCCTCGCAACTATACTCTGCATCACAGTACTCATGTCCGCCGCTGAATCACTAGGTTCTCATCAACTTAACTTTGCAGCCGCCTCAAAAGAAAAGTTGCATACTACTTCAGAATTCGATTGTTCAAATCCTCACCAATAATGTATATGGCGTATGAAGTTTTCGCTACGTAAAGGAGGAAAGAGGCCCAAGGTCATGATCCTGCTTGAGATTCCTCGAGGACATCTATGCTGATTTCAGCAACACTGATGAAGCCGGGTTCGCAAAGAAAACAAAAAATCAGCGCAAGGTGCGGATTCAAAGGATTGAAAGGAGATGGGCAAGCAATGGAGGGAGTACAAGATGTTACTCCAAAGTACATGAAGAAATTCGCCTAATCCTCCATGCCCAAGAGAGCTCCATCAGCACCTGGTCAATAGTCGACCCCACCAAAGATCAAGTGTGGTGAGGACTTTCCTCAAGAATGGGCCAAGCGCCAAGCCAAATTGGCAAGACAAGCCAACGAGGCTGTGAGGAAATATAATGAGGACTCAGCACTCGGCCGTCGCCACCGAGGCCTCCTGCCAAGCCAAGAAAATCTTATGGCAAAGAAGTCCGCACACAAGCTGTGTGTTTCACCAACAAAGGCTGCCTCGCTAGTGCTCTCAGCCTATGCCCCTCACGGCCAATTCCTCATGCTGCTCCCCGCCTCCTCCCAAATCCTCGTCCTCTCAAGTCCCTCAAATGCTGCTCCTCCTAAGTCCTCGCTAAGTTCCGACAAAGTCCTCAGCACTGCAAGATCCGCCACGTACAAAGGACTCCATGGCATCTCCATTGCCTCCGGTGTCTCAAAGAAGTTCCTCACCAAGCACCAAATTCTTCATCTGGCCCAACTCTCATCAAGACTAAGGTCATGAAATGGGATTGAGGTCCCTCGCCAAGTCCTAAGAAGAAACAGGCGCCTTCCAAGAGCCACCAAGATGATGAGATCGATGCCGATGAACTTGCGGAAATCATCGAGACCGACAAGAGAGGGCCGCTTAGAGCCAAAGGCACACATGTGCCATCGCCGTTGGATCCAAGAGCGCATCCTAGACTACATTGATCTTTGGCACAAGGACCCAAAACACTCCTATGCCCGACTTCGTTGACACTGCCAAAGTCATATGCTGACTCATTTCATCCAAGAGGAGAAGTGGAAATTTGATACGGCCGGAGAGATCAAGAAATTGGCAAAGACAGAAAAGAGAAATCGCTGAAGAAAATGTTGTCAAGATGACAACCAAGAACTTATCAAGATGCAGTCGACATCAAAGCCCTCAAAGCCGATAAATTTGACTCATATTATGCTGATTGGCAGGAGCTAAAGTCAGATTTGTCAATCGACAAAGAAGTTCTCAAATGTTGCAGCCCCAATGCAACAAGAAATTCTTCAGTCGAGCCTCTCGCACAGCCGACTGAAGAACATGCCAAAGACCGCCGAGCGAAGTCTACGCCGAAGACAATGCTAGTTCCAGGCTGATGATTCCATTCCGGCTGGGCCAGAAATTGCTGTGGCATCCACTAGTAGCGCTCAAGAAATCAAGAAGTCGTGGAAATCAGATCAGCTACCGAGGAAATTAACCTCGATTCCTCAGCTCCTCCCGCGCCTACACCAACTCCAATCCTTCCATATGCAGCTGATGATGAAGAAGATCAAGGCTGCGGCATGTCGCAAAGAAGAAAAGAGCATCCACGCATCCACGTTCTTCAAAACAAGAAGATGAAGACAATGACCAGCTCATTTGAAAATCCCATTGATGTTGTTCTAACTTCTCCATGCCATCAAAGGACCTTGTTCTTTTGGTGAAGATGGTGGAGATCCAAGCGGTCTGATGAAGAAAATCATTCTACCGCTTTCGCATGAGCAGCATTGATAAAGAAATTGAAGTGGAAGAAATCCACTCAACCCCAATCATTTCCTCGCCTATGCCTCAGCCATAAAATAAGAGGCCGGTGCAGAGGAAATTGAGGAAGATGGATATTGAAGCACAACGCCGTGATGAACGATGACTTTGGGTCAAGATCCAAATTCCTCCACTCTTCACCCCAATCCAACAGATTCTTCTACCGCTTAGTCAAACAAAGCTCAAATGGGCTCAAGAAACTCATCCCACTTCATCCAGAGACATGAAGAAATTCCAGCCACTAAGCTCAGATGAACCTCATCACCGATGATCCTCGACCGCATACATGTAGAGGAACTAGAAATTCCTCAAACCAAGAACTTGAGATTTGCGATTCTAGAGGTCGTGATGCAACTCACGTACACTCCATTGCCAAAGCCAAAGAATCGACCACCGTATATTCAAGTAGCCTTTATCCTTCCCTCGGCTGTTGCATCGTGAGTTCGGCAGTTCCGCCGCCGGATAGGGCTTCCGACAAACGGAGTCCTGTGGGTAAAAAGTAAAGGTAAAAGAAAAGGAAAAGGAACGACACACTTGAGAGCCCCCGTGGTTGAGCCGCAGCCTGGGTTTATCGTGGTCGTGCCTCTCTCCCCATGCCCATGGTATCTTCGTGCAGCGTAATGGTTTACGCCAAGGCGACCCGCTTTTGACGCTTTGCAGAGCTGGGTTAGCCGCATCGCACGCTGCGTTCGGAACGTGCTGTGGTCTTGTTGTAAGTTACCCGGCGCTATTGTGAAACCGCCGCTTAACGGCCGGACTCGAGAATTGCCTTAAGAGGTCAGTATTGCACTCGCCACGAGAGTCAGCTGTGTTCCTCCGCATGCGAGAGAACGCTCAGTGTTTCCTGACTGTGGATGACTCCTTGAGTGCCTCGCATCTTGAGCTTGAGGTATGCGAAAGCGACACAGCTGAACTTTGCAAACGTGGTACGGCCCGAGCAAGGCATGATAGCCGATAGCCATGAACGGGACTATGTCAAGATTAACTCTCGCTTCGAAGTTATCCGGGATCCGGAAGACCACTTCCAAAGTGTAATTGAGCCTGCATAATTGGCTTTACACTGGTATGACGCTTTAAAGGTCGCTTTTGGTAGGTTTAATCCTTGAGGGGTCTATGCCCATTTTGCGATCAGTATCTCCGGTAAAGCAGGTTCAGTTGTCGCCGCCATCCATCAGACTCGGGTTAGGTGAAATCCATCGACCATTGGCTCTAAGACCAGGCGGGCGAATCCACCGTGGCGGATGTCAGGGGGTGGTCCTTCGGTCAAGAGGATCGGGCAGAGGACCATGAATTGAACTTCGGGCAACTGCTCCATCGCAGAGACGCCCCTCGAGTGCACGCTCCGCCTCTTTTGGGTATGTGCGTATGTGATATCATGTTCACCGTCCGCACTCTGGGGGAAACCTTCTCGTCTCTATTGTTTGGCGGTTGGGTCTCGGCCCTGTCATCACTATGCAGCCCTTGTCATTGCTTTCAATTAACTTGCCTGCTTGTTTGGAATACCCAACAGTCCCCGTGGTGTGTTAGCTGGCTTTTCGGGTGCCGTGTATCCGCACAAGTTGCCGAAAGTATTCGGGTCCAAATTGACGACCCGAGTAGTTCTTTTGATGGCTTTTTTCCGCTGACCGGTTTAGAGCCCCGAATCCGGCATTGACCGTCAGATCCTCAATATTGTCGCTGCACGCGGGCGCTTATTTTTGTTACGACTGCCTGCCATTTCGGGTCCTTGAAGTCCGGACCGCCAATTTTTGCTGAGGTTGTTCTTTGCGCACAGCTACCTGTCCTCACCCGCAGGCAGTGCGGGTCATGAGTGATGTGAGGGCTGCCATGGATTTTGGCTTTTCTGCCCTAGGTGCCGGGCAAGCCACTCGTCACGGATGTTATGCTTGAAGGTCAGCGAGGGCCTCCGTGATCCCGGACAACCAATGATTTGGTTTTTCTTGGTTAAGAACCATGTCCGTAATTGTCCGCCGATTCGTCCGGCCGCTGAATTATGTGGCTTAGGTCATCAGCGTCGTGGTCGCATTAGTGCCCCGAAGTTATCGAGGAATGCGGCTTTAAGTCCTCCCAGCCCCAATTGACTCTCTGCCGGCAAGTCGTTGAGCCAATGCGGCTGGTCCTTTAAGCTTGAGGGGAGGTATTTGATGGCGTGAAGATCGCCACCGCTGGGCCATGTGGATGTGAAGGAGATAGTGTTCAATCCAAACCGCTGGGTCTCATGCAGCCATCATAGGATTCAATATTGACGGGTTTAAACCTTCGGGATTTGATGATCCATTACTTCGTCTTCAGTGAAGCATAGCGGGTGTGCGAGCCTCAGATCGGGCGATATCACGACGGAGCTCAAAAGAGCTTTGTCTGCTTTGTTCGCCCGCCGGACTTATCGCGGTCCGCGCGACGGTTGTCGTCCACGCACCGTGGTTTCCACGCTGATCCATAGATCAATCTTGATTGTCTTGCCTTGTCCTCCAATATATCTCGCAGGTCCCAGAGCGCCCCCTTGGCCGTGCTTTTTGAGCGATGCCGGGTACGGTTCTAGTGAAGGGCCCAGAGGCCTTCTTCCGCCGTGACCACGGGTGGTCGGTCAGCCGTATTGTCTCCCGGTGATGCGGGTTCATAAGCTCCTCCTCTAATCGGGGAGAAGCTTATGCTTAGGGTAGCTTTTGAGGGGCGCTTGAGCTCATGCTCTTCGCCGCGAGGACTTCATCACCATCCGTCATTAGCCGATCCCGATCAGCCCGGTCGTTGTTGCTTTTTCTTGAGGCTGTTCGCCGTGGCCATAAGCCCGCGCCTAAAACGCCTTGTTCGACGGGATCCTCGTACACGACTTTAATTCATTGTCGCCGAGGCTTGCTTCGCCTTCGGAGGGAGGCGATAATCCTCACCTCTTCTTCTACCGCCTCTCTTGAGGGCTGGCGCCTCCATCCTCCCCGCTACCGGATCTTGCTGGAGGGATTGTCTTCGCACCGTCCGTGTATTGTTATCTCCGTGCCGGAATCGTGCCATTCTTGCTATGGCGGATTTTGAGCGGCGTCGCGACGCCGGCGCTTTTGGGCTGCTTTGAGGGGTCATCCTCCTATGTTCCATTGTTGTTCCCATCTTTGGGATGTCCACAATGTATATGTCGATGACGAGGTGGCCTTCCAGCGTCCTCGAGGCGCTGGTCTTGGTCGCTCCTCGCATCGCCGCCCATACCGTCCGATGTCTTCGGAGTCGAGTTCAGCATGCTCTGCTAGATCGCCGATGCTACCAAGGGGTGGTGGGTGGGCATTGAATTTCTTCGCCGTCCGTGATCCCAACCTTCCGACCAGATCCGCCAGGCTCTCCGGATAAAGAGAGAGACTTTAGTGATTCAGGATGTCGCCAAAGGGCGAAAAGGAAAGATGTCCGCGCAGTTGAACTCCATGACGGGCGCCAATCGATTCGACAAGGGCGCCGAGGGTTCGGAGTCCGGAGAGAGTCCGCACCGAGTCGAGGTCTTCGCAGGGATGGATAGAGTTCAATCGACGCCATAGAGATTAAAGCCCCGAGGAGGTGTCCAACCACTGCCCCTCGATCGGGGAATCCGCCCGGATTAAGGGTCGGAGCGATTCAGGTGCGGCCTCCGTGGCGCCGTTCGGCTTCGCAGAGCTCGATCATGCCCATCGAAACAGCGGCGGCATCGCTGTTGCGGCTCGAATCCGCCAAGATCAAGTCTCCGCGGATATCGGCCGATAGTTCAAATCTTCCAAATCTGACTCTGACGGCCAGGGCGAGCTGATCGCTCCAGATGGCTGCTTAATTGCCCGCAGCAAAGCCGCCGAACACGAAGATCTGTCCGGGAGAAAGGTCTCACCTCGACCGCTGTTGTTGATGATCAAGGAGCCATCGGGCCTATCGGTGACGGCATACGTAGGAACTCGCAATGAAAGCACCAATGTCGGTGTCAAACCGCGGATCTCGGTAGGGGGTCCCGAACTGCATGCCTAGGTGGATGGTAACAGGAGACAAGGGACACGATGTTTTACCCAGTGTTTGGGCCCTCTGATGGAGGTAAAACCCACGCCCCGCTAGATTAATATTGATGATGTGTGTTACAAGAGTGGATCTACCACGAGATCAAAGAGGCTAAACCCTAGAAGCTAGCCTATGGTATGATTGTTGTTCGCCCCACGGACTAAAACCTCCGGTTTATATAGACACCGGATAGGGTTAGGGTTACACGTAGTCGTTACAATGGTAGGAGATCTACATATCCGTATCGCCAAGCTTGCCTTCCATGCCAAGGAAAGTCGATTCGACACGGACGAAGTCTTCAATCTTGTATCTTCATAGTCTTGGAGTCCGGCCGATGATGATAGTTCAGCTATCCGACACCCCTAGTCCAACTCCTCAAGAGTCTCTCAACCAGGCTTCAATGACGATGAGTCCGGCGCGCGATGTTGTCTTCGCACTGCAAGGCGGTTCTTCCTCCAATAATTTATAGAAGATTGTGAACACCAGTGATAGTGTCCGCTCGCAAAAATAAATTCCACATACCACCGTAGAGAGAAATATTACACAAGATCAATCTGCCGACGATTTTGTGGCGTGACTCGCACCACTACCAAGCCTTTTACTCAAATTGTTTTTATTGTTCCACCTCAGCGCTTAGCTAAGCGTTTTTGGCACGCCTTGTCAAGGTAGATCGTGGTTCCCTTATTCGGGATTCCAATCAATACGGATCGTGGTAACCCAACCACGCCCATTGATTGTGGCGCTTTGGAGATAAGCTTAGTTTTACCAGCCGTGGGGACACATGTTTTTGTCCGCCCATATAAGGATAAGGATCCACCCTTTCACCCACGCCTTCTTCCTCCTTTGTTTATCCATTCCTGCACTCGAAGCTCTAGCGCCCAAGTCCGAAGACTTTCTCCTCAACCTTCTCCAACCATGTCAGAGCAGAGGCAGATGGATGGCCTCCTCTCACACGGAGGGGCACATCACAAGATCAAGGGAGGCCGGATACTTGTCCCATGATATCAATCAAGACTTTGATATTCAAGACTTTCAAGACTTTGAAAGTGAAGAAATTGGTGTGACCTTGAAGACTTGGTATTCATTTGAGGAACACGAAGGTGAAGACTTTTGTTTTCGTAGTTTCATTTTCTCTTTCTTGAGTCATAGGAAACACCGATCTAAAGGGGGTCGAGGAAATACTAAGGAAAAATTTCCATGTGATGCTCAACTAAAATCCTACACCTACCAATCCCTTCGAAAGTGAAGCCTTTGAAATCTCATACGCTTCAGTCAATTTCTTCAAAGGATAGAGACGAAGTTCTTCTGTCGCCGAGGAATTTGTTTTGACTGAGGAGTTAGGAATTCGCCAAGGGATTGCCTACACAAAGGAGGAACATGATAGCCCCGAGGAATTTGAGAGTCAATTTCAACCGCCGTGTTGTCAAGGCCACCTGTCCTAAAATATCTTATCCACCTAACGGTCATATCATTGAAGGGCATTTATGTCTTATCATGTCGGGCTGCTCCCTAGGCTATAAATAGCCTCCCCCTACAACCACTAGCTGGTTGGCTTCTCCGAGGAGAAACTTGACACTTGTCATTTGAGAGCAACCCATCCTCCGAGGACTTTGAGCGAAAATCATCGAGTGAGGAAAAACTCAAAAACCAAACCCCTACAAACCCAAAGTGATTGAGCATCATCAAGAGATTGATCCTGCGGATCCGACGCTTGTTACCTTTGAAGACCCAGTCCTTCTAGACGGTTAGGCGCCATGGTCTAGAGCATCCAAGAGGAATTGTGGATCGCCGAGTGACCAAGTCTCGTGAAGGTTTGGAAGTCGCTCAAGACTTACCACGAGTGATTGGACGAGGGCTGTGTGATCTTATTTCAAGGAGAATACGGTGAGGACTTGGTGTCTTGAGCTGCATGCTCAAGGATCGGGTGTCCGGACTGTGTCCTCGAAGTTTAAGTACTCAGCCGCCCAACCAGACGCATAACCGAGACACAGCAGCTTGGAACTGGTCTACCAAATCATTGTCTTCACCAACCTAATCTGGTTCTATTTCCTCAACCCTTTCATTTCTCATTATCGTTGAGTGTTCATTCATATCTCGTGTTTGAAGACTTTGATCAAGGCTTTCTATTTCCTCACCAATTTCTTCACCGCTTTGTCTTCATCTTGTGTTATCCTCGTGATTACGCTTTGTGTACTCTGGTTTGTCTTCATTTCATCATGATGACCATGCCCGATTCTCTTATGCTTACTTCAGTACTTATTCCTCAGCAAGTAGTTCTTCACTTAGAATTTCTCACCGCAAATTCCTCATTGAAGAATTCATAAAAATTGCCTATTCACCCCCCCTCTAGTCGATATAACGCACTTTCAGTTTATCAAAGTACAATTTATATTTAAGCTCCCCTTCCTTGCCCTTAACAATAAAGTCATGCACTAGCATACTCTTATAATCTAAATAAGCACTAGGCAACAATTTTTCTTCTTTCTCATAAAGCCTAATGGGTATGTTAAAATGTGCAGCTAGGTGCAAAGCATAAATACCTCCAAAGATGGGGCCTTTAGTACGGTTCAAACTTAACTGTTTAGCAATAATTCCGCCCATACTAATAGAGTTATCGAGGTATAAACCATGGAACAAAATGATAATATCAGAACACTAAGGTTTCACAGTTTCTCGCACCAATCAAGCAACGACTAGCAAATAAGGCAAAGTAGCGAAAACAGGAAAATGTATGCTAGTGATTCTTGCATCGAAACCTTCCTAGTTTCCACAAAGGATGGTGTTAATAAATTCTTCCACATGCTTACGATGTGGTTCTTCTAAGGTACCTCGAGGGTATTTTGCAAACCTTGCAAAATTCAGCTAATGGCATCTTCTTAACAACGCCATATAAATGAAACTCTCATCAAGGAGGTGATTCCTTAGGAAAATAGTAGAAGTTTTGCACAAAAGTATTAGTGAGTAAGAGATACCGATGACGCTAGCGACGGAAGTCGGTGAGGCCAGCATTCTCAACCAATGAATAAAAATCTCATAAATTCGGCTTGTCTCAAGAAGTCATCGAAGGCCATTCACATGGCTTCGACCTTCAAAGCGAGGCAAATTATATTTGGGCATATGTGCTTCTTCATTTTGTTTTTCCTTCGAGCTTCGGCTCGACGAGCCCCTCAAAAGTCTCTTCATTATTTTCTGAAATAATCTAAAATTTTAGTAACTTCAAAAAAAGTGAACCAACTTCAATAAAATTGATAGCAACTACTCCTACAAGTGCCTAGAGCCTTAATCAAGCATTAGAACTACTTGGAACCATATAAATTTGACATGCAAGCTCAAGAGCATGGTCACCTATGCAACACAAATTTGCAAGAATAAAGCACTAGAACAAAACTAATTGGACCAATGGAGGAGTCACATACCAAGGAACAATCTCCCCAAGCAGTTTGGTGAGAGGTGCTTGAGCAAGGAGATCGAAATCACATCAAAGTGAGCGGAACTCGTGCTTGAGCCAGATATTCGTGTTTGTGGGAGGAAGAAGAGGATGGGTGCAGAATAATGGAGGAGGGCCACCATGGGCCTGACGAGGCAGGGGGCGCCTCCACCTCGTGGCTGTGTGGCAGCTCCCCGTGGTAATTTTTGCACCATAAATCCTCAAATATTCCAAAAAATAATATTAAATTGGCATGGCATTTGGTGGACTTTTATTTTCGGGTATTTTATATTGCATGTATAAATCAGAAATGTATAAAGGTTGTGCCTTCTAGTTTCATCTGTCTCATGATCATCAAAAGGAATCCACTAACAAGGTTGATCAAGTCTTGTTAACAAACTCATTCTGAATAACATGGAACCGGAGAAATTTCGAATAACACTATGTTACCTCAAACGGGATATGCACATCCCCTATAATAAGAATATCATATTTCTTCTTGACAGTAGGAAGAGGAAATTCAAAACCTCCAAATATAATCGATGGAATTTTTCCAATAGATTTGATACTATGAACTTGAGGTTGTTTCCTCAGAAAGTGTACCATATGCTCATTACCATTAACATGAAAGGTGACATTGCCCTTGTTGCAATCAATAACAGCCCCTGCAGTATTCAGAAAAGGTCTTCCAAGAATAATAGACATACTATCGCCCTCGGAATATCAAGAATAACAAAGTCCGTTAAAATAGTAACGTCAAGCAACCACAACAGCACATCCTCACAAATACCGACTGTGTATAGCAGCTTGATTTATAAGCCATTTGCAAAGATATTTCAAAGGTGTCAACTTATTCAAATCAAGTCTACGATATAAAGAGAGGCATAACACTAACACCGCTCCAAGATCACATAAAGCAGTTTTAACATAATTTCTTCTAATGGAGCATGGTATAGTGGGTACTCCTCGGATCTCCAAGTTTCTTTGGTATTCCACCCTTAAAAGTATAATTAGCAAGCATGGTGGAAATTTCAGCTTCCAGATCTTTCTCTTATTGGTAATGATATCCTTCATATACTTAGCATAAGGATTTGTTTTGAGCACATCAGTTAATCGCATACGCAAAAAGATAGGTCTAATCATTTCAGCAAAGCGCTCAAAATCCTCGTCATCCTTTTTCTTGGATGGTTTGGGGGGAAAGGCATGGGTTTATGAACCCATGGTTCTCTTTCTTTACCATGTTTCCTAGGAACAAAGTCTCTCTTATCATAACGTTGATTCTTTGATTGTGAGTTATCAAGATCAACAACAGGTTCAACTTCTACATCATTATCATTACTAGGTTGAGCATCATCATGAACAACATCATTAACATTTTTGCTAGGTTCATGTTCATTACCGATTGTGTTTCAAAGATCGTAAATAGATATATCATTTGATTCTCGTGGTTCAACAATAGGTTCACTAGAAGTTTGCAAAGTCCTATCATTTTTCTTTTTCTTCCTTTTAGAATAACTAGGCCATCAGTATTATTTCTCTGAGAATCTTGCTCAATTCTCTTAGGGTGGCCTTCAGGATACAAAGGTTCCTGAGTCATTCTTCCAGTTCTAGTAGCCACTCTAACAACATAATCATTTTTCCTACTATTCATTTCATTGAGCAAATCATTTTGAGCCTTAAGTACTTGTTCTACTTGAGTGGTAACCATAGAAGCATGTTTGCTAATGAGTTTAAGTTCACATCTAACATTAGCCATATAATCACCCAAGTGTTTAATCATATAGGTATTTTGTTTTAATTGTCTAACAAAATAAGCATTAAAATTTTCTTGTTTGACAATAAAATTATCAAACTCATCCAAGCATTGTCTAGCAGACTTATAGTGAGGAATATCACCTTCATCAAATCTATAAAGAGAATTTACCTTACTACCCTGTGTCGGGTTATCAAGACCATGCTTTCTTCAATAGGTAATGGATTAAGATCATATGTTTCTTCAACAAAGGTAAAGTAAGACCATGTATTTCTTCAATAGGAGGTAAATTCTAACATCTTCAGATTTAATACCTTTTTCTTTCATAGATTGCTTTGCCTCTTGCATATCTTCAGGATCGAGAAATAGAACACCTCTTCTTTAGAGTTGGTTTAGGAATAGGCTCAGAGTTGAGCAGGAGCTGGCTGTGAAGTGCCCAATTATTTTCATTTGTCAACATATTATTCAATAGAATTTCAGCTTCATCCGTGTTCTTTCCCTAAAAGAGAACCATCACAACTATCAGGTAATCTCTGGAAGCATCGTTAGTCCATTATAAAAGATATCAAGTATTTCATTTTTCTTAAGAGGATGATTAGGCAAAGCATTATAATCTTGATAAGCCTCCCCAAGCTTGTGGGAGACTCTTCTTCAATTTGCACAAAGTTGTATATTTCCTTTAAAGCAGCTTGTTTCTTATGAGCAGGAAATATTTAGCAGAGAAGTAATAAATCATATCCTCGGGACTACGCACACAACCAGGATCTAGAGAATTAAACCATATCTAGCATCACCCTTTAATGAGAACGGAAATATTTTAAGGATATAAAAGTAGTAGATTTCTCATCATTAGTGAACAGGGTGGCTATATCATTTAATTTAGTAAGATGTGCCACAACAGTTTCTGATTCATAGCCATGAAAAGGATCAGATTCAACCAAAGTAATTATATCAGATCAACAGAGAATTCATAATCCTTATCGGGAACACAAATAGGTGAAGTAGCAAAAGCAGTGGTCAGGTTTCATTCTATCTCTAAGAGATTCTTTACTCCATTTAACTAATAGCCTCTAAGTTCGCTTTCTATCTTTGCAGCAAAAATAGCTGCGAAGCTTCCATATCAAAACATAACCCTCGTGAATAACAGCATATCTTCATCATCAATTTCATCAACATTATCAGCTTTCAATAATTTCTTTCTCTAGCCCTAGCAATTTGTTCATCAAGAAATTCACTAAGGGACACAGAGTATCAAGCATAGAAGTAGTTTCATCATAATTATCATGCATAGAAGAAGTGGCATCATCAATAACATGCTACATATCGTAATCTAATAGCGTACAGGTTTAGGTGTCGCAAGCTTACTCATAATGAAGGTGAATCAAGTGCAGAGCTAGATGGCAGTTCCTTACCTCCCCTCGTAGTTGAGGGATAAATTTTGTCTTAGCGCCTTTCATATTCTTCATAGTGTCCAGCAGATATAAATCCCAAGTGACTCAAAGAATAGAGCTATGCTCTCGGCAACAGCGCCGTAAATTAGTCTTGATAAACCACAAGTGTAGGGGATCGCAACAGCTCGAGGTAGAGTATTCAACCAAAATTTATTGATTCAACACAAGGAGCCAAAGAATATTCTCAAGTATTAGCAACTGAGTTGTCAGCTCAGCCACACCGGATAACTTAATATCTGCAGCAAGGTATTTAGTAGCAAAGTAATATGATAGTAGTGGTAACGGTAACAAAAGAGTAATGAAAGCAAAAGTAATATTTTTGGTGTTTTGTAATGATTGTAACAAGAATAACGAGAAAGTAAATAAGCGTAAACCAAGATATGGAAAGCTCAGAGGCATTGGATCAGTGATGGATAATTATGCCGGATGCGTTCATCATGTAACAGTCATAACATAGGTGACATGTAACTAGCTCCAATTCATCAATGTAATGTAGGCATGTATTCTCAATATAGTCATACGGCTTATGGAAAAGAACTTGCATGACATCTTTTGTCCTACCCTCCCGTGGCAGGGGGTCCTAATGGAAACTAAGGGATATTAAGGCCTCCTTTAATAGAGAACCGAACAAAGCATTAGCACAAAGTGAATACATGAACTCCTCAAACTATGGTCATCACCGAGAAGTATCCCGATTATTGTCACTTCAAGGTTGTCGGATCATAACACATAATAGGTGACTATAGACTTGCAAGATAGGATCGATAAAACACATATATTCATGAAAACATAATAAGTTCAGATCTGAAATCATGGCACTCGGCCCTATGACAAGCATTAAGCATAGCAAAGTCATAGCAACATCAATCTCGTAACATAATGGATACTAGGATCAAACCCTAACAAAACTAACTCGACACATGATAGATCTCATCCAACCCATCACCATCCAAAGAAGTTTCCACGATGGAATTACTCACGCACGGCGGTGAGCATCATGAAATTGGTGATGGAGGATGGTTGATGATGACAACGGCGACGAATCCTCGCCGGAGCCCCGAACAGACTCCAGATCAGCCTCCCGAGAGGTTTTAGGCTTGGCGGCTCAGATCGTGAAACGTGATGATTTCTTCTCCTTTATTTTTTTTTTCTCCAAAAGCAAATATATAGAGTTGAGTTACGCCGGAGGAGCTCAGGGGCCCACGAGGTAGGGGGCGCGCCTAGGGGGCGCCCCACCTCGTGGACAGTGTGTGGGCCCCGGTCTTCATCTTTGGCAAGGATTTTTATTATTTTTGACTAGATGTTCCGGGAGTTTCAGTGTCATTCCGAGAACTTTTGTTTTCGCACATAAAACAACATCATGGCAATTTCCGAAAACAACGCCATCCGGTTAGTACCATTGAAATCATACAAGTTAGAGTCCAAAACAAGGGCAAAAGTGTTTGGAAAAGTAGATACGACGGAGACGACGTATTACACCTCGAACTGAAACTCTCAAGGCAGAGTGGCAGCTCAAATAAGCGACCATACTCACACAGACCCGCCGCCTCATGTGAGTCCTTAACTCTTTTTTCTCTTTATTTGTCGGTTCTCATGGTCACCGATCACGGTCACGATGCAGATCCTCACATCCCAGCGGGCAGCCAACGCCCTGGAACAGGGTCATGAGTACCCGCTAGACCGGTCAGTAAGTGAGGCAGACGACCCCGACTTGGGGCGGCCACCGTCGGTGGAAATCTGCTTGATCACGGGTTCCGCAAAACCTCAAGGTTCAAACACTAGGGTGCGCCAAGATTTCCTCCCCACCGATCCACGCCTAGCTCACTAAGATATCGCGGATTTAACTCGATTTAACTCGCAAACACGTAAAGACACAAGATGTATATCGTTCGCCACCATTGTGGTGTAATACCCACTACCAAAGGTGGTGGTGGTGGATTGCCTCTGGCTGATGATGAATAAGACAAAGGGAAGAACAGCCTCCGAGGTTGAGGTGTTCTGTGCTTGTTTAACTTGTGTGGGTGAGATGCCTCTCAATCTGATGCCTCTACTGTGGTGGCTAGCTCTACTTATATAGGCCCTGATTCTCTCCCCAAATATTGAGCGGGAGGGGAGCCAACAATGACCAATTTGAAAGGTGACAGCTACTACAACTTATCCTCGACAAAGCGGTTCTTCACTTAAGGCTCGTGATGACGCCGTCTTGTGCTCCATGGTGACCTCCGTCCTGCCGTCCTGCTGGTCTTGGTCTCATTGCACTGATATGGAAACCTTTGCTTGATGCCTCGGTACTCCGCGTCTGCGCTTGCCTTCTTAGCACCAAAGAGGAAACAAGGACGCTGCACGCTGGCGCCCGTCTGATCTTGATCCTCATGGCTCACGTCACGAGAGCCTCGTGAGGTTTGCCTTGCCTTGATTTCTCCACTCCTCGCGAGGCAGCCTGGTGAGGCCACTCCGGAGGAGGTCTTGCGTCGTCCGCCCCACGAGGCTTGGCCCCTCCGAGGGTCTGGAATGCCTTGTTGATGAAGATGGGACGTACGGGCCTGCTAGCTCAGCCACGCCATGGGACACAGGCAGGCAAGTCCGGGGACCCCCGTTCCCAGGACACCGACAGTAGCCCCCGGGCCCAAGGCTTGGCTTAGAGGCGAAGCCAAAGGTCAAGCGTGGAGCGCCGCGGGCCCCAAAAGCCTGCAGCCTCGGTTGACGCGTGGCGTTTGATTGGACGTGGGCGTCTCCACTTCCCCACGCTGGCTCAGCAACTGCTCGACTTGAAAAGTCCCTGTGACATGCAAGGAAAACCATCATTACCTGTGATCGTGGGGGCATCGGCTGGTTGGCCTTCTCCTTCAATAAATGAGGGTGGGGACAGAGCCCCCGTCCCCCACTTCTTCCCGTTCCGCGTGCTTCTTCCTCCTCTGTTCTACTGCTAGTAGCAACTTCAATGGCGCCGATCCGAAGGTTCTTAGCTGACGAGAAGGGGAAGATTCCCCTCGACACGCCGGCGTTGCTTCCGCCAAAGAAGAGGTCGGTCCACCTTCGCGACGCTGCGGCGATGCAGGTGGTGACGAGGCCTTGGTGTGAGCGGTCTCCTCCTGGGTATCCACTGCCCTTGTACGCCCAAGCCGGGGACTCGGGAGGAAGGAGCAACGAGCGTCGGCGCACGCACCGTGGCCTAGGTCAACGCGTTGCGGCGACGTGCGCCGTCGCTCCCGGAGTCCACGTCGCGGACTCCTCACGTGAGCTTGTGCTGTGGGAGGTGATGCCCCCAAGCTCTTGGATCCTCTTCCCACGCTTCTTCTCTGACGTGATCCCGCCGAGGGGGCCTCTCGAGATCTGGTTGCAGCATGCCGACTGCGATGCCCCGGTGACCGGAGCAAAGGTTGAAGCAGTCTCCACCGGCAAGATCTTCATGACCCGCGGCTGGGGCGAGGTTTCGCGGGTTTTCCGTGCGTAGGGCGCCCTTGCGATCCACTTCAAGTACGACGGCGTCTCCACGCTGTTCTTCAAGGTCTTCGACGCGGAGGGTCACCGCTTGGAGTGCTGCCCCGAAAGAGTGCGCCAGGATGAGGCGTGCCCCGCTCGCGGCTACTCCAGCGGCAGCGACTCCTGGGAGTCCAGCGGTTCTCCTGAGCTCTACGAGACTCCGGAGACGAGCGACGACACCACGCGTTCTCGAAGCCTCGCCGGCTGGAGCAGGGCTGCGGCGCCCGGCCGCCGCCGCCGCTGATCTCGATGGGTTACGCCGCCTCGTGGCCCATCGCTGATGATGGCGCCACCGCAGGAGGGTGTAGATAGGATTCCCTAGGTTCCCATCTCTTGTTCTCGCGAGGAGCTAAGAAGTGCCCCATGGGGCGTAGGATCTGTGATGTCTTTTGTCTATATCTTCCTTATTATGAAAATCTCGCTGAACGCATGTCCTGTTAAGGCTCGGTCCCCTTTCCAACCTCGCTGACAGCCTTGTTGTTTCACGCCGACAGTCTCGATCCCCTGTGCAGGCTGCACCATCGCAGGTATGCCAGGTCGCATGCCATGGTCAAGGACAGGAGGTGAGCGGCCCGAGGTCCAGTAAGAGCCCCTGAGGCGCGATGCTCGGGAGGTCCCCTTTAGCGCTCAAGCAGCAATGGTAAGGCAAGAAAGGGTGGCGACGTGGCTGCAACTGGGCTGCAGCGAGCGTAAACCCTAGGCTCCAACAATTAGTTAGCCCGAGCGCGGGACTTATCTTGATGGTTTGGGGCCGAGTCTCAGGATGCGCCAGCCCGCGCAAGCTTCCAAGAAGATAGCTAGGTCGGGCCCATGCAAGTCTCCCTCCCATGTTCTCCTTAGTGCTCTACGCCCTCGTGTCCTGCCTCGAGCAAGCTCAGCCACTGCTTCCCGGCAGCTGGCGGTGTGTGTGAAGACGACGCTACCAAGGGGGGGAGCACCTTCAGAGGCTTTCTCTTTCTTGAGTCATAGGAAACACTGCATTATTAAAGGGGGTCAAGGAAATACTAAGGAAAATTTCCATGTGATGCTCAACTCAAAATCCTAAACCTACCAATCCCTTCGATGAAGCCATTGAAATCCCATACGTTCAGTCAATTTCTTCAAGGACAAAGATGAAGTTCTTCGGTCGCCGAGGAATTTGTTCGACCGAGGAGTTAGGAATTCGCCAAGGCGGATTGCCCATAGTGAGGAACATGATAGCCCCGAGTAATTTGAACCTCAAATTTCCGACTGCTGTGATGCACGCCACTGTCCCAAAATATCTTATCTACCTAATGGTCATATCATTGAAGGGCATTTATGTCTTATCATGTCGGCTGCTCCCTAGGCTATAAATAGTCAGCCTCACAACCACTAGCTGGTTGGCTGCCCGAGAGAAACCGACACTTGTCATTTGAGAGCATCCCATCTCCAAGGACTTTGAATGAAAATCATCAAGTGAGGAAAACCCAAACCCAAACACCTACAAACCCAAAGTGATTGAGCATCACTCAAGAGATTGATCCTGCGGGTCCGACGCTTGTTACGCTTTGAAGACTATGCTTCTTCCAGACGGTTAGGCGCCATCGCTCAGAGCATCCAAGAGGAATTGTGGATCGCCGAGTGACCGAGTTTGTGAAGGTTTGGAAGTCGCTCAAGACTTACCACGAGTGATTGGACGAGGTCTGTGACCTTAGTTCAAGGAGAATACAGTGAGACTTGGTGTCCTGAGCTGCATGCTCAGACTACGAGTCCGGACTGTGTCCTCGAGTTTAAATACTCATCCTCCAACCAGATGTACAACCGAGACAGCAGCTGGAACTGGTCACCAATCATTGTCTTCACCAACCTTACGGTTCTATTTCCTCAATGCTTTCATTTCCTCATTACTGTGTTAGTGTTTCATCATATCTGTGTTTGAAGACTTTGATCAAGACTTTCTCAATTTCCCCGCCCAATTTCTTCACCGCTTGTCTTCATCTTGTGTTATCCCGTGATTACGCTTTCTCGCATCTCGTGATTGTCTTCGTTATGCTTACTGAGTACTTATTCCATCAGTAGTAGTTCTTCGCTAAGGAATTTCACCGCAAATTCCTCGTTGAAGAATTCATGAAAATCGCCTATTCACCCCCTCTAGTCGATATAACGCACTTCCACACCCACTTAGTTTTTGTTGAGCTTTCATACACTTATAGCTCTAGTGCATCCGCTGCATGGCAATCCCTACCACCACATTGATATCATTTATGGGTATTCCATAGCCCGTTGATACACCTAGTTGATGTGACTATCTTCTTTTTTGTCTTCACAACCACCATTCTATTCCACATATAGTGCTATGTCCATGGCTCACGCCATGTATTGAGTGAAGATTGAAAAGTTTGAGGACATCAAAAGTATGAAACAATTGCTGGGCTTGTCATGGGGTTGTGCATGATTAAATAGTTTGTGTGATGAAGATAGAGCATAGCCACACTATATGATTTTCTAGGGATAACTTTCTTTGGCCATGTTATTTGAGAAGACGTGATTGCTTTGTTAGTATGCTTGAAGTATTATTATTTTATGTCAATATTAAACTTTTATCTTGAATCTTTCATATCTGAATATTCAAACCACAAATAATAGAATTACATTAAGGAATATGCTAGGTAGCATTCCACATCAAAAATTCTGTTTTATCATTTACCTACCGAGGACGAGAAAGTAAATTAAGCTTGGGGATGCTTGATACATCTCCAACGTATCTATAATTTTTATTGTTCCATGCTATTATATATTCTATTTTGGATGTTTAATGGGCTTTATTATACACTTTTATATTATTTTGGGACTAACCTATTAACCGGAGGCCCAGCCCAAATTGTTGTTTTTTTTGCCTATTTCAGTGTTTCGCAGAAAAGGAATATCAAACGGAGTCCAAACGGAATGAAACCTATTAACCGGAGGCCCAACCCAAATTGCTGTTTTTTTGCCTATTTCATTGTTTCGAGAAAGGAATATCAAACGGAGTCCAAACGGAATGAAACCTTCGGAAAGTGATTTTAAAAAAAAAGTGATCCAGAGTACTTGGAGGTATCGTCATAATCATCAGGAGGCCAGGCAGGGGGCCTACCCCCTGTGTATGCCTCCACTGTGCCCTCGTGGCTCCACCGACCTACTTTCCTCCTATATATACCACGCATTCCCAAACCATCGAAGCACCCACGAAAACCTAATTCCACCACCTCAACCTTCTATACCTCGAGATCCCATCTTGGCCTTTTCCGCGTCTCGCCGGAGGGGGCATTGATCACGGAGGGCTTCTACATCAACACCATAGCCTCTTTGATGATGTGAGTAGTTTACCTCGACCTTCGTCCATAGTTATTATCTAGATGGCTTCTTCTCTCTCTTTGGATCTCAATACAAAGTTCTCCTCGATTGTCTTGGAGATCAATTTGATGTAACTCTTCTTTGTGTGTGTTTGTCGACATCCGATGAATTGTGGATATATGATCAAGATTATCTATGAACAATATTTGAATCTTTCTGAATTCTTTATGTATGATTGGTTATCTTTGCAAGTCTCTTCAATTATCTTTGATTTGGCCTACTAGATTGATCTTTCTTGCAATGGGAGAAGTGCTTAGCTTTAGGTTCAATCTTGTGGTGTCCTTTCCAAGTGACAGCAGGGGCAGCAAGGCATGTATTGTATTGTGCCATCGAGGATAAAATGATGGGGTTTATATCATATTGCATGAGTTTATCCCTCTACATCATGTCATCTTGCTTAAAGCATTACCTGTTCTTATGAACCTAATACTCTAGATGCATGTTGATAGCAATGATATGTGGAGTAATAGTAGATGCAGAATCGCTTTCGGTCTACTTGTCACTTGGACGTGATGCCTATATACGATCATACCTAGATATTCTCATAACTAGGCTCAATTCTATCAATTGCTCGTCAAGAATTCGCTTACCCACCGTAATATTTATGCTATCTTGAGAGAAGCCACTAGTGAAACCTATGGCCCCGGTCTATTTTCCATCATATTAATCTCCGACAACAAGTTATTTTCTTGCATGCTTATTTTACTTTGCATCTTTATTTACTTTATCCTAAAAATACAAAAATATTATCTTATCATATCTATCGATCTCACTCGTAAGTGACCATGAAGGGATTGGCAACCCTTAACGCCGCTAATAAGTAGGTTCATTAGTTTGTAGGGTGCTGATACGCCTCCAACGATCTATAATTTTTGTTTTATCCATGCTATATTATCTTCTGTTTGGACATTATTGGGCTTTATTTTACACTTTTATATTAGTTTTGGGACTAACCTATTAACCGGAGGCCCAACCTGAATTGTTGTTTTTGCCTATTTCGAGTTTCACAGAAAAGAATATCAAATGGAGTCCAAACGGAATGAAACCTTCGAGATGATTTTTTGAACGAACATGATCCGAGGACTTGGACCTCACGTCAAGAAAGCTACTAGAAGCCACGTGGTAGGGGGCGCCACCCCCCTGTGCGCGCCCTCCACCCTCGTGGCCCCATGTTGCTCCACCGATGTACTCTTTCCTCTATATATACCTACGCATTCTCAAACGATCGTATAGGAGCCAAAACCTAATTCCACCGCCGCAACCTTCTGCACTGCGGATATCCCATCGGGGCCTGTCTTTAGGTTCACGGAGGGGCATCGACGGAGGGCTTCTACATCAACACCATAGCCTCCGATGAAGTGTGAGTAGTTTACCTCAGACCTTCGGGTCCATAGTTATTAGCTAGATGGCTTCCTCTCTCTTTTGATCTCAATACAATGTTCTCCCTCTCGTGGAGATCTATTCGATGCAATCTTCTTTATGTGTGTTTGTTGAGACCGATGAATTGTGGGTTTATGATCAAGTTTATCTATGAACAATATTTGAATCTTCTGAATTCTTTTATGTATGATTGGTTATCTTTGCAAGTCTCTTCAATTATAAGTTTGGTTTGGCCTACTAGATTGATCTTTCTTGCAATGGGAGAAGTGCTTAGCTTTGGGTTCAATTCATGTGTCCTTTCCCAAACAATGAAGGGCAGCAAGGCACGTATTGTATTGTTGCCATCGAGGATAACAAGATGGGGTTTATATCATATTGCATGAGTTTATCCCTCTACATCATGTCATCTTGCTTAAAGCGCTATCGTGTTCTTATGAACTTAATACTCTAGATGCCGATAGTGGTCGATGTGGAGTAATAGTAGTAGATGCAGGTGAGTCGGTCTACTTGTTTCGGACGTGATGCCTATATACATGATCATGTCTAGATATTCTCATAACTATGCTCAATTCATCAATTGCTCAACAATAATTTGTTCACCCACGTAAAATACTTATGCTCTTGAGAGAAGCCACTAGTGAAATCTATGGCCCCGGGTCTATTTTCCATCATATTTAATCTCCCGACAACAATCTATTTCTGGTTCCGTTTATTTTGTTTTCTTTACTTTGCATCTTTATCACAAAAATACCCAAATATTATCTTATCATATCTATCGATCTCACTCGTAGTGACCGTGTAGGATTGACAACCCCTTATCGCTGGTTGCGAGGATTTATTTGTTTGTGTAGGTGCGAGGGACTCGTGTGTAGCCTCCTACGATTGATACCTTGGTTCTCAAAACTGAGGGAAATACTTACACTACTTGCTGCATCACCTTTCCTCTTGAAGGGAAAACCAACGCAGTGCTCAAGAGGTAGCAAGAAGGTTTTCCGCACCGCTGTCGGAGGTCATGCAAAAGTCAACATACCAAGTACCCATCACAAACCATTATCTCCTACATTACATTATTTGCCATTTGCCTCGCTTTTCCTCCCCGCTTCACCTTTGCCGCTTATTCAACTCTCTTTCGCTCGCTTTTTCGATTGCTTCTTGTTTGCTCGTGTGTTGGATTGCTTGTTTGTCACGATGGCTCAAGATAATACCAAATTGTGTGACTTTACCAATACCAACAATAATGATTTCCTTAGCATTCATTGCTCCTCTTACGATATCGAATCTTGTGAAATCAATGCCGCTTTGTTGAATCTTGTCATGAAAGATCAATTACCGCCTTCCTAGTGAAGATGCCGTCCATCTAAATAGCTTCATTGATTTGTGTATATGCAAAAGAAGAAAGATGTTGATAATGATATTGTTAAACCAAAGCTATTTCTTTTTCGCTAGAGATCGTGCTAAAGCTTGGTTTTGTCTTTGCCTAAAAATAGTATTGATTTGGAATAAGTGCAAAGATGATTTTATCTCTAAGTATTTTCCTCCCGCTAAGATCATCTCTTAGAAACGATATTATGAATTTTAAGCAACTTGATCATGAACATGTTGCACAACCTTGGGAGAGGATGAAATTAATGATACGTAATTGCCCTACTCATGGTTTGAATTTGTGGATGGTTATACAAAAAATTTATGCCGGATTGAACTTTGCTTCTAGAAATCTTTTAGATTCGGCCACGGGAGGCACTTTTATGGAAATCACTTTAGGAGAAGCTACTAAACTCCTAGATAATATTAAGGTTAATTATTTTCAATGGCACATCGAAAGATCTACTAATAAAAAGGTGCATGCGAGAAGAAATTAATGTTTTGAGGAAAGATTGATGAACTTATGAAGTTATTTGCTACTAAGAGTGTTTTTCTGATCCTAATGATATGCCTTTGTCTACTTTGATTGAGAATAATAATGAATCTATGGATGTGAATTTTGTTGGTAGGAATAATTTTGGTAACAACGATATAGAGGAAACTTTAATCCTAGGCCTTATCCTAGTAATTCCTCTAATAATTATGGTAATTCCTACAACAATTCTTATGGAAATTTTAATAAGATACCCTCTGAATTTGAGACTAGTGTTAAGGAATTTATGAATTCGCAAAAGAATTTCAATGCTTTTCTTGAAGAGAAATTGCTTAAAGTTGATGAATTGGCTAGGAACGTTGATAGAATTTCTCTTGATGTTGATTCTTTAAACTTAGATCTATTCCTCCTAAGCATGATATCAATGAGTCTCTCAAAGCCATGAGAATTTCCATTGATGAGTGCAAAGAAAGAACCGCTAGGATGCGTAAGAAGTTAAGAAAGATTGTTTATGTTCTTCAAATTTCTATGAAAATAAAGATGAAGATCTAAAAGTTATTGATGTGTCCCCTATTAAATCTTTGTTTTGCAATATGAATCTTGATAATGATGGGACTGATATGATACACTTTACCTAGGCTGCCCAAAATTCAGAGTTTTTAGATCTTGATGCTAAAATTGATAAAAGGGATTGAAGAGATCAAAACCTAGATGTTAATGAACCCACTATTTTGGATTTCAAGGAATTTAATTATGACAATTGCTCTTTGATAGATTGTATTTCCTTGTTGCAATCCGTGCTAAATTCTCCTCATGCTTATAGTCAAAATAAAGCTTTACCAAACATATCGTTGATGCTTTGATGCAATCTTATGAAGAAAAGGTTGAGTTGGAAGTTTCTATCCCTAGAAAACTTTATGATGAGTGGGAACCCACTATTAAAATTAAGATTAAAGATCATGAATGCTATGCTTTGTGTGATTTGGGTGCTAGTGTTTCCACGATTCCAAAAACTTTGTGATTTGCTAGGTTTTGATTTGATGATTGCTTTATACTTGCACCTTATGGATTCCACTATTAAGAAACCTATGTGAAGAATTAATGATGTTCTTATTTTTGCAAATAGGAACTATGTGCCCGTAGATTTTATTGTCCTTGATATAGATTGCAATCCTTCATGTCCTATTATTCTTGGTAGACATTTCCTTAGAACGATTGGTGCAATTATTGATATGAAGGAAGGGAATATTAGATTCCAATTTCCATTAAAGAAAGGCATGGAACACTTCCCTGGAAATAAATTTAAATTACCTTATGAATCTATTATGAGAGCCACTTATGGATTGCCTATCAAAGATGGCAATACCTAGATCTATCCTTGCTATTATGCCTAGCTAGGGCGTTAACGATAGCGCTTGTTGGGAGCAACCCAATTTATTTGTAGTTTTTTGCTTTTTAATTTTGTTTAGGAATAAATATTTGTTATAGCCTCTGGTTAGATGTGTTTTATGTTTTAATTAGTGTTTGTGCCAAGTTAAACCTATAGGATCTTCTTGGATGATAGTTATTTGATCTTGCAGAAATTTCCAGAAACTTTCTGTTCACGAAAATAATTGTTAAAATTCACCAGAACGTGATAAAATATTGATTCCAATTGCTTATGATCAATAAAAAATTGTCTAAGTCTTCCTATTTTGGCTGGTTTTTTGAGTTACAGAAGTTTGTTAGTTACAGATTACTACAGACTGTTCTGTTTTTGACAGATTCTGTTTTCGTGTGTTGTTTGCTTATTTTGATGAATCTATGGCTAGTAAAAGAGTTTATAAACCATAGAGAAGTTTGAATACAGTAGGTTTAACACCAATATAAATAAATAATGAGTTCATTACAGTACTTTAAGTGGTTTTTGTTTTCTTTTCGCTAATAGAGCTCACGAGATTTTCTGTTGAGTTTTGTTGTGAAGTTTCAAGTTTTGGGTGAAAGATTTGATGGATTATGGAACAAGGAGTGGCCTAAGCTTGGGATGCCCATGGCACCCCAAGATAATCTAAGGACACAAAGCTAAAGCTTGGGGATGCCTCGAAGCATCCCCTTTCTTTGCCTACTTCCATCGGTAACTTTACTTGAGCTATATTTTTATTCACCACATGATATGTGTTTTGCTTGAGCGTCTTTTATGATTTGAGTCTTTGCACTTTTAGTTTACCACAATCATCCTTTCTGTACACACCTTTTGAGAGACACATGATTGGAAATTATTAGAATACTCTATGTGCTTCACTTATATCTTTTGAGTTATATAGTTTTTGCTCTAGTACTTCACTTATATCTTTTAAGCACGGTGGTGGATTTTTTTATAGAAACTATTGATCTCTCATGCTTCATTTAGATTATTTTGAGAGTCTTAAATAGCATGGTAATTTCTTAAATAATCCTAATATGCTAGGTATTCAAGAATAGTAAAAACTTTCTTATGAGTGTTTTGAATACTAAGAGAAGTTTGATGCTTGATGATTGTTTTGAGACATGGAGGTAGTGATTAAAGTTGTGCTAGTTGAGTAGTTGTGAATTTGAGAAATATTTGTGTTGAAGTTTGCAAGTCCCGTAGCATGCACGTATGGTAAACGTTATGTAACAAATTTGAAACATGAGGTTCTTTGATTGTCCTCCTTATGAGTGGCGGTCGGGGACTGGCGATGGTCTTTTCTCTACCAATCTATCCCCCCTAGGAGCATGCGCGTAGTGCTTACTTTTTGATGACTTGTAGATTTTTGCAATAAGTATGTAAGTTCTATATGACTAATGCTGAGTCCATGGATTATAATGACTCTCACCTTTCCATCATTGCTAGCCTCTTCGGTATCGCATTGCATTTTCTCACATTGAGAGTTGGTAAACTTTGCTGGCATCCAAAGCCCGTGATATGATACACGCTTTCACACATAAACCTCCTTATATCTTCCTCAAAACAGCCACCATACCTACCTATTATGGCATTTCCATAGCTATTCCGAGATATATTGCCATGCAACTTTCCACCATTCATGCATTATCATGACACGCTCATCATTGTCATATTGCTTTGCATGATCATGTAGTTGACATAGTATTTGTGGAGCCACCGTTCATAATTCTTTCATACATGTCACTCTTGGTTCATTGCATATCCTGCACATCACTGGAGGCATTCAGGAGGAGTCACACTTTGTTCTAGTATCGAGTTGTAATCATTGGAGTTGTAAATAAATAGAAGTGTGATGCATCATTTCTAGAGCATTGTCCCAAGTGAGGAATAAAAAGAGAAAGGCCATAAAAGAGAAGGCCCAAAAAAGAGAGAAAAAGAGAGAAGGGACAATGTTACTATCCTTTTCCACACTTGTGCTTCAAAGTAGCACCATAATCTTCATGATAGAGAGTCTCTTGTTTTGTCACTTTCATATACTAGTGGGAATTTTTCATTATAGAACTTTAGCTTGTATATTCCAACAATGCCTCCCTCGCGCCCTAGGTCTTCGTGATGCAAGCGTTGGATGCACATCCACTTAGTTTCTTTTGTTGAGCTTTCATACATTTATAGCTCTAGTGCATCCATTGCATGGCAATCCCTACTCCTTGCATTAATATCAATCGATGGGCATCTCCATAGCTCATTGATTAGCCTTGTTGATGTGAGATTCTCCTTTACCTCTCCACCATAACCGCCATCATCATATATTCCTATTCCACCCATAGTGCTATATCCATGGCTCACGCTCATATATTGCGTAAAAGTTTATAAAGTTTGAGATTACTAAAGTATGAAACAATTGCTTGGCTTGTCATCGGGTTGTGCATGATGAGAACATTCTTGTGTGTCTAAAATGGAGCATGACTAAACTATATGATTTTGTAGGGATGAACTTTCTTTGGCTATGTTATTTTGAGAGGACATAATTGCTTAATTGGTATGCTTGAAGTATTATTATTTTTATGTCAATATTGAACTTTTATCTTGAATCTTTAGGATCTGAATATTCATACCAATAATAAGAAGAATTACATTGAAATTATGCCAGTAGCATTCCACATCAAAAGTTGTATTTTTATCATTTACCTACTGAGGACGAGCGGTGAATTAAGCTTGGGATGCTTGATACGTCTCCAACGCATTCATAATTTTTGATTGCTCCATGCTATATTATCTTCTGTTTTGGACATTATTAGGCTTTATTATTCACTTTTATATTATTTTTGGGACTAACCTATTAACCGGAGGCCCAGCCCGAGGTATTGTTTTTTGCCTATTTTGCAGTTTCGCAGAAAAAGAATATCAAATGGAGTCCAAACGGAATGAAACCTCAGGAACGTGATTTTCGGAAGAACATGATCCAGAGAGACTTGGACCCTACGCCAAACAAAGCTACCAGAAGCCACGGTAGGGGTGCGCACCTACCTCTGTGGCGCCTCCCCTCGTGGGCCTCAGGTTGCTCCACCGACGCACTTCTTCCCTTATATATATACCTCACGCACTCCAAACGATCAGATACGGAGCCAATACCCTAATTCCACAGCCACAACCTTCTCAGGACTAATGATCCCATCTTGGGGCCTTTTCCGGAGTTCACGAGAGAGGCATCGATCACGGAGGGCTTCTACATCAACACCATAGCCTCTCCATGAAGTGTGAGTAGCATACCTCAGACCTTCGTCCATAGTTATTAGCTAGATGGCTTCTCTTTTGGATCTCAATATAATGTTCTCCCCCTCTCTCTGGAGATCTATTCGATGTAATTCTTCCTTTGCGGTGTGTTTGTTGAGACCGATGAATTGTGGGTTTATGATCAAGTTTATATATGAACAATATTTGAATCTTCTGCATTCTTTTATGTATGATTGGTTATCTTTGCAAGTCTCTTTCGATTATCAGTTTGGTTTGGCCTACTAGATTGATCTTTCTTGCAATGGGAGAAGTGCTTAGCTTTGGGTTCAATCTGCGGTGTCCTTTCCCAAAGGACAGTAGGGCAGCAAGGCACGATTGTATTGCTGCCATCGAGGATAACAAGATGGGTTTTATATCATATTGCATGAATTTATCCCTCTACATCATGTCATCTTGCTTAAAGCTGCTATTCTGTCATTATGAACCTTAATACTCTAGATGCATGCTGGATAGCGGTCGATGTGTGGAGTAATAGTAGTAGATGCATATAGAGTCGGTCTCACTTGTTCTTGACGTGATGCCTATATACATGATCATACCTAGATATTCTCATAACTATGCTCAATTTTACCAATTGCTCAACAAGAATTTGTTCACCCATCGCAGTAATATATACTTATGCTCTTGAGAGAAGCCACTAGTGAAACCTATGGTCCTCGGGTCTATCTTCCATCATATTTAATCTCCCGACACTTAGTTATTTTTGCTTTTTTGTTTTGCTTTTATTTTACTTTGCATCTTTATCACAAAACTACCAAAAATATTATCTTATCATATCTATCGATCTCGCTCAGTGACCGCAGGAAGGGATTGACAACCCCTCATCACGTTGGTTGCAGGATTTAGTAGGAGTGAGGACCCGTGTAGCCTCCCATCGGATTGATACCTTGGTTCCCAAAACTGAGGGAAATACTTACGCTACTTTCGCATCTTCCTTTCTCTTCAAGGGAAAACCAACGAATGCTCAAGAGGTAGCAGTGAGTGGGACTCTGAGTTTAGTCTCCTACTAGATTGATACCTTGGTTCTCAAAACTGAGGGAAATACTTATGCTACTTTACTATACCACTTTCTTCCTTCAAGGGAAAACCAACGCAATGCTCAAGAGGTAGTAGTCGCCACTCGCATGGTTGCTACGCGATCCGAGCTAACGAGGCCTTGTAGCACCATGTTGGCTGGCTGTTGGGTCAAGGTGGTGGAGTCTTCACGAAGATCTGCATGCCACCATGCAAAGCAGCTGAGTCATGAGGTCGCTGCCACGCAGCCGCTCACCGTTGAGCTTCAGTAGCCAAATGGGAGCAGCGGTAGTGTTGGCAGACGTGGGTTCGTCACGCCTTCAAGTGTCCTCGGCAAGGGCCTTGCAGAAGACCGTGGTCGCCCTATAAGGGTCTTGCCGGGTCTCCGGATCTCTCGGCAAGGATCTGCCGAGGGTCGCTGCCTTCTGGTTTTATCTGATCTTGTGTGTTTATGATCTTGACAAAGATTCGATGCCACCACGAGGCGCCCCCAGCCTTGGTTCCAATGTGGTTGGTTGGTGGTGTTGGAACCCATGGGCTCAAGGTTGGCTTGTTTCTGCAGCGTCAGCAAGTTGCCCCGCAGTTTGTCGGGTTGGAGGCTGCCCCGACAAGGGTCTTGCCGGGGAGTCCACCTCGCCTCTTGCTCTTGGCGCTCTTGGTCTTGGCGTTGCTTTGTGGCTTCAAGGCCCGCTTCTCCCTCCTCTGCCCTGCTTGGTGGCTGTGGCACGGCTTCACCGCCAGGCAAGTAAAGGGGTACAAAGGAGAGCCCCTACTATTGTATTTGAGCCCCGCCGCTTGGCCACACATGCACGACACGTTGTTGTCGGCCCGTAACGGTACCTGGTAGGTGGGTGGATTTGTACAGCGGTAACTTTTTCGCCACAGCTTCACCCGTGTTGAATGCGCATCGTGGAGGGTGTGCGTGACGTGGGGGCATGCGGGCGGTGCCCGCACGATGCATCACATCACAAGAATGGTAAAGAGGCGGCCCGCTCCTTCCCCATAAAAAGGAATAACAGAGGTTGCTGCTCATTTACCTCCGTGTTTTCTCCATCTCGAACCATTGCCCCTTCTCCCTCCCTCTCAAGCTCGGTTTTGTCACCGGGCTGGTTTTGCCGCTGTTATTTACCTAATATGCGACCCTATCCAAGGAACTCGACGGTCCCACCAAGGATAGACCCGCATATTGAAACGCTTTTGCAAGGTGGACATCATTACATCAACATTACATAATACATAGGATACATACAAGGCATGAATGCCACAAGAATACATCAACATCATATACAAGAAGATCATCCGACTACGGATGAAACATAAAAGAAGCTCAAACGACATCCACCTCGCAGCCAAAGGCCGCCCCGAACTGAATATCCTCGATCAAGAAGAAGCGTAAGAAGAACTCCAAAACAAGTAACATCGCTCTCGCGCCATGAGCATCGCAAGCCTGTACCGCAACTGGTGTAGTAATCTGTGAGCCACGAGGACTCAGCAATCCCATTACCATGGGTATCAAGACTAGCAAAGCTTAATGGGAAAGGAAGGGTAAAGTGGTGAGGTTGCAGAGCGACTAAGAATATATGGTGGCTAACATACGAAATGAGAGTGAGAAGAGACAAAAGGAACGGTCGCCAACTAGTAATGATCAAGAAGTGATCCTGAACTCCTACTGCCGTACATAACCTAAAACCGTGTTTCCTCTCGATCAAACCCGAAAAGAGACACTCACGGTTACACACACGTTGGTGTATTTTAATTGAGATCAACTTCGGTTTTCTACAACCGACATTAACAAATTCCATCTCACATAACCGCTGGCACGGATTTCAAAGTTCAAACCTGCAGGGTGTCCCAACTTAGCCCATGATAAGCTCTCGCGATCAACGAAGGATATTCTTCTCCCGGAAGACCCGACAGTCTCGAATCCTGCACAAGACATTTCAAAGAATAAAACAAGACCAGCAAAGCACCTGATGCGCCGACAATCCCGATAGGAGCTGCACATATCTCTTCTCAGTGGCAACACCGATGAGACATCCTACGAGTAAAACCAAACCTCGAGTTGCCAGAGGGGCCCCGCAGTCTACTTCGTTCGGGCCAGCACTTAGAGAAGCACCGGTCCGGGGGCTAATAAAGATGACCTCGAGAGCGACTCCCAAGGAAAAGGTAGGTGGTGAGGCAAATGGTAAAACCAATGTTGGGCCTTGCCGAAAAGTCTTATTCAAAGCACCGTCAAGGGGGTCCCATAAATCACCCGACCGCTAGGGACGCAAATCCGGAACATAATACCGATATGACGGAAACTAGGGCAGCAAGAGGAACAAAACACCGGCATAAGGCCGAGCCTTCCACCCTTTACCAAGTATATAGATGCATTAATTAAATAAGATATATTGTGATATCCCAACAAGTAAACATGTTCCAACAAGGAACAACATCTCCATGTTCCAACAAGGAACAAACTTCATCTTCACCTGCAACTAACAACGCTATAAGAGGGCTGAGCAAAGCGTAACATAGCCAAACAACGGTTTGCTAGGAAGGGTGCAAAGGTTAGAGGTCGACATGGCAATTAGGTAGGCTTGAGCAACAGGTAATAGGTAGCGAGCATAGTGAAAGAACGGCAACTAGCATAGCAATGGTAGTAGTGAGATCCAGGGTAGCGGTCATCTTGCCTGAATCCCGCAAGGAAGAAGAACGAGTCCATGAAGAAGATGAACGGATGAAGCCGAACCGCGTAGACGAATCAATCTCACGATCGCAACGAAAGGAACTAACAAGAAGCACACAACATAGTAAACACACCACACGTGAACAAGGCATGATGCACAAAGAACATGATGCATGACGAGGCTACATGAAGCTACTCATGGCAAGAGATGATGCATACAAGACCAACACATCAAGGTAAGTTTAAATGAGGCCGGAAACAACATAGAACAACTCCGGTAAGTCCTCATATGCAAATTTCGAAATTGGTCCAGATCTGAATGACTTTATGTTCAAGTTGTTAAACATCAAGTTAAGATGCACCACGATGATCTACACGGAATTCTAGTCAAGTTACATATAAAGTTCATTAGATTCGGAGCTACGGCCTAGAAGGTATGAGCAAAATAAGATAAGCATGGCATTGATGCAAAATGCATACAAACATCAAGCAAACACCTCAAAACAAGGATGAACATGATAATATGAAACTACATGCAAAATCAAGCAAGTTTAGATGAAGGCATTCGTCCATTGGATGGTTAATTTCGCAAGGGTGCATCCTACTCCACCAATGATGACTCTGCCACTCATGACTCTGCCGCCAACACTGCCAAGCAAAATCCTCAAGCTACAACACCCAGGGTGATGACTGATCGTGAGCTTCTCCTCAGTCTTCATCAGAAGGTTGATCGCAATCATAAATGGGTCAAGCGTCAGTTTGGTTCAATTCTTCACAACATGACCTCAACCCATAATGCAGTGAAGAAAAATCAGTACTACCTCCATGAAACCTTCACTCGTACCTGGGCTGTTTTGTCTCATGTCTACAGCGAAGAAGATCTGAAGAAAATGGGTCTCAAGGAAGAATTTGACTGGTCCGCACCTCCTCCGAAGAAATACAAGAAGGTCAAGGTTCCTTCCTTGGTGGCCAGCTCCTATTCTTCATCGTGCGACACTGATGAAAATGAAGACTTGGACGACACTGCGGTAGGCCCTACTTCAACAACCGACCCCGACAACGATGGCGCTCCTTCATCAACTTGATTAACTTTAGGGGCGTTAGTCCTCAGTTTCGATCCTTTTGGTCATTCGATGACAAAGGGGGAGAAAGTTGAGTTAGTCTTCAAGCGGGTCTATTATATGGGCGTTTTTTTCGCTAAGTTACATCTCTCGCTCTTCTGAAACTTTATTGGATCGAGTTGTAATCTTAAGCCCGATGGTGCTCTGATACTTTTGATGTGTTCCTATGCATGCTTATTCCTCGTTATATGTTAATACACGCATGCTGAATTACATCAGTCACCATATTCCATCATGCATTTCAAATTCTTCATACTATATGTCAAATGCGTGTATGAATTACAAGATATAGGGGGAGATCTCCATGATTCAACTCTTCAAGTGTGCATTGCCTCAAAAGCAAATTCCTCACTATGCACATCTTCAGGGGGAGTTCTTCTATATCTTGCAATCAAATTCCTCAATATCAGTATTTACACTTCATATGTTTATCCCTGTTGAAAACTTAACCTATATTGTCATCAATCACCAAAAAGGGGGAGATTGTAAGTGCATCTAGTGCCCCTTAGTGATTTTGGTGTATTGAGGACTTATAGGTTAAGGGTCTAATGCGTTTGCGAGTGTACACAGGTCTATAAGTCTATGAGGAGTGTTATATTTACCGTGAAAGTCGACCCCTAAAAATGAAGTTCTTCAACTGAAGACTTTGGTATTCTGAAGACTTTCTGAAGACTTTGAAAGTGAAGAAATTGGTGTGACCTTGAAGACTTGGTATTCATCTGAGGAACATGAAGCGTGAAAACTTTTGTTTTCCTAGTTTCGTTTTCTCTTTCTTGAGTCATAGGAAACACCGTACTATTAAAGGGGGTCAAGGAAATACTAAGGAAAAATTTCCATGTGATGCTCAACTCAAAATCCTAAACCTACCAATCCCTTCGATTGAAGCCATTGGAAATCCCATACAGTTCAGTCAATTTCTTCAGTGACAAAGATGAAGTTCTTCTGGTCGCTGAGGAATTTGTTCTGACTGAGGAGTTAGGAATTCGCCAGTGCGGATTGCCTACATAGTGAGGAACATGATAGCCCTGAGTAATTTGAACCTCAAATTTCCGACCGTTGCTGTGATGCACGCCAGCTGTCCCAAAATATCTTATCTACCTAATGGTCATATCATTGAAGGGCATTTATGTCTTATCATGTCGGGCTGCTCCCTAGGCTATAAATAGCCGCCCCCTACAACCACTAGCTGGTTGGCTGCTCTGAGAGAAACTGACACTTGTCATTTGAGAGCATCCCATCTCCAAGGACTTTGAATGAAAATCATCAAGTGAGGAAAACCCAAACCCAAACACCTACAAACCCAAAGTGATTGAGCATCACTCAAGAGATTGATCCTGCGTGGCTCCGACGCTTGTTACGTTTGAAGACTATGCTTCTTCCAGACGGTTAGGCGTCATCGTCTAGAGCATCCAAGAGGAATTGTGGATCGCCGAGTGACCGAGTTTGTGAAGGTTTGGAAGTCGCCTGAAGACTTACCACGAGTGATTGGACGAGGTCTGTGTGACCTTAGTTCAAGGAGAATACAGTGAAGACTTGGTGTCCTGAGCTGCATGCTCAGGACTACGAGTCCAGGACTGTGTGTCCTCGAGTTTAAATACTCATCCGCTCCAACCAGATGTACAACTGAGACAGCAGTTGGAACTGGTCTACCGAATCATTGTCTTCACCAACCTTACTGGTTCTATTTCCTCAATGCTTTCATTTCCTCATTACTGTGTTAAGTGTTTCATCATATCTGTGTTTGAAGACTTTGACTGAAGACTTTCTCAATTTCCTCAGTTCAATTTCTTCAGTCTGTTTGTCTTCATCTTGTGTTATCCTGTGATTACGCTTTCTGTACTCTGTGATTGTCTTCTGTTATGCTTACTTCTGAGTACTTATTCCACTGCAAGTAGTTCTTCGCTAAGGAATTTCCTTACCGGCAAATTCCTCAGTGAAGAATTCATGAAAATCGCCTATTCACCCCCCCTCTAGTCGATATAACGCACTTCCACACCCACTTAGTTTCTTTTGTTGAGCTTTCATACACTTATAGCTCTAGTGCATCCGTTGCATGGCAATCCCTACTCACTCACATTGATATCTATTTATGGGTATCTCCATAGCCTGTTGATACACCTAGTTGATGTGAGACTATCTTCTCTTTTTTGTCTTCTTCACAACCACCATTCTATTCCACATATAGTGCTATGTCCATGGCTCACGCTCATGTATTGAGTGAAGATTGAAAAAGTTTGAGGACATCAAAAGTATGAAACAATTGCTGGGCTTGTCATGGGGGTTGTGCATGATTAAATAGTTTGTGTGATGAAGATAGAGCATAGCCACACTATATGATTTTCTAGGGATAACTTTCTTTGGCCATGTTATTTTGAGAAGACGTGATTGCTTTGTTAGTATGCTTGAAGTATTATTATTTTATGTCAATATTAAACTTTTATCTTGAATCTTTCATATCTGAATATTCAAACCACAAATAATAGAATTACATTAAGGAATATGCTAGGTAGCATTCCACATCAAAAATTCTGTTTTTATCATTTACCTACTCGAGGACGAGCAGAAATTAAGCTTGGGGATGCTTGATACATCTCCAACGTATCTATAATTTTTATTGTTCCATGCTATTATATATTCTATTTTGGATGTTTAATGGGCTTTATTATACACTTTTATATTATTTTTGGGACTAACCTATTAACCGGAGGCCCAGCCCAAATTGTTGTTTTTTTTGCCTATTTCAGTGTTTCGCAGAAAAGGAATATCAAACGGAGTCCAAACGGAATGAAACCTATTAACCGGAGGCCCAACCCAAATTGCTGTTTTTTTTGCCTATTTCATTGTTTCGCAGAAAAGGAATATCAAACGGAGTCCAAACGGAATGAAACCTTCGGGAAAGTGATTTTCGGAAAAAAAAGTGATCCAGAGTACTTGGAGTGTACGTCAAGCAATCAACGAGGAGGCCACGAGGCAGGGGGGCGCCTACCCCCCAGGGCGCGCCCTCCACCCTCGTGTGCCCCTCGTGGCTCCACCGACCTACTTCTTCCTCCTATATATACCTACGTACCCCCAAACCATCAGAAGCACCCACGAAAACCTAATTCCACCACCTCAACCTTCTATACCCCTGAGATCCCATCTTGGGGCCTTTTCCGGCGTCCTGCCGGAGGGGGCATTGATCACGGAGGGCTTCTACATCAACACCATAGCCTCTTTGATGATGTGTGAGTAGTTTACCTCAGACCTTCGGGTCCATAGTTATTATCTAGATGGCTTCTTCTCTCTCTTTGGATCTCAATACAAAGTTCTCCTCGATTGTCTTGGAGATCAATTTGATGTAACTCTTCTTTTGCGGTGTGTTTGTCGACATCCGATGAATTGTGGATATATGATCAAGATTATCTATGAACAATATTTGAATCTTCTCTGAATTCTTTTATGTATGATTGGTTATCTTTGCAAGTCTCTTCGAATTATCAGTTTGATTTGGCCTACTAGATTGATCTTTCTTGCAATGGGAGAAGTGCTTAGCTTTAGGTTCAATCTTGTGGTGTCCTTTCCAAGTGACAGCAGGGGCAGCAAGGCATGTATTGTATTGTGCCATCGAGGATAAAATGATGGGGTTTATATCATATTGCATGAGTTTATCCCTCTACATCATGTCATCTTGCTTAAAGCATTACTCTGTTCTTATGAACCTAATACTCTAGATGCATGTTGGATAGCAGTCGATATGTGGAGTAATAGTAGTAGATGCAGAATCGTTTCGGTCTACTTGTCACGGACGTGATGCCTATATACATGATCATACCTAGATATTCTCATAACTAGGCTCAATTCTATCAATTGCTCGTCAGTAATTCGTTTACCCACCGTAATATTTATGCTATCTTGAGAGAAGCCACTAGTGAAACCTATGGCCCCCGGGTCTATTTTCCATCATATTAATCTCCCGACAACAAGTTATTTCTTGCGCCGTTTATTTTACTTTGCATCTTTATTTACTCTTTATCCTAAAAATACAAAAAATATTATCTTATCATATCTATCAGATCTCACTCTCGTAAGTGACCATGAAGGGATTGGCAACCCCTTTACCGCGTTGGTTGCGAGGTTCTTATTAGTTTGTGTAGGTGCGTGATACGTCTCCAACGTATCTATAATTTTTGTTTTATCCATGCTATATTATCTTCTGTTTGGACATTATTGGGCTTTATTTTACACTTTTATATTAGTTTTGGGACTAACCTATTAACCGGAGGCCCAACCCAGAATTGTTGTTTTTTGCCTATTTCAGAGTTTCGCAGAAAAAGAATATCAAATGGAGTCCAAACGGAATGAAACCTTCGAGAACATGATTTTCGGAACGAACATGATCCAGAGGACTTGGACCTTACGTCAAGAAAGCTACTAGGAAGCCACGTGGTAGGGGGGCGCGCCTACCCCCCCCCCCCCAGGCGCGCCCTCCACCCTCGTGGGCCCCATGTTGCTCCACCGATGTACTCTTTCCTCTTATATATACCTACGTACCCCCAAACGATCAGATAAGGAGCCAAAAACCTAATTCCACCGCCGCAACCTTCTGTACCCGTGATATCCCATCGTGGGGCCTGTTCCGGAGCTCCGCCGGAGGGGGCATCGATCACGGAGGGCTTCTACATCAACACCATAGCCTCTCCGATGAAGTGTGAGTAGTTTACCTCAGACCTTCGGGTCCATAGTTATTAGCTAGATGGCTTCCTCTCTCTTTTTGGATCTCAATACAATGTTCTCCCCCTCTCTGGTGGAGATCTATTCGATGCAATCTTCTTTTGCGGTGTGTTTGTTGAGACCGATGAATTGTGGGTTTATGATCAAGTTTATCTATGAACAATATTTGAATCTTCTGAATTCTTTTATGTATGATTGGTTATCTTTGCAAGTCTCTTCGAATTATAAGTTTGGTTTGGCCTACTAGATTGATCTTTCTTGCAATGGGAGAAGTGCTTAGCTTTGGGTTCAATCTTGCGGTGTCCTTTCCCAAAGGATGTAGGGGCAGCAAGGCACGTATTGTATTGTTGCCATCGAGGATAACAAGATGGGGTTTATATCATATTGCATGAGTTTATCCTCTACATCATGTCATCTTGCTTAAAGCGTTATCGTGTTCTTATGAACTTAATACTCTAGATGCATGCTTTGGATAGTGGTCGATGTGTGGAGTAATAGTAGTAGATGCAGCAGAGTCGGTCTACTTGTTTGGACGTGATGCCTATATACATGATCATGTCTAGATATTCTCATAACTATGCTCAATTCTGTCAATTGCTCAACAATAATTTGTTCACCCACCGTAAAATACTTATGCTCTTGAGAGAAGCCACTAGTGAAATCTATGGCCCCCGGGTCTATTTTCCATCATATTTAATCTCCCGACAACAATCTATTTCTGGCGCCGTTCTTATTTTGTTTTCTTTACTTTGCATCTTTATCACAAAAATACCCAAAATATTATCTTATCATATCTATCAGATCTCACTCTCGTAAGTGACCGTGTAGGGATTGACAACCCCTTATCGCGTTGGTTGCGAGGATTTATTTGTTTGTGTAGGTGCGAGGGACTCGTGTGTAGCCTCCTACTGGATTGATACCTTGGTTCTCAAAAACTGAGGGAAATACTTACACTACTTTGCTGCATCACCCTTTCCTCTTGAAGGGAAAACCAACGCAGTGCTCAAGAGGTAGCAAGAAGGTTTTCTGGCACCGTTGCCGGGGAGGTCTACGCAAAAGTCAACATACCAAGTACCCATCACAAACCATTATCTCCCACATTACATTATTTGCCATTTGCCTCTCGTTTTCCTCCCCCGCTTCACCTTTGCCGTTTTATTCAACCTCTCTTTTTCGTTCGCCTCTTTTTCGATTGCTTCTTGTTTGCTCGTGTGTTGGATTGCTTGTTTGTCACGATGGCTCAAGATAATACCAAATTGTGTGACTTTACCAATACCAACAATAATGATTTCCTTAGCACTCGATTGCTCCTCTTACCGACATCGAATCTTGTAAATCAATGCCGCTTTGTTGAATCTTGTCATGAAAGATCAATTCACGGCCTTCCTAGTGAAGATGCCGCTACCCATCTAAATAGCTTCATTGATTTGTGTGATATGCAAAAGAAGAAAGATGTTGATAATGATATTGTTAAACCAAAGCTATTTCCTTTTTCGCTTAGAGATCGTGCTAAAGCTTGGTTTTTGTCTTTGCCTAAAAATAGTATTGATTCTTGGAATAAGTGCAAAGATGATTTTATCTCTAAGTATTTTCCTCCCGCTAAGATCATCTCTCTTAGAAACGACATTATGAATTTTAAGCAACTTGATCATGAACATGTTGCACAACCTTGGGAGAGGATGAAATTAATGATACGTAATTGCCCTACTCATGGTTTGAATTTGTGGATGGTTATACAAAAAATTTATGCCGGATTGAACTTTGCTTCTAGAAATCTTTTAGATTCGGCCACGGGAGGCACTTTTATGGAAATCACTTTAGGAGAAGCTACTAAACTCCTAGATAATATTAAGGTTAATTATTTTCAATGGCACACTGAAAGATCTACTAATAAAAAGGTGCATGCGATAGAAGAAATTAATGTTTTGAGTGGAAAGATTGATGAACTTATGAAGTTATTTGCTACTAAGAGTGTTTCTTCTGATCCTAATGATATGCCTTTGTCTACTTTGATTGAGAATAATAATGAATCTATGGATGTGAATTTTGTTGGTAGGAATAATTTTGGTAACAACGCATATAGAGGAAACTTTAATCCTAGGCCTTATCCTAGTAATTCCTCTAATAATTATGGTAATTCCTACAATAATTCTTATGGAAATTTTAATAAGATACCCTCTGAATTTGAGACTAGTGTTAAGGAATTTATGAATTCGCAAAAGAATGTCAATGCTTTTCTTGAAGAGAAATTGCTTAAAGTTGATGAATTGGCTAGGAACGTTGATAGAATTTCTCTTGATGTTGATTCTTTAAAACTTAGATCTATTCCTCCTAAGCATGATATCAACGAGTCTCTCAAAGCCATGAGAATTTCCATTGATGAGTGCAAAGAAAGAACCGCTAGGATGCGTGCTAAGAAAGATTGCTTTATGAAAGCGTGTTCTTCAAATTTCTATGAAAATAAAGATGAAGATCTAAAAGTTATTGATGTGTCCCCTATTAAATCTTTGTTTTGCAATATGAATCTTGATAATGATGGGACTGATATGATACACCTTTACCTAGAAGGCGTTCCAAAAATTCAGAGTTTTTAGATCTTGATGCTAAAATTGATAAAAGTGGGATTGAAGAGATCAAAACTCTAGATGTTAATGAACCCACTATTTTGGATTTCAAGGAATTTAATTATGACAATTGCTCTTTGATAGATTGTATTTCCTTGTTGCAATCCGTGCTAAATTCTCCTCATGCTTATAGTCAAAATAAAGCTTTTACCAAACATATCGTTGATGCTTTGATGCAATCCTATGAAGAAAAGGTTGAGTTGGAAGTTTCTATCCCTAGAAAACTTTATGATGAGTGGGAACCCACTATTAAAATTAAGATTAAAGATCATGAATGCTATGCTTTGTGTGATTTGGGTGCTAGTGTTTCCACGATTCCAAAAACTTTGTGTGATTTGCTAGGTTTCCGTGATTTTGATGATTGCTCTTTATACTTGCACCTTGCGGATTCCACTATTAAGAAACCTATGTGAAGAATTAATGATGTTCTTATTTTTGCAAATAGGAACTATGTGCCCGTAGATTTTATTGTCCTTGATATAGATTGCAATCCTTCATGTCCTATTATTCTTGGTAGACATTTCCTTAGAACGATTGGTGCAATTATTGATATGAAGGAAGGGAATATTAGATTCCAATTTCCATTAAAGAAAGGCATGGAACACTTCCCTGGAAATAAATTTAAATTACCTTATGAATCTATTATGAGAGCCACTTATGGATTGCCTATCAAAGATGGCAATACCTAGATCTATCCTTGCTATTATGCCTAGCTAGGGGCGTTAAACGATAGCGCTTGTTGGGAGGCAACCCAATTCTATTTGTAGTTTTTTGCTTTTTTAATTTTGTTTAGGAATAAATATTTGTTATAGCCTCTGGTTAGATGTGTTTTTATGTTTTAATTAGTGTTTGTGCCAAGTTAAACCTATAGGATCTTCTTGGATGATAGTTATTTGATCTTGCAGAAATTTCCAGAAACTTTCTGTTCACGAAAATAATTGTTAAAATTCACCAGAACGTGATAAAATATTGATTCCAATTGCTTATGATCAATAAAAAAATTGTCTAAGTCTTCCTATTTTGGCTGGTTTTTTGGAGTTACAGAAGTTTGCGTTAGTTACAGATTACTACAGACTGTTCTGTTTTTGACAGATTCTGTTTTTCGTGTGTTGTTTGCTTATTTTGATGAATCTATGGCTAGTAAAAGAGTTTATAAACCATAGAGAAGTTTGAATACAGTAGGTTTAACACCAATATAAATAAATAATGAGTTCATTACAGTACCTTTAAGTGGTCTTTTGTTTTCTTTCGCTAATAGAGCTCACGAGATTTTCTGTTGAGTTTTGTGTTGTGAAGTTTCAAGTTTTGGGTGAAAGATTTGATGGATTATGGAACAAGGAGTGGCAAGGGCCTAAGCTTGGGGATGCCCATGGCACCCCCAAGATAATCTAAGGACACAAAAAAGCCAAAGCTTGGGGATGCCCCGGAACGCATCCCCTCTTTCGTCTACTTCCATCGGTAACTTTACTTGGAGCTATATTTTTATTCACCACATGATATGTGTTTTGCTTGGAGCGTCTTTTATGATTTGAGTCTTTGCACTTTTAGTTTACCACAATCATCCTTTCTGTACACACCTTTTGAGAGAGACACACATGATTCGGAAATTATTAGAATACTCTATGTGCTTCACTTATATCTTTTGAGTTATATAGTTTTTGCTCTAGTACTTCACTTATATCTTTTGGAGCACGGTGGTGGATTTTTTTTATAGAAACTATTGATCTCTCATGCTTCATTTAGATTATTTTGAGAGTCTTAAATAGCATGGTAATTTTCTTAAATAATCCTAATATGCTAGGTATTCAAGAATAGTAAAAACTTTCTTATGAGTGTTTTGAATACTAAGAGAAGTTTGATGCTTGATGATTGTTTTGAGACATGGAGGTAGTGATATTAAAGTTGTGCTAGTTGAGTAGTTGTGAATTTGAGAAATATTTGTGTTGAAGTTTGCAAGTCCCGTAGCATGCACGTATGGTAAACGTTATGTAACAAATTTGAAACATGAGGTGTTCTTTGATTGTCCTCCTTATGAGTGGCGGTCGGGGACGAGCGATGGTATTTTCTGACCAATCTATCCCCCTAGGAGCATGCGCGTAGTGCTTGGTTTTTGATGACTTGTAGATTTTTGCAATAAGTATGTGAGTTCTATATGACTAATGTTGAGTCCATGGATTATACGCACTCTCACCTTTCCATCATTGCTAGCCTCTTGATGCACTGCATTGCCCTTTCTCACATTGAGAGTTGGTGCAAACTTCGCCGGTGCATCCAAAGCCCGTGATTTGATATGCTCTTTCACACATAAACCTCCTTATATCTTCCTCAAAACAGCCACCATACCTACCTATTATGGCATTTCCATAGCCATTCTGAGATATATTGCCATGCAACTTTCCATCATTCTGTTTATCATGACACGTTCATCATTGCCATATTGCTTTGCATGATCATGTAGTTGACATAGTATTTGTGGCAAAGCCACCGTTCATAATTCTTTCATACATGTCACTCTTGGTTCATTGCATATCCCGTACATCACGGAGGCATTCATATAGAGTCATACTTTGTTCTAGTATCGAGTTGTAATCATTGAGTTGTAAATAAATAGAAGCGTGATGCTCATCATTTTCTAGAGCATTGTCCCAAGTGAGGAATAAAAAAAAGAGAAAGGCCATAAAAAAGAGAAGGCCCAAAAAAATGAGAGAAAAAGAGAGAAGGGACAATGTTACTATCCTTTTACCACACTTGTGCTTCAAAGTAGCACCATAATCTTCATGATAGAGAGTCTCTTGTTTTGTCACTTTCATATACTAGTGGGAATTTTTCATTATAGAACTTGTCTTGTATATTCCAACAATGGGCCTCCTCAAGTGCCCTAGGTCTTCGTGAGCAAGCAAGTTGGATGCACACCCACTTAGTTTCTTATGTTGAGCTTTCATATATTTATAGCTCTAGTGCATCCATTGCATGGCAATCCCTACTCCTTGCATTAACATCAATCGATGGGCATCTCCATAGCTCATTGATTAGCCTTGTTGATGTGAGACTTTCTCCTTTTTTGTATTCTCCACATAACCGCCATCATCATATTCTATTCCACCCATAGTGCTATATCCATGGCTCACGCTCATGTATTGCGTGAAGGTTGAAAAAGTTTGGGATTACTAAAGTATGAAACAATTGCTTGGCTTGTCATCGGGGTTGTGCATGATGAGAGCATTCTTGTGTGACGAATATGGAGCATGACTAAACTATATGATTTTGTAGGGATGAACTTTCTTTGGCAATGTTATTTTGAGAGGACATAATTGCTTAGTTAGTATGCTTGAAGTATTATTATTTTTATGTCAATATTGAACTTTTATCTTGAATCTTTCGGATCTGAATATTCATACCACAATTAAGAAGAATTACATTGAAATTATGTCAAGTAGCATTCCACGTCAAAAGTTGTATTTTTATCATTTACCTACTCGAGGACGAGCAGGAATTAAGCTTGGGGATGCTTGATACGTCTCCAACGTATCTATAATTTGTGATTGCTCCATGCTATATTATCTTCTGTTTTGGACATTATTGGGCTTTATTTTACACTTTTATATTATTTTTGGGACTAACCTATTAACCGGAGGCCCAGCCCGTAATTGCTGTTTTTTGCCTATTTCGAGTTTCAGAGAAAAGAATATCAAATGGAGTCCAAACGGAATGAAACCTTCGGGAACGTGATTTTTGGAACGAACATGATCTAGAGGACTTGGACCCTACGTCAAGAAAGCTACCAGGAAGCCACGAGGTAGGGGGCGCGCCTACCCCCCCAGGCGCGCCCTCCACCCTCCTGGGCCCCATGTTGCTCCACCGACGTACTCCTTCCTCTTATATATACCTACGTACCCCCAAACGATCAGATACGGAGCCAATAACCTAATTCCACCTCCGCAACCTTCTGTACCCATGAGATACCATCTTAAGGCCTGTTCCGGAGCTCCGCCGGAGGGGGCATCGATCACGGAGGGCTTCTACATCAACACCATAGCCTCTCTGATGAAGTGTGAGTAGTTTACCTCAGACCTTCGGGTCCATAGTTATTAGCTAGATGGCTTCCTCTCTCTTTTTGGATCTCAATACAATGTTCTCCCCCTCTCTTGTGGAGATCTATTCGATGTAATCTTCCTTTGCGGTGTGTTTGTTGAGACCGATGAATTGTGGGTTTATGATCAAGTTATCTATGAACAATATTTGAATATTCTGCATTCTTTTATGTATGATTGGTTATCTTTGCAAGTCTCTTCGAATTATCAGTTTGGTTCGGCCTACTAGATTGATCTTTCTTGCAATGGGAGAAGTGCTTAGCTTTGGGTTCAATCTTGCGCTGTCCTTTCCCAAAGGATGAGGGGGCAGCAAGGCACGTATTGTATTGTTGCCATCGAGGATAACAAGATGGGGTTTATATCATATTGCATGAGTTTATCCCTCTACATCATGCCATCTTGCTTAAAGCGTTACTCTGTCATTATGAACTTAATACTCTAGATGCATGCTGGATAGCGGTCGATGTGTGGAGTAATAGTAGTAGATGTAGGCAGGAGTCGGTCTACTTGTTTTGGAAGTGATGCCTATATACATGATCATGCCTAGATATTCTCATAACTATGCTCAATTCTGTCAATTGTTTAACAGTAATTTGTTCACCCACCGTAAATATACTTATGCTCTCGATAGAAGCCACTAGTGAAACCTATGGCCCCCGGGTCTATTTTCCATCATATTTAATATCCCGACAACAAGCTATTTCTGGCGCCGTTCTTATTTTGTTTTCTTTACTTTGCATCTTTATCACAAAACTACCAAAAATATCATCTTATCATATCCATCAGATCTCACTCTCGTAAGTGACCGTGTAGGGATTGACAACCCCTTATAGCGTTGGTTGCGAGGATTTATTTGTTTGTGTAGGAGTGAGGGACTCGTGTGTAGCCTCCTACTGGATTGATACCTTGGTTCCCAAAAACTGAGGGAAATACTTACGCTACTTTGCTGCATCTTCCTTTCCTCTTCAAGGGAAAACCAACGCAATGCTCAAGAGGTAGCAGTGAGTGGGACTCGAGCGTAGTCTCCTACTAGATTGATACCTTGGTTCTCAAAAACTGAGGGAAATACTTATGCTACTTTACTACATCACCCTTTCCTCTTCAAGGGAAAACCAACGCAATGCTCAAGAGGTAGCAGTCGCCACCTCGCATGGCTGCTACGCGCATCCGAGCTAACGAGGCCTTGTAGCACCATGTTGGCTGGCTGCTGGGCTGGCGCGGTGGTGGAGTCTTCACGAAGATCTGCATGCCACCATGCAGGTGCTAGCTGAGTCGGCGTAGAGGCCGCGCGCTGCCACGCAGGTGCCTGCCCAGCTGGTTGAGCTAGCAGCTGCATGGGAGCAGCGGTGTAGTGTTGGCAGACGTGGGTCTGGCCGCGGCCCCGTAAGTGTCCTCGGCAAGGGCCTTGCCGCAGCACCGTGGTCGTCCCTAGCAAGGGTCTTGCCGGGGGTCTCCTGGATCTCCTCGGCAAGGATCTCGCTGAGGGTCGTCGTCTTCTGGTCTTTATCTGATCTTGTGTGTTTATGATCTTGACAAAGATCTGCATGCCACCACAGAGGCGCCTCCCGAGCCTTGGTTCCAATGTGGTTGGTTGGTGGTGTTGGAACCCGCGGGCTCAAGGTTGGCTTGCTCTGCTAGCGTCGGGCAAGTTGCCCCGGCAAGGCTCTTGTCGGGGCTGCGGAGGCTGCCCCGACAAGGGTCTTGCCGGGGGAGTCCACCTCGCCCTCTTGCTCTTGGCGTCTCTTGGTCTTGGCGTTGCTTTGGTTGCCCTGCGCTCCGGCTTCCCTCCTCTGCCCTGCTTGGTGTGGCTGTGGGCACGGCTCCGACTGCTCGTGCACAAGTAAAGGGGTACAAAGGAGAGCCCCTACTTTTGTACACCGACAGGAGCCCCCGCGCCTTGGCCACACATAAGCACGACACGTTGTTGGGTCAGGCCCAGAACGGTGCACGGGTAGGTGGGGTGGATTTGTACAGCGGTAACTTTTTCGCTCGCTTGCGCTTCCCCATGACCCGTGTTGAATGCGCATCGTGGAGGGTTGTGCGTGACGTGGGGGGCATGCGTGGGGCGGTGCCCGCACGCATGCATCACATCACAGTAAATGGTAAAGAGGCGGCCCGCTCCTTCCCCATAAAAAGGAATAACCGTAGGCGCGTTGCTCATTTACCCTCCGTGCCTTCTCCAATCTCGGAACCGCCGTCCCCTTCTCCCTCCCTCTCAAGCTCTTGCCTTTGCTCGCCGCCGCCGGGCCTTCGTCGCTGTCACGCCCAATATGCGACCCTATCCAGAAGGAACTCGACGGTCCCACCAAGGATAGACCCGCATATTGAAACGCTTTTGCAAGGTGGACATCATTACATCAACATTACATAATACATAGGGATACATACATAAGGCATGAATGCCACAAGAATACATCAACATCATATACAAGATCAACATCCGACTACGGATGAAACATAAACGAAGCTCAAACGACATCCACCTCGCTAGCCAGGGCTGCCGTCCCGGAACCTATCCTCGATCAAGAAGAAGCGTAAGAAGAACTCCAAAACAAGTAACATCGCTCTCGCGTCATGAGCATCGCAAGCCTGTACCTGCAACTGGTGGTGTAGTAATCTGTGAGCCACGAGGACTCAGCAATCCCATTACCATGGGTATCAAGACTAGCAAAGCTTAATGGGAAAGGAAGGGGTAAAGTGGTGAGGTTGCAGCAGCGACTAAGAATATATGGTGGCTAACATACGCAAATGAGAGTGAGAAGAGACACAAAGGAACGGTCGCCAACTAGTAATGATCAAGAAGTGATCCTGAACTCCTACTTACGTCAGACATAACCCAGAAACCGTGTTCTCCTCTCGATCAAACCCGAAAAGAGACACTCACGGTTACACACACGGTTGGTGTATTTTAATTGAGATCAACTTCGGGTTTTCTACAACCGGACATTAACAAATTCCCATCTGCCACATAACCGCGGGCACGGATTTCGAAAGTTCAAACCCTGCAGGGGTGTCCCAACTTAGCCCATGATAAGCTCTCGCGATCAACGAAGGATATTCCTTCTCCCCGGGAAGACCCGATCAGTCTCGAATCCGGCTACAAGACATTTCACAGCAATAAAACAAGACCAGCAAAGCCGCCGATCTGTGACAATCCCGATAGGAGCTGCACATATCTCTTTCTCGAGGCAACACCGGATGAGACATCCTACGAGTAAAACCAAACCTCGAGTTGCCACGAGGGGCCCCTGATCTACTCGGTTCGGGCCAGCACTTAGAGAAGCACTGGTCCGGGGGCTAAATAAAGATGACCCTCGAGAGAGCGACTCCCAAGGGAAAAGGTAGGTGGTGGTGAGGCAAATGGTAAAACCAATGTTGGGCCTTCTTTGGAAAAGTCTTATTCAAAGCGAATCTGTCAAGGGGTCCCATAAATCACCCGACCGCGTTAGGGACGCAAAATCCGGGAACATAATACCGATATGACGGAAACTAGGGCAGCAAGAGTGGAACAAAACACCAGGCATAAGGCCGAGCCTTCCACCCTTTACCAAGTATATAGATGCATTAATTAAATAAGATATATTGTGATATCCCAACAAGTAAACATGTTCCAACAAGGAACAACATCTCCATGTTCCAACAAGGAACAAACTTCATCTTCACCTGCAACTAACAACGCTATAAGAGGGCTGAGCAAAGCGGTAACATAGCCAAACAACGGTTTGCTAGGAAGGGTGCAAAAGGTTAGAGGCGACATGGCAATTAGGTAGGCTTGAGCAACAGTAATAGGTAGCGCAGCATAGTGAAAGAACGAAGCAACTAGCATAGCAATGGTAGTAGTGAGATCCAGGTAGCGGTCATCTTGCCTGAAATCCCGCAAGGAAGAAGAACGAGTCCATGAAGAAGATGAACGGATGAAGCCGAACCAAGCGTAGACGAACGAATCCTCACGATCGCAACGAAACAGGAACTAACAAGAAGAAGCACACAACATAGTAAACACACCACACGTGAACAAGGCATGATGCACAAAGAACATGATGCATGACGAGGCTACATGAAGCTACTCATGGCAAGAGATGATGCATACAAGACCAACACATCAAGGTAAGTTTAAATGAGGCCGAAACAACATAGAACAACTCGGTAAGTCCTCATATGCAAATTTCGAAATTGGTCCAGATCTGAATGACTTTATGTTCAAGTTGTTAAACATCAAGTTAAGATGCACCACGATGATCTACACGGAATTCTAGTCAAGTTACATATAAAGTTCATTAGATTCGGAGCTACGGCCTAGAAGGTATGAGCAAAATAAGATAAGCATGGCATTGATGCAAAATGCATACAAACATCAAGCAAACACCTCAAAACAAGGATGCAACATGATAATATGAAACTACATGCAAAATCAAGCAAGTTTCATATAGAGCACACTCAAAACGGAGCAACGGTTCAACACGTACACCCTATACAAGTTATAGTCACAATCTGTCCAAAACAGCAAGTAGGCATATTGCAAGCATCAAAACAACATGCTACAGCATCTTAACATAATAACAAAAGGCATGGGCATGATATACAGGTAAAGCATTACAAAACATGAACACTGAGCTATCTCCAGAAATCACTAGAACATGCTCAAAATGACATGGCAAGATTGCAAATAATAACAGTTTCAGGCATTGGCAGAAATAACATCAGGTTGCAATGTTTAGAGCTATCAAACAACATGTTACAGGAACTTATCATGGCAAACAAAGGCATGGCATGAATCTACTAAATGCATAGAACAAAAGTCCCTTACTGACCATAAGCCAAAAAGGATCAGAAAATATGATGGCACCCATGTAAACATGGCAAGTTATATTACAGATTTAAACATGGCAGGAACAACGACAAGTAGGCATGTTTACAAGCTCAATTCACTCACTACAGAGCCTTATATGAAAAACTAAGCATACATACATCAAGAAGACATGGCATAGAAGACATACATGGCAAGAACAATAACATAGCATACAAGGATCAACCACAACAACCTTGGCAAAATTGAATAACATGTAAACAATCTGCCAGGAACATTTTGAAGCAAAAGTAGAGCTCGATTGACTCAAGCTAGACTACTCCATAATTGCAAACAAGGGCATGGATGGATAGAGCAAGACATGTTAAACAAAACATCCTTACTGAAGTATCTCAAAATATGCATGGATCTCTCTGTAGCATTAAGTTAACATGGCATCAAAATATCAGCAAAACAGGGCTGAAATCAGCAACAACAAGACACCTAGTTTGCATGCTTGTGCTAGTCACCACATAGATCACAAAAATACATGGCATATACCCCTGTAAAGATGGCATGGCATATTACAAAACACATGTAGGACTCAAGTTCATAGGATGCACACATCAATCATGGCAAAAATGACAAAAGTGCAAGTTCTGATAAAAATCAGAAACTAACATCACATAGCACTCTTCTAACAGCATTTCGGGCATTAAGATGAGCTCAAATGAAAATGATGCAATGAGATGAAATGATCTACTCTTCGAGACGAACATTTTGACATATTACACGCATGAAACGGAGCAACGATGACAGAGTTATGATGCGATGAAAATGCATGAAAATAACTGGAATCTGGGGACTTGGTCATTACTGGAAAAAAAAACGGGCGAGCGTAGTCTGTCTAAATGTCGCCCAGGCGAGGGGTAGGGCTGGTGGGGCGCTCACCTAGTGGGCTGCAGGCCCAGGTTGGTGGAGTGGACAGGCCAGCGGGGGCGCTGGGCTGGGCCGGCGCGACGGGCAGGGCCGGGCGAGTTGGTCGGGTCGCGGGGCCCACGTGACCTGGCGAGAGGAGCTCGTCCTCCTCCCGTGCTCCTCACGGGAAGAAGGTCATGGCGGCGGTGAGGAAGACAGGGAGTGCCGGCGAGGGTCGAGGCAAGGCAGGGAGGGGCCCTGGTGGATCCGGGCAGATCCGGCAAGGCCGGATCCATTCTGGGCGGCGACGATGGCGCCCGTCGAGCTAGGGGCGCCATGGCGGGGATCCTGTGAGGGGAGAGAGATCTGAGAGAGAGAGAGAGAGAAGCGCGAGGGAGAGGGGCGACGGGAGGAGCGACTGGCGGAGGCGGCGCCACGATCTCCGGCGGGGACCGACCGCGGGGCGAAGCGAGTCGCGGCCGGGCGAGGAAGGCCGGCGGCGGCGAAGCGGCGGCGCGCCGCGCTAGGGCGAAGCGGCGCGGGCGGACGGCTTGATGTGGCGGCGGCGGCGGGCCAGGCGCGGGCGGCCTGGCCTCAGGCCCAGCAGCGGGCGGGGGACGGCGGCGCCACGTGGCACGCCCGAGTGGCTGGCGGGCGGCGCGGGTGTCCGGGGACGGACATGTCCGGCGACGCTGGGACGATTTTTAGGGTTTCGGATGGATTTGGACTGCGATTTTGGAGGGAAGGTGTTTATATAGGTGGAGGAGCTAGGAGAGTCCAAATGAGGTGCGGTTTTCGCCACACGATCGTGATCGAACGACCGAGAGCATGGAGGGAGTTTGGTGGGTTTTGGGCCAGTTAGAAAGGGTGTTGGGCTGCAACTTAAAGAGGCCTTTGCGGTTACCGGTTAACTGTTGGAGTACCAAACGACCTCCAAATGATCCGAAACTTGACAGCGGTCTACGGTGCTATACCAAGGCCGCTTGACAAACCTCGGTCCATTCCGAGACCGTTTAATACCCGCATACGAAAAGAGGTAAAAGGGGCGCCGGAGACATAGGAGTGCGGATTGGAAAAGCGGACAACGGGAAAATGCTCGGATGCATGAGACGAACACGTATGCGAAATGAAATGCACATGATGACATGGCAAAATGCAACACGCAAGCAAATTACATGGCAACGACGGCGAATAACTGGCAGACACCTGGCGCAACGAATCCGGGGCGTTACAACACTCCTCCACTAACAAGAGATCTCGTCCCGAGATCTTAGGACCGAGACGGAAGGGAAAAAGGGATGAGGTGAAACAAGCACTCAAGAGAAGAAGCAAAGAATCGAGAGCACACGAGAAAAAGAGAGGAACGATGAGAATCGAAAGCTCACCGAATCAGATAGACTATTGAAACCACTCGTTAGAACGAGATAAGAAACGAATAAGACTGAAAGGATTTAGGCAGCACTCTGGCTGAACATGGAAAGAATAGAACACAGCTTGAGAGGGTGGAATGATACTTGATGAAGACATGACACAAAAACCCTCCGGAAAGAATTGAATAGTTGAAAGAAAAGAACGGAGAAGAAAATGACAACTTGTGCCACGAATGAAGTTGAAAGCAACCTTACAAGAAAGGATTGAACGGAGTTGTTGGAAATTCAACAACAAAAGAATAAGCTTGATGTGGACTTATGGATAACATCTCAAGATCACAAGGTGATAACCAGCCACAAACGAAAATGATTGGATAGCTGAGAAGAACGAAGAAATGCGAAACTCCACTTCAAAAGAATACGGAGAATTAATTGCGCTTCGAGAAGCAAGAAGGAAAGATATTTGAGCTCCACCAACAAAATCTTGATGAACTCTTGAAGAAAGAATTAAATCATGAAGAACCACCGTGAAGAACTCCGGTAACGAAAGGATGATGAAATAGAGTGAAGGACGAAAGAATACGATGAGCTTGCAATGATTTAGATGGAGGTTCCGATGACATGGCCGAGGAGAAATTGAACTCCGGAAAAGAAAAGATGACAAGACTTGGAACTAGAATTTATTCCTCAAGAACAAACTCCGAAGAAAAGGATTACTCACTTGGATGAAATAAGAATAAGATTTATTGTATGCTTATCCTTCATCAAATTAAATTGATGACCAACAATGGATTTCGCATCTTACTTATTCTTCTTGAAAAAGGATTAAGGGGAAACATTGCACAAAACTTGAGAACGTCTTCATGAACCACCGGTAGGTTGAAAGAAACGAATGAATTAATACGATACCAATAGAAAAGAAATCTTGAACGAACCACCGTTAGGAATGAAAATGATCGAAGAAAAGAGAACGAATCGCCGGAAAGAATTAGAACCCACGAAGATACTTGAGGAAAAAAATTAGAGACAAGAGAACGAAGAGATCGTAAACTGATTAACGAATGCTTGAACGCAGCACCGGAAGAATATTGAGACGAACGAAGGGGCACGGATATGGAATAATTGGGGAATGAATCTGAAAACTTAGAATGAAGAAATCTTCCGAAAAGATGGCCTCCGGATGATCGAGAGGGAAAGCAACACCTGAAATACTCCGGATGGGTAAGAAAAATATCTCTGACAAACGGAATAATTCAAGAGGATAGCATGAAGCTAGAACCACGAATCTTCGGGAGAACGGACAAGATTTAGGGAAAACTCTACTTCAATCTTCAAAGACGACGATAAACATCACCAAAATTACTGAGATACTCCGGGAGAATGAAAAGCGAAGAGGTTGAGCCAATAATGAAATGATTTGAAATTGATCTTGGAAAAGGCATGTGACTGATGGAATCCATTCTTACGTCACACTTGAAAAGAATTGGGAATAGCTCCGGGGAAATTAGAAGAGTCAGGTAAGATCCTGGGAAAAGACCTGTGGGTTAGGGCCCACTGAAATAGAACACCGTTGGAAAGGATTGTTGAAGAGATAGATGATGCACCGGAAGAACTGAAATATTTGACTGAGGTGATAACCTCGAATTAATTAGAACACAGACGAATCTCCTGATATGTCTTGAGCTCCGGAATGATTAACTGGCGAGAGGCGAACGAGCAAAGAGAAACACTTGAGCCGAGGAAAAGAGTATGATCAACCGAAAAAAAACTTGAATTGAGTGCACCGGAAAAAGAAAGAGATAAAGAATGACGAACTAGATGAGAAACCACCGGTTGAAATGATTGATAGGAGACTGAAGAGGCTCCATACGAATGAAATTTATGGTCGAAAGAAACTCGAACTCCGGGAATAATAGGGTGGGAGGGCGGGAAAGCAAAGGCAACTTGGAAGGGGAAACCGACGAATATCTTGAAGAGAAAACACCGGTTGAAATCATTTAGGGAAGAATGCAACGAATTCGCACGAGTAGGACGGATACTCGATTACGGACTCTGGTTCTGAGAAGAAGAAGGGTGGGTGGGTGGAAAAAGAAAAACAACTGAGGATTGAACTTGGCAAAGATGAAGATGGTCAAGTCGACTTGACGAGAAATGCACCGGACAAAAGAGCAGAGGAACAACGATCGGAAAACCAACTGCGTGATCCTAAAGAAAAATTTGAAGGGGGAGAGGAGTAATTCAAAACACCTACGTCAAGATTCCTCACTAGAGCGACGAAGGGGCTGAGGAGTAAAAAGAATTCCTACTCTCCGATATAACTAGACTCCGAAAATAGTTTTCTTCTAGACTCAACAACGGCCAAACTACACGATCAATCAAGGGGGGCTCCTAGGGTCGGTCGATGCTCTGATACCAACTTGTCACGCCCAATATGCGACCCTATCCAAAAGGAACTCGACGGTCCCACCAAGGATAGACCCGCATATTGAAACGCTTTTGCAAGGTGGACATCATTACATCAACATTACATAATACATAGGGATACATGCATAAGGCATGAATGCCACAAGAATACATCAACATCATATACAAGATCAACATCCGACTACGGATGAAACATAAACAGAAGCTCAAACGACATCCACCTCGCTAGCCAGGCTGCCGCCCCGAACCTATCCCCGATCAAGAAGAAGCGTAAGAAGAACTCCAAAACAAGTAACATCGCTCTCGCGTCATGAGCATCGCAAGCCTGTACCTGCAACTGGTGGTGTAGTAATCTGTGAGCCACGAGGACTCATCAATCCCATTACCATGGGTATCAAGACTAGCAAAGCTTAATGGGAAAGGAAGGGGTAAAGTGGTGAGGTTGCAGCAGCGACTAAGCATATATGGTGGCTAACATACGCAAATGAGAGCGAGAAGAGACACAAAGGAACGGTCGCCAACTAGTAATGATCAAGAAGTGATCCTGAACTCCTACTTACGTCAGACATAACCCAGAAACCGTGTTCTCCTCTCGATCAACCCCGAAAAGAGACACTCACGGTTACACACACGGTTGGTGTATTTTAATTGAGATCAACTTCGGGTTTTCTACAACCGACATTAACAAATTCCCATCTGCCACATAACCGCGGGCACGGCTTTGAAAGTTCAAACCCTGCAGGGTGTCCCCACTTAGCCCATGATAAGCTCTCGCGATCAACGAAGGATATTCCTTCTCCCGGAAGACCCGATCAGTCTCGGAATCCTGCTACAAGACATTTCACAGCAATAAAACAAGACCAGAAGCCGCCCGATCGCCGACAATCCCGATAGGAGCTGCACATATCTCATTCTCGGGGCAACACCGGATGAGACATCCTCTGAGTAAAACCAAACCTCGAGTTGCCACGAGGGGCCCCGATCTACTGGTTCGGGCCAGCACTTAGAGAAGCACCGTCCGGGGGCTAATAAAGATGACCCTCGAGAGAGCGACTCCCAAGGAAAAGGTAGGTGGTGGTGAGGCAAATGGTAAAACCAATGTTGGGCCTTGCCGGAAAAGTCTTATTCAAAGCGAACTGTCAAGGGGTCCCATAAATCACCCGACCGCGTTAGGGACGCAAAATCCGGGAACATAATACCGATATGACGGAAACTAGGGCGGCAAGAGTGGAACAAAACACTGCATAAGGCCGAGCCTTCCACCCTTTACCAAGTATATAGATGCATTAATTAAATAAGATATATTGTGATATCCCAACAAGTAAACATGTTCCAACAAGGAACAACATCTCCATGTTCCAACAAGGAACAAACTTCATCTTCACCTGCAACTAACAACGCTATAAGAGGGGCTGAGCAAAGCGGTAACATAGCCAAACAACGGTTTGCTAGGAAGGGTGCAAAAGGTTAGAGGCTGACATGGTAATTAGGTAGGCTTGAGCAACAGGTAATAGGTAGCGCAGCATAGTGAAAGAACGAAGCAACTAGCATAGCAATGGTAGTAGTGAGATCCAGGGTAGCGGTCATCTTGCCTGAAATCCCACAAGGAAGAAGAACGAGTCCATGAAGAAGATGAACGGATGAAGCCGAACCAAGCGTAGACGAACGAATCCTCACGATCGCAACGAAACAGGAACTAACAAGAAGAAGCACACAACATAGTAAACACACCACACGTGAACAAGGCATGATGCACAAAGAACATGATGCATGACGAGGCTACATGAAGCTACTCATGGCAAGAGATGATGCATACAAGACCAACACATCAAGGTAAGTTTAAATGAGGCCGGAAACAACATAGAACAACTCCGGTAAGTCCTCATATGCAAATTTCGAAATTGGTCCAGATCTGAATGACTTTATGTTCAAGTTGTTAAACAGCAAGTTAAGATGCACCACGATGATCTACACGGAATTCTAGTCAAGTTACATATAAAGTTCATTAGATTCGGAGCTACGGCCTAGAAGGTATGAGCAAAACAAGATAAGCATGGCATTGATGCAAAATGCATACAAACATCAAGCAAACACCTCAAAACAAGGATGCAACATGATAATATGAAACTACATGCAAAATCAAGCAAGTTTCATATAGAGCACACTCAAAACGGAGCAACGGTTCAACACGTACACCCTATACAAGTTATAGCCACAATCTGTCCAAAACAGCAAGTACGCATATTGCAAGCATCAAAACAACATGCTAAAGCATCTTAACATAATAACAAAAGGCATGGGCATGATATACAGGTAAAGCATTACAAAACATGAACACTGAGCTATCTCCAGAAATCACTAGAACATGCTCAAAATGACATGGCAAAATTGCAAATAATAACAGTTTCAGGCATTGGCAGAAATAACATCAGGTTGCAATGTTTAGAGCTATCAAACAACATGTTACAGGAACTTATCATGGCAAACAAAGGCATGGCATGAATCTACTAAATGCATAGAACAAAAGTCCCTTACTGACCATAAGCCAAAAAGGATCAGAAAATATGATGGCACCCATGTAAACATGGCAAGTTATATTACAGATTTAAACATGGCAGAACAACGACAAGTAGGCATGTTTACAAGCTCAATTCACTCACTACAGAGCCTTATATGAAAAACTAAGCATACATACATCAAGAAGACATGGCATAGAAGACATACATGGCAAGAACAATAACATAGCATACAAGGATCAACCACAACAACCTTGGCAAAATTGAATAACATGTAAACAATCTGCCAGGAACATTTTGAAGCAAAAGTAGAGCTCGATTGACTCAAGCTAGACTACTCCATAATTGCAAACAAGGGCATGGATGGATAGAGCAAGACATGTTAAACAAAACATCCTTACTGAAGTATCTCAAAATATGCATGGATCTCTCTGTAGCATTAAGTTAACATGGCATCAAAATATCAGCAAAACAGGGCTGAAATCAGCAACAACAAGACACCTAGTTTGCATGCTTGTGCTAGTCACCACATAGATCACAAAAATACATGGCATATACCCCTGTAAAGATGGCATGGCATATTACAAAACACATGTAGGACTCAAGTTCATAGGATGCACACATCAATCATGGCAAAATGACAAAGTGCAAGTTCGATAAAATCAGAAACTAACATCACATAGCACTCTTCTAACAGCATTTCGGGCATCAAGATGAGCTCAAATGAAAATGATGCAATGAGATGAAATGATCTACTCTTCGAGACGAACATTTTGACATATTACACGCATGAAACGGAGCAACGATGACAGAGTTATGATGCGATGAAAATGCATGAAAATAACTGGAATCTAGGGACTTGGTCATTACTGGAAAAAAAAACGGGCGAGCGTAGTCTGTCTAAATGTCGCCCAGGCGAGGGGTAGGGCTGGTGGGGCGCTCACCTAGTGGGCTGCAAGCCCAGGTTGGTGGAGTGGACAGGCCAGCGGGGGCGCGCTGGGCCTGGCGCGACGAAGCAGGCTGGGCGAGTTGGGCCGGGTCGCGGGGCCCACGTGACCCTGGCGAGAGGAGCTCGTCCTCCTCCCGTGCTCCTCACGGGAAGAAGGTCATGGCGGCGGTGAGGAAGACAGGGAGTGCCGGCGAGGGTCGAGGCAAGGCAGGGAGGGGCCCTGGTGGATCCGGGCAGATCCGGCAAGGCCGGATCCATTCTGGGCGGCGACGATGGCGCCCGTCGAGCTAGGGGCGGCGCCATGGCGGGGATCCTGCGAGGGGGGAGAGATCTGAGAGAGAGAGAGAGAAGCGCGAGGGAGAGGGGCGACGGGGAGGAGCGACCTGGCGGAGGCGGCGGCCACGATCTCCGGCGGGATCGACTCGTGAGGCGGCGAGTCTGGCCGGGCCGAGAAGGCCGACGGCGGCGAAGCGGCGGCGGGCGGCGCCGCCTTCGGCCGGACGGACTCATGGTATGCTGGCGGGCGGTGGCTGGCCCGGCGGGCCTGCCCATGGTTCCATGGCGGCAGGCGGGGAGGACGGCGGCGCCACGTGGCACGCCCGGAGTGGCTGCGGGCGGCGGCGCGGGGTGTCCGGCGGGACCGGACATGTCCGGCGCGGCGCGGGGACGATTTTAGGGTTTCGGGATGGATTTGGACTGCGATTTTGGAGGGGAAGGTGTTTATATAGGTGGAGGGAGCTAGGAGAGTCCAAATGAGGTGCGGTTTTCGGCCACGCGATCGTGATCGAACGACCGAGAGCATGGAGGGGAGTTTGGTGGGTTTTGGGCCAGTTAGAAAGGGGTGTTGGGCTGCAACTTAAAGAGGCCTTTGCGGTTACCCGGTTAACCGTTGGAGTACCAAACGACCTCCAAATGATCCGAAACTTGACAGGCGGTCTACCGGTGCTATACCAAGGCCGCTTGACAAACCTCGGTCCATTCCGAGACCGTTTAATACCCGCACACGAAAAGAGGTAAAAGGGGGCGCCGGGAGACATAGGAGTGCCGGATTGGAAAACGGACAACGGGGAAAATGCTCGGATGCATGAGACGAACACGTATGCGAAATGAAATGCACATGATGACATGGCAAAATGCAACACGCAAGCAAATTACATGGCAACGACGGCGAATAACTGGCAGACACCTGGCGCAACGAATCCGGGGCGTTACAGTCGCCCTTCATCCCTCGCCTCTCGCAGCCGCCATGGCACCCAAAACCGGCAAAGGCAAGGGAGTGGCTAAGGACGTCGGGGCGAAGGAGCCGCCAGAGAGCAAGTTGACGGCACGGCGGACGCAGTCCGCCTATTTCCCCTCGACGGTGGACATGGTCCATCTCCGGGACAACTTCAAGCACCTGTGGGGGTGTAAGACGGGGGACGACGGGCACCCGACCACGCGCATCATCCCTGCTACTTTCGCCGAAGCCGGCCCGAATCGGTACCCATTCTTTGTCGACTACTTTTCCTGCGGCCTCTGCCCCCCTTCTCTTATTTCTTCAATAACGTCATGCACACCTATGGCCTTCACCTTCTGGATTTCACTCCAAACGCCGTGGCGTGCATGGCTCTTTTTGCCCATCTCTACGAGGGCTTCGCCGGGGTGCATCCCAACACGGCGCTCTTCCACCACTACTTCTTTCCTCGGATCCAAAAGGGGGGCGCCATTTCCGGTTGTGTCGCCTGGATCCCAAGGAGCCAGGGGAAGGGGACATATTCGGAGGGCGCCCAGAAGGAGAGGTGGGAGGAGTGGCGGGGTCGGTGGTGCTGGATCGAAGAGGAGGACCCGCAGGAATTTTGCCAGGTTCGCCACGCGCCGCCGGTTTGCAGAGACGATTGGAGCAATGTCGATGCCGATGACACGAAGCTCACAGTTGCCACCACCTGGATTCATCGCCTCACCGAGGCTGGGCTCACCCTTGAGATGATCGGGGCGGATTTCATCCACCGCCGAATCGCTCCACTGCACAACAAGGGGAGGCCGACTTGGCTTTTCACGAATGCAGCCGACATCATGAGGCTTCGCCCCGGTTTGGACCACAACCTCATGGTGATGGGGCACGCCCACTTCTGTCAGCGGCTTTTCCAACTCGACGTGAACCGCGACGGCAAGGTCGAGAGGTCCGTCAGGGCTGCGACGGCCGACAAGGTTGCCAAGGGGCCCTTGTTTGGGTTGCCGGCTGTCACACCCTGCTTTTCATGCCACAACACTTAAGCTAATATATCATGATAAAATGTGGTTTGACAAAAACTTTTGAGTGTTTTGGACCTTGCCTTGATTGGTTTTTGTCTGTTGTTTGCAAGTGCTCTAAAAATAAAATAAATCCTCCAACTCTTATACTCCTTCTCCTTGATCCAAAAACCTTTCCCAATGATCATGGAATGTGTATAGGACATAAAAATAATTTCTTGCAAAAATAATTTGGCCAAAAAGTATTTTCAAAAATTAGTTTTCCAAAAACCCCTGAATTGAGGTTTGCACTGCAAGTACTTGACTTGGGGTATGAAAAATATTTCAAAGAGTATATTTGAAACCTATTAGATATAGGACTTCCATAAACCACAAAAATATAATTTTAAAAGTTATTTTCCTATTTTATTTAAAAGCTTTTTATTAAGGCCAGAAATGGTCTTTAAAAGGGAAAAAATATTTTATTGTTTTATCAATATTTGACAAAAATCAGGGAAACTCAGTGGGCATATATTTCCCATATATAAGAGTTTCAACACATGGTCATGTTCAACATATTGGACAAAACCTCCCAAAACCATTTATGCCCATTTCAAGGATTTGAAATATTTCTACAGGAAATATATTTATAAAAATCCAAGGAAAATCCAGCGAGTCGCAAATGCATATTGTGATCCCGTTGCAAAGCCTCATGTCAATCAAGGTCATTTTGTTTCACCAAAATGCCCCAAAACCCTCTCTGACCAGAATCAAATTTGAACAACTTTGTACTACCAACTTTCTCTCCTAGACCCCAACTTCTGTGAGCATGTTCACATGACCAAATGAGGCTAATACACCAAGTGGTTCATCAAGGGGAAGTGATTTTCTCAACTAGATCTGCACAAGTTCATTTCTGCTAATTTCTAGGGTTTACAAAAGTTGCATTGGCAACTTTGCCTAAATAAGCTCCAAATTGGTGGAAGGCCCTAATTATATGTGCCATTTCACCCTGTTGAGTCTCATGCCAAATGGAGTTCATTTGCTTAACCAAACAAGCATCAAACACCTTCTGCCACTTTACCAAAATTCCATTTTTGACCACTTCCACTAATCTCCTAGACTCCACATTTTTACCACAGCTGAACCTGATCACCAGCAACCTCCAGTAGCTCCCCCTCTTCCAAAGCTCAATGATTGAGGGGTAAAAACCCCCATTTACCTCTCTGGACAGCCCTTTTCTCTCTCTCCCTCAACCTCTCTCCTCTCCTAGTGGTTCACTAGGGCATCCAAGGCCACCTCCCCTTTGTTTACTCACCCCACAAAGCCCCAGACACTAGTGGACACGCCCCTGGCACATAAACAATGCCATGGCGTGCAGAGCTCGCGCTCTGGCGCATGCTACAATGCTCTCCGACACTGTATCACGCCCATTCCAAGGCCTCCCATCGACCTTGGGCGCCGGAATCGTGTCCCCCGAGGCCGCCTCGGCGTCCACGACACGCAACACTGTCGGCCCCTTCCTCCCTCGCCCTCCTTATCTCTCCACGAGCTCACCCGAGCACGTCCATGGACGTTGCCCATGGTGCACCGGTGCCCCCCCCCTATATAGAGCCTTCCCCCGAGCTCTTCCTCTCCTCTGCTGGACCCCCATCACTCCCGTGAACATCTCGGACCAAGCCTCTCTCCCCCTCGTGCCCTCTGTCCACCTCCATGGCCGGAGCAGTGCCGCTGGCCTCCGCCTAGATTCGGCCGCCTCAGCTCCTCTTTCTCACCCATAGCCCCTCCAGCGCCCTGATATAACCACCTCCGACCCACCCCGGGATCCCTTACTTCCCATTCTCGTCGTGTCATCGTGCCCATCTCCGCCGTCGCCGGTCTCCGCCATGGCCGATGCTCCGCCCGACTCTGTCGCTCCCCGTGTCCAGCGCGACCATCTTTGGGCGCGGAGTGGAGCGGGGCATTCTCCTAGACCACCTTCCTGGCCCCGGGTGCGAAGGAGCGGCCGGAACCATCACCAGCGAGCGCGGCGTCCGCCCCTGCCTCTGCCCGTCGGGAGGAAGAAGGAGGAGGCGGGAAGAGAGAGACAGATGGTGTAGGGTCCGCGTGTCGGCGACCCTATGGACCGGGCCCGCAAGTTTAAGTGGAAACGGTTTCAAAGGAAGCCGTCTTCCCGCGGTGACGACGTACTACGTGAGTACGCCTTCGACTTCACCACCTCCCTCGCGCAGCTAAGCCACTGGGCTGAGCCTAGTAGGCATCATTTAGCTGGGCTTCGCCCAGCGCACGTTATAAGGTTGATTCCTTTCGTCTTCTTATTCTTTTCCAGCAATATTGTAAAATCCATAAAATATTCATATTAACTCCAAATTTGATTATTCAAATTTTAAGTGACTCTATAAATCAGGTTCTATCACATGATACAGTTCTCACATTTTTCCAGAAACATTTTCTTCACAAATGTTTATGAAATCCCACTTTTCCATTTCTATGATAAACTTTAGAAAATCACAGAGTTCCCATTTTTGATCCAAATGAAATTATTCAAATTCCTAGATACTTCTAAGCTCATAAACTAGGTTTGGAACATTTTTCCCAATACCTTCTGTGTCATATAAAATATTGGTCCATTTCTCCATGTATAGCCAAGTTTACAAATTCATAGAAAAATCATTTGAACTCCAAATCCAGTGAAACCAACTCCTAGGTTCTTCTAAAATTATTACTTGTTAAATGGGTGTCTTTGCTCATTTTTCAAAATAATATTTCTGTACACTTCTTGCAAATCCACAAATCCCTTGATTCCGTCATATCGAAATGTTTAGAAATATACATTGATCCATTTCCAATGAAATCACCTTGGTCATTCCTCATATGACCAGAGGTATCCTAGAAAAGTCCAACTCACATTTTTTAGAGCACTTTTATTTTCTGCCTTTTTGTGTTGCTTATTATGGTCGCTTTCGACGATAGTTGACGAAGTAGAGGAAATGCTCGGAGTTGGACTAGAAGACTTGAAGACTTTGAAGACCAAGGCAAGCAGCCCTTTGACCATGTCTATGAAACCCTTTTTATGCATGTCATATAGCACCATATTGTTGTTGCAACGGAATCATGATGAGGTGGTGACCACTTTGATGGTTTGCCACCGTACTTCCTCGTTGATACTTGCATTGTGCATGACCCTACCTTTTTATGAGGGTTATGCCGGTGGGGGTAGATAGGATGCTAAGTAGTGCTACGCAAAAAGGGACGGGAATATGCATGGTGATGGAGACAAAGTATTTTCAAAGGACTTTTCAAAAACCCCGTCGGGTGCCACTTATGCCCGAGGGAGATAATGAGATGGGTAACCACTTGATGACGATGTGGTGTACCGAGGCAAGTGTGTGTGTGTTGTTTTTGAAAACGGATTAGATTTAAGATTTGTCGACTGTCCCAACCTTACATGCGCAACCACTCTACCCTTGTATGGGAAAGGGCATTATTGATTACCTAGGCCGATACTAGCTTGGAGCCCGCATTACTAGTGACGGGGGAGAGTTGGTGCTCTCTCTCGGGACGGGGTCGTGCCAGGTAGGGCGGCCATGAATGTTTTCACAGGGCACCGGATACACCGTTGTGTCCCCTCTTGGATGTTATGATCTCGAGTGAGTCTCGTATGATGTACATCGTGAGGATATGTAACAACGAGTGGACTCCTTGTTAGTGTCGTCTAGGGAAAGATAGTGATCGGGTGCTTACCCCGGGTACTTGAGGTACCGCGGGTCGTGGATGACATGGAAGTTCCCCGGATCTTGTGGGTGAAGTGTGCAACCTCTGCAGAGTGTAAAACTATTCGAATGGCCGTGTCCACGGTCAAGGACAGTTGGGCGGTGCTGCTTAAACTACGTCCAGAGCTTCGCAAACCAGTGTGTGTGTTTGGATGATTGGGGAGAACTACTTGGGTCAAGTCAAGGGACTTGACATGATTGAGTTGGGTTGATGCCCACTCTATTTATGTTGATATCTGTAACCTGTCCTCATGGTTACTTGAATTCTCCTGATGCATGTCTTACAAGTTGTTGAACATGTCATTGCACTCAAAACTAGCTTTCTGCAAAAATCTACCTATGTCATGCATTGTTGTATCTTGAGCCAAAACATGGGTTGCTTGCGAGTACATTCAAAGTACTCATTGTCTTGCCACTGGTTATTTAATTGGCCAGGCATGGAAGAACAGGAGTTCGAAGAAGAGTTCTTTGAAGACGAACATGCGAACTAGGACATTTCCCAGTCAGAATGCCTGTAGGGTTAAGGCAGATGGCATGGGTTCTACTTATCGACGAAAATTTCCGCTGCTTAAGTTTATTTGGTATTCAGCCCTTGTGGCTTTATCTATGTAAGACTTGACCATAATGGTCATAATTTGTGTAAGACGGTATGTATGGATGTAAGACTCTTGTTATTCAGCTTCTGTGTGTTGAGTGAGCATTGATCTCTCGGATCACTGTACATGTGCATTCGATGATGGTGACTTAAGAGTCGGGGTCCCCACATAGCTGGTATCAGAGCCATCCTGACTGTAGGAATCCTTAGTTAGCATGGTCGTTAGTTAGGGTAAAGCTATTTTCAAAACTATTACTAATTTTCAAAACTATCTATACTTCTCTTCCCCTTCTGAGTTTTTCGAAAACTAAGATATACTTTCCTCTTCCCCTTCAAAATTTAATGGTCGCTAGAATCCTTATGCCCCTGACCACGGGATTCCTTGTAATCCTCGTGGATAATCTAGAAGGAAGACGCCTTGCCAGACATTCACCCACATCTCCTGAACACAAGATTGGCGACATCACAACAAGACGATACCAACAGAAGATACATCCTCGAGGAATGAGGACCTGAAGACCCAGGAGATGGTGACATCCTTGACACTGCCCCAAGATGATGCAACCTTAGCCTACGATGAACAGGGCATAGGATATGCAAGATCATGATATACATTGCTAATAGAGTAACCCTGTCACTACCGTTGTTGTATCGGCAACCATCGATGGATGAGAACCTAGCCATTTGGTTCACCTCACCGTAGTGAGCAGGAAAACGGTTCTCCTCATCCCCCGCTCTTGGTGTCGATGTTGTCATCAACATAACCGACATGATGGACCTCTATTATGCCTTGATAATGTCATTGCATAAAGGATTACCTACCTAGTACCATCGACGGCTTAGAAGACAAAAAGGGATCATCGTGATTAAGAAGACAATAGAAGACCAAGTCAATGCCAGTTACGAGGAGCCACATTCACCCCATCACTCCAACAGGCGAGAAGTTGTTGAAGAATCTTCAGGCTCAACCTGGATTGTTTCATCGAACAACTACAAGAGACGTAGCAACACCTGAGGAAAACCCAGAAGACTACACGAGGCACGAAGTAAAGCACGACTACTTAGTCTGAGAACCCCAAGGGTAGGATGAGTCGTGTACCCCCTATGCGCAGTCGAGTCCGTATGATGGTTCGAATAGAACCATGACTATGTGTTGCTTGTTTTTATTTGTTTGTGTTTTGATATAAGTCGCACTTTTGCCCTAGGCAACAAGTACGCGACTATATCACCTTCCCTGTTTCTTTGGTTTGGCACTTTTTGCACTTGCACTATAGAACCCCCTTTAGGCATTCCCCATCTATGCCACTTTTCTCTCTCATCTCTCTCATCAACTGAAGACCGGCAAGACAAGATACACCAAGGATTCTACCTCGGCGACCAACAAGCACTGAAGACTTTTGCTACAGCCTCCTCGACCAAGTGGAACCCCCGTAGAGCTGTGTTTACACCTCAAGACTAGAACCCTATCCCTATACCCTACAAGACTTCACAAGATACCCCAGCCCAAAACCTCAACCCTGAGCTTAACCTACGGAATCACAAGAGAACCAGTTAAGCCTCTGTAACCTTGCACAAGACTGGGTTCATTATGGAACTAGTGGACGTAGTGAGCGAGCACATTGTCATCCTAAGGTAGCACCAGAACTGGCGATGCCATAGGAAAGACCAATTTGGGGATATATGAACAGAGGACAAATGACTTGATGAGTTTATATCAGTGACCTTGAGGAATTATCTGAGACTCTTTGGTAGATTATAAGGCTACCATGTTGATAGATGAACTGGGTGGGATCATGATTATAGATTAGCATAGCTTTCATTACCCTTGAGTAAACTGGATTTAGTAGGACAATTATGATCGCAAGCTGGAATTCTTGGAGGAATAGGGATTTGTCTTAGCCAGGGGATATTGATAGGAGATAGTTGATATTACGATAATGACTTGGGGGAAAGTGTGGAAACTCTCGCGGGACATGAGATTTGGATTAAATAGGTGATCCTAAGTGGAGACTAGATGTTGAGTAAGTCTACATGGTTTGGAGTAAATTGGATTTAGACTAATGATCTCAATTATGATACCATGTTTCTTGGTGGACGATAAACTAGGAGATTGGATTAATTATTGGAGTTGATTTAGGGATCTATATAAGCTTGAGGTTGGAAGTTACTTGACCCCGAAGATGGGAATTGGTGGATTGACTATAGTAGAGATAGCTCTTTCAAGTATTTGGGGATTATAGGACATTAGAAGATCGTGCAGAACACCATAGACATTGGATTTGTAGTGATTAATGGAAGTTAATGGGCTGTTGGAGTTGATTCATAGGAAGGAAACAAGATCTTGGAGTGGCTTACGACGTGTTTCCTTAGGATAGCCATGTGCATATGAATAACATGAGTGATGATTGGGGTTGATCTATATGAGATGATTCTTTTGGTAATATGATGTGAAGACTAGGTGGAACTATTGGCATCTCAGAAACCATGCTTAAGGATAAGATGATAAACGTTCACTCACACACTAGAATCCTTGAAACCCTTAAGACCTACCAAGCCACAAAATGGTTGGATCATGACCATAGGCTTTGGACCTAGGTCGAGAAGACTTTGGCCGATACTCAACCGTGACCACCATCAATGCCCCATCCCACTTTATGTGTCTTCATGGAGTACTTAGACAGGTTGGTTGTCATCTATATTCAGTAACCTACTTGACTACCCGAAGATGGAAGAAGGGTCGTTCAGCTGGTTAAGGAACATCTAAAGACCGCCATGTCAAGGAGGAAGAACTATACCAACCACCACCCTCAAGAAGTGAACTTCCTCGTCGAAGACCGTACATATCTGCAAACCACTTCTCTCAAAGGAACCAAGCATTTCCATGTCAAAGGGAAGCTTACACCAAGATTTAACAACCCCCTCTGAGATCACTACGAGACGAAGAGAAGACAATTACCAGCTGGAGTTGCCACCGAGTTACCCGATGTGCTGGCGCTTTCCATGCATCACAACCCCTAAGTGTTTCCAACTTCCTAACTTGCCCGATCTCTCGAGGGCATTGACCACCGAGCCATCGACCCTAGCCCAATCTAACCTACCGCGAGCTACCCATTAGCAACCTGGATCAAGAAGAGCATCATACACGAAGCCACACTATCAAGTACTTCAAGTTCAATGGAGCACCACTCGGAAGCACAAGCGGTATGAGGACAAGAAGACTACCCCGGATCCAGTTTTCGCATTCCTTTCCACGCCTAGTTTGGGAATCTCGGGGACGAGATTCTTGTAAGGGGGGTAGGTCTTTCACACCCTGATTTTCATGCCACAACACTTAAGCTAATATATCATGATAAAATGTGGTTTGACAAAAACTTTTGAGTGTTTTGGACCTTGCCTTGATTGGTTTTTGTCTGTTGTTTGCAAGTGCTCTAAAAATAAAATAAATCCTCCAAATCTTATACTCCTTCTCCTTGATCCAAAAACCTTTCCCAATGATCATGGAATGTGTATAGGACATAAAAATAATTTCTTGCAAAAATAATTTGGCCAAAAAGTATTTTCAAAAATTAGTTTTCCAAAAAACCCTGAATTGAGGTTTGCACTTCAAGTACTTGATTTGGGGTATGAAAAATATTTCAAAGAGTAGATTTGAAACCTATTAGATATAGGACTTCCATAAACCACAAAAATATAATTTTAAAAGTTATTTTCCTATTTTATTTAAAAGCTTTTTCTTAAGGCCAGAAATGGTCTTTAATTGGGAAAAATTATTTTATTGTTTTCAAAATATTTGACAAAAATCAGGGAAACTCAGTGGGCATATATTTCCCATATATAAGAGTTTCAACACATGGTCATGTTCAAAATATTGGACAAAACCTCCCAAAACCATTTCTGCCAATTTCAAGGATTTGAAATATTTCTACAGGAAATATTTTCATAAAAATCCAAGGAAAATCTAGCAAGTCAAAAAATGCATACTGTCATCCCCTTTCAAAGCCTCATGTCAATCAAGGTCATTTTGGTTCACCAAAATGCCCCAAAACCATCTCTGACCAGAATCAAATTTAAACAACTTTGTACTACCAACTTTCTCTCCTTGACCCCAACTTTCGTGGGCATGTTCACATGACCAAATTAGGGCACTACACCAAGTGGTTCATCAAGGGGAAGTGATTTGCTAAACTAGATCTGCACAAGTTCATTTCTGCTAATTTCTAGGGTTTACAAAAGTTGCATTGGCAACTTTGCCCAAATAAGCTCCAAATTGGTGGAAGACACTAATTATATGTGCCATTTCACCTTGTTGAGTCTCATGCCAAATGGAGTTCATTTGCTTAACCAAACAAGCATCAAACACCTTCTGCCACTTTACCAAAATTCCATTTTGACAACTTCCACTAATCTCCTTGACTCCACATTTTTACCACAGCTGAACCTGATCACCAGCAACCTCCAGTAGCCCCCCCTCTTCCAAAGCACAATGATTGAGGGGTAAAACCCCCCATTTACCTCTCTAGACAGCCATTTTCTCTCTCTCCCTCAACCTCTGTCCTCTCCTAGTGGTTCACCAGGGCATCCAAGGCCACCTCCCCTTTGTTTACTCACCCCACAAAGCCCCAGACACTAGTGGACACGCCCCTGGCACATAAACAATGCCATGGCGTGCAGGCTCAAGGCTGAGCATGCTACAGTGCTCTCCGGCACTGTAGCACGCCCATTCCAACGCCTCCCATCGACCTTGGGCGCCGGAATCGTGTCCCCCGAGGCCGCCTCGGCGTCCACGACACGCAACACTGTCGGCCCCTTCCTCCCTCGCCCTCCTTATCCCTCCACGAGCTCACCCAAGCACGTCCATGGACGCTGCCCATGGTGCACCGGTGCCCCCCCCTATATAGAGCCTTCCCCCGAGCTCTTCCTCTCCTCTGCTGGACCCCCATCACTCCCGTGAACCTCTCGGACCAAGCCTCTCTCCCCCTCGTGCCCTCTGTCCACCTCCATGGCCGGAGCAGTGCACCCGCCCACGCCTAGATTCGCCGCCTCAGGCTCCTCTTTCTCACCCCTAGCCCCTCCAGTATACTGATATAACCACCTCCGACCCACCCGGGATCCCTTACTTCCCATTCTCGCCGTGTCGTCGTGCCCATCTCCGCCATCGCCGGTCTCCGCCATGGCCGATGCTCCACCCCACTCCGCCGCTACCCGAGTCCAGCGCGACCATCTTTGGGCGCGGAGTGGAGCGGGGCATTCTCCCAGACCACCTTCCTGGCCCCAGGTGCAGGGGAGCGGCCGGAACCATCACCAGCGAGCGCGGCGTCCGCCCTGCCTCTGCCTATCGGGAGGAAGAAGGAGGAGGCGGGAAGAGAGAGAGAGAGAGAGATGGCGTGGGGCCCGTGTGTCAGCGACCCTGTGGACCGGGCCCGCAAGTTTAAGTGGAAACGGTTTCAAAGGAAGCCGTCTTCCCGCGGCGACGACATACTACGTGAGTACGCCTTCGGCTTCACCACCTCCCTCACGCAGCGAAGCCACTAGGTTGAGCCCAGTAGGCATCATTTAGCTGGGCTTTGCCCAGCGTGCGTTATAGGTTGATTCCTTTCCTCTTCTTATTCTTTTCCAGAAATATAGTAAAATCCATAAAATATTCATGTTAACTCCAAATTTGATTATTCAAATTTTCAGTGACTCTATAAATCATGTTCTATCACATGATACAGTTCTCACATTTTTCCAGAAACATTTTCTTCACAAATGTTTATGAAATCCCACTTTTCCATTTCTGTGATAAACTTTAGAAAATCACAGAGTTCCCATTTTTGATCCAAATGAAATTATTCAAATTCCTAGATACTTCTAAGCTCATAAATTAGGTTTGGAACATTTTTCCCAATACCTTCTGTGTCATATAAAATATTGGTCCATTTCTCCATGTATAGCCAAGTTTACAAATTCATAGAAAAATTATTTGAACTCCAAATCCAATGAAACCAACTCCTAGGTTCTTCTAAAATTATTACTTGTTAAATGGGTGTCTTTGCTCATTTTTCAAAATAATATTTCTATACACTTCTTGCAAATCCACAAATCCCTTGATTCCATCTTATCGAAATGTTTAGAAATATCCATTGATCCACTTCCAATGGAATCACCTTGGTCATTCGTCATGTGACCAGAGGTATCCTAGGAAAGTCCAACTCACATTTTTTAGAGCACTTTTATTTTCTGCCTTTTTTTGTTGCTTATTATGGTTGCTTTCGATAATGGTTGACGAAGTATAGGAAATGCTCGGAGTTGAACCAATAGACTTGAAGACTTTGAAGACCAAGGCAAGCAGCCCTTTGACCATGTCTATGAAACCCTTTTTATGCATGTCATATAGCACCATATTGTTGTTGCAACGGAATCATGATGAGGTGGTGACCACTTTGATGGTTTGCCACCGTACTTCCTCGTTGATACTTGCATTGTGCATGACCCTACCTTTTTATGAGGGTTATGCCGGTGGGGGTAGATAGGATGCTAAGTAGTGCTACGCAAAAAGGGATGGGAATATGCATGGTGATGGAGACAAAGTATTTTCAAAGGACTTTTCAAAAACCCCGTCGGGTGCCACTTATGCCCAAGGGAGATAATGAGATGGGTAACCACTTGATGACGAAGTGGTGTACCGAGGCAAGTGTGTGTGTTGTTTTCGAAAACGGATTAGATTTAAGATTTGTCGACTGTCCCAACCTTACATGCGCAACCACTCTACCCTTGTATGGGAAAGGGCATTATTGATTACCTAGGCCGATACTAGCTTGGAGCCCGCATTACTAGTGACGGGGGAGAGTTGGTGCTCCCTCTCGGGACGGGGTCGTGCCAGGTAGGGCGGCCATGACTGTTTTCACAGGGCACCGGATACACCATTTTGTCCCTTCTTGGATGTTACGATCTCGAGTGAGTCTCGTATGATGTACATCGTGAGGATATGGAACAACGAGTGGACTCCTTGTTAGTGTCGTCTAGGGAAAGGTAGTGATCGGGTGCTTACCCCGGGTACTTGAGGTACCGCGGGTCGTGGATGACACGGAAGTTCCCCGGATCTTGTGGGTGAAGTGTGCAACCTCTGCAGAGTGTAAAACTATTCGAATAGCCGTGTCCACGGTCAAGGACAGTTGGGCGGTGCTGCTTAAACTACGTCCAGAGCTTCGCAAACCAGTGTGTGTGTTTGGATGATTGGGGAGAACTACTTGGGTCAAGTCAAGGGACTTGACATGATTGAGTTGGGTTGATGCCCACTCTATTTATGTTGATATCTGTAACCTGTCCTCATGGTTACTTGAATTCTCCTGATGCATGTCTTACAAGTTGTTGAACGTGTCATTCCACTCAAAACTAGCTTTCTGCAAAAAATTACCTATGTCATGCATTGTTGTATCTTGAGCCAAAACATGGGTTGCTTGCGAGTACATTCAAAGTACTCATTGGCTTGCCACTGGTTATTTAATTGGCCAAGCATGGAAGAACAGGAGTTCGAAGAAGAGTTCTTTGGAGACGAACATGCGAACTAGGACGTTTCCCTGTCAGAATGCCTGTAGGGTAAAGGCAGATGGCATGGGTTCTACTTATCGACGAAGATTTCCGCTGCATAAGTTTATTTGGTATTCAGCCCTTGTGGCTTTATGTATGTAAGACTTGACCATAATGGTCATAATTTGTGTAAGACGGTATGTATGGATGTAAGACTCTTGTTATTCAGCTTCTGTGTGTTGAGTGAGCATTGATCTCTGGGATCACTGTACACGTGCATTCGGTGATCACGACTTATGAGTCGGGGTCCCCACACCGGCGGAGGTGGTCCTGCTGAGCAATAAATCACGCCAAACCGACATCATTGCCATGATGCTGGAGTTCAATGCGCACGGACTCGTCCCAAATTGGGCCGAGCTGCCGGCGGATCAGGTGCAGGAGTTCTCCTTGATGGAGGGGTACGTCCGTGACGAGCCACTGCTCATTCAGGACACCACCCAAGCGGAGCTGGACTACATCGCCGCCAGGGCGACGGAGGCGGAGCTCTCCAGGGAGGCTGGCAGCGCCGGCAGCATGGAGGACGAGGTCGCGGCGGCCGCAGAGGAGAGGGAGCTCGCCCAGTGGGCGGAGTCCGCTGGGGAGGCCAGCAGCGCCGCCACCGGGGCCCCTCTCATTAAAGATGTGGTCGACGAGTCGTCGTCGGAGGAGGTCGAGACTGTCGACCCTCCGGCCACGGGGAGGGGGCGAGTCCTGCGGCAGGCCAGCTCTGGTGAGCCGGTCCAGCCTAGCAGGGCCGCGCAGCTGCAGCAAAACCGGGAGGCGTCCGTGTGCCAGACGAGGGCCGCGGCAACAAAGAAGGTGGTGAAGGCTGCGATAGCGAAGAAGAAGGCAACTGCCTCTTCTTCGTCCAAGCGTCCTTGGACTCCATCTGCTTCCCCTCCTCCAGCAGATGTTGACGCAGAGGTCGTCTTTGATTTTGGGTCCCTCAGCCCGAGGAGGAAGAGGAAAGCAACAGAAGAGGAGGTGGAGGATGAGTAAGTATCTTGCTCTTCTTTTTTGTCATCTCCGTCTCCTCAAACTGTGCCGCTTATCTTGATTCGTTTTCATCTTCGCCGGGACGTAGAGACGCTGGCCCAGAGGGTGAAGAGGGCCAGGGCTTCGACGGGCGGCCAACCCTCGGCGTGCACTTCGAGTACACCGCTGGTGGTGGTGAGCAGCCCGGACAGCAGCCCCCGGTGCAACCCTCAGCGTAAGTTCACCACTCGCCCCCCTCAACGCGTGCTGGGGTGAGATCCCTTGGTGCTGACCCTCCCGTGGTCGCAGGAGGAGGACGGTAGCAGGAGGAACCGCTGGGGGCCACCCCCAACATGCCGGCCCCATCAACTACGCCGCCCCGAGGGGCGTCCCCGTCAAGGGCGCCAAGCATCGAGCCTAGGCGCACGGAGGAGGACGAGGAGAATCCGGGTGCTAGTGGCTCCGTCCCGGCGCTAGATGTTGGCGGGGAAGGGGCTACTTCTTCCCAGCCCGGCACGGGTAAGTGATTCGCCTTCTGTCCTTGTTCGCTCCTATTTCTTCACCCCCCCCCCCTTTATTGAATCTTGGCCTTGGCCTCGCCTCACTCCCCTTCTCGGCGTCTAGATCCTTCCCTGACGGACCCGGAGGATGTTGACATCGTCATCGAGGAGGTCGCCAGGGACGCCACGGTCGAGGACGACAAGATCGCTGCTGAGGAGGCCGCCAATGGGTATGCTGAGGAGACTGGCAAGGCTGCTGCCGAGGAGGCTGCCAAGGGGCCTGCTGGGGAGGCTTGCAAGGCCGCTGCTGAGGAGGGGGCGGTCGACGACCAACCCTCCTCCGCTGCTTCTGGCTCGGGCAGGTACGTGAGGGTGAGCGACGACCTGTTCGTCCACCTCCCACGGACGGCGAGCACCGGGGCGCCCGTCGAGGGGGAGGTGTTTGATGATGAAGTGCTCGCCGCCGCCGGGCTTGAGGTTGTTGACGAGCCGAGCGCTGGTGGCGGCGGTTCCCGGGAAGAGCGGCTCCTCTAGGCCATGAGCGCCAACTTCCAGAAGCTCCAGGCGCTTCACCGCGCCCGCCTGGACAAGGCCAAGTCCAGGATGGCGGTGGTGGGTAAGGCGGAGGCAGACCTTGAGGAGCGCGTTGCCGAGGTGCAGGCTTGGTTCCGCCGGGCCCAGGTGGACTTGAAGGCCGCCCAGGACGTGCTGGCTGAGTGCAAGCTGGAGCTTGTCATGAAGCAGGCCGACATCGAGAAAGCCCAGGAGCTGGCGAAGCAGCAAGCCGCCCAGGAGGAGGCCGCTCGGCACCAACACCAGGACGTGCTGAACTCCCAGGAGGAGGACCTTGCCGCGTGTGAGGAGAAGCTCGCCGCTACGCTCCGTGGCAAGGATGAGGAGGTGGAGAAACTTGTCGTGCAACGGACCCAGGAGCTGGAGCAGAGGCACAAGGAGGCACTCAATGCCCAGGCTCTGGTTCACGCCGGCAAGGTGAAAGAGCTGGAGGTAGAGCGGAACGGGCTGAAGGATCAGGCCCTGAAGCTGGCCAAGGAGAAGGACACGCTCAATGGTGCCCTGGTGGAGGCGCAGGGCGCAGTCCTTGGCATGGCTGAGCAGCTCTCCAAGGCCAACAACTCCATCAAAGACCTGAAGCTGAGGCTGGAGGGTCTTGAGGAGACGCTTTCAGGGGTCAGGGCCCGGGAGGAGACCCTGACCAAGGATCTGGAGAAGGAGAGGCAGCTGCGGAGGAACGTCGCCGCCAACCACGAGGATTACGTGAAGGGCAAGAACCTCTGGATCAGCCGCCTCGAGGACTTCGCCGGCAGGATCACCATGAAGCTGGCGGCCATGGGGATGCCAAATGTGAGGTACGCCCCGGAGCCGAACGTGAGTCCCAACGCCAAGCTGACCCTGTTCTTCGAGGGTGTTCTTGGGGCCCTGGAGCTGTTCTGCTCCAACAGGGTGACCTCGATGGCCAATGAGGCCCGGAGGCTTTACCGGGGTGCCATGACCAAGGTTCTCACCAAGGTGGTGCAGTCGAACCCCAACCTCGACTTTGACGCCGCACTGGAGAACTTGCAAGAGGATGCGGAGCTTGCGGCGCTCGAGGAGCGTATCAAGCCCATCACCAGCCGCATCGACGGAATACAGAGGGTGGAGGGACAGCGTCAGGACTAGGCACCCCGTTCTTCATCGCCGTTGCGGGCTCATGACCAAGACAATTTCTATCTTTAGTTAGAACCGCGGCACAATTGATGTAATATAACTCTGCAATACTTTTGATATTATGCATGCTATCTTCCCGTTAGATCTCCCCTTGTATGCTCATACCCTACGTTCGTTGAGATAAGGCTGCTGACGCGTAAACCCATAGCATGGTGCTTTAAGGACGGAACCTTAGCACCTTGCCGGAAGGGCGATTGCTGCCCGACAAGCCACCTTGCCGCTACCAGAACGGTCGCTTGAACTGTCGAGCGGACTCGAAGCAGGACGAGAGCGCTACTGTCAACGGGTAGGCCACCTTGCCGCCACTAGCGCGGCCGCATGAACTGTCGAGCGGGCTCGAGACAGAAATAAGGGCATTGCCCATAGCGGAAGGCTCCCATTGCGTGCAGGTTTCCCGTACAAAGAACGGGATCTCTCGGGAAGGTGAATAACCAAGATTTCATGCGACTTAGCTTTTCTGTCGTGGCGCGGGCGTTCGCCCCATCCGTAGGCGCCGCCGCCTGTTTGGTCGTCTTCTTCCTTGGAGTGACGACCACAATGAAGCCGCTGCCCCAACCAGACCAGATTTCCACAACTGCACCCCCTACCTGGCGCGCCAAAGATGTTGGTGGAAACGACACCTATGGGATCACTGGGATCCCTTCTACGGTTGGCGGGCGCGAGGTTGTGCAAAGAGCAGGTCCAGAAGCTAGCACAAGGATCATTTACCCAGGTTCGAGCCATGAGGATGCGTAAAACCCTAGTACTTCTTTGGTGTATGTATTTGAGTGTTTTTGAGTTCTTAAACTAGCTATGGTGTGTCCCTAGTCCAAAAGATCCGAATCCTTCTCCTGGTCGCCTCGGGCCTCCTTTTATAGACAAAAGGGTTTGCCACAGTGGCACACATGAGGTGGAAAGGTGTACAGTGGATGAGTCTATCCTCTGGCACCGTCGGACAAACGCATTTAATGCGCTGCTGACGTGCCCCTCTTGCTTTATTGGGGACGACAAGGAAGCTCGTCCCAGCTGTCGCCGCCTCGCCCGGCTGCGACGCGCATCCGAGCTGACGAGGCGTTGTAGCGCCACGTTGGCCGGCTACTGGGCTGGCGCGGTGGTGGAGTCTTCACGAAGATCTGCATGCCACCATGCAGGTGCTAGCTGAGTCGGTGTAGAGGCCGCACGCTGTCACGCAGGTGCCTGCCCAGCTGGTTGAGCTAGGAGCTGCATGGGAGCGGCAGTGTAGTCTTGGCAGACGTGGACCTGGCCACGGCCCCGTAAGTGTCCTCGACAAGGGCCTTGCCAGGGCCTCGACAAGGGTCTTGCCGTGGCGCCGTGGTCTTCCCCGACAAGGGTCTTGCTGGGGGTCTCGTAGATCTCCTCGGCAAGGATCTCGCTGAGGGTCGTCGTCTTCTGGTCCTCATCTGATATTGTGTGTTTATGATCTTGACGAACATCTGCATGCCACCACAGAGGCGCCTCCCGAGCCTTGGTTCCAATGTGGTTGGTTGGTGGTGTTGGAACCCGCGGGCTCAAGGGTGGCTTGCTCTGCTGGCGTCGGGCAAGTTGCCCCAGCAAGGCTCTTGCCGGGGCTGCCCCGGCAAGGGTGTTGCCCGGGGAGTCCACCTCGCCCTCTTGCTCTTGGCGTCTCTTGGTCTTGGCGTTGCTTTGGTTGCCCTGCGCTCCGGCTTCCCTCCTCTGCCCTGCTTGGTGTGGCCATGGGCGCGGCTCCGACTGCCCATGCACAAGTAAAGGGGTAAAAAGGAGAGCCCCTACTTTTGTACACCGACAACCGCCATGGAGGAGGACGATGCCACAGGTGGCGGTGGCGGAGCAGGCGGCTCCATAGGAGGCGACATCGAGGATTGGCTGGATGATGAGGAGGAGGAGGCCGAGCCGCACCGCCCGCACGGCGTCGACAAGGCGGGCGCGAGCTCTTCCACCGCACCGAGTACACCAGGCGGCGTGCTGAAGCACTGAGCCGACTCGTTGCTGTTCGATAGTCGGCCGAAGAAGCCGAAGAACCCAGCCGCTGCGACCAAGCGGCGAGAGGCCGCCGCGAAGGCGGCCCGGTACCAGAGGTCCCCGAAGCAGCCCCCAACGGTGTCCGCGTAAGTGCCCGCTTTCTCTTGCGTTTTCCTTTTGTCTTTCTTGCAAACTTTTGCTGAGTTTCTTCTTATCTTGCTCGAACATGGCCCCGCTCTCTCTTGAGCGGTCCGCCTCTGCTTCCGTGATCGGGGCGGCGGAGGGCTCCGCCAACACCTGCCGCGTGGACCCGCTCGCTGACCTCCGGGAGGCGACGGAGAGGAACGCGCTGGAGGCGCGCGAGGAGCGGGAGGAGGCGGAACGGCAGAAGGCGGCGGCGACCAAGGGGGCACAAGCTGACACAGATGTGGCGGCCAAGGCCCAAGCCGACACCGTTGCCAAGGTCCAGGCAGACGCCGCAGCCTAGGCCCAAGCGGACGTAGCCGCTAAGGCGCATGCAGACGATGCCGGACTCCGCAACTCATCATCCCTCTGCGCGCCGTGCCACCGGCACCAGAGATCCAGGCGCCGACTGGAGGAGCCGGCGATGAACAGCCGATCATGGAGAGGGGAGGGGGCGACGTCATCATCTTGGGGGCGGAAGTGCCTCCTCGCGCGTCGGCTGCTGGCGCACAGAACAGCCGGCCTGAAGTGCCACCGGCGCCACCAGCTAGTAATGAGTTGGTGGTGGGCTCGCCTCCGGTGGTTGATACGTCTCCAACGTATCTATAATTTTTTATTGCTCCATGCTATATTATCTTCTGTTTTGGACATTATTGGGCTTTATTATTCACTTTTATATTATTTTTGGGACAAACCTATTAACCGGAGGCCCAACCCAGAATTGCTGTTTTTTTGCCTATCTTAGAGTTTCGCAGAAAAAGAATATCAACCGGAGTCCAAACGCAATGAAACCTTCGGGAACGTGATTTCTGGAACGAACAAGACCCAGGAGACTTGGACCCTATGTCAAGAAATAAAAGAGGAGGCCACGAGGTAGGGGGGCGCGCCTACCCCCCCAGGCACGCCCTCCACCCTCGTGGGCCCCCTGTTGCTCCACCGACGTACTCCTTCCTCCTATATATACCTCACGCACCCCAAGCGGTCGACACGGAGCCAAAACCTAATTCCACCACTGCAACCTTCTGTACCCACGAGATCCCATCTTGGGGCCTGTTCCGGAGCTCCGGAGGGAGCATCGATCATGGAGGGCTTATACATCAACACCATAGCCCCTCTGATGAAGAGTGAGTAGTTTACCTCAGACCTTCGGGTCCATAGTTATTAGCTAGATGGCTTTCTCTCTCTTTTTGGATCTCAATACAATGTTCTCCCCCTCTCTCGTGGAGATCTATTCGATGTAATCTTCTTTTGCGGTGTGTTTGTTGAGACCGATGAATTGTGGGTTTATGATCATGTTTATCTATGAACAATATTTGAATCATCTGAATTCTTTTATGTATGATTGGTTATCTTTGCAAGTCTCTTCGAATTATCAGTTTGGTTTGGCCTACTAGATTGATCTTTCTTGCAATGGGAGAAGTGCTTAGCTTTGGGTTCAATCTTGCGGTGTCCTTTCCCGGTGATGGGGGGTAGCAAGGCACGTGTTGTATTGTTGCCATCGAGGATAACAAGATGGGGTTTTTATCATATTGCATGAATTTATCCCTCTACATCATGTCATCTTGCTTAAGGCGTTACTCTGTTTTCATGAACTTAATACTCTAGATGCATGCTGGATAGCGGTCGATGAGTGGAGTAATAGTAGTAGATGCATGTAGGAGTCGGTCTACTTGTCTCGGACGTGATGCCTATATACATGATCATACCTAGATATTCTCATAATTATGCTCAATTCTGTCAATTGCTCAACAGTAATTTGTTCACCCACCGTAAAATACTTATGCTCTTGAGAGAAGCCACGAGTGAAACCTATGGCCCCCGGGTCTATCTTCATCATATTAATCTTCCAACACTTAGTTATTTCCTTTGCTTTTTTACTTTGCTTTTATTTTACTTTGCATCTTTATCATAAAAATACCAAAAATATTATCCTATCATATCTATCAGATCTCACTCTCGTAAGTGACCGTGTAGGGATTGACAACCCCTTATCGTGTTGGTTGCGAGGATTTATTTGTTTTTGTAGGTGCGAGGGACTCGCGTAGCCTCTCTTGGATTGATACCTTGGTTCTCAAAAGCTGAGGAAATACTTACGCTACTTTGCTGCATCACCCTTTCCTCTTCAAGGGAAAACCAACGCAGTGCTCAAGAGGTAGCAAGAAGGATTTCTGGCGCCGTTGCAACGAGTACTGGCGAAGCGGAGCCAGTTGGTGCTCCAGGAACTCCCTCAGCAACGACGCACTGGTCAGCCTCGCTGCCGCATCATCGTCTGGCTTCAGATCTGCGTCCATCCTCTCCAGCACCAGCTTCGTGCGAGGATCCCTAAGCTTCGCCCGGGACCAGTCGTCGGAGCTCTCGGCAGGCTCCGTGGGCAGGATCAGTCGAGGGTGGATCCGCCCGGCATCCACCAAGACCCACTTGCTCCTGAAGCCCTCAATCCGCTTCCCAGTGTTTGAAATGGCAATAGCTCCGCCGTATGCGACGAAGCTCGCGCACGTGGAGACAGGACCACGGGAGAATCGGAGGAAGAAGTAGTGGCGCAGCAAGGCCACCGAGGGCTTCACCCCAACATGGGCCTCACAATAGTAGGCGAAGATTGCCAGGAGAAGGACGGAGTTGGGATGGAGGTGCAGAGCGTGAATGTTGTAATGGCGAAGGACGAAGAAGAAGAACTCAGAGAAGGGAGGCAACAGAACAGCAATAATGGCGCCCGCGAAGAACGAGTAGAAGGTACTCCCCCGACCCTCAGGGGCGGAGGAGCCGGCCTTGAACACCGCCGTTCCGCTGACGCCCTGCGCTCCGCCAGCCGGCGCATCAGGGCAAGGCTCGCCGCTGACACGTTCGGCGGGTCCAAGGCAGGAGAGTACCAGGCTCCGGCCGGGGTTTGACGAGGAGCCATGGCTGGCTAGGGCACGGAGGCGGAGTTGATCTGAAGGTCTTGGAAGCAGGAAGGAGAGGCGCAAGAAAGGGGATCTGAGCAGCAACTGGAGAAAGTAAAGGAGGCAAGCAGGATGCCGCTCTATTATCAACCCGCATGGTTGCAGAAGCGCCCACGTCCAATCAACCGCCACGCGGCGCCCAAGGCCGCAGGCTGTTAGGGCCCACAACGCTTCGCACTTGCCCTTTTGCCTCTCTACACGGCCAAGTCCGGGCGCGTCGTGGCCCCGGGGGCTACTGTCGGCGTTCTGGGAACGGGGGTCCCCAGACTTGCCTGCCTGCGGCCTGCGACGTGGCTCAAAGGAGGCCCAGGACGGCCCATCTTCATCAACACAAGCTCAAGACCCTCGCGAGGGGCCAAGCCTCGCGGGGCGGACAGCCAAGAGCTTCCTCAGGCACGGCCTCGTCAGGCTGGCTCACGAGGAGGCGGAGAATTCAAGGCGGGGTACCTCGCGAGGTGCCCATGACGTAAGCCATGATGACCAGGGGCGCCAGTCCGGCGCCAGCCCGCGCCGCGTCCTCCTTTCCTCTTTGGTGCAAAGGGGGCAAGCGCAGGCAAGAGCATCAAGCAAAGGCATCCGTTTTGGTGCAACAAGACCAAGACCAGCCCCAACGGCTGGAATGCAGTCATGATGGAGCCCAAGCAGGCGTCATCACCAGAGCCTTTTGCAGGCGAGTACCAACTTTAGTCGGGATAAGTGTACCCGCGGTTCCCCTTCAAAATGGCCAATTGTTGGCACCCTTCCCGCTCAATATTTGGGAAGAGGCCCAGGGCCTTCGCCTATAAATAGGGGTAGCCACACTCAGAGTAGGAAGGACGAAGGACGATCGGATCGAGCATTCGGAATCCAGAGAGAGAGAGGGAAACCCGTTCCTCAAGCTAGAGCGACGGGGCACCACTTAGCAGTTCATCACACCCACCAAGAACAGACCCTCGCGAGGCTGTTCTTCCCTGTACTATTTTTCGTCAGCCCCAGAGGCAATCCACACACCACAAACTAGAGTAGGGTATTACACCACAACGGTGGCCCGAACTAGTATAAATCTTGCGTCTCTTGTGTTGTTCTTGTTAGTAGTTTAGGTCCCTGCGATTCGGCGAGGTACGAGACGGTGGAGGGTTGGATCTCCGCGCGCACCCCAGAGTTCGAACCTTAAGGGTCTGCCGGAACCCGAAATCCGACAAATGATATGCATGAATCTATAGATAATGATGATTCTGATGATTTGATCGAAATATCCCTTGATGAACATGATGCTTGCTATTCTTGTGGCCATGATGCCAATATTTATGAAGATGAATTTGCTATAGTTCCTTATGTTAAACATGAGATCGTTGCTATTGCACCCATACTTGGTATTTCCTTCGATGAAAATCATGATTGCAATGATTTTATTATAAATTCTCTTAATGTCAATTGTGCTAATATTATGCAAAACCCTAAGCTTGATGCTAGTTTTGCTATGTCTACTACTTGTTGCAATGATCATGATTGGGGTGATTCTTCTTACGATCTTGAAAATTTATTTAAACCCCATGATGAATATGAGATTGATAATAATGTTTGCAATAATATTGAAAGTGGGTTTGGAGAGGTCATGACTTTAGTTAATGTTAACCCCACTATTTTGGAAGAGTGTCAACTTTGCATGCATGTGGATCATGTTGAGAATATTGTATGTGATAGTTATATTATTGAATTTTATAATGATCCTACATGTAATTATTATGAGAGAGGGAAATATTGTTATTGAAATTTTCATGTTACTAATTTACCTCTCGTTATGTTGAGATTGCTATTGTTCCTTTCCGCTTCCTTGCATATGCTAGTTTTTGCTTGCTATGATAATTTGGTTTTCTATAAGATTCCAATGCATAGGAAGTATGTTATACTTAGATGTGTTTGTCACGTATTTCATGATGCTCTCTTCGCGCTTCAATTCTTGTCTTTTATGCGAGCATCATTAAAATTATCAATGCCTAGCTAAAAGGCTTTAAAGAAAAGCGCTTGTTGGGAGACAACCCAATATATTTCCTTTCTGTCGTTGAATAAATATTTGTTCTAGCCTCTGGTTATATGTGTTTTTATGTTTTAATTAGTGTTTGTGCCAAGTTAAACCTATAGGATCTTCTTGGATGATAGTTATTTGATCTTGCAGAAATTTCCAGAAACTTTCTGTTCACGAAAATAATTGTTAAAAATCACCAGAACGTGATAAAATATTGATTCCAATTGCTTCTGATCAATAAACAATTTTTTAGGCCTTCCTATTTTGGCTCATTTTTTGGAGTTCCATAAGTTTGTGTTAGTTACAGATTACTACAAACTGTTCTGTTTTTGACAGATTCTGTTTCTCGTGTGTTGTTTGCTTATTTTGATGAATCTATGGCTAGTAAAATAGTTTATAAACCATAGAGAAGTTGGAATACAGTAGGTTTAACACCAATATAAATAAATAATGAGTTTATTACAATACCTTGAAGTGGTCTTTTGTTTTCTTTCGCTAACGGATCTCACGAGATTTTCTGCTAAGTTTTGTGTTGTCAAGTTTTCAAGTTTTGGGTGAAAGATTTGATGGATTATGGAACAAGGAGTGGCAAGAGCCTAAGCTTGGGGATGCCCATGGCACCCCCAAGATAATCTAAGGACACAAAAAAGCCAAAGCTTGGGGATGCCCCGGAAGGCATCCTCTCTTTCGTCTACTTCCATCGGTAACTTTACTTGGAGCTATATTTTTATTCACCACATGATATGTGTTTTGCTTGGAGCGTCTTTTATGATTTGAGTCTTTGATTTTTAGTTTACCACAATCATCCTTGCTGTACACACATTTTGAGAGAGACACACATGATTCAGAAATTATTAGAATACTCTATGTGCTTCATTTATATCTTTTGAGTTATATAGTTTTGCTCTAGTGCTTCACTTATATCTTTTAGAGCACGGTGGTGGATTTGTTTTATAGAAACTATTGATCTCTCATGCTTCACTTAGATTATTTTGAGAGTCTTAAATAGCATGGTAATTTGCTTAAATAATCCTAATATGCTAGGTATTCAAGATTTGTAAAAACTTTCTTATGAGTGTGTTGAATACTAAGAAAAGTTTGATGCTTGATAATTGTTTTGAGATATAAAGATGGTGATATTAGAGTCATGCTAGTTGAGTAGTTGTGAATTTGAGAGATACTTGTGTTAAATTTGTGATTCCCATAGCATGCACGTACGGTGAACCGTTATGTGATGAAGTCGGAGCATAATTTATTTATTGATTGTCTTCCTTATGAGTGGTGGTCGGGGACGAGCGATGGTCTTTTCCTACCAATCTATCCCCCTAGGAGCATGCACGTAATACTTTGTTTTGATAACTTGTAGATTTTTGCAATAAGTATATGAGTTCTTTATGACTAATGTTGAGTCCATGGATTATACACACTTTTCTTCCTTCCACCTTTGCTAGCCTCTCTAATACCGCGCACTTTTCGCCGGTATCATACATCCACCATAAACCTTCCTGAAAACAGCCACCATACCTACCTATCATGGCATTTCCATAGCCATTCCGAGATATATTGCCATGCAACTTACCACCGTTCCGATTACTATGACACGCTCCATCATTGTCATATTGCTTTGCATGATCATGTAGTTGACATTGTTTTTGTGGCAAAGCCACCGTTCATAATTGTTTCATACATGTCGCTCTTGATTCATTGCATATCCCGGTACACCGCCGGAGGCATTCACATAGAGTCATATTTTGTTCTAACTATTGAGTTGTAATTTTTGAGTTGTAAGTAAATAAAAGTGTGATGATCATCATTTTTAGAGCATTGTCCCAAGTGAGGAAAGGATGATGGAGACTATGATTCCCCCACAAGTCTGGATGAGACTCCGGACTAAATAAAAAAAAGAGAAAAGAGGCCATAAAAAAAAGAGAAAAGGCCCAAATAAAAAAATGATTGAAAAAGAGAGAAGGGACAATGTTACTATCCTTCATGATCTTCATGATAGAGAGTCTCTCATTTTGTCAGTTTCATATACTAGTGGGGATTTTTCATTATAGAACTTGGCTTGTATATTCCAATGATGGGCTTCCTCAAAATGTCCTAGGTCTTCGTGAGCAAGCGAGTTTGATGCACACCCACTTAGTTTCTTTTGTTAAGCTTTCATATACTTATAGCTCTAGTGCATCCGTTGCATGGCAATCCCTACTCACTCACATTGATATCTATTGATGGGCATCTCCATAGCCCGTTGATACGCCTAGTTGATGTGAGACTATCTTCTCCCTTTTTGTCTTCTCCACAACCACCATTCTATTCCACATATAGTGCTATGTCCATGGCTCACGCTCATGTATTGTGTGAAGATTGAAAAAGTTTGAGAATGTCAAAAGCATGAAACAATTGTTTGGCTTGTCTGCGGGGTTGTGCATGATTTAAATACTTTGTGTGGTGAAGATAGAGCATAGCCAGACTATATGATTTTGTAGGGATAACTTTCTTTGGCCATGTTATTTTGAGAAGACATAATTGCTTAGTTAGTATGCTTGAAGTATTATTAATTTTTATGTCAATATTAAACTTTTGTCTTGAATCTCTCGGATCTGAATATTCATACCACAATTAAGAAGAATTACATTGAAATTATGCCTAGTAGCATTTCGCATAAAAAATTCTGTTTTTATCATTTACCTACTCGAGGACGAGCAGGAATTAAGCTTGGGGATGCTTGATACGTCTCCAACGTATCTATAATTTTTGATTGCTCCATGCTATATTATCTTCTGTTTTGGACATTATTGGGCTTTATTATTCACTTTTATATTATTTTTGGGACTAACCTATTAACCGGAGGCCCAACCCAGAATTGCTGTTTTTTTTGCCTATTTTAGAGTTTCGCAGAAAAAGAATATCAAACGGAGTCCAAACGGAATGAATCCTTCGGGAACGTGATTTTTGGAACGAACAAGATCCAGGATACTTGGACCCTATGGCAAGAAATAAAAGAGGAGGCCACGAGGTAGGGGGGAGCGCCTACCCCCCCCCCCCCCCAGGCGCGCCCTCCACCCTCGTGGGCCCCCTGTTGCTGCACCAACGTACTCCTTCCTCCTATATATACCTACGTACCCCCAAACAATCAGATACGGAGCCAAAAACCTAATTCCACCGGCGCAACCTTCTGTACCCACGATATCCCATCTTGGGGCCTGTTCCGGAGCTCCGCCGGAGGGGGCATCGATCATGGAGGGCTTCTACATCAACACCATAGCCCCTCCGATGAAGTGTGAGTAGTTTACCTCAGACCTTCGGGTCCACAGTTATTAGCTAGATGGCGTTCTCTCTCTTTCTGGATCTCAATACAATATTCTCCCCCTCTCTCATGGAGATCTATTTGATGTAATCTTCTTTTGCGGTGTGTTTGTTGAGACCGATTAATTGTGGGTTTATGATCAAGTTTATCTATGAACAATATTCGAATCTTCTGAATTCTTTTATGTATGATTGGTTATCTTTGCAAGTCTCTTCGAATTATCAGTTTGGTTTGGCCTACTAGATTGATCTTTCTTGCAATGGGAGAAGTGCTTAGCTTTGGGTTCAATCTTGCGGCGTCCTTTCCCAATGACAGTAGGGGCAGCAAGGCACGTATTGTATTGTTGCCATCGAGGATAACAAGATGGTTTTTTATCATATTGCATGAATTTATCCCTCTACATCATGTCATCTTACTTAAGACGTTACTATGTTTTCATGAACTTAATACTCTAGATGCATGCTGGATAGCGGTCGATGAGTGGAGTAAGAGTAGAAGATGCAGGCAGGAGTCGGTCTACTTGTCTCGGACGTGATGCCTATATACATGATCATACCTAGATATTCTCATAACTATGCTCAATTCTGACAATTGCTCAACAGTAATTTGTTCACCCACCGTAAAATACTTATGCTCTTGTGAGAAGCCACTAGTGAAACCTATGGCCCCCGGGTCTATCTTCATCATATTAATCTTCCAACACTTAGTTATTTCCTTTGCTTTTTTACTTTGCTTTTATTTTACTTTGCATCTTTATCATAAAAATACCAAAAATATTATCCTATCATATCTATCAGATCTCACTCTCGTAAGTGACCGTGTAGGGATTGACAACCCCTTATCGCGTTGGTTGCGAGGATTTATTTGTTTTTGTAGGTGCGAGGGACTCGCGCGTAGCCTCCTACTGGATTGATACCTTGGTTCTCAAAAACTGAGGGAAATATTTACGCTACTTAGCTGCATCACCCTTTCCTCTTCAAGGGAAAACCAACGAAGTGCTCAAGAGGTAGCAGTGGTCCGCACACGGGGTAGTCGTCGTTTGGAGAAGGCGGCGTCGGCGCCAAGGCCGCTGGACTCCGGGGCCGCAAGCTCTTCGCCCCCTGACGCCGAGGCCACCAGCACCGCCCCACCAGAGTGGACTCCTGGGGACGGGACGTGCATGCTGAACCGGGCCGCGCATGACGTCCAGGCCCATCTTCAGGCCCAAGGCGCCGCACTCCAGCAGTACACGAAGGAGTTTTTGGCGACGCGTATAGCCGTCCGGGTATGTCTCTTGATTGCTTGTTTTTGATTCTTGTAATCTTCTTGTAATCTTCCGTAGAGGCCAACTACCTGCTGGTGTAACCCGAGTTCGGGCGATTCTTTGAGCGGTGGCTCGGAACTTAAAGGTAAGTTCTGAGTGCTGACTTTTTCTTTTCTCTTTTGTTGTCTTTGTTGCAGGACTACCACAACATCCGCACGGCCGCCTTCAATTCTCATGTCCGGGAGCTGGCCAAGTGGACCGCTGACATGGCCAAAAGCCGGAGTAAGCACTCCGTCCTTATTCTCGCGGGGCATGCAGCACACCCATGGGTGTAGCCCCGAGATTCGGGCCGATCGCTAGCGATCGGGCAGTTCTTCAACAACTACTTTTTTTTCTTTTGTTGATTTGCTGACTGTCTTTTCTTTCTTGTCTTCTACAGGATCCAACGCCACCTTGCAGCAACACCTGGGCGAAGCCCAAACCGCGCTGCGCGCCAAGGAGGAGGAATGCAGCAAGGTGGCACAAGAGCGCGACCACCTGGTGAAGGAGTTGGCGGACTAGGCGGACCGGCACAAGGCGGAGCTTCAGAAGCTCAAGGAGGCAGAAGACTCCCTCACGGCCGAGTTCGAGACTCAGCGCTCGAACTGGGCAGGGAAGGAGAAGGCTCTGTCCGACAGCTACGGCGAGATCGAGGACATGCTCGATGGTGAGTTGTCCTTTCCTTTCTTTTGCCTGCTGACTTCTCATATGAGCCGGCTTCCAACTTCATACTTCTTTTTCCTTCTTGCGCAGAGTATTTTCGTGGTCACGCCGTTGCCGCCAGCCAAGCCATCGAGGCTCGCCGCGACGAGCGAAAGCTGGCTAGTGCAGAAATCACGCCCAACGCCCCTCGGACCCTCGGCGAGCAGCTTCTCGCCATTCAAGCTCTTCTCCAGCCAGCTCATCGGGCACTCCGCCGTCTGCAGTGCGTCAGAGTCCAGGTGGTTTCCGCCCTCTGGCCAGGTGTTCCAGCTTTGCGCACCCCCAATCCGACCACCGACTGGTTAGAGGTGGCTGTCGACCTCTTCGAGGCGTGGAAGGGCTCCTCAGCCCGGGCAGGCGCACAGTAGGCCTTGGAGTTCATCAAGGCGTGGTACCCTGGGCTGAGCCTAGCCCAGTTGGCCACGTTCCGGCTTGAAGCCAGCGAAGAGTTGGCGGCGGTGGCGCCCGCGCTCTATCATCGCACCGCAACGATCGCCGAGTACACTGATACCAGTGTCTTCCTCCCCGAGATAGATGAGGAGGGTGCCGAGGTGCCGCCCAACTGTTCGGGCTGAACCCGGAAGACGGCGAGGACTCGGTGGAGGAGATCGCCTCCAGCGATGAGGGTGAGGAAGAGGAGGGCGAGGACGGCGAAGACGATGTGCCGGATGATTGAGCCGATAGTCGGCCTCAGCCCGACCAAGTCTCGACCAATGAGCTGCGTGCCGGCGAGCCGACTGCTGCTGGTGCTGACCAGGCCGAGACCAACCAGGCGGCCGTTCCACCACCTGGAGCCTCGACCTCCGCCGAGCCCTCCGATCTGGCTACTGCTCCTCTAGCCTAGGCGGCCAAGTTATCTTTCTTTCCTGTTTTGTAATCTCTCGAACAGACTTGTTAAATTTGCACAGTTCCACCCGTTGGGGGTGTATTCAAACTCTATTGAATGCTGGCTGAGGGCCTTTTGCTATGTAAATTAATTTCTCCGAGTTCTAACTTGTCTTGCTTTTCTGCTCCTTTGGTTTTTTCCTTGGCCGCCTTCCCTTGGCTGCCGCCTTGCCAGCCAGATAGCCGCTCTACGGTCTGTGGCTGGGTCAAGTACTTGGCCATTTTGGGAAGGCAAGTACTTCAGCCGTTTGGAACGTAGCAAGTTAAGTGAGAAGCCGGCCGGCCGACTGCTCAACAGCCGGCCGGTGAGGCGAGGAGCCGACTTGGCTTATGTGAGTGCTATAGTCCTTAGTCATTTTTCGTGTGGGCACCATTTCCTGCCCTTAACTCTTGCCAGCCGAATAGTCGCTCTACGAGCTGCGGCCTATGGCAAGAGGGGGCTTAGATGCCGGCACACTACTTGTTCGACTGTAGGTAGCACCAACATAATACAAGGCGGCAAGCCCCCGGGCCAACTGGTCGAACCAGGTGCCAGGCAAAATGATGAAATAACACATTCATAGGCATAGAACTTATCATATAGATAAAAAGGGTAGCCCCGAGTGCTCCTTGAGGGACCCGATGTCTTAGCGCTTATACAAAAAGGTAGCATGGTACATACTGCATTAACTGTAAAATCTTTGGGGGATATTTGCATTCCAGGGGTGCTCTGGACTTCTGTGCATTGATGAGGTAGTAGGAGTCGTTTCCCAAAGCTTTGCTGATGATGAAGGGGCCTTCCCAAGGGGCCGAGAGCTTGTGCTGGCCGGCTGTTCACTGGATCAGCCGGAGCACAAGGTCTCCCTCTTGGAAGGATATTGGCTTGACCTTCCGACTATGGTAGCGGGGTAGGCTCTGTTGGTAGATGGCGGACCGGCTGAGTGCCAACAGCCGACCCTCTTCCAACAGATCAATGCCGTCTTCTCGTGCTTCTTTCGCCTCTGTCTCCGTGTACATGGTGACGCGAGGTGAGTCGAACTCAATGCTAGTTGGGATGATGGCTTCGGCCCCGTATATGAGGAAGAATGGAGTGAAGTCGGTTGACTTGTTCGGAGTGGTGCGGAGGCTCCAGAGGAAGGCCGGCATCTCGTCGATCCAGCAGCCGACCGAGCGCTCCAGCGGCTCGACCAGTCGGGACTTGATACCGGAGAGGATGAGGCCGTTTTCTTGCTCGACCTGGCCGTTTGACTGCGGATGGGCAACGGATGCTAAGTCCAGTTGGATGCCCTGCGTCACGCAGAAACGGGCCAAGGCGCCTTTGCCGAAGTTTGTGCCATTGTCGGTGATGATGCTGTGTGGCACACCGTATCGGATGGTGATATCTGTGATGAAGGTCACAGCAGTCGGACCGTTCAGTTTCTTGATTGTCTACACTTCAATCCACTTAGTGAATTTGTCCACGGCGACAAGTAGATGGGTCATGCCGCCGCGTGCTGTCTTGAATGGTCCCACCATGTCCAGCCCCCACACGGCAAAAGGCCAAGTGAGGGGGATGGTCTTGAGTGCAGAAGCCGACAGATGTTGCTTGGAGCTGAATTTCTGGCACCCCTTGCAATGCTTGACCAAGTCGTTGGCATCCCCCAAAGCAGTCAGCCAGAAGAAACCATGGCGGAAAGCTTTGGCGACAAGGGATCTAGAGGCCGTTTGGTGGCCGCACTCGCCTTGGTGGATATCTTTGAGGATTGCTTGGCCCTTCTCTGGTTCTACGCTGCATTGGAAGACCCCAGTCACGCTGCGTCTGACAAGCTCTCTGTTTACTATCGTGTAGGCTCCTGCTCGGCGCTGCACTTGCTGGGCCGAAATCTCATCAGCCGACAGCTCTCCGTTCACCAGGAAATTAAGGATGGGCTGCGTCCATGATGGTGCTCTGACTTCCTCTACTGCCATTACGACCACTAGTACTAGGGAAGTTGGGTTGGGAGGCAGTGGGTTGGAGTTGGCTGCTGCTTGTTGCATCGTTGGAGTCCTTGGGCCGGGTTGTGAAGTCCCCGGGCCGGGTGTGACTGCTGCAGTCCCCGAGCCGCTTGGTGAAGTCCCTGGGCCGGCTGCTGCAGCCCACGGGCCGGGTTGTGAAGTCCCCGGGCCGGGTGCGACTGCTGTAATCCCCGTGCCGCCTGCTAAAGTCCCCGAGCTGGCTGCCACAGCCCCCGAGTCAGATCCGACTGCTTCGGGGGCAGCCGGCACAAAGATGGACCCGGATTCTGGAGAAGGCTTGATGGATGGCTTAGGCACTGAAGGGAGACGCCGGCTGGTATTGCTTGACCGGTGGAGCCGATCCGTGCCAGGGTATCAGCTGGCTCGTTTTCGTTCCGTGGCACGTGAAGGAAGTCGCACCCCTCAAAGTATCCGTTGAGCTGTTGTACAAGGAAGAGGTAGCTTGCCATATTTGCATCCTTGGCGTCCCAGTCACCAGACGATTGTTGGACCACCAAGTCTGAGTCGCCACAGCACAGAATCCGGCGGATGCCAATCTCTTTGGCCAGCCGGAGGCCGTGTACTAGCGCCTCATACTCGGCCACGTTGTTGGAGGCGGCAAAGTGGATTTGTAATGTGTATCTGAAATTGTCGCCTTTGGGAGAGGTGAGGACAACGCTGGCTCCCAAGCCGGTGCGCATCTTCGAGCAATCAAAGTGCATTCACCAATGAGTGGAGTCCGGAGCTGGCGGCAGGTACTGGGTCTCGGCCCAGTCGATGAGGAAGTCGGCCAGTGCTTGGGACTTGATGGCGGTGCGTGGCTGGTAGAAGATGGTGTAGGGGGCCAACTCGATGGCCCATTTGGTCACTCGGCCAGATGCATCTCTGTTGCCTATGATTTCAGCAAGCGGGGCAGTGCAGACAACCGTGATTGGGTGCTCTTGAGAGTATGGCTTCAGCTTCTTGGCGGCAAAGTGCATGCCGTAGCACATCTTCTGGTAGTGGGGGTAGTTCTCCTTGGAGGTTGACAGCACCTCGCTCAAATAGTACATAGGCCTCTGGACTGGCTGTGCCCTGCCGTCTTCTAGGTGCTCTACTACCATGACAGTGCTGACCACCCGGCTGGTGGCGGCGATGTAGAGGTACATGGGTTCTTTAGCAGTCGGAGCCGCCAAGACAGGCGGCGTGGTCAACATCTTCTTCAGCTGGAGAAAGGCCTCGTCCTCCTTGTCATTTCACTCGAAGTGAGTGGTTTTCTTCATGAGTTGGTACAAGGGAAGGGCCTTCTCACCCAGCCAACTGATGAAGTGGCTGATGGATGCCAAATAGCCGGTGAATTTCTGGACATCTCGCAGTCGGGTGGGTCTCTCCATCCTCTCAATGGCCTTGATCTTCACAGGGTTGCACTCAATGCCGTGTTCTGAGACTAGGAAGCCAAGGAGCTGGCCGGCTGGTACTCCAAAAACACACTTCTCCGGGTTGAGCTTGATTTGAAATTGGCGCAGACTATCAAAAGTTTTCTTGAGATCTTCCAAGAGGGTACCACGCTTCTCCGTCTTCACCACAATATCGTCTACATAGACGTGGACATTTCTACCGAGTTGCTTGAGGAGGCACTTCTGCATGCAATGCTGAAACGTGGCACCGGCATTTCTCAAGCCCAATGTCATGGTCAGGTACCAGAAGGCTCCGAATGGTGTGATGAAGGCGGTCATCAGGCGGTCGGCCAGGTTCAGTTTGATCTGGTGGTAACCTGAGTAGGCATCCAAAAAATGTAGCGGCTCACATCCGGCTGTGGAGTCTATCACTTGGTCAATCCGAGGTAAAGCAAATGGATCCTTGGGGCAGGCTTTGTTAAGACTGGTGTAATCAATACACATGCGCCACTTGTTGTTCTTCTTCGGTACAAGGACTGGGTTGGCAAGCCATTCTGGGAAGAAAACTTCCATAATGAAGCCAGCTGCTAGAAGCCGGGCTATCTCTTCACCAACAATTCTTCTCTTCTCTTTCGACAGGCGGCGGAGGGGCTGTTTGACCGGTTTGGCATTTTCTCTGACTTGTAGCTTGTGCTCGGCGAAATCCGTCAGAACACCCGGCATGTCCTTGGTAGACCATGCAAAGATGTCCCGATTCTCACGGAGGAAATCGACGAGCTCGCTTTCCTATTTGCTATCGAGGTTGGTACCTATAATAGCGTGCCTCTCCGGGTGCTCAGGGTCCAAGGGGATCTTCTTTGTTTCTTTGGCCAGCTGGAAGGAGCCTTGGGTCTTTGACTCTTTGGGCTCTGGTGACAGGTACGGATACTTGCTGGCCATGGCCACCATCCGGTCCAGGAGCTTCTTCTCAGCGGCAATCACAAGGGACTCGGCCAGCCGGCTATTGGCTGCATCATAGGCGGCCGACTTCTCATAGTCTCCAGCTATTGTGATAATGCCCTTGGTTCCCGGCATCTTCATCTTGAGGTAGGCATAATGTGGTACCGCCATGAACTTGGCTAGAGCTGGCCGTCCTAGGAGTGCATGGTAAGGGCTCTATAGGTCAACCACCTCGAACCAAATTGCCTCGCGGCGGAAGTGATCTTTGTCTCCAAAGAGGACGTCTATCTTGATCTTGCCGATTGGTGAGCAGGAATGCCCGGGCACAATGCCATGAAAGACAGTCCAACTGGGCTGGAGCTGCTTCTGTTTGATGCACAACTTCTCCATGGTGTCGTGGTAAAGGCTGTTGATGCTGCTACTACCGTCTATCAGAATCCTGGAGAAACGAGCAACTCGCCTCTCTGTTGCAAGGCATCCAACACCAGGCATAGGAACCCGGGCAAGGCATCACTTCCGGGTGGTCAGCTCGGCTCCAGCTGATGGGCTTCTCGGACCAGTGCATGAACTCAGGGGCACTTGAGGCAACGACGTTTACTTCACGGTGCTGCTGACATCGGCTGTGGCTGTCTCCAGCCACGCTGGTGAAGACAACGTAGGCTCTATGCTCTTCAGGGAATTCATCTTGGATGGCGCCGACTGCCGGACGGGCCGCTGGCTGCTGAGGAGGCAGAGCCGGCTGGCCAGCAGGCGGAGGCGGCAGTCCTTCGCCCTTGGCAATGCGGACAAGCCAATGGCATTTCTGGGTTGTATGGTTGGACGGGTTCGCGCCGCTGTGGAACTTGCAGGGAGCATCGAGGATCTGCTCAAAGGAGAAGGTGGGCAACCAAGTGGGCTTGCCACCCTTCTAACGGTTGGGACCGGGTTGTCCTTCAGGATGCTAGTCTTCAACTGTTGCTACCTGCCGGCTGGTGGAAGCCTGCTATGGGGCCTTGCGCTTGTTGTTGTTCGGCTGCTGGCGCCGACTGTTGTCAACAGCCGGCGTCCGAGGAGCTAGAGGGAGCACCTTCCCAGAAGCGTCCACTCGGAGCTCCGACTTCATGGAAGAGTCGGCAGTGGCGTACTTGTCTGCTATGATCAACAACTCGTCGAGTGTAGCCGACTCGTCATAGAGGAGCCGGTGCTTGAGGAGGGTGCCCTCTCGACACCCGGCGGTGAAGTACTCGTTTGCTTGGACCTCATGCACCCCTTCGCAGGAGTTGTGCAGTTCAGCCCACCGCGTCAAGTAGTCCCGGGTGGACTCATCCGGGCCTTGAACGCACAACGAGAGCTGGCGTGGCTTGGGCAGCCGCTTGTAGGTGCTGGTAAAGTTGCGGATGAATACTTCGGTGAAATCTACCCAGCTGTTGATGCTGCGGGGTTTCAGGCTGTTCAGACATGTCCGGGCCGTGCCTTGGAGCATGAGCGGAACGTACTTCATGGCAACATGCTTGTTGCCATTTGCTATGCCGACGGCTGTGGAGTAGTCGACCGGCCAATCTTCCGGCTTCACGGAGCCGTTGTACTTGGGCGTGTCTCGGGGGAGCGAGAACCCTTTGGGGAAGGGCTCGTTGCGGATGCGGGGGCCGAAACAAGGCGGCGCCATCACGTCTTCTTCTTCTAGCGCCAAGGACCGAGCGAGGCGGTCGATCCGGTGGCAGGCATCAATCTCTCCGACTCCTTCTCGGCGGCCCAGCCGGTCTCCAAGAGTCGGGTGCTCAACAGGCGGCGGGGAGGCGCGCCTCTCCCTGCGCGGGGGAGGCGGGCGATTGCTCCGCTGTTCCACCACTCCGGGCGGCCGTCTTGGTCGCGCTCGATGGTGATGCATGTCCGGCTGCGGCTGGCAGCCGGCTCTTTGTCTCTCTGGTCGCGGGTGCCGCCTGTCGGCCTCTAGGAGGTCGTGCCATGCTCTCAGCGAGGGGGGAGGTTCTCGGCATGCTGTCCGGGTTCTTCTGCACGGCAGGCGGCTTCTTGCTGCTCGGGAGCCGCGTCGAGGAGCTGCTAGACGCGCACCATCATGCATCATTGCTCGTCACCCTCCACGTGATCCAGCTCGTCTGCTGCCGCCTGGGCAGCACGTATGTTCTCTGCAGGTGTGGCGTAGATAGGGCGGTCTACTCCCAGCATGCTGGCGATGGCAGCGCCGCGCTGGTGTACCGTGCCCACACGGCTGGGCTCGCCACCAGCCGGCGTGACGCCGACAGCGCGGTCGATCTCACGCTGGTAGGCCTCAGAGAGGCGTCTCATGGTGGCCAACTTCTTGGCGTTCTCGGCGAGCGAGACGCGGCAGGCTTTTAGCGTCTCGACATTGGCATCGCCGCGATGGGTGCGGACAGGTCTAGCAGTGCTGCCTGTAGCGGGTCTTGGGCAGCCCCACCAGAGGCTCCGTCGTGGCTGATGACGAGCACCTCCATGACGGTGCTATCGCCACTGTCCTCGCGAGGGAGCGGGTCGTTGATGACCACCATGTTGGTGGGGAAGGCGTCGAGGGATGTCGTGCGGAGTTGACAAGCATCAGGTCGGTGGAGCCGATCGACTCTAGGTCGGAGGCCGGCTCATTTGCGCTGTGGAGCTTGCCAAGGAGGTCGACGAGGCAGCTCTCGGAGCTGGCCGCTCTCGCGTCGGGAGCGGGCTCGTCGGAGAGGCGGACCTCGCCGATGAGATCAACGAGGCAGCTCGCCGCGCAGGCAACTTCTGCGCCATGCACCACATCAGCGCAAACGCCATCGGGCGTGCCGTGCTGGCTGCGCTTGCTTGGGAGGAAAAGGATTCCCGTCCATAACAGATCTCCGAACGACGGTGCACCTAGCCCCACGGTGGGTGCCAAACGTGGGGGTGATGGCTTATCATGGTGGGGGAGAGTAAGACGTCACCGGTGCCTGGAAACGGGATAAGGCGTAGACATGTATGCCGACGCATCTTACCCGGGTTCGGGGCTCTCCTAGGAGATAACACCCCTAGTCCTGCTCTACGGGGTCTCCGCATGATCACTATCTCAACAAGTAGCTACAAGCTTGCTCCTTGAGCTGTTTCTCCAGAGGAGGAAGAAGAACAAGACTAGCCCTAGCTTCACTCTATGTGTGTGTGTGTGTGTGTGGTCTCTATGAGGCTGAACCCTTTGCATGGCTGCCCTGGGGGGTTTATATAGGCCTACCCTAGGGGTACAATGGTAATCTGGCTGGGTGTAGGACCTTGCTGTCAGTGTCTATGGTCGCCGGCTTCTCCACCGGCTGCCGGGGCCCGCCGCTTGGTGGGTCCCGCTAGCTGTCTCGTACTACACCGACAGGCCGCGCCCGACGCTTGTGGGTCCTGCTGGCTGCTAAGTATTGTGGCTGCGCCACTGATGATGCATGCTTTGTCGGGGAGAGCATGGCTACAGTTCCGCCACCTGGTGGGCGTTCACTGTAGCCACTCCTCGTCTCTTCTGATTAATAGTGCACAGACTCCAAGGGAGGGGGAGGGCCCCTGCTGGGCGTCGACCTCCCCCGTGCCGACTAGTCAGGGCTCGCCGCCTTCTGGCTTCTCACGGACAGGTAGGGCCCGCCGCCTGCGGGCCGTACCGACAGCCCGTAGTGGGAGCATGGCCTTCTCTGTCGTGGGTGATGTCATGGGCTGCATGGCAATAGTGCCGCGTCGGGCGAGGGATGTCCGCCCAGTATGCTGCACTGTGGCCACGCTCCGCCCTAGATTCGGGGGTGGCAGTCTGTACTATAGCCACGCCCCATCTCGTCGTTATAATGTGGTGCAAACTTAAAGGGAACGGAGGGGGGGGAGCCTGCTAGGAGCCGGCCTCTCTAGAAGCCGCCTGCTAGGAGTCGACCCACCTCATGATTGTCTTTTGGGGACTACCGCCCTCTAGCAGCCGGCCGCTTGGACCAGCCGGCCCTGAGAAGGCGGATCTTCATCTTTGAGGCTTGAGGGGCACAGCCGGCCCCGATGTCTTGAATCGCCATGGGGAGCAGATGAGGCTACCTGTGGTCATTTACTCCGACACTGATAAAACTTCCAAGGTACTTACGGTTGACCCCCGGATGCCGAGGACCTTGCTCATGTCATGCAAAAGCCGGGGGAGTCAGCCCGAAAATTCTGGAATCGATTCTTAACTAAGAAAAACCAGATAGTGGACGGTCCATACACCGAGGCGATAGCCGTATTCAAGCACACCATTCGTAAAGAATGGCTGGCCAGAGAGCTCAGATAAGAAAAGCCACGAACAATGGCAGTTCTCACATATTGACTTGGTTTTGCGCTGGTGAGAACAACTGGTTGGCTCAGAAGAGCAACCATACCAGGGACCCTGGCACCTCCGAAGTGTGTGACGGGAACGGAAGACCTCGGCGCAACAGGAATAATAAGCGCCGCAATGGAGGAAGTAGCAGTGATGCCGAGGAGACCATAGTTAATGCTGGTTTGAGCAATCAGCATGGCCGCAACAAAAGGAAGCATTTCCAAGGAGGTAGGGATGGTCCAACTCAACTAGACAAAATCTTGGAGAAACCATGTGCCATCCATGACAGTCCCAATAAGCCGGCCACGCATACGAATCGGAATTACTAGGTCATTAAGCAGGTCGAGAAAATTTGCGACCGACAACCAGGGCAAAGGCCAACCTCGTAATGAGGATGGAGACCAGCCAAGGTCGGTCAATGCTGGCCAAAAACAACTCCTTCCCATGGTAGAGGACATGAATATGATATATGTCACACACGTCACAGGAAAGGAGAGGAAGTGTGCGCTTCGTGATGTGTACGCTATGGAGCTGACTGCGCCAAAGTATATCCCATGGTTTGAAATTTTGATCAGCTTTGACCAATGAGACCACCCGACCAGCATCCGTCATGGCGGCACATTGGCATTGGTCCTCAACCATATAGTTGACTGCTTCCACCTAACTCGAGTCCTCATGGACGGTGGCAATAGCCTCAACCTAATATATGCAGATATGGTCAAGAAGATTAACATAGACCCAGCAAGAATTAATCCTTGTAATACCACCTTCAAGGTTATCATACTAGGGATTAAAGCACAGTGCTCGGGAAGGGTGACCCTGGACATAGTCTTTGGTACACCCAAAGAAAATTCGAAATGAAGAGTTAACCTTCGATATTGTTCCTTTCAGGAGTGGATATCACACATTCCGCGGAAGAACGGCTTTTGCTCCCTTCCATGCCATCCCGCACTACGCTTATCTAAAGCTAAAGATGCCAGGACCCATGGAGTCATAACAGTAAATGGTAGCACGAAACGCTCACTCTGAACAGAAGAATAGACCACGACCTTTGCGGCCGAGGTTCAGGCTGTCGATGAAGCATCGAAGGCCCGAGATGGATCCAGCGGCCGAGACCCTACAATCGTCCAAACCCAGTTCATGGCGCATCCAAAGACGACTCTGGGGTACGTCGGACAAACCACAAGGATGATATGGCAACCACCTCAGGAGCAGCAGATGGCAACCCTAAATAGGGATACATGTTCCACCTCCCTGTTGGAAATATGCCCTAGATGCAATAATATAATATTATTATATTTCCATGTTTGTAATGAAGAGTTTATATTCTATGTTATAACTTCTATGATCCTGGAATATGCAATTCAGTGGAAAACTCATATGCACGTGTAGAATGATAAACGACAAAATATGATTCCTAGTCTTGCCTCTAAGACTAGCTCAAGTGTTGTTGGTGATCATGTTTTCTTGATCTTAGGATATCATTAAGTGTAATGATAGTCCTAAAACAACATTGATAATATGACGTTTGAAGAACGATCATATTAAATCGACCCAAACATGTTTGTTATACTTTGAGATGCAATCGTTAAAAGTCAATTGTTATAAGATGGAGTGTTAAGACCATGAGAGTATCATAGTCACTTCTTACTGTATGATGGACTTTGGGATTGTTCAAACGTCATCTGTAACTAGGTGATCATAATGACAACTTATAGGTTCATCAGAAAGTTTGACAAGGGACTAGATAGCTCGAGAGTGGAACCCCCCCGACGATGGAGAGATATTCTTCGGGCCCTCTCGGTGTGACGACATCCATCATCATCTGGACAGACACAGGTGACTATGTCACGAAGATGCGGCAACATGTGAATGAGAAATAAGAACAAAACCGGTAACGAGGAGAGCAGTATAGTGAGCATGCGTATGACTCAAGAGGACAGCGATACATCTTGTTGTAGGTGGAACCCGAGATGGAGATCTTTCACGAATTGGAGGGGAAATCCCCAAGAACAAGAATAACACAAAGGGGGAAAACAAGAGGAACACTCAAATGGACTTGATCCAATCACACATGTGCTAAATCCAATCACACAAATAGAGGTACAAAGGTCTAAATCCAACACAAGGAGATACAAGAGGTAACTAGTTCATCCCAATCCTATGAGGAGAGAGGTCTTGATGATCCTATGATGGGGATCCTTCTCCAAGTGGAGGCCTTGAAATCCACAAGAGGATCTTCTCCCTTAGGAGGTCATGATCTCCAAGAGGAGGAACATGAGCAAAGCTCTCTCTTTCTCTATCCAATACTTTGCTATCCTCTCTAATGAGCTAGGGGAAGAGTACTTATAGTCTAGGGACGAAATAAGAGGAAAACAGGGGTACAAGGGTCATTTAGCCCAAGATGCACGCAGGCAATTTCGGTGGAGTTCGGGCACCCGGGGTGACGCCTGGGAGGGGAGCTGGGCACCCGGTGCTTGGGGTGCATACACCCGGAGGTGCGGGCACCCGGTGATCGGGGTGCGGGCACCCAGTGGTCGTGGTCCGGGCACCCGGGGCATAGGTGGCCGGGCACCCGGGGTGGTACGAGGCCTCCGGAGCTTCGCGCTTGTGGGTCCTTTCTCCTCCTCCTCATCCGTGGGTGTTTGGGTCTCCCTCGTAGCTTCTTCATAGTCATGTCCTTGGTACCTAAGAATGCAGAATGTATCTATTTGAGGTAGAATACCACTCTCATGTGAATCCGAATGAAGTTCGAAGAGGAAAGAGTTAACCTTGGTTTTGACGCTACGCACGTGTGCTCTTGTAGTTGGTACTCTACGTGCTTGTGGTGGTGATGGAGCGCCCATGGGGATGCTTGAAGGATGCTCCGCATCATCTCCCCCCCCCCCTTGGGAGAGATCCATCCATGGATCGTGATCTTCATCACCATGGGAAAGAGAGGGCATCGCCGTGTAGAAGTGGATGACCACCAAGCACTTATCATGTTGAAGCTCGAAATGGGCACTCTCCAATGTCGCACCGTCTTGTGATTTCTTCAAAAGGAGCAAGTACAACAAACACTTGGAAAAACAAATGTGGTTAGCGTTAGTGCAAAACCAAGCATTCAAGAGGTGATTAACCAAACAAGTGTCGTCATCAAGCATAGCATATGGTGTGACAAGGGATTGTGACATATCATGTAAGCACATAAATTGAGAAAAATCAAGGACATCATGGAAAGAAGCATGTAAAAGTGAGGTAGTGATGGAAATATGTGTGACAAGAAAATAAGCATCTACCTCAAGCTCATAGCAAGCATGCATAAGGCGTTCAACAAATGGTCTATGGTATGCATATGAAGCATTCACAACACCAAAATAAATGAAGTGTCTAAAGTGCAATACAATCCAAGCGTAACGTGCATGGGGTGTAGTGAATATATAGTGGCAATAGTGGCTATCAACCGCACGAAAAGAACAAGTATGAATCATCGGTGATGCGACAAGGCAAGCAATCATATGAAGCAAGTCGTGTAAGCTAGTAGTGCGAAGATGCAACATACTAGAGGAAATCATGGCAATCATGTCATGTGAGAAAATAATAGGCATAGGCAATGCACATGACATATCACAAGCACGATTACAAAGCAAGATCAATGTATCATCATAGGAATGGATCACAAAGGAAACATGGCAAGAACAAGCAATATCTCCACCAAGCTTGCAAATACACATACAAGTAGTAGAATCAATCATCATGTGTAATGCGAAGCATGGGTCACAAATGCATGGCAAAGGTATAGAGATGAGCATATCATGCAAAGTGAACATGGCAATATGGGCATAGACTGAGAAGTGGTATATAACCAATAGGCATGTGAGGGCCACCTAGATGAAATGCGTGATTTTTTTTGTGTGAACGGAGAGGTGGTAAAAACAATCCACGGTATCCCAAATCATCATTGCTCTCTAAAGCTCGTTTCGTCAACTCGTGGGATTGCGAGGTTGACGAGGTAGAATGTGTACCTACTCAAAAGAGACACAAACCAAAGAAATTGTGTGCGTGGTAAATGTACACATCATCCATTATGATGCGCATGTGCATGTGTTGGTTAGCACAAAATAAGCATCACTCAAAGAAATTTGATGCATGGTATAAGAACATGTCATCCATCATGAGGAATAACTATTGTGTATAACACGATGGGGACACAAATTGAGAATGCAAGTATATGGCGCATCAATAGCATGAGCATTCATGGGGAGCATATTGTGCACATAATTATTGGGATCATGCAATGAATGGGATTTATCAAAATCTCCTAACATGTATGAGGAAACTATGGGGGTCTCCTCATGAGCAATATTGGAAACATCATATGGAGAAAATGGAGAACATCCAAAACAATGCATATCCAAAGGTAGGTGGTCATGGCATGGCATATGAGATAAATGATGCAAAGGGAGCATATCAATATCATCACAAGAAAAACAAATGCCAATAACCATGGGCTTGTCATCTATGCCATATGTGCAAATTGGGTTAATTTTAATGGTATATGCATAGTCACTACGATGAGATTGGAATGCTGCAATATGGGAGATCTCACTCATAGCATATGACAAGTTTAATGGATTGTCAAACATAATGTGACCAATAGAATTTTCACATGATATCCTATGGAGCATAGCATCACAACTAGGTAATTCGACATGCTCAATATCATATTCATCTAAATGGGTGGCATATCGAAACAAGTAGAGGATGTAGTATGTGATGAATCCATAAGGTAATCAACATCATGCATGCAATCATTTGCAAGATAGTCCACTAGTGGGACAAGTGGAGTACCATCACCTATGCTAACTTGGTCATTCCACTCATGTGGTGTAGGTGAGGTATCAAAGACCAAATTGTGGTCAACGTCATCATCGTGATGGAACCATGTGGTGGTGCATCTTCATCCACCATGGCCATCGTCGTGTCCAAAGGAAGGATGAAGTTGTCGAGGATAGGCACGTCATCATATATGGGACCTAGAACCAAATGAGAAGACACAATAGAGGTGGAGGTTAAGTTGTTAGAAATCGAAATGGCCTCACATGCCATATCAACTACCTCACTCTCTCTATGTGGTGGTGGCTCACTCACTTCCTCAAGGTAGGTGCACTCAATGTCACATATGGTGGAGTCACTCAAATCACTCAAGTGGTGGTGGTGGTGGCTCTCCTCACATGAGAATTGGGGCAACTCATCATATATGGGGCTAGCGGTGAAGGCACTCTCACTCTCAATATGTTGGCATATGTCATCACTCTCCTCTGAGACCAAAGAGAAAGTCTCATGAGCGGTCTCGTAGCTCGACTCGCAGTATGAGTCCCATTTGGGCACATTCTTCATGTTGTAGAAGAGGTTTGTGCTTGTCACCATGGTCGAAGGGCATGGCCCTTGCTCGACCGCCTTGTCGCCGTATTGTTGTAGGAGTCCCATATGATGTGGCACCTCGTAGCTCGTCTCCATGACCGAAGGGAATTTCCCATGCTCGGCCATCTTCCTTGAGGGGCTTCCGGTGATGGAAGTCACCCTCGCTTGTAGGTGGTCGCCTTGTTGTTGAAGTTGTCGATGTAGGCGAATTCATGGGAAGTAGGCGAAGATGCCCTACGTCCAAAGGAGAAGATGCCTTGATAACACTTGGCGAAGATGCCGAAGTGGTGGTAGTAGTCGTAGCTTCGTTTTGTTGGTGCTTGTCTCACGATCATCTCTTGTGCTCATGAAGTTTGGTCGTAGCTTGATGTAGAGATTTTTGGGACTTGTAGGTGTATGCATCGCGAGCATCCTCATCTTGATGGTGTTGTAGTGCTTGAGCTCGATGGCGTTCTGAAGATTGGCTACTTGAGCATCGCCGCCTTGGAGATGACGAAGGGGAAGAAGACTTGTAGTTGGCCACCATGTCTCATACTTGATCCATTTGTTTGTCCAACTTGGTGTCGAAGTAGTCCCTTTTCCTTGCTTTTTTTTGGCAAATGTTGATGGCGAGTCGCTCAATGCCTTGCATTGCTCGTTGTAGTCCAAAGATGGACGTTTTAGTGATGTAGTTGTTCGCGCCGTCATTGTCGTGGAAGACCAGAGATGAAATGCTTCGCCTATCCATCACAAGACTCAAGCAAATGTGAGTGGAAGAAAGGAAAGAACTAGACCAAATGTACCTTTCCAATGTTGAAGATGGATCAATGATCACTCAATAATGTATCAAGGAAATAGCACAATTGGTACTGGATCTTGTCAATTCTCACACCTACACAAGTAAGGCTTATGGAGTAGCTTGGTGAGGAAAGTGGCAAAAAAATTTGATGCAAAACGTTAGCAAGAGTCAACAATGTTGGAAAAGATTCACAAATTCGCAAGTGAAACAAGTAGACCAATACAAATGGGTGGCACACAGAAACACGCACACGGATAGATAAATGTGGTCGTGCAACCAAGGAATGAGCACAAAATGTGGAATCCACGGAGAACGCTCGTGTTGCGCAACTCTAGAGAGACGCTAGCACGATTGCTCAATAGGCGGATACGACACTTGTGCACAACCTAGAAGATGCAAAATGTACCAAATTTCTATTCCAAGTATGCTATATATGTATGATGTTCCGGTGTTTTGCACACGATGATCCAAGATGATCAATATGGTAGTATGGTATGCAATGTGGCGATGCTATGGATCTTTCTTACAAGCTTCTTTGCTCTCTTCTTTTTGTATGGCCACTTATGCGAAATGCACAAACCAAGATAGCTATTGTGTATATGTGGGAACAATCTTGTGACACAAGGGATGGTACTATGATACCAAGATGATACCAATATGATATGGTATGTATGCAATGGAAGGTGTAGATCGATGATCACTAATGTGCACAAGTAATGTTGGCGGCAATACTCAATGGCTAGTCTCAATAGGCAAGTGACGCAAAATGGGCTAAGGTGTTAACAATGTAATGGCAAGAATGAATGAACAATGGGATAGCATGATACCAAGATGATATAGAGGTTATCGTTCTTGCTTACTGTTAGGGTGTCAAAATGGTGAACATGGTCAATGTCGAATCCTTGTCGAAGTTGAGCGCGGTGTTGTCAATTTTGAACCGTTCCTAGTTAGCCGAAACACCCAAGGAAACGGAAAAAACCGCAAACTCAAAATCTCAAAGGAAAATGTCAAATGGTGGTAGAGAAATGCGTTGGTGGTTCCGGAGTTAGCAATGCGGAATTGGTGGTGGTGGTTGATGACGAAGCAACTGTCCCTAAGTATCCGAAACACCTTAGGAGACTCAAGTCACCCCTCTAGCAACCACAAATGCTATATGGAACTAAAATGGGTTAGGTTGTGTAACGCCCCGGATACAACTTTCCATATTCGTAACTCCAACTCTTGCCTTTTCCGGAGATGCGATATGATATTTCCTTTGTGGTTGGGTTTTGTCTGTTGTTTTGCATTTTGTTCATGTCATGCATCTCATCTCATAGCATCATGCGCATTGCATCTGCATGTTTTCATAAAACTCGTAGCCGTTTGCAGTTGCCCTTTCTCTCTTTGCCTCCGTTGTCATTTTGTCAGGCCCTTGTCCTCGTTGACCTCTCTCAGACCCCTCGTGTGCGTGTCCGAAACTTACCCGAACCCGAACCGGTATGTCGTTACCGATGGATCCGGATCATCCCCAAACATCTATAAAACATCTTAGTTTTATTTATTGGACTCCCTAGACTATTTTATCTCGACGGTCCAATTTCGATCGGAAGATCCAAACTTCCCTCTTTTTCATATATATAGCCCACCCCTAGTCTAATTTGAGACTAAACCCTAAAACCTAGGGGATCTGTCCCATCCATCCCACGCCGCCGCCACTCCACCGAATCTCTCTCGGGATCCATCCCCTCCTTGATTTCACACCAGCCAACCAAATCCATCCCCTCCTCGATCCACCCGTCCGTCCGAGCACCTCCTCCTCGCCGGTGCTTCCCCGCCACCACCAGCAGCTCCTTCTCTGCCCCGGCGAACCTCGACGCCGAGCACCTGCAGGAACTGTTCGCCGTGCTCCCTCCTAGTTCCTTTCTCTCCCTTCTCTGGTTCCTCCCTCCGCTAAGCATGCTCTCTCTGTCTCTCTTTTGCTGTATCAGGGAACGCCATGGCCGCCTCCGACCTGAACTCCTCCTGCGCCCGCACCTGCAGCCATGGACGCCTCAAGCTAGGGCCTGCCTTGCCGCCCTTGCAACCTCGGCGTCGCCTTCGCGCCTCCGACGGACGGCCTCGTCGTCGCCGGCAACCCCAGGCAGGCCCCGTCGCGCCCTCTCCTTCGTCCTTCCCCTCCTTCCCCTCTCTCTCTCTCTCTCTAACCTTCCCCGCTCTCCCTGTCTTCTCTGTTGGATAGGACCACCAGAGCGTCCCGGAGCTCCGATCTCCGTCCAGATCCATCGAGTCCCGCCGCCTCCTGCCTTTTTCCCGCACCACCGGAGGTCCTGTCAGTCTACGCCGCCTCGATCCCCTTCCGCAGCAGCCGTCGCCGCCAAGCCATCGTCCTCTCCGTCAGCCTCGAGCCCCGCCCGTCATCGCCCGCTCGCGCCTGAACCAAGGACCCCGCCGCCCTCCAGCTTCCTGAGCCCCTGACGCCGCCTGCCCGAGTCGTTCCGTCCTCCACCACCACCCACGCGCTGCCGTCCAGGACCCCGGCAGGTCGCACCTCGCGTCGGAGTTGGAGCTCCGCAGGTCGGCGCCCCCTTCCAATCGAACCTCCTCCTCCGTTCTCTCCCTTTCCCTCCGGTCTCTAACCTCTCGGACCTCTCTCTCTTCTTCAACAGGAGCTGCCGCTGCCGCTGCCGCCGAGTCCCTGCATCAAGCTGTTCTTCCTCTGCAACGAGCAGAGCACAGCCGCTCGCCCAGTTGACCGTGCTTCGCTCAAGCGCACGCCTGGGCTGCCTCCCTCCAGCGCCCCAAGGCACAGCCTGCTCGATCCCAAGCCGGCCTTGCCCAGCGGCCTCGCTCGGCCTGCCTCCACCTATGTAGCCTATGGGTGAGCTATCACCCCCCCTCCTGTTGGGCCCGTGATTCAGATTCGGCCCGTAGTGTTTTTTTCCTGCTGCTGCGATTTTCGCATTTATCTAGGGAACTACAGTTTTACAGAAAAAAACCCTCATGTTCATGCATTTAATATCTCACAAACCGTGCATCGGATTAAAATGATTTTAATATGTAAAGTGCTTAGAATTCTATCTAGTTTCATAATATGTGACTTTCATCCATGTTAAAAATGTTTAAAATGTTGTTTGTTTAAATTTGTTTAAATGCCATGCTAAAATGATTTAATTCATACCTAATTAACCGTAGCTCGGTTTAAAATAAACTTTATATGTAAATGGGGTAGAAAAATGCCTAGTTTAACATGGTAGCATTACTTTGCATGTTTAACAACTCTAAAATATGCTTTAGGTCAGAACAGTACCTAATCCATAAATATGCACATGAGGATTTTCCGGACTTGTTGTTCGTTGTTTCCGGCCTCATTTAAACTTGCCTAGGTAGGTAGTTTTGTTGTGCTTCACCCCTTGCCATGATAATCAACATTTAATTTTGTTGAGTACTTAAACGAGAGAGAACTAATTAATTGACGTGGTGTTTCGTCAATATGCAACTCGATGCATATTGAGCTCCACTTAATTTGTAGTGTTGTTTGTTGCATTTTGCCATGCCATGCCTCATTAAACCGGACATGCATCATACTTGATTGTGCATCATGCCATGTTTATGCTTGTGCATTTACCATGTTGTTTGTTTCTTTCCGGTGTTGCTTCTCGGTTCCGGTAATGTTGCGATTGTGAGGATTCGTTCGACTACTCCCGTTCATCTTCTTCATGGACTCGTTCTTCTTCCTAGCGGGATTTCAGGCAAGATGACCGCTACCCTGGATCTCACTACTATCATTGCTATGCTAGTTGCTTCGTTCTATCGCTATGCTGCGTTTCCTACCACTTGCTGCTCAAGCCTCCCAAATTGCATGATAGCCTCTAACCTTTGTCACCCTTCCTAGCAAACCGTTGCTTGGCTATGTTACCGCTTTTGCTCATCCCCTCTTATAGCGTTGCTAGTTGCAGGTGAAGATGAAGATTCCTCCATGTTGGATTATGTTAATGTTGGGATATCACAATATCTCTTATATTATTAGTGCATCTATATACTTGGTAAAGGGTGGAAGGCTCGGCCTTATGCCCGTGTTTTGTTCCACTCTTGCCGCCCTAGTTTCCGTCATATCGGTATTATGTTCCCGGATTTTGCGTCCCTAACGCGGTTGGGTGGTTTATGGGACCCCTTGACAGTTCGCTTTGAATAAGACTCCTCCAGCAAGGCCCAACCTTGGTTTTACCATTTGCCTCACCACCACCTATACCCTTCCTTGGGTCGGCCAACCCAAGGGTCATCTTTATTTTAGCCCCCGGGCGGTGCTTCTCTAAGTGCAGGTTCGAACCGAGCACTTCTTGAAACCACCATGGGGAAACTCGAGGCTTGGTTTTACTCGTAGCATGTCTCATCCGGTGTTGCCCTGAGAACGAGATATGTGCAGCTCCTATCGGGATTGTCGGCGCATCGGGCGGTCTTGCTGGTCTTGTTTTATTCTTGTCGAAATGTCTTGTAGCCGGATTCCAAGACTGATCGGGTCTTCCGGGAGAAGGAATATCATTCGTTGATCGCGAGAGCTTATCATGGGCTAAGTTGGGACACCCCGCAGGTATAAACTTTCGAGAGCCGTGCCTGCGGCTATGTGGCGATGGAATTTGTTAATATCCGGTTGTAGTAAACTTGAAGCAAACTCTTCTAAAATACACCAACCGTAAAGCGTAACTGTGAGTGTCTCTTTTCGGGTTGATCGAGAGGAGAACACGGTTTCTAGGTTATGTCGGCGTAAGTAGGAGTTCAGGATCACTTCTTGATCATTGCTAGTTGACGACCGTTCCTTTCTTTCTCTTCTCGCTCTCATTTGCGTATGTTAGCCACCATATATGCTTAGCATGCTGCAACCTCACCACTTTACCTCTTCCTTACCCATTAAGCTTTGCTAGTCTTGATACCCATGGTAATGGGATTCTTTGAGTCCTCGTGGCTCACAGATTACTACAACAACAGTTGCAGGTACAGGTTATGCGATGATCATGACGCGAGAGCGATGTTTGCTTGTTTTGGAGTTCTTCTTCTGCTTCTTCTTCGATCAGGGGATAGGTTCCAGGTCGGCAGCCTGGGCTAGCAGGGTGGATATTGTTTGAGTTTCTGTTTATGTTCCATCCGTAGTCGGATGTTGATCTCTTGTATATGATGTGATGCTGTATTCATGTGGCATTGTATGCCTTATGTATGTATCCCCATGTGTTATGTAATGTTGATGTAATGATATCCACCTTGCAAAAGCGTCTTCAAGATGCGCTTCTATCCTTGGTGGGACCTTCGAGTTCCTTTAGGATAGGGTCGCATCTTGGGCGTGACAGGTTGCGGAAAGCTATGGTGGTTTTGTGGATGATATGGTGGATGGCCTAAGAAAAGATGTCAAAATGCCAAACTTTTAATGGAGTCAAATGATGTTGGAATCTATCTAGATGGATGGGGATGTCAATATCTACTCAACGAGCTAAAGAACGTCAACATCAGACTTCGGGAGTGAAAGTTATGGCCGAAACGGTGTTTGTTGGTGGGCTGATTCTGGGTGGTGCGGGTGCCCGGGGGTCGGAGGTGCGGGCACCCGGGGTGGTCAGCGGGGTTGGGAGGAAAAGGTGGCCCGGGGGTCCGTGTGCCCGGGGGTAAGGGGTGCGGGCACCCGAGGTGGTCAGCGGGGTTGGGTGGAACTTGCCCGGGGGGTCCGGGTGCTCGGGGTTTGAGGTCCGGGTGCCCGGGGGTCACGGATTTGGGCGAAAATTTGTGGAAAAATGGAAGAAATTGGTGGATTTTGTGGTGGGAAAGGTGGAGATGGATGGGGGAAGGCTAGATCCACTTGAAACCAAGAAAATCCATGGATCAAATCCAACAAAACCTCATGAAACCAACAAATCACAAAAAAAATTAGGGCTATTTTTTGTGGGGAATTTTCAAAATTGGGAGAGAACACAACAAAATTAGGTTAGAGAACAAGGAGGGGGGCTTCAATTTCGTGAGGAACCATGGCTCACGATACCAAAATGTTGTAGGGTGGAACCCTAGATAGAGATCTTTCACGGATTGGAGGGGAAATCCCCAAGAACAAGAAGAACACAAAGGGAAAAAAAGAGGAACACTCAAATGGATCCAATTACACATGTGCTAGATCCAATCACACAAAGAGAGGTACAAAGGTACAAATCCTATGAGGAGATACAAGAGGTAACTAGTTCATCCCAATCCTATGAGGAGAGAGGTCTTGATGATCCTATGATGAGGATCCTTCTCCAAGAGGAGGCCTTGAAATCCACAAGAGGATCTTCTCCTATAGGTGGTCATGATCTCCAAGAGGAGGAAGATGGGCAAAGCTCTCTCTTTGTCAATCCAATACATTGCTATCCTCTCTAATGAGTTAGGGGAAAAGTACTTATAGTCTAGGGAATAAGAGGAAAACGGGGGTACAAGGGTCATTTAGCCCATGATCACGCATGCACTTTCGGTGGAGTCCGGGCACCCGGAGTAAAGTGGTCCGGGCACCCGGGGTCGTCGGGGAATAGAAGACCGGGCACCCGGGGTGGCGCCTGGGAGGAGGGGGGGGGGGGGCGGGCACCCGGTGCTTGGCGTGCGTGCACTCGAGGGTGCGGGCACCCGGTGGTCGGGGTGCGGGCACCCAGGGTGGACAGAGGGGCCGTGCCCTTTGGGGTCGGGGGTCCGGGCACCAGGGGCATAGGAGGCCCGGCACCCGGGGTGGTCCGAGGCCTCCGGAGCTTCACGCTTGCGGGTCTTTTCTCCTCCTCCTTATCCGTGGGTGTTTGAGTCTCCCTCGTAGCTTCTTCGTGGTCATGTCCTTGGTACCTAAGAATGCACAATGTATCTATTTAAGGTAGAATCCCACTCTCATGTGAATCCGAATGAATTTAGAGGAGGAAAGAGTTAACCTCGGTTTCGATGCTACGCGCGTGTGCTCTTGTCATTGGTACTCTTCGTGCTTGTGGTGGTGATGGAGCGCCCATGGGGTTGCTCGAAGGATGCTCTGCATCATATCTCGCCTCTGGTTTCGTAAAGTATCACGAAGAAAAGGGAACATCACATGATAACCAATGGTCCACTCGAATGTCATTTGTGTACTCATAGAGGTCGATATGGACGTCCATGCACCAGTGTAGTGACCTGCTATACAAACCATTTTACCCCCTTTCCACGACAGAGTTTTAAACCGCCGCCTTGCCTATGTGTGCGATAGGGGGGTCCTTCCCACACGACAGAGAAACCATCAGGGATAGACCCTCCGATCACACACGCGGGGCAAAAGGAGCTCGTGTGTGATTGTGCAAGCCATCACAGACAATTATACAAGATCAATCGTTTCGGTTCGTAAGTACATCCCACACAGTGAATCCAAGACATACGTTTTCGTTCGGATGTACATCCCACATAGCCAATCTAGGAAATATGTTTCTGTTCCTATGTGCATCCCACACAATCAATACACGAAATACATTTCTGTTCTTATGTACACCCCACAAGGTGAATCCCAGACAAACCTTTCCATTCGCACGTACATCACACACAATTTTCCCCATCAAGTCATCTGTGATAGCGTTACCATTGCATACGATATTAAATTTTTTATCATTTGTGTTATTGAATGCATCACCCACGGTGCCTAGAAGAAACTGTGTGGCATAGGCTGTCCATGTTGCGGGTGGACACGAACACCTATGGGGCCATGGGCCCCTTGTGGTTTGGCAGGGGGAGATCATGTTGCACAAAGAGCGGAGGCCATGAGGCAGCACGACGATGAGACTCCGGTGGTTTTTACCCAGTTTCGCGTCGCTGAGAAGCGCAAAACCTTACTCCTGCTTTAGTGGATTGGATAGAGGAACACGTCGACACGCAGCACTCGAACTCGGCAAGGAGGCCTCGGGGAGAGCTACTACGCAAGTACAAGTGTGAGAGGATTTGAATCCTCCTCTAAGTTTCCTTGGACCTCCTTTTATAGCCCAAGGGGTAACCACAATGGCAAAACAAACATTATCTTGTGATTAGATATCCAACAGTGCTATCATACCTAACTCTGGCACTTAGGATAAAATGCCATAAATTCTACCTTAGGTGGCGTGCGGGGGTGCTTCCCTGGCAAGCTTATATCGCCGCTTAGCCAGCTTCTACTTATCATCTTGACACGCTCTTGTTGGGGAACGTTGCATGGAAAACAAAAACAATTCTATGCACATGAAATATCTATCCATGGAGATGCATAGCTACGAGAGGGGAGAGTATGATACGGCTTGAAGCTACGTCGGTATTTCTCCAAAGAGGAAGGGATGATGCAGCACAACATCGATAGGTATTTACCTCAGTGATGAAACCAAGGTTATCGAACCAGTAGGAGAACCAAGCAACACAATGTAAACAACACCTGCACACAAATAACAAATACTTGCAACCCGACGTGTAAAAGGGGTTGTCAATCCCTTTCGGGCAACAGCGCCAGAGATAGGCAAACAGATGTGAGAGAGTTGTAAATATTCATAGATCGAACGCCAAATAAAATAAATTGCAGCAAGGTATTTTTGTATTTTTGGTCTAATAGATCTGAAAATAAAAGCAAAGGAAAAGTAGATCGCAAAGGCAAATATATTAAAGAAGAGACTCGGGGGCCGTAGGTTTCACTAGTGGCTTCTCTCGAGAAAAATAGCAAACGGTGGGTGAACAAATTACTGTTGGGCAATTGATAGAACTTCAAATAATCATGACGATATACATACAATGATCATTATATAGGCATCACGTCCAAGATCAGTAGACCGACTCTTGCCTGCATCTACTACTATTACTCCACACATCGACCGCTATCCAGCATGCATCTAGTGCATTAAGTTCATGGAGAAACGGAGTAATGGAATAAGAATGATGGCATGATGTAGACAAGATCTATTTATGTAGAAATAGACCCCATTGTTTTATCCTTAGTAGCAATGATACATACGTGTCGGTTCCCCTTCTGTCACTGGGATCAAGCACCGTAAGATTGAACCCACTACAAAGCACCTCTTCCCATTGCAAGATAAATAGATCAAGTTGGCCAAAAAAACCAAATATAGGAGAAGAAATATGAGGCTATAAGCAATAATGCATATAAGAGATCAAATAAGACTCAAATAACTTGCATGGATAAAAAGGTAGATCTGATCGTAAACTCAAAGTTCATCCGATCCCAACAAACACACCGCAAAAAAGAGTTACATCATATGGATCTACAAGAGAACATTGTATTGATAATCAAAAGAGAGAGAGGAAGCCATCTAGCTACTAATTACGGACCCGAAGGTCTACAAAGAACTACTCACGCATCATCAGAGAGGCACCAATGGAAGTGGTGAACCCCTTTGTGATGGTGTCTAGATTGGATCTTGTGCTTCTGGACTCTGTGGCGGCTAGAATTGATTTTCGTCGACTCCTCTAGGGTTTCTGGAATATTGGGGTATTTATAGAGCAAATAGGCGGTTCGGGGGGCACCCGAGGTGGGAACACCCACCTGGGTGCGCCTGGGCCCCCAGGCTCGCCCTAGTGGATTGTGCTCCCCTCGGAGCACCCCCACGCGCTTCTCCAGCCCACTGGATGTCTTCTGGTCCAAAAAAAATCTCCAAAATTTTTTGTTGCGTTTGGACTCCGTTTGGTATTGATTTCCTGTGATGTAAAAAACATGCAGAAAATAGCAACTCGCACTTGGCACTATGTCAATAGGTTAGTACCAAAAAATGATATAAAATGACTATAAAATGATTATAAAACATCCAAGAATGATAATATAACAACAAGGAACAATCAAAAGTTATAGATACGTTGGAGACGTATCCGCATCCCCAAGCTTAATTCCTGCTCGCCCTCGAGTAGGTAAATGATAAAAACAAATTTTTTGATGTGGAATGCTGCCTAACATGTCATCTCATATTCTTTTCTTTATAGCATGGACATTTGGACTTTTATATGGTTCAAAGCAATAGTCTAGTTTTGACATGGTGACTTAAATACTCAAGCATATCGACAAGCAACCATGTCTTTCAAAATATCAACGCTAAAATAAGTTATCCCTAGCCCATCATGCTCAACAATTGATCCATTCATGAAACACACTCGCATATTAACTACACCCAATACTCAAGTACGATCATAGTGCCTCCTAGTTGGTGCTTTTATAAGAGAAGATGGAGACTCAAATTAAAAATAATTTTTTGCATAAAGTAAAAGAAAGGACCTTCGCAGAGGGAAGTAGGGATTTATAGTGGTGCTAGAGCTCAAAGCGAAAAACTTAGAGATAAAAAAAATTTGGGAGGTGTGGCTTTCCCACCAATGAAAACGACTTAGAGTTCCCAACACTTTGCATGCTAGATATATCATAGGCGGTTCCCAAACAGAAAATAAAGTTTATTCCTTTTTCCACCATACTTTCACTTTCCATGGCTAACCGTATCCACGGGTGCCCTCCATACCAACACTTTCCAAGGAATTTATTATTTGACAACATAAAGTAAATTCATTTTTCATTTCGGGACTGGGCATCCCTAATACCTTTGCCTTACTCTCGTGCAATGACAAGTGAATAAACACTCATCGTGAGAATAACACATCTAGCATGGAAAATATTAGCCACCCCTTACCGCCTCGTGAGCGGGACGAACACACAAAATTAAGTTTATTTTGAAAATTGGAGATGGCACATACAAATTTGCTTAGAACGACAAAAGAATACCGCATATAGGTAGATATGGTGGACTCATGTGGCAAAACTGGTTTAAAGGTTTTTGGATGCACAAGTAGATCATACTTAGTGCAAAATGAAGGCTAGCAAAAGATTGAGAAGCGACCAACCAAGAAATGAATAATCTCATAAGCGAGCATTAAGCATAATTACACCAAATAATGCACCATAAGTAGGATGTAATTTCATTGCATGACTATTGACTTTCGTGCTTGCAGAGGGAATCACAAACCTTAACACCAATATTCTTACTAAAGCACAATTACTCATCAACATGACTCACATACCACATCATCATATCTCAAAACTATTACAAGGAATCAAGTTTATTTTGTCCAATGATCTTCATGAAAGTTTTTATTATATCCTTCTTGGATATCTATCACCTTGGGGCTAATTTTCATGTGTTGCTTTTGATAAGCTCAAACAAATATAAGTGAAGATCACGAGCATAGTATTTCTTTCTCTCAAATTAATTTGAGAGAAGCAAGAGAGAATTTCTTAAAAAAATTACTAGCTCTCAAATAAATCTAAGAGAAGCAATAGATCATTTCTTTAAAAGCAACTAAGCACACCGTGCTAAAAAGATATAAGTGAAGTACTAGAGCAAATCCATAGCTCATAAAGATTTAAGTGAAGCATAGAGCGCAATTCTAACAAGTCATGTCATAATTTTGGATATCTCAAATAGGTGTGTCCAGAAAGGGTTGAAGAAAAGCAAAACAAGCAAAGACTCATATCATACAAGACGCTCCAAGCAAAACTCATATTATGTGACGAATAAAAATATAGCTTTGAGTAAAATACTGATGGTCATTAGAAGAAAGAGGGGATGTCACTCGGGGCATCCCCAAGCTTAGTTGCTTGCTTCTCTTTGGATAATATCTTTGTATGCCATGGGAATCCCCAAGCTTAGGCTCTTCTTACTCCTCATTCCTTCATCCATCGTAAGATAAACCAAAACTTGAAAACCTCAATCACGCAAAACTCAAACAAAACCTTCGTGAGATCCGTTAGTATAAGAAAACAAATCACTACTATAAGTACTGTATCAAACCAATTCATATTTTATTCGCATTATATCTACTGTATACCAACTTTTCTATGGCAAAAAATCATCAAAGAAAACCATAGAATCATCAAAACAAGCACTCACCGCAAAGAAAACAGAATCTGTCAAAAACAGAACAGTCTGTAGTAATCTGGATATTTCGAATACTTCTGTAACTCCAAAAATTCTGAACAAATTAGGAACACGTGAGAAAATTATATATTAATATTCTGCAAAAAGAATGGGTATTTTATCACGCTCCTGTGATTTTTAACAATTGTTTTTCTGGGCGCGAAAGTTTCTGTTTTTCAGCAAGATCAAACAACTATCACCCAAGAAGATCCTAAAGGCTTTGTTTGGCACAAACACTAATTTAAACACAAAAAACACAATCATAAAAGTAGCATAATTGTGCAAACACTCAATAACAGAAAGCAAAAAGCAAAAACAAAATTTATTCATTGGGTTGCCTCCCAACAAGCGCTATTGTTTTACGCCCCTAGCTTAGCATAAAGCAAGGATCTAAGTTTTGTCATCTTTGGTTCGGGATCCATAAGATGCCCTCATGATTGATTCATATGGAGGCCTAGTTCTTGTTGTAGGGAAGTGTTCCATTCCCTTCCTTAGTGGAAATTGAAACTTAATATTGCCTTCTTTCATATTAATCACGGCACCAATAGTGCGTAAAAATGGTCTACCAAGAATAATTGGACAAGACGGATTGCAATCAATATCAAGAACAATAAAATCTCTGGGAACATAATTCCTATTTGCAAGAATAATAACATCATTAATTCTTCCCATAGGCTTTTTAATAGTAGAATCTGTCAAGTGCAAATTTAAAGATCATTCTTCAATATCGGTAAGACCAAGCACATCACATAAAGATTTCGGAATTGTAGAAACACTAGTACCCAAGTCACATAAAGCTAAACACTCATAATTTTTAATCTTGACTTTGATAGTATGTTCCCACTCATCATGTAATTTTCTAGGAATTGAAACTTCTAATTCCAACTTTTCTTCCAAAGCTTTCATCATAGCATCAACAATATGTTTAGTAAAAGTTTTATTTTGTTCATAAGCATGGGGTGAATTTATCATGGATTGCAACAAAGAAATACAATCAATCATAGAGAAACTATGATAATTAAAGTCTTTGTAATCCAAAATATTGGGCACATCACTAGTTAAAATCTCGACCTCTTCAAACCCACTTTTATCAATTTTCTCAACAAGATTTTTACCCTCCGAATTATCGGGACGCCTTCTAGCTAAAGTTAACTCTTTTCCAGTCCCTTTTTCATCAATCTTAATTTTACTAAACAAGGAATCAATAGAAGAAACACCAATCATTTTAAGATCTTCATCACTTTTATGAAAGCAATCACTAGAAAACACCTTTTCTAAAAATTCTCTTCTAGCTCTAAGCATAGCGGTTCGTTTCTTACATTCATCCATAGAAACACAAAGAGCTTTAATTGCTTCCTCAACTTTAGGCACACAAATTTTCATCTTGAGATTTTCCACATCATGAGAAATTCTATCAACACTTCTAGACAAGTCATCAATCTTATTCAACTTTTCTTCTATTGTTGTGTTGAAAGCTTTTTGCGTGTTGATAAATTCTTTAATATTATTCTCAAGATCAGAGGTGTTCCTATTATTATTGTAAGATTGATTTCCATATGAATTGCCATAATTATTAGAGGAATTACTTGGAAAAGGCCGAGGATTAAAATTACCTCTATAAAAATTGTTGTTGAAATTATTTCGCGAGATAAAATTCACATCTATGGCATCACTATTTTGCTCAATCAAAGTAGACAAAGGCATATCATTGAAATCAATAGGAGCACTTTTACTAGCAACCAATTTCATAAGAGCATCAACTTTTTCACTCAAAGAAGAAATTTCTTCAACTGAATTAACTTTTTTTACTAGTAGTAGCTGCCATGATATTATCAAGAAATTTGGTGGCTTCACCCAAAGTAATTTCCATAAAAGTACCACCTGTGGCGGAGTCTAAAAGATTACGAGAAACAAAATTCAACCCCGCATAAATTTTTTAATGATCATCCAAAGATTTAACCCATGAGTTGGGTTATTCTTTAGCATCATTTTCATCCTTTCCCAAGATTGTGCAACATGCTCATGTTCAAGTTGCTTGAAATTCATGATCTGGGTTCTAAGGGAAATAATTTTCATGAGCGGAAAATACTTAGTGATAAAAGCATCTTTGCACTTATTCCAAGAATCAATACTATTGTGAGGCAAAGAAGAAAACCAAATTTTTGCAGAATCACACAAAGAAAACAGAAATAATTTCATCTTCACAACATCATTGTCCACATCATTTTTCTTTTGCATATCGCATAATTCCATGAAGGTATTAAGGTGGGACGCGAAATCCTCAATAGGAGTACCAAAAAATTGATCTTTCATAACAAGATTCAGCAAAGTAGTATTAATATCACAAGACTCTGCACTAGTGGCAGGAGGAGTAATCGGAGTGCCAATAAAATCATTGTTGTTGGTATTTGAGAAAGCACACAATTTTGTGTTCTCTTGAGTCATTGTGACTACACAACAAGATTGCACTCAGAAACAGATCTGGCAAGAAAACGATGAACGAAAAAGAGGACGGATAAAAAGGCAAATTTTTATGAAGTGGGGGAGAGGAAAACTAGAGGCAAATGGAAAATAATGTAAATTGCAAGGAGATGACATTTGTGATTAGGAACCTGGTATATCACTACTGCAGGATGCTAGTAATGCAACACTACGATCAGAGACCCTTCGAGAAACTGTGTGCAATGCCATAATCGCAAAAGGTGTTGTATGAAAATCGTCAGAAATGTGTAAAACATCTGCGATGACGGATGTATCAAACATGGTTCAGGTTTTAGTTGCGTGTGCGATGAAGGGCATACGGTTTAGTTCAATGAACTATTTGCGATGAGGAGGAACAAAAGAAACGGGCAGCCAGATGGTGGCGTGTGCGATATACAGCATATGGTTCACTCGGATGAACTGTTTGTGATTAGGCAACACAAAAGAAACGGTCAGCCAGATCAAAGGTGTGTGCAATGTACAGCATACTGTTCACTCGGATGAACTGTTTGTGGTTAGGCAAGAGAACAAAAAAGGTTCAATATAACAAGATGTGTGTGATACGTGGCAAACAGGTCTGTAATCAGAAATGTGTGCGAAGACCGATAATAACACAGACGATTGGTTCTAATAAGACGTATGTGATATGCTCTGTCTACACAACATCTATTGGCCATTGTGGGACGGGCAGTCATCCGGATATGCCATAAGGATGTGAAGAGGCATTCCTATCAGCAAGGACTAGTTGTTCCATCAGTAGCTTATGTAAGAAAACTATCAAGTTAAGTGTGCTCAGGCTGGAGCAGCCATCAGATGGGTGACTGGATGGGAAGTTGTGTCGATGTTAAATTAGGTGATGGGATGGGTCATTTCGGTCAAATGACCGAAATGCCCCATTCCCTCAGCTAATTTAACCTCGAGGTCCTTATTTTTTTTAACACATGTTAAAGAAGGTCTACCGCATTACTTTTTGACAATGTGCGATACGTGGCATACTGTTGATCCATCCGACCTATTTGTGATGGAATAGGCTGTGTGTGTTGTGGGCAAACACTTGCTAGTATTCAACCGTTTGGGATTGATGAATTCATCACCGACGGGATCCCTAGTGTGGTCCGTGTTCATCTGATCATCATCTACTTCTTATGCTAGCTCGATGCTAAGTTTCCATTAATTGATGGTGTTTTATGAACACGCCACCGTTTCCCGCCATTTCCTCACCTGTTTCCCGCCACCCTGCTATATTGCGTAGAGGGGGCGCACGACGCACGGAGGCGACAAGCGCAGCCTGTAGCGCATCCACCTTTTCCAAGCATGCCAACCCACCAAAGCGCCGCCTTTGCCGTCAACGTCATCGACGAGGAAAACGAGCAGGCGCCACGTCCCGTCGAGGCCGAGGTGCTCCCCGGCAACGCGATGGACGATGCTGTGATGCGCGTCATCGCTAGGGTTGAGCAGACCTTTGGCACATGGCGCTTGAGCGCCGCAGATCAAGATAGGCATGTCAGCGCCGATAGGCTGCAGCTCGCCACACAACATGATCGATGGCACGCCGCAGAGCAAGCTAGGCACGTCCGCACCGATAGGCTGCAGCTCGCCGCACGGCGAGACCGTTGGAGCGCCGCAGAGCGAGAGGCGCAGCACGCCGCACAACAAGAGCGGATCCATCGGCGCTTGCCTGCTGTCGAAACGGCGTCGCAGCTGGGTACACATCCCGTCAGTACCCCCATTCCTCGCTAGGAGTGGGCAGAGGCCCTCAGTGTCATACTTGCACCAGATGCCGGCCACACCATACTTGCACCGGACGCCCTCCGTGCCGTTCGCATGGGTGGCGCCGTTCGCCTTGTCCGTGGCCCGCTGGATGCCAACGCGCTGGTCCGTAGGCTCGACCGCCTCCTTGGCCCAGGTGTCCACCTGGGCGCAGTAGAGGAACATGGCCGTCGCATCCTCGAGCTGGTGAACTCCGATGAAATAGCCAACTTGGAGCTCGAGATCGCGCTCCAGATGTACCGCGAGCGTGTCGACCGCTTGGACGAATGCCTGCACGAGTTCAGGCAGAGCCAAGAGCTACCCTAGGCAAGGGCTACTGGTCATGGTCTCATGGACGCGTTTTATTTTGAAAAGTTGTTTCAACGTGGATAGCTTTGTATTCACAACAATCATAGTATTGCTCTGTTTCAATGTGTGTATATACGCTTTCCATTATGTATATGTGGATGATAACAGCTAGATTCCAATTAGTATACAAAAACAGATAGAAAATGGAATTCATAATATATATATTAATTGTTCATTAGATCATCATAGAATATGTATATATATATATATATATATATATATATATATATATATATATATATATATATATATATATATATATAATTTAATCATCGCATATACGTGATGATACTTAACTACTAGGTACAATGCATAAAATTGAAAATGAACAATACTAAAACTAACAATCCCTCCCGGGACCAGTATTCCGGCAGCCCCTCGCCAGCAGCTCCCTGGTGCGCGGCGTCTTCGTACACCTCCTCAGCATTTGACGTACCGATCTGCCTCTTGCTGGCGGACGCGCGCGGCCGATCTTGCCATTTCGTTGGGTGCCCACCAGAGCTCCTCGTCGGGGGCACGCTGGAGCTTATCATCCCACCTCCACGCAGCGACGAGGCGCCCAGCGCCTATGACCTTCCTCGCGAAGTACCCGTCTTCGTACACCTCCTCAGCACGACGACGCACCCGCCCCCAAAGCTCCGCCGCCTCCTTTTCCAGCGGCATCACGGGCTTCACAGCCGCTGGTACTGCTTCCTCCTCCGCCATCTCCTTCTTGAACGCCACTTGTCTGGCTTTCTCAGCCGGCGGCAGCGACTTCCACAGACAAAGATTGTACTGGCCCCAAAACCAATCCAAAGTTGGGGGGTCCGGCGCAACCTCGTTAGGCGCCGCGTAGGGGTCCTCTCGCTACTAATCAAGTGAGCGTCCTCGGGGGGCGGCGACTCCTCGTCAGCACGTGGGCAAACCGGTGGTGCCATGGCAGAGATTTGAGAGAGAGACAGAGAGAGAGGGCGAGCGAGGGGATGATGTTGATGAGAATGCAGGCGGGACGACGTGAGCAAGGTAGTATTAATTGGCGGCCGGAATCTAGATCGACGGGGACAGTACACACACCGGCCACCGGAATTTACGAGTACTGTAGTATGAATTACATACAATTCCCGCAGCAAATCCGTGTGTGAACATAATAGCTGACGGTTTCCAATACAGAACCTTGTCTGCTTAATGACCCCCGCCAATCACCTACCAAACCTCGAGCCGCGAGATAGAGTGCTAATCGTGTGGGGGCCGGTTGTCTTGCCAGATCTTTACATTTTGTTTTTTGAACACCAGATATTTACATCGTTTGATGATTTTTTTAACTCACACACAAGTACACAAAAATATGATTTTTCAAACCGTTTTGGTTAGGCGTTGCATGTAGATGTAGTTCAAATTTGAATAACGGTCATTAAATGGTTAGAAAATCACTTAAATGCCTTTAAAAGGTCAAATGACCCCTGAAAATTTCCAAATTTTCACATGACAGTTGTATTAGAGCACCTTAAACGTAGGAAAAAATTGAAGGCCGTAAGAGGAAGCTATCTCCCGTCCGTCAGCAAACATGCATTGTTCCCTTCGGAACCACGAACCTTCTAGTGAGTTGCTCCGGTTTGTGAGGGGTCTGTGTCCAAACTTTCATCAAACATGCCAATTTTTTTACCACATCATCTTGGTGGCATGACATTAAATCAAGTAAGGCTTCATGTTTTTCTGATCATTTCTTAATTTTTTGGAATTAAAATGCCATGGCATGCACTCCATGCATGTGCCCATGGCTTGACACCAATATGTTTGAAAATTCATTCGAATTTACTGCACATGGAATTACCTCGCACGCAAGTACACAAAAATATGATTTTCAAACGGTTTTGGTTAGGCATTGCATGTAGATGTAGTTCAAATTTGAATTACGGTCATTAAATGGTTAGAAATCACTTAAATGTCTTTAGAAGGTCAAATGACCCCTGAAATTTACCATTTTTTCACATGACAGTTGTATTAGTGCACGTTAAACGTAGGAAAAAATTTGAAGGCCGTAAGAGGAAGCTATCTCCCGTTCGTCATCAAACATGCATTGTTCCCTCTCAGAACCACGAACCTTCTAGCGTGTTGCTCCGGCTTGTGAGGGGCGTGTGTCCAAACGTTCGTCAAACATGCCAATTTCTTTACCACATCATCTTGGTGGCATGACATTACATCAACCAAGGTTTCAGGTGTTTCTGGTCATTTTTATTTTTTTGAATTAAAATGCTATGTCACTCCTTCCATACGTATGCATGTGTCCATGTCGTGAGCCCAATATGTTTAAAAATTCCTTCTAATTTACTGCACATGGAATTAACTCGCACACAAGTACACATATATGATTTTTCAAACATTTTTGGTTAGGCGTTGCATGTAGATGTAGTTCAAATTTGAATTACGGTCATTAAATGGTTAAAAAATCACTTAAATGTCTTTAAAAGGTCAAATGACCCCTAGAATTTTCCAAAATTTCACATTACAGTTGTAGTAGTGCATGTTAGACGTTGAAAAAATTTCAAGGCCGTAAGAGGAAGCTATCTCCCGTTCGTCATCAAACATGCATTGTTCCCTCTCAGAACCATGAACCTTCTAGCGAGTTGCTCTGGTTTGTGAAGGGTGTGTGTCCAAACTTTCATCAAACATGCCAATTTCTTTACCACATCATCTTGGTGGCATCACATTAAATCAAGCAAGGTTTCTTGTTTTCTTGATCATTTAAAAAAATTGGAATTAAAATGCCATGGCATGCACTCCATGCATGTGCCCATGCCACAAATATGTTTGAAAATTCCTTCGAATTTACTGCACATGGAATTAACTCGCACACAAGTACACAAAAATATGATTTTTCAAACTGTTATGGTTAGGCGTTGGATGTAGATGTAGTTCAAATTTTAATTACGGTCATTAAATGGTTAAAAATCACTTAAATGTCTTTAAAAGGTCAAATGACCCCTGAAATTTACCAAATCACATGACAGTTGTATTAGTGCATGTTAAACGTATAGGAAAAAATTTGAAGGCCGTAAGAGGAAGCTATCTCCCGTTCATCATCAAACATGCATTGTTCCCTCTCGGAACCACGAACCTTCTAGCGAGTTGCTCCGATTTGTGAGGGATGCGTGTCCAAACGTTCGTCAAACATGCCAATTTCTTTACCACATCATCTTGGTGGCATGACATTACATCAACCAATGTTTCATTTTTTTCTCATCATTTTTCTATTTTTTGAATTAAAATGCCATGTCACTCCATGCATACGTATGCATGTGTCCATGTCGTGAGACCAATATGTTTGAAAATTCCTTCTAATTTACTGCACATGGAATTAACTCGCACACAGGTACACATATATGATTTTTCAAAACGTTTTGGTTAGGCGTTGCATGTAGATGTAGTTCAAATTTGAGTTATTGTCATTAAATGGTTAGAAAATCACTTAAATGTCTTTAAAAGGTCAAATGACCCCTAGAATTTTCCAAAACTTCACATTACAGTTGTAGTAGTGCACGTTAGACATAGAAAAAATTTGAAGGCCGTAAGAGGAAGCTATCTCTCGTTCGTCATCAAACATGCATTGTTCCCTCTCGGAACCACGAACCTTCTAGCGAGTTGCTCCTGTTTGTGAGGGGTGTGTGTCCAAACTTTCATCAAACATGCCAATTTCTTTACCACATTATATTGCTGGCATGAAATTACAACAACCAAGGTTTCTTGTGTTTCTGATTTTTTTTGGAATTAAAATGACATGCCACTCCATGCATACGTATTCATGCATATGTGTCCATGTCGTGATACAAATATGTTTGAAAATTCCTTCTAGTTTACTGCACATGGAATTAACTCGCACACAAGTACACAAATATGATTTTTCAAACCGTTTCGGTTACACATTGCATGTAGATGTAGTTCAAATTTGAATTACGGTCATTAAATGGCTAGAAAATCACTTAAATGTCTTTGAAAGGTCAAAAGACCCCTAGAATTTTCCATAATTTCACATTACAGTTGTAGTAGTGCACGTTAGACGTAGAAAAAAATTAAAGGCCGTAAGAGGAAGCTATCTCCCGTTCGTCATCAAACATGCATTGTTCCCTCTCGGAACCACGAGCCTTCTAGTGAGTTGCTCCGGTTTATGAGGGGTGTGTGTCCAAACTTTGGTCAAACATGCCAATTTTTTTACCAAATCATCTTGGTGGCATGACATTACATCAACCAAGGTTTCACGTGTTTCTGATTTTTTTATTTTTTTTGGAATTAAAATGCCATGTCACTCCATGCTTAATTGTGTCATAGCCGTTAGACCAATATGTTTGAAAATTCCTTCCAATTTACTGCACATGGAATTAAGTCGCACACAAGTACGTGAAATATGAGTTTTCAAACCATTATGGTTAGCTGTTGCATGTACATGTAGTTCAAATTTCAATTACGGTCATTAAATGGTTATAAAATCACTTAAATGTCTTAGAAGGATCGCACACGGCCCTAGCCTGGGTCCCAGGAGGGCCTATCCCCAACAATTTCTGGGTCGTGTGGGAAGGACACCCTATCGCACACACTCACTTGGCGACGGTTCCAAATGCCGTCACGGAAAGGGGTAAAAAACCGTTTGTTTAGGACCAACGCGCACCAGTGTATATTGAAGATCCTCCCCGGCAACGGCGCCATAAATTCCTTTTGATGCAGCTTGAAGCTACGTCGGTATTTCCCCAAAGAGGAAGGGATGATGCAGCACGACAGCGGTAGGTATTTCCCTCAGTGATGACTTGGGTATACCAGCGGTAGGTATTTCCCTCAGTCATAGCCCATTTGTTTAGGACCGACGCGCACCAGTGTATATTGAGGATCCTCCCCGGCAACGGCGCCAGAAATTCCTTTTGATGCAGCTTGAAGCTACGTCGGTATTTCCCCAAACAGGAAGGGATGATGCAGCACGACAGCGGTAGGTATTTCCCTCAGTGATGAAACCAAGGTTATAGAACTAGTAGGAGAACCAAGCAACACAACGTAAACATCACCTGCACACAAATAATGAATACTCGCAACCCGATGTGTAAAAGGGGTTGTCAATCCCTCCCCGACAATGGCACCAACAATTCCTTTTGATGCGGCTTGACGCTACGTCGGTATTTCCCCAAAGAGGAATGGATGATGCAGCACATCAACGGTAGGTATTTCCCACAGTGATGAAACCAAGGTTATCGAACCAGTATGGCAACCAAGCAACACAACGTAAACAACACCTGCACATAAATAACAAATACTAGCAACCCGGCGTGTAAAAGGGGTTGTCAATCCCTTTTGGGCAACGGTGCCAGAGATAGGCAAACAGATGTGGGAGAGTTGTAAATATTGATAGATCGAACGCCAAATAAAGTAAATTGGAGCAAGGTATTTTTGTATTTTTGGTTTAATAGATCTGAAAATAAAAGCAAAGGAAAAGTAGATTGCAAAGGCAAATATATTAAGAAGAGACCCAGGGGTCGTAGGTTTCACTAGTGGCTTCTCTCGAGAAAAATAGCAAACGATGGGTGAACAAATTACTGTTGGGCAATTAATAGAACTTCAAATAATCATGACGAATCTAGGCAATGATCATTATATAGGCATCACGTCCAAGATTAGTAGACTAACTCCTGCGTGCATCTACTCTTATTACTCCACACATCAACCGCTATCCAGGATGCATCTAGTGTATTAAGTTCATGGAGAAATGGACTAATGCAATAAGAACAATCACATGATGTAGCCAAGATCTATTTATGTAGAAATAGACCCCATCGTTTTATCCTTAGTAGCAATATTACATATGTGTCGGTTCCCCTTCTGCCACTGGGATCAAGCACCGTATGATCGAACCCACTACAAAGCACCTCTTCCCACTACAATATAAATAGATCAAGTTGGCCAAACAAAACCCAAATATCGGAGAAGAAATACGAGGCTATAAGCAATCATGCATATAAGAGATCAAATAAGACTCAATTAACTTTCATGGATAAAAAGATAGATCTGATCATAAACTCAAAGTTCATCCGATCCCAACATACACACCGCAAAAAAGAGTTAGATCATATGGATCTCCAAGAGACCATTGTATTGATAATCAATAGAGAGAGAGAGAGAGAGAGAGAGAGAGAGAGAGAGAGAGAGAGAGAGAGAGAGGAAGCCATCTAGCTACTCACTATGGACCCGTAGGTCTACAAAGAACTACTCACGCATCACCTGAGAGTGTTGGCGTTCTGGGACTGGGGGTGCCCGGACTTGCCTGCCTGCGGCCCGAGGCGTGGCTCCACCAACGACCTGGTACGGCCCAACCTTGAAAGAAGCAGCTCAAGACCCTCGCGAGGGGCCAAGCCTCGCGAGGTGGACGACACCAAGACCTCCATGGGGGCAGTTTCACTAGGCTGGCTCCCGAGGAGCGGAGATATCTATGCAAGGGGCACCTCGCGAGGTTCACGTGACGTGAGCCATGACGACCAAGGCCAGGCGTGAGCCCAAGAACACCTTACCTCCTGAGGCTGTTCATCCACTGTACTAGTTCAACCTCAGCCCCTCGAGGCAATTCACCACACACTGGAGTAGGGTATTACACCGCAAGGTGGCCCGAACTAGTATAAACCCCTGTGTCTCTTGTTCTTTGGGTCCGTCGAGCAAGGCCATGGGATAATTGAGCAAGCGAGCTAGGAAGAGACTGTTCTTTGTGCGCACCCTAGAGTTCGAACCTCAGAAGGGTTTGCCGGAACCCGAAATCCGACATTTGGCGCGCCAGGTAGGTGCTTGCTGAGCCTTCTTCCGCCGACGACGCACCATCGCTTCCACCGCATCATGGCCGACGCCGCGGGCCCGTCTTGGCCCGGGCCGCCCTTGCCGCTCACGTCACTTAGATGGCGCCCATCGGCGGACCTCCCCGCCGCCCTGCATCACTCGCTGCCAATGCTGCCACTGGCCCGGCGGGAAACGAGCAGCAAGCTTCGTCGCTGCACCCCTCCGTGCGGCGGGAGGGATGCACCGCCACAGCGTCGCTGACTCCGGCCGGCTCGTCGTCCCACGCTCGTCGCGCACCCACGGATGCGCAGGCTGCGCTGCTCATGGTGCGCGAGCTCCTGCTTTACCGCCCCATCGACGACCTCTACGAAGTCTGGCTGGACCGCATCGCCGAGCTCGTCAGCGCCGCTGGGGGCTCTCCCGTACCATCTCTCTCGCTGCCTCGTCCATCTCCTCCTGTGGGCGACGTAGCCCATGGAGCCCCTCCGCCACCTCCACATCAAGACATCGCCCTCGTATCAAGACGCGCGGCCCCGCGGCACGACCAACCGCGCAAGGCGCCCGTGTGTGAAGAAGGAAGCCGCCAGGAAATCCCGCGGCCGCAAGAAGATGCTCCTACACTCCCCGCAGCACCACGTCAAGATCGTGCGCCGTCTGTGGCGGCCGCACGTGGGTACCAAGACCAGGCTCCACCTCCACGACGGGCTCCGGTGACCACGGCGGGCTACTGCGCCTTCACCCTCGAGCTGCGCGGTGTTGTCTGGCCCGACAAGTTCAAGCCCGACTTGCCTCCGTGCTACGACGGCACCCCCGACCCTGCTGAGTTCTTGCAACTCTACGAGCTGAGCATCGAGGCGGCCAACGGTGACGAGAAGGTTATGGCGATCTGGTTTCCCATGGCTCTGAAAGAAGGCGCATGCTCGTGGCTCTTGAACCTGCCTGCGGGATCGATCTCCTCCTCGGGAGAGATGCGGGAGAGCTTCGTTGCCAACTTGCAAGGCACTCGCGACCGCTCGCCTGCCGCTGGTGACTTGCGGCTCATCAAGCAGCAACCGGGGGAGACCCTGCAAAAGTACATCCAGCGTTTCAATAGCGTTCGCCTCAAGATCCCCAAGGTGATGGACGAGGTCATCATCTCAACATTTTCTGATGGCGTCCGTGATGTCAAGATGAAGGAGGAGCTCGCCATACACGAGGACCTGTGCACGGCTCTGGAGATGTTCAACATGGCGACCAAGTGCTCAAGAGATGAGGAGGGACGCCTCTCCCTCCTCGAGCTTCCAGTTGCTGCCCCGGAAGACAAGAAGGCCAAGACCATGGATGTGAAGCGCAAGGGGGCTCCCGTGCTCGCGACGAAGCCAGAGATGAAGCGCGGCTGCGACCACCCCGAGTCATCCAAGGCCAACCGACCGTTCTGTGCCTTCCACAACGTGCACAGCCACAACACCAACGACTGTCAGGAGCTCAGGGCCATCCGCGACGAGTGCTTCGGTCGACGCCCCGAGCGCAACGACCGAGGCTACGACCGCGGAGGAGGCCGAAGTGGAGGACGCTGGGACGACTGCGGCCCTGCCAGGAGTGGCGTCACCGGCCTCGCGAGGATTGCTGGCAGGACCAGCCTCATGAGGGTGCCTGTAGAGACCAGCCTCGTGAGGACCATCCGCAGGGAAAGGCCAAACTCCCTCCACTACCACCACCATCGAGGAGGAACGACCACTATCACTAGGATGAGGGGGCTGGGGGCTTCAGGAGCCTCACGCCATCGCTTGCATCTTGGGTGGCGCTCAGGCCCCAGCCTCTCAGGGTATCTTCAAGCAGTTTGCTCGCGAGGTGAATGTGACCTCCCCAGGCTCGAGGCCACACGCCCGCTCAGGTGGTCCAAGTGCACCATTACCTTCAGCTCATCCGATTAGCTCAAGTGCGCGGCAACTGCCGGCGCCTTCCCAATGCTCTGCTCTCCCATCATCAGCAATGTCCAAGTCACCAAGACCTTCATTGACGGTGGCGCAGGGCTCAATGTCTTGTCCGTCGAGATTTTCGACAGCCTCGAAGTGCCATATGATAAGCCAAAGCCTACCAAGCCCTTCTCAGGAGTAACCGACGGCTCCACCACCCCGATAGGGCAGGTTCGCCTTCCTGTCACCTTCGGCAAGCGCAACAACTACCACACCGAGCTCATCCCACATCCACATGCCGTACAATGCCATCCTTGGGTATCCAGCCCTGGCCAAGTTTATGGCAGTAAGTAATCACAGCTACAACGTCCTCAAGATGCCAGGGAGCTATGGCGTCATCACGGTCGCCTGCGAGGAAAAGGACGCAGTGTGCTCTCTCGAGTGCGCTTACCAGGCTGCGGCGGCCGAAGACCCAGAAAACGAAGGTGCCGTCTACCCTCCTGAGGTAGCCCCCAAGAAGAAGAAGCAACTACTCTGCCAAGGGCCTCAGGAGAGCGGTGTCTCCAACGGCACCACCTCAGGACCTGCGCCCACGGATGGGGCGCCTGCCTCCCTCACATAGGAAGGCGCGCCCGGCGCCCTCCTTAGGCTGGGCTCGGGGGCCCTCTTCTGTAGGGCATCTGACCTAGCCCATGTCACGAGGGAGGCGCTCGGGCACCACGTGGAGGCATGCTTCACCGCACGCTTCCCTCAAGAGGGCGCAAGGCATGGAGTGCCTGGTGCTCAAGAGTTCATCACCAAGGCAATCGAGGAACTCCAAGAGGAGAGAACCATGCGCGGCGACCGGCGCCCACCACCTGGTGCAGCCCCTCGTCCTGGTGAGGACGACGAGCTGCGCGTCTGTGTTGATGTCGGCGTTCTGGGAACGGGGGTCCCCAGACTTGCTTGCCTGCGGCCCACAGCATGGCTAGGCAGCGGGCCGTACGGCCCATCTTCATCAACAAGGCATCCAAGACCTTCGTGAGGGTCCGAGCCTCGCGAGGCGGACGACGCAAGACTTCCTCTGGAGTGGCCTAGCCAGGAAGGCTCACGAGGAGCAGAGATATCAAGGCGGGGCAAACCTCACGAGGGACTCGTGATGTGAGCCATGACGAACGGTGCCAGGTGGGTACCAGACGGGCGCCAGTGCACGCAGCGTCCCCAATTCCTCTTTGGTGCTAAGGAAGCAAGCGCATATGAAGAGTACCGAGGCATCAGGCAAAGGTTGCCATATTGGTGCAACAAGACCAAGACCAGGAGGACGGCAAGGCGGAGGTCATCGTGGAGCCCAAGACGGCGTCATCCCAGGGCTTTTCGCAGGCGAAGACCGCTTTTGTCAGGATAGCTTGTACTAGCTGTCCCCCTTCAAATTTGCCCGCCGTTGTTGGCTCCCTTTTGGCTCAACATTTGGGAAGAGGACCAGGGTATAAGTAGAGCTAGACACCACAGTAGAGGCAGGCTGAACCGAGGTACAACTAGAACAGATAGAGAAGCCAACGCTCGCACAAGAACACCTCAACCCCCGGAGGTTGTTCTTCTCTTGTACTGTTCATCATCAGCCCAAGAGGCAATCCACCACCACCACACTGGAGTAGGGTATTACACGACAACGGTGGCCCGAACCAAGATAAACCCGTGTCTCTTTCTCGTGTTGTGAGTTAAATCGAGTTAAATCTGCAAGATCTTAGCGAGCTAGAGCGTAGATCGGTAGGAGGGAAAGACTTCGCGCACACCCCAGTGTTCGAACCTTAAGGGTTTGCCGAAACCCCACATCCGACATTTGGCGCGCCAGGTAGGGGTGCGCCGTGGTTTCCCTTCCATCGGTTCGTTGCTCCGTCACTCCATCGTTTCCATGGCGGACGCTCGCCGTGCTCGAGCTAAGCGTCGGGCTGCCCTCTCCGCCCGCGTCGCTCAGACGGCTCCTGTAGGCGGGCCACCTCGTCGTTCTCCGTCTCCCGTCGCCAACGCTATCACCGGCCCGGCGGGGAACGAGCAGCAGGCGTCCTTGCTACACTCCTCGGTGCGGTAGGACGGTCGTACCGCTACTCCTTCGCTCACCCCTGCTGGTTCTTCGTCCCGCGCGCACCGCGCTCCCATGGAGGCACGAGCCGCGGTCATCGCGGCGAACGAGCTCCTCCGCTACCGCCCTGTCGACGACGTCTACGAGGAGTGGCTCGACCGCGTCGCCAAGCTCGTCCGCGCCGCAGGGGGCTCTCCAGCGCCGTCCAACTCTCTGCGTCCCCCTCAACCAGCCGCGGGTAACGGGGCTCATGGCGTGCCTCCACCACCTCACCCCCAATACGGTGCCTTGGCACCAAGGTGCGCACCTCCGCGGCGTGATCCACTGCGCCCGGCGCACGCACACGAAGAAAGAAGCTGCCAAGAAATCCCGCAGCCGCGAGAAGCTGCGCCGGCGCTCCCGGCGCCACCTCGTCAAGACCGCGCACCACTCGCAGCAGCGCAACGCGAACCCCGTCAAGACCAAGCTTCACCCCCGAGGCTAGCCCCGACAACCACAGCTGACTCGTTAAAAGGGGGGCTCCTAAGCATCGCGACTCGGGAGCTCTTACTGGCTCTCCAGCCCTCACCCCCTGGCCTTGACCACAGCATCGCGACCTGGCATACCAGCGGCGGCTGAGCTCGCTCGAGGGTCGGGACTTGAGGACGTAGAGTGCTTGCATCTAACCGCTTTGCAGGAACATACAATCACCAAGACTCAAGACCAGGTGCAACCCGCCTTGAGGTAGGGCCTCGTGAGTCCCGCGGTGGCTCACGAGTGCCCAGATACACCTCGCAGCCTTGCCGTGCAAGCCACGTGTCAGGGCGGGGCTGTACACGCCCCGAGGGCTCCTCCCGGAGGGGCCCCCATCCCACGCCCAAGTGGAAGCACCATGCTCCGCGCTGGCTGACGACACTGCCGAGGAGCGGCTATGCCCGTGCACAAGCGGAAGCACTATGCTCCGCGCTGGTGATAAACAACTGAGGGCGACCCCACAGCCGTGCCAACCTCAGGGAGCCCAGAGCTCAGCGCCCAACCTTACCGCAACGCCTCCCCTCAGGAAAGTCGTGCATGGGGGCTGGGCACGGGTCACGCCCAAGCGCACGCCGCCCAACCAGGTCCCCCGGACCAGGGCATCGTGCGACTCCTGAGCATCGCGACTCAGGAGCCTAACTGATCACGTAGCTCCTCACTCCTTGGTCTGTCCTGGTCTCCGGTCGGTCCAATGGCGGTTGAGGTATGCGCGGGGCCGGGCTCTGCCGACGTAGAACAATAATCTATCCCAGCAAACTCTCCCTATATGTTGTTTGCGCGTCAAGGGGGACTCCTGAGCATCACGACTAAGGAGCCTAATTGGTCACGTAGACCCTCACTCCTTGGTCCGTCCTGGTCTCCGGTCGGCCCAATGGCGGTTGAGGTATGCGCGGGGCCGGGCTCTGCTGATGCAGAACGCAAAGCAAATAGGAAGGAAATCACAAAATCTCGAAGCAAATATTACAAGCATACTGTCCTCACAATACCAAATAAAAGTCTAAACGCCTCCACGAGGCCGGTTAAATGTCGCAGGAACGGAACAGGAGAAATGGCCGCGGGTCACCTCCAGGTGTCACCAACGCCTGCGGAAGGCGCTCACTCGTGATCGGCTTTGTCTTCACCACCAGCCGTAAGGTCGACGACGCCGGACAGAGGAGCGGAGACAAAGCCGCGGAACCTCCGCAGCAAGGCCCCCACCTGATCCCGCATAGCCGCGGCAGCTGCCTCATATTGATCTTCAGCCACAGGCTCTAGCAGCTCGTCAAGGCGAGCGTTGGGGTCGCGCAGGTGCAGATGGCTGAAGACCCGAGTCGGTGCAGCTGTGGACAGGACGCGAGCTTCTGCCTCTGCCATGGGAGCGAGGCCGTCAACGACCTCCTCAAGCGCCTTCACCACGATAGGAAGTAGCTGGGTGGGGCCGTCCTTGTCGGTGTCCAGAGGCCTCTTCAGGCCGCGCTCGTAGAGCGTATTCAGCGCCTCGTGTGACGTCCTCTCGAGATAGGCGAAGGCCATGCGATCTTCCGCCAGGACTTGCGCCTTGGCGTCAAGATCGGCCTCCCTCGTCCTCATCTTCCGCTCCAGCTCCTCCAACCGGTTGCGCTCGGCAGCCTGCTTCTTCCCCAGCTCCACCAGTTCGGCATCTCGGTTCTTGACGGCTTCCTCCTGGGCCTTCATCTCCTCCTCCTTCTCCTGGCGGCAGCGCGCCTCTCCAGCGTGCTTGTCGTGTAGGCTCTGCAACTCGCCCTCCAGCTCTTGGCAGCGGTCTCGGGCGGCCTTGGCGTCCTTCAGCGCTGCCTCACGATCGGCTGCGATCTTGGCAAGCACTTGCTTGTCCTTCTCGAAGTAGCAGAAGCTTGGCCCAGCCGCTTGAATGCCAGATCAGAGTGAAGCCAGCCAGAGGCTAGTTCCAGACGCCCGGCCACCAAGCGCGGGTCCACGCTCAGGAGATCCGCCCGCAGCTGAGTCATCTCCGAGATGGCACGCTCCAAGATGGCAGCAGGAGCAGAAGGACTAGGAAGTGGAGATGCAGCGGAAGGAGGAAGCGATGTCGTTACCAGGGCTTGGGAGACCGCAGGTTCTGGATCAGCTGGGACCTTGTCAACCACGCCAAGTACCGGCACCTCCGGAGCCAGAGGGGCCATGGGGGAAACTCCACGCGGCGAGGCTCCTCTTGGCCTCGCGAGGACGACCGAGCTGGGGAGACACGGGCGCTGGTGCTTCCTTTCCCTACGGAGGGAGGCATGGCCGCCGAATCCTCCTTCCTCTTCTTCGCCGAAGGTGTCGGCCTGATCAACCAGGAGCGAACATCAGGAAATAACGAGCACGAACAAGGACAAGGCGAAGCCTAAGACACTTACCGATCCACAGCGATGTATTCCACCGACCGCTTGAGAAGCTTGAGGCCTGACAGCTGCGGGACCTGAGGGGCAGGCGTTCTGGCACTGGCGGCACCGGGCGGAGAGGAGGCAGAGCCGGATCCAGCCCCAGGAGGTGTCGGGGCGGAAGCAGCGCCTCGGGCCACCAACAATGACCTGCTCTTCGTCAGGATGGGAGGCTGCTCCCTACCCCCTCGGTGGGCAGCGACATCGGCATCATCAGGAAGGGCGCGAAGAATCTCGGCCTTGCTCAGAGGGGAAGTCTCCCCCACCTCTTACTGGGTCTTCTCCGATTCCTCCCCCTCTTCTCCCTCTCCGAGGGACTCACCAGAAGATACCTCCACCGGGTTCTGCGCCATAGGGGCTTCTGCAAGCGCCGGCGGCACCAGCCCACGCGCGTCAAAAGTCATCCTGGAGGTGACGAATTCCTCCCAGTCCCTGCGCTTGAACAATGGAAGGAAGGCGCTAGCCGGGTACTCCTGGTTGTCCCCGACTATGAGGCGCAAGACGGCTTCCAATTCGTCATCAGGCAAGTCCCCCGGCCGCAGGCGGGTCTTGGTTTCCTTCTCATCAAGCTCCCAGAGGGGGCGCGCGCGCGCCTGGAGCGGGGCAACCCGCAACATCAAGAACTCCCTCAGGAGCATCGACCCGTCACCTTGGCCGTCCTTGCGTTGCCCGGCCTCAGATCGGTCATCATCTGCCCCAGCACCAGCGATGCCCGCTCATCGACAAGCTCCGCCTTGGGCCACCCCCCGTTGGGAGGAGGCGCCGCTGTGGGAAGTTCCAGGCACAGGTCGGCGCGCTGAGCATCCATCATGACCCACTTGGATCGGATGTTGTCGGCCCTCTTCCCGGTGCTCGAGATCGAGTTGGCCTTGCCGCAGGCGACGAAATTTGCGCATCCGGTGACACGGAGGAAGAAGAAATGGCGCAAGAGCGCCACGGACGGCATGACGCCCAGGTATGCCTCGCAGTAGTAGGCGAAGATGGATAGGAGGAGGACATAGTTGGGATGGAGATGCAGCGCCTGCAGCCCGTAGTGGTTGAGGACTTCATAAAAGAAATCAGAGAAAGGAGGGACCAACCCGACGGTGACGCTGCTCGAGAAGAAGGGGAAGAAGGTGCTTCCCTCAGGCTCCGGCTCGTCGGAGGCAAGCCGAAGCTCCGTCTTCCCCCACTCGTTGCCTTCGCCCGCTGTCAGTAGGCGCACTGAGGCGTGGCTCTTCTCCATGACGGTGGGCGTCTCGAGGGCCGGCTCGTACCAAGCCGGTGTTGAGGAAGATTTGACCTGGCGAGGCGCCATGGGCGGCAGAAGCAGAGCAAGGGTGGAGCAGATCTCGAGGAAGCAGGCGGCGAAGGGTGAGAAAGGGGATCTGGAGCAAGGCAAGGAAGAAGCAATGAAGGAAAGAACTCCCCACGCCAGCCTTTGTTAGGGCGAGCAGTTGTCGAGGCAGCATGGGGAAGCGGAGACGCCCACGTCCAATCAACCGCCACGCGTCGACCGAGGCCACAGGCTTTTGGGGCCTGCGGAACTTCGAACTTGATCCTTGGCTTCGACGCGAAGCCAACCCCGAGCGCGCCTTGGGCCCGTGGGCTACTGTCGGTGTTCTGGGAACGGGGGTCCCCAGACTTGCCTGCCTGCGGCCCACAGCGTGGCTAGGCAGCGGGCCGTATGACCCATCTTCATCAACAAGGCATCCAAGACCTTCACGAGGGTCCGAGCCTCGCGAGGCGGACGATGCAAGACTTCCTCTGGAGTGGCCTAGCCAGGCAGGCTCACGAGGAGCGGAGATATCAAGGCGGGGCAAACCTCACGAGGGACTCGTGACGTGAGCCATGACGAACGGTGCCAGGCGGGCGCCAGTGCGTGCAGCGTCCCCATTTCCTCTTTGGTGCTAAGGAGGCAAGCGCAAAAGAAGAGTAGTGAGGCATCAGGCAAAGGTTGCCATATTGGTGCAACAAGACCAAGACCAGGAGGACGGCAAGGCGGAGGTCATCTTGGAGCCCAAGACGGCGTCATCCCAGGGCTTTTCGTAGGCAAAGACCGCTTTTGTCAGGATAGCTTGTACTAGTTGTCCCCCTTCAAATTTTCCCGCCGTTGTTGGCTCCCTTCCCGCTCAACATTTGGGAAGAGGACCAGGGCCTATATAAGTAGAGCTAGCCACCACAGTAGAGGCAGGCTGAACTGAGGTACAACTAGAACAGATAGAGAAGCCAACGCTCGCACAAGAACACCTCATCCCCAGGAGGTTGTTCTTCTCTTGTACTGTTCATCATCAGCCCAAGAGGCAATCCACCACCACCACACTGGAGTAGGGTATTACACCACAACAGTGGCCCCAACCAGTATAAACCCCGTGTCTCTTTCTGTGTTGTGAGTTCATCGAGTTCGTCCGCAAGATCTTAGCGAGCTAGAGCGTAGATCGGTAGGAGGGAAAGACTTCGCGCGCACCCCAGAGTTCGAACCTTAAGGGTTTGCCGGAACCCCACATCTGACAGTCGACATCCCAGGACTCAACAGGGCAGCATCTCAGGAGCATTTCTGGCCTTCGTGCATTGGTCAGTGCGAGGGTCCACCTCATAGCTCTGTTCGCATGCTATTCGGCTTGCCGAATGCGGCTGTCACCTTCCAGTGCCACTTGCAGAGCGTTCTGGCGGCTCAGGAGGCCAAGCATCACGCAGTCCTGGCAGAGATGGCGACGGTTCTTAATGAGCCGCCTGGACCCCCGAATCCTCCCGAGGCTCAAGACCCAGGCGACTCATGAGGAGCAACTTATTCAGCATGCTCCTTCAGCTACTTCAACACCTCTCCAGCAACGGTGCCAGGTGACTCTTTCCTATTCATTCAGTTGGGGGCGCCCCTCGGGCAGCATTATCCCTAAGTCGCACGGGCCTGCCCCTGCAACATGTATCCTTTTGCATCTCTAGCTTACTATGTTAGGGGTGCCCCTTGGGCTGCATCATCCCCATGCCGCATGGGTCCGTCCCTGCGGCATGTATCGTCCTTGCATTTATCAGAACTAGCTTGCCTCCTTGTACGAGTTACCTAATGATTATCACCTGCTTGCCTGTTGCCCTTCGTGGCCACCCGCGTTGCTGACTGGCCTCCTGCTCATCCCGCAATGGGGGCTACACATGCTGGCACGGCGCTTGTGCTCGGGTCCGTCCCTGCAACGCTGATAAACCTGAGTGGTTGAGCTCTAGCTCGCGGCACGCCCCGTGCACATCACCTCACTAGACCCTCAGTGCCTTCATCTTCTTGCAGAAAGACCAGCGGCTGGGCAACAAATGCGATTATAGGCTGTATTCTCCCCTCGCACTAACCCGCAGGGATCTATTGGGCTCGGCTATGGGTGGCCTCGCCGTCCGCCCTCCTTTTGCGTGATTCGCTTGCGGGTTAAAGGGGGGGCTCCTGAGCATCGCGCCTCAGGAGCTCCTACTGAATCTCCAGCCCTCACCCCCTGGCCTTGACCACGGCATCGCGACCTGGCATACCAGCGACGGCTGAGCTTGCTCGAGGGTTGGGACCCGAGGACGTAGATGTAACGCCCCGGATTCGATGCGCCAGGTGTCTTCCAGTTATTCGCCGTCGTTGCCATGTCATTTGCTTGCGTGTTGCACTTTGCCACGTCATCATCTGCATTTCATATCATGTCATCATGTGCATCTCATTTTGCATACGTGTTCGTCTCATGCATCCGAGCATTTTCCCCGTTGTCCGTTTTGCAATCCGGCACTCCTATGCTCCCCGGCGCCCCCCTTTACCTCTTTTCATGTGCGGGTGTTAAACTTTCTCGGAATGGACCGAGGTTTGCCAAGCGGCCTTGGTATAGCACCGGTAGACCGCCTGTCAAGTTTCGGGTCATTTGGAGGTCGGAAGATGAAGTTTGTTCCTTGTTGGAACATGGAGATGTTGTTCCTTGTTGGAACATGTTTATTTGTTGGGATATCACAATATCTCTTATATTATTAATGCATCTATATACTTGGTAAAGGGTGGAAGGCTCGGCCTTATGCCTGGTGTTTTGTTCCACTCTTGCCGCCCTAGTTTCCTCATATCGGTATTATGTTCCCGGATTTTGCGTCCCTAACGCGGTCGGGTGATTTATGGGACCCCCTTGACAGTTCGCTTTGAATAAGACTCCTCCAGCAAGGCCCAACCTTGGTTTTACCATTTGCCTCACCACCACCCACTTTTCCCTTGGGAGTCGCTCTCTCGAGGGTCATCTTTATTTAGCCCCCCCAGGCCAATGCTTGTCTAAGTGTTGGTCCAAACCAGAGCCACTTGCGGTGCCGCCCCTAGGCAACTTGGGGTATCGTCGGTTGCCGTACGTAGTGTTCATCCGGTGTTGCCCTGAGAACGAGATATGTGCAGCTCCTATCGGGATTGTCGGCGCATCGGGCGACTTTGCTGGTCTTGTTTTATTACTGTCGAGATGTCTTGTAGCCGGGATTCCGAGACTGATCGGGTCTTCCCGGGGAGAAGGAATATCCTTCGTTGATCGCGAGAGCTTATCATGGGCTAAGTTGGGACACCCCTGCAGGGTATAAACTTTCGAGAGCCGTGCCCGCGGTTATGTGGCAGATGGGAATTTGTTAATATCCGGTTGTAGTAAACTTGAAGCAAACTCTTCTAAAATACACCAACCGTGTGCGTAACCGTGAGTGTCTCTTTTCGGGGTTGATCGAGAGGAGAACACGGTTTCTGGGTTATGTCTGACGTAAGTAGGAGTTCAGGATCACTTCTTGATCATTACTAGTTGACGACCGTTCCTTTGCTCCTCTTCTCGCTCTTATTTGCGTATGTTAGCCACCATATCATGCTTAGTCGCTGCTGCAACCTCACCACTTTATCCCTTCCTTTCCCATTAAGCTTTGCTAGTCTTGATACCCATGGTAATGGGATTGCTGAGTCCTCTTGGCTCACAGATTACTACACCAACAGTTGCAGGTACAGGTTTTGCGATGATCATGACGTGAGAGCGATGTTTACCTGTTTTGGAGTTCTTCTTCTGCTTCTTCTTCGATCAAGGGATAGGTTCCAGGTCGGCAGCCTGGGCTAGCAGGGTGGATGTCATTTGAGCTTCTGTTTATGTTTCATCCGTAGTCGGATGTTGATCTTGTATGTGGTATTGTTGTATTCATGTGACATTGTATGTATTGGATGTATCCCCACTATTATGTAATGTTGATGTAATGATATCCACCTTGCAAAAGCGTTTCAATATGCGGTTCTATCCTTGATGGGACCTTCGAGTCTCTTTAGGATAGTATCGCATATTGGGAGTGATAAGTTGGTATCAGAGCCTCGACCGGCCCTAGGAGCCCCCCTTGATTGATCGTGTAGTTTGGCCGTTGTTGAGTCTAGAAGAAAACTATTTTCGGAGTCTAGTTATATCGGAGAGTAGGATTTCTTTTTACTCCTCTGCCCCTTCGTCGCTCTGGTAAGGAATCTTGATGTAGGTGTTTTGAATTACTCCTCTTCCCCTTCAAAATTTTTCTTTAGGATCACGCAGTTGGTTTTCCGATCGTTGTTCCTCAGCTCTTTGCATCCGGTGCATTTCTCGTCATGGCGATTCGACCCTCTTTGTTTTGCAAGTTCAATCCTCAGTTGTTTTCTTTTCCCGCCCGCCCACCCTTTTCTTCTCGGAACCGGAGTCCGTAATCGAGTATCCATCCTACTCGTGTGAAGTCTTTCCTTTCTTTCCTCAAGGATTTCAACCGGTGTTTTCTCTTCAAGATATTTGTCGATTTCCCCTTCCAAGTTGCCTTTGTTTTCCCACCCTCCCACCCTTTTTCTTCCCGGAGTTTGAGTTTGTTTCGAGCATCAATTTCATTCGTATGGAGCCTCTCCGGTGGTTTCTCGTCTAGTTCGTCATTCTTCATCTCTTTTCTTCTCCGGTGGACTCAATTCAAGTTTTTCGGGTTGATCATATTCTTTTCCTTGGATCAAGTGTTTTCCCTGCTCGTTCGCCTCTCTTGATCTATCATTCGGAGTTCGAAGACATATCAGAGATTCGTCTGTGTTCTAATTAATTCGAGGCTGTCACCTCATTCAAATATTTCATTTGTTCCGGTGCATCATTTCTCATTCAACAGTCCTTTTCAACGGTGTTTCTTTTAGTGGGCCCTAACCCACAGGTCTTTCCCAGGATCTTACCTGTCTCTTCTAATTCCCTCGGAGTTATTCTCAATTCTTTTCAAGTGTGACGTAAGAATGGGTTTCATCAGTCACATGCCTCTTCCAAGATCGATTTCAAATCATTTCATTGTTGGCTCAACCTCTTCGTTTTTCATTCTCCCGGAGTATCTCAGTAATTTCGGTGGTGTTTCTCATCATCTTTCTCAGCTTTGAAGACCGAAGAAGAGTTTTCCTCTAAATCTTGTCTGTTCTCCCGGAGATTCATGGTGCTAGCGCGATGTTATCCTATCTAATTGTTTCGAGTCATGCAAATTCTTTTCATCCATCCGGAGTATTTCAGGAGTTACTTTCCGTCTCAATCATCCGGAGGCCATCTTTTCGGAAGATTTCTTAGTTCCAAGTTTTCAAAGTCGTTCTCCAATTATTCTATATCCGTGCCCCTTCATTCGTCTCAATATTATCCAAGTGCTTCGTTCAAGTGTTCTTTAATCAGCTCGTGATCTCCTTGTTCTTTTGCATCTAAATCCCCTCGAGAATATTGGTTCTTCTAATTCTTCCCGGTGATACTTTCTCTTTCGTCAGTCAATTTCGAATTCTTACGGTGGTTCTTTCAAGATTCTTTTCCTTGTTTATCATTTTTATTCATTCGTTCTTTTCAATCATACCGGTGGTTCATGAAGACCTTCTCAAGTTTGCGTTATGTCACTTCTCAATTCTTTTTCAAGAAGAATAAGTAGTATGCATAATCCATTGCTTGTAATCAATTTAATTTGATGATGATAAGCATAACATAAATCTTATTCTTATTTCCTCAAAGTGTTTAATCCCTTCCTTCAGAGTTTGTTCATAATGAATAATCTCGCGGTTCCAAGTGTTTCCATCTTTTCTTTTCCGGAGTTCAAATTTACTCGACCATCTCGGCGGAACCTCCATCTAAATCACCGCAAGGATTTAATCTTATTCTTTTCATCCTTCAATTCGATGTCATCATCCTTTTATTACCGGAGTTCTTCATGGTGGTTCTTCATGATTTAATTCATTCTTCAAAAGTTCATCAAGATTCTTGTTGGCGGAGTTCAAGTATCTTTTCTTCTCGCATCTTGAAGTATAATTAATTCCCCATATCCTTTTGAAGTGGAGTTTTGCATTTCTTCGTATTCTCAGCTATCCAATCATTTCCGTTTGTGGCCGGTTATCACCTTATGATCTTGAGATGTTTCCTATAAGACCACAACAAGCTTATTCTTTCGTTGTTTATTTTCTCAACAACTCCGTTCAATCCTTCCTTCTAAGTTATTTTCATTCAATTCTTTCAATTCTTCCGCAGACATTGTGTTGTTCCTCTCATCAACTTTCGTTCCATTTTGTCAAACTCAGTTCCAACTCCTTCCATGTTCAGTCAGAGTTCTGCCTAAATCCTTTCAGTCTTATTCGTTTCCTATCTCGTTCTAAATGGAGTGCTCTCATAGTCTATCTGATTTCGTGAGTTTTTTGATTCTCGTCGTTCCTCTCTTCTTCTCGAGTGCTCTCGATTCCTTGCTTCTTCTTTGAGTTATTGTTTCACCTCATCCCTTTTTCCCTTCCGTCTCGGTCCTAAGATCTCGGGACGAGATCTCTTGTCAGTGGAGGAGTGTTGTAACGCCCCGGATTCAATGCGCCAGGTGTCTTCCAGTTATTCGCCGTCGTTGCCGTGAAATTTGCTTGCATGTTGCACTTTGACACGTCATCATCTGCATTTCATATCATGTCATCATGTGCATCTCATTTTGCATACGTGTTTGTCTCATGCATCCGAGCATTTTCCCCGTTGTCCGTTTTGCAATCCGGCACTCCTATGCTCCCCGGCGCCCCCCTTTACCTCTTTTCATGTGCGGGTGTTAAACTTTCTCGGAATGGACCGAGGTTTGCCAAGCGGCCTTGGTATAGCACCGGTAGACCGCCTGTCAAGTTTCGGGTCATTTGGAGGTCGTTTGGTACTCCAACGGTTAACCGGGTAACCACAAAAGCCCTCTTTGTCTTGCAGCCCAACACCCCTTCCAAACTGGCCCAAAACCCATCTAACTCCCCTCCATGCTCTCGGTCGTTCGATCACGATCGCGTGGCCGAAAACCGCTCCTCATTTGGACACTCCTAGCTCCATCTACCTATAAATATATGCCCCTCCCCCGAAATTCCGCAGTCCAAACCCCCGAAACCCTAGCTTTTTCCCTTCACACACCCGGACATGTCCGTCACATGGACGAAACCCACCGCCGCCGCCCGCCAATCGGGCGCGCCCGTGACCCAGCGCCCGCGCCGCCGCCCGCCCTGCTGAGCCCGCCTCCGGCCCAGCCCCGTCCGCGCCCGCCGCCGCCGAAGCCGGCCGCGCCGCCCGCCCGCCTCGCGCCCGCGCCGCCGCCCGACCGCTCCCAGCGCATCACGCCGGCGGGCTCACCCGCCGCCGCCCGGCCGCCGCCCTCCGCCGCCCGCCAGCCCCTGCCTCCCGCCCGCCCAGCGCCAGCGCCTCCGCTTCGCCGCCCTCCGCCGCCCGCTCGCCGCCTCCTCTCGCCGGACGCGCGCGGCCCAGCGCCTCCGATCCGCCCTCGGACCTCGCCCGGCCATGAAGCTCGGCGCCCGCGCCCGCGTCTTCGCGCCGCCCTGCCGGATCCGGCCGGATCCGGCCCGATCCGCCGGGAATACCTCACCGGCGACCTCCCCGGCCTCCTCCGGCCTCTCCCTCGACTCCGGCCGCCAATTCCGGCGAGATCCGGCCCTGCCTCGGAATCCGTGCAAGGTTGACTTTCCCCCTCCGAAATTCCTCCAAGTCCCTGTGATTTCAGTATTTTGTTGTCATGTTCATCATGCCATAACTCTCTGCATATTGCTCCGTTTCGTGCGTGTAATATGTCAAATTGTTCGTATCGACGAGTACATCATTTCATCTCATTGCATCATTTTCATTTGAGCTCACCTTGATGCCCGAAATTCTGTTAGAAGAGGGCTATGTGATGTTAGTTTGATTCTTATCGTAACATGCACTTTTGTCATTTTGCCATGATTGATGTGTGCACCCTATGAACTTGAGTCCTACATGTGTTTTGTAATATGCCATGTCATCTTTACAGGGGTGTATGCTATGTATTTTTGTGATCTCTGTGATGACTAGCACAAGCATGCAAACTAGGCTTCATGATGTTGCTGATTTCAGCCCTCTTCTCACGATATTTTTATGCCATGTAAACTTGATGCTACCGAGAGATCCATGCTTATTTTGAGATACTTCATTAAGGATGTTTTGAACATATGGTTATTCTCTGTCCATCCATGCCCTTGTTTGCAATTATGGAATGCCATAGCTTGAGTCAATCGAGCTCTACTTTTGCTATAAAATGTTTCTTGGCAGATTGTTTACATGTTATTCAATTTTGCCAAGGTTGTTGTAGTTGATCCGTGTATGCTATGATGTTGTTCTTGCCATGTATAGCTTCTATGCCATCTCTTCTTACTGTGAGTTGCCTTGACATGCCATGTATTGCTCTGTGGTGAGTGGTTCAAGCTCACCAACATGCCTACTTATTGTTGTTCCTGCCATGTATGAATCTGTAATATAACTTGCCATGTTTACATGGGTGTCATCATATTTTCGGATCCTTTTTGGCTCATGGTCAGTAAATGACTCTTGTTCTATGAATTTAGTAGTATCATGCCATGCCTTTGTTTGCCATGATAAGTTCCTGTAATATGTTGTTTGATAGACCTAAACATTGCAACCTGATGTTATTTCTGCTAAAGTCTGAAACTGTTATTATTTGCAATCTTGCCATGTCATTTTGAGCATGTTCTAGTTGTTTTTGGAGATAGCTCAGTGTTCATCTTTTGTCATGCTTTACCTGTACTTCATGCTCATGCCTTTTGTTATTACGTTGAGATGCTGTAGCTTGTTGTTTCGGTGCTTGCAATATGCCTAGTTGCTGACAGATTGTTGCTATAACTTGTTTCATGTGTATGTGTTGAACCGTTGCTCCGTTTTGAGTGTGCTCTATATGAAACTTGCTTGTTTCTGCATGTAGTTTCATATTATCATGTTGCATCGTTGTATTGAGGTGTTTGATTGATGTTTGTATGCATTTTGCATCAATGCCATGTTTAACTTGTTTTGCTCATATCTTCTAGGCCGTAGCTCCGAATTTAATAAACTTTATATGTAACTTGACTAGAATTTTGTGTAGATCATCATGGTGCATCTTAACTTGCTGTTTAACAACTTGAACATAAGGTTTATTCAGATCTGGACCAATTTCGAAATATGCATATGAGGACTTACCGGACTTGTTTTGCTCATTTAAACTTGCCTTGATGTGTTGCTCTTGTTTGCATCATCTCTTGCCATGAGTAGCTTCATGTAGTTTTGTCATGCATCATTCTTGTTTGTGCATCATGCCTTGTTCATGTGTGGTGTGTTTACTATGTTGTGTGCTTCTCCTTGTTAGTTCCCGTTTCGTTGCGATCGTGAGGATTCGTTCGTCTACGCTTGGTTCGGCTTCATCCGTTCGTCTTCTTCATGGACTCGTTCTTCTTCCTTGCAGGATTTCAGGCAAGATGACCGCTACCCTGGATCTCACTACTATCATTGCTATGCTAGTTGTTTCGTTCTATCGCTATGCTGCGATACCTATCACTTGTTCCTCAAGCCTCCCAAATTGCCATGTCAGCCTCTAACCTTTTGCACCCTTCCTAGCAAACCGTTGTTTGGCTATGTTACCGCTTTGCTCAGCCCCTCTTATAGCGTTGTTAGTTGCAGGTGAAGATGAAGTTTGTTCCTTGTTGGAACATGGAGATGTTGTTCCTTGTTGGAACATGTTTATTTGTTGGGATATCACGATATCTCTTATATTATTAATGCATCTATATACTTGGTAAAGGGTGGAAGGCTCGGCCTTATGCCTGGTGTTTTGTTCCACTCTTGCCACCCTAGTTTCCGTCATATCGGTATTATGTTCCCGGATTTTGCGTCCCTAACGCGGTCGGGTGATTTATGGGACCCCCTTGACAGTTCGCTTTGAATAAGACTCCTCCAGCAAGGCCCAACCTTGGTTTTACCATTTGCCTCACCACCACCCACTTTTCCCTTGGGAGTCGCTCTCTCGAGGGTCATCTTTATTTAGCCCGCCCCCGGGCCAAGGCTTGTCTAAGTGTTGGTCCAAACCAGAGCCACTTGCGGTGCCGCCCCTAGGCAACTTGGGGTATTGTCGGTTGCCGTACGTAGTGTTCATCCGGTGTTGCCCTGAGAACGAGATATGTGCAGCTCCTATCGGGATTGTCGGCGCATCGGGCGACTTTGCTGGTCTTGTTTTATTACTGTCGAGATGTCTTGTAGCCGGGATTCCGAGACTGATCGGGTCTTCCCGGGGAGAAGGAATATCCTTCGTTGATCGCGAGAGCTTATCATGGGCTAAGTTGGAACACCCCTGCAGGTATAAACTTTCGAGCCGTGCCAGCGGTTATGTGGCGATGGGAATTTGTTAATATCCGGTTGTAGTAAACTTGAAGCAAACTCTTCTAAAATACACCAACCGTTTGCGTAACCGTGAGTGTCTCTTTTCGGGGTTGATCGAGAGGAGAACACGGTTTCTGGGTTATGTCTGACGTAAGTAGGAGTTCAGGATCACTTCTTGATCATTACTAGTTGACGACCGTTCCTTTGCTCCTCTTCTCGCTCTTATTTGCATATGTTAGCCACCATATCATGCTTAGTCGCTGCTGCAACCTCACCACTTTATCCCTTCCTTTCCCATTAAGCTTTGCTAGTCTTGATACCCATGGTAATGGGATTGCTGAGTCCTCGTGGCTCATAGATTACTACACCAACAGTTGCAGGTACAGGTTTTGTGATGATCATGACGTGAGAGCGATGTTTACCTGTTTTGGAGTTCTTCTTCTGCTTCTTCTTCGATCAGGGGATAGGTTCCAGGTCGGCAGCCTGGGCTAGCAGGGTGGATGTCGTTTGATCTTCTGTTTATGTTTCATCCGTAGTCGGATGTTGATCTTGTATGTGGTATTGTTGTATTCATGTGACATTGTATGTATTGGATGTATCCCCACTATTATGTAATGTTGATGTAATGATATCCACCTTGCAAAAGCGTTTTAATATGCGGTTCTATCCTTGGTGGGACCTTCGAGTCTCTTTAGGATAGTATCGCATATTGGGCGTGATATAGAGCATTTAGATGAGCAAGGAAGAGGGAAGCCGGCGTGAGCGTCACCCAACAACGCTGCCGCTGAAGCGCAAATCGTACGCCGTAGGAGGGACCACCTCGGACTCGACAAGATAAGTGAAAGTGCTAATTATCGACTAGAGGGGGGGTGAATAGGCAATTTTTATGGAAGTATTCAAAACATGAGAGTTTCGAAGACAAACAATAGAAATGAACCTATTGGTATGCAGCGGAAGGTAGACTACACTAAGCAAGCCATAGTCAAGTATTCAATGAGGTGAAAGCTCGAAGACTAATAGCAGCTGGGTAGTCAAGATCAGGATGGAAGATAGTATGAAGCCAAACAACGATAGTAGTCACACAGCAAAGTCAAACAGGTAGTGCAAGGAGGCAATGACTTCATGAAGACCAACTGTATGTAAAGAGAGGGAGAGGATAGAACCGGTCACTTGGTGAGGACAAAGGATTTGTTGGACCAGTTCCAGTTGCTGTGAGAACTGTACGTCTGGTTAGGGAGGCCGAGATTCAACTCAGAAGACCATGTCTTCACCTTATTCCCCTTGAGCTAAGGACACCCAGTCCTCGCCCAATCACTCTGGTAAGTCTTCAAGGTAGACTTCCAAACCATCACAGACTTCATTCACCGGTGATCCACAATGACTCTTGGATGCTCAGAACGCGACGCCTAACCGGCTGGAGGATTGACAGTTCTCAAGTGTAACAGGTCTTCAGGTCACGCGGACAGAAAGACTTCAGTGATGCATAACACTCTTTGGCTCTGGGTGTTTGGGCTTTGTCCTCGCAAGGATTTCTCTCTCTCAAAAGCTTCAGAGGTGGGTTTCTCTCAAACAACAAAAGCCGTGCACTAACTCTGAGCAGCCACCAATTTATGGTGTAGGGGGTGGGCTATTTATAGCCACTAGGCAACCCGACCTGATTTATCCAAAATGACCCTGGGTCACTAAGGAACTGACACGTGTTCCAACGGTCAGATTTCAAACACACGCGACAGCTTGACTTAGGTTACAAGTAAAGCTGACTCATCCAACTCTGGATAAGATTTGCTCTCATTGTCTTTGCTCGAAGACATAGGATTTGGTTGAGCATCACTTCGGTCATTCTGACTTTGTTCACTGGGACCCTGATACATCTCCGTCATATCTACTTTTCCAAACACTTTTGCCCTTGTTTAGGACTCTAACTTGTATGATTTGAATGGAACTAACCCGGACTGACGCTATTTTCAGCAGAATTGCCATGGTGTTGTTTTATGTGCAGAAAACAAAAGTTCTCAGAATGACCCGAAACTCCACGGAACACCTTAGAATAAATAATAAAAAATCCTCGCCAAAGTGAAGACCAGGAGGACCACACCCTGTCCACGAGGGTGGGGGGCGCGCCCCTCCCCCCTGGGCGCGCCCCCTACCTCGTGGGCCCCCTGGATGCCCTCCGACGCCAACTCCAACTCCATATATTGGCTTTCGGGGAGAAAAAAATTGGAGAGAAAGTTTCATCGCGTTTTACGATACGGAGCCGCCGCCAAGCCCTAATCTCTCTCGGGAGGGCTGATCTGGAGTCCGTTCAGGGCTCCGGAGAGGGGGATTCATCGCCGTCGTCATCATCAACCATCCTCCATCACCAATTTCATGATGCTCACCGCCGTGCGTGAGTAATTGCATCGTAGGCTTGCTGGACGGTGATGGGTTGGATGAGATTTATCATGTAATCGAGTTAGTTTTGTTAGGGTTTGATCCCTAGTATCCATTATGTTCGAAGATTGATGTTGCTATGACTTTGCTATGCTTAATGCTTGTCACTAGGGCCCGAGTGCCATGATTTCAGATCTGAACCTATTATGTTTTCATGAATATATGTGTGTTCTTGATCCTATCTTGCAAGTCTATAGTCACCTATTATGTGTTATGATCCGACAACCCAAGTGACAATAATCGGGATACTTCTCGGTGATGACCATAGTTTGAGGAGTTCATGTATTCACTATGTGCTAATGCTTTGTTCCGGTTCTCTATTAAAAGGAGGCCTTAATATCCCTTAGTTTCCAATAGGACCCCGCTGCCACGGGAGGGTAGGACAAAGGATGTCATGCAAGTTCTTTTCCATAAGCACGTATGACTATTTACGGAATACATGCCTACATTACATTGATGATCTGGAGCTAGTTCATGTCACCCTATGTTATGATCATTACATGATGAACCACATCCGGCATAATTATCCATCACTGATCCGGTGCCTACGAGTTTTCCATATACTGGTTTACGCTTATTTACTTTTCCGTTGCTACTATTACAATCACTACAAAAATACCAAAAACATTACTTTTGTTGTCTTTACTTTTGTTATCGTTACCACCACTATCATATTACTTTGCTACTAAACACTTTACTGCAGATACTAAGTTTCCAAGTGTGGTTGAATTGACAACTCAGCTGCTAATACTTGAGAATATTCTTTGGCTCCCCTTGTGTCGAATCAACAAATTTGGGTTGAATACTCTACCCTCGAAAACTGTTGCGATCCCCTATACTTGTGGGTTATCAAGAACTTTTTCTGGCGCTGTTGCCGGGGAGCATAGCTCTATTCTTTGAGTCACTTGGGATTTATATTGTTGGACACTATGAAGAACTTGAAAGACGCTAAGACAACAATCTATCCCTCAACTATGAGGGGAGGTAAGGTACTGCCATCTAGCTCTGCACTTGATTCACCTTCTGTTATAAGTAAGCTAGCGACACCTAAACCTGCTTACGCTATTAGCTTACGATATGTCGCATGTTATTGATGATGCCACTTCTTCTATGCATGATACTTATGATGAAACTACTTCTATGCTTGATACTACTGTGCCTCTTGGTGAATTTCTAGATGAGCAAATTTCTAGGTCTAGAGAAAGAGAAATTATTGATACTAAACACGATGATGTTAGTAATGATGATAATATGCCTGCTATTCCTGAGGGTTATCTTTTTAATGTTGAATCTACTGAAGCTATTCTTGCTTGCCAGGATAGTCTTGAACGTAAGAGGTTGCTAGTTAAATGGAGTAAAGAATCTTTTAGAGGTAGGATGAGACCCGACCCTGCTTTTGCTACTTCACCTATCTGTGTTCCCGATCAGGATTATTATGATTTTTCTGTTGATCCAGATATAATTACTTTGGTTGAATCTGATCCTTTTTATGGCTATGAATCTGAAACTATTGTGGCACATCTTCGTAAGTTAGACGATATAGCTACCCTGTTTACTAATAATGAGAGATCGCGCTACCTTTATTTACTCAAAATATTTCCGTTCTCATTAAAGGGTGATGCTAAGATATGGTTTAATTCTCTTGATCCTGGTTGTGTGCAAAGTCCCCAGGATATGATTTATTACTTCTCTGCTAAATATTTCCCTGCTCATAAGAAACAAGCTACTTTGAGGGATATATATAATTTCGTGCAAATTGAAGAAGAGAGTCTCCCACAAGCTTGGGGAGGCTTCTCAAGTTATTAATGCTTTGCTGATCATCCTCTTAAGAAACCTGAAATATTTGATATCTTTTATAATGGACTAACGATGCTTCCAGAGATTACCTGGATAGTTGTGCTGGTTCTCTTTTCAGGGAAAGAACACCGGATGAAGCTGAAATTTTATTGAATAATATGTTGACAAATGAAAATAATAGGGCACCTCCTGAGCCAACTCCCAAGCCAGCTCCAGAGCCAATTACTAAGCCTATTCCTAAACCAACTCTGAAGAAGAGAGGTGTTCTATTTCTCAGTCCCGAAGATATGCAAGAGGCAAATAAATCTATGAAAGAAAAAGGTATTAATGCTGAAGATGTTAAGAATTTACCTCCTATTGAAGAAATACATGGTCTTAACTCACCGCCTGTTGAAGAAGTATATGATCTCAATTACTTATTTACTGAAGAACCTCCCGATATCCCGACACAGGTAGTAAATGTAAATTCTCTCTATAGATATGATAAAGCTGAAGTCCCTCCTACTAAAATTGCTAGTCAGTGCTTGGATGAGTTTGATGACTTTATGTTTAAGCAAGATGACTTTAATGCTTATTTTGGTAGACAATTAAAACAAAATACCTTTATGATTAAACGATTGAGTGATTATATGGCCAATATTAGAGGTGAACTTAAACTTGTTAGCAAACATGCTTCTATTGTTACCACTCAAGTAGAACAAGTACTTAAAGCTCAGAAAGAAGTGCTTGATGAAATGAATAGTAAGAAAAATGATTATGCTGTTAGAGTGGCTACTAGAACTGGTAGAATGACTCAGGAACCTTTGTATCCTGAAGGCCACCCTAAGAGAATCAAGCAAGATTCTCAGAGAAATAATGTTGATGTACCTAGTTCTTCTAAGAGGAAGAAAAAGAAAAATGATAGACCTGTGCAAACTTCTAGTGAACCTATTGCTGAACCACCTGATAATCCAAATGATATCTCTATGTCTGATGCTGAAACACAATCTGGTAATGAACATGAAACTAGTGAAAATGTTAATGATAATGTTCATGATGATGCTCAACCTAGTAATGATAATGATGTAGAAGTTGAACCTACTGTTGATCTTGATAACCCACAATCAAAGAATCAGCGTTATGATAAAAGAGACTTCGTTGCTAGGAAACATGGTAAAGAAAGAGAACCATGGGTTCAGAAACCCATGCCTTTTCCTCCGAAACCATCCAAGAAAAAGGATGATGAGGATTTTGAGCGCTTTGCTGAAATGATTAGACCCATCTTTTTGCGTATGCGATTAACTGATGTGCTCAAAACAAATCCTTATGCTAAATATATGAAAGATATTGTTACAAATAAAAGAAAGATACCTGAAGCTGAAATTTCCACCATGCTTGCTAATTACACTTTTAAGGGTGGAATACCAAAGAAACTTGGAGATCCAGGAGTACCTACTATACCATGCTCGATTAAAAAAATTTATGTTAAAACTGCTTTATGTGATCTTGGAGCCGGTGTTAGTGTTATGCCTCTCTCTTTATATCATAGACTTGACATGAATAAGTTGACACCTACTGAAATATCTTTGCAAATGGCTGATAAATCAACTGCTATACACATCGGTATTTGTGAGGATGTGCTGTTGTGGTTGCAAACGTTACTATTTTAACGGACTTTGTTATTCTTGATATTCCTGAGGATGATAGTATGTCTATTATTCTTGGAAGACCTTTCCTTAATACTGCAGGGGCTGTTATTGATTGCAACAAAGGCAATGTCACTTTTCATGTTAATGGTAATGAGCACACGGTACACTTTCCAAGGAAACAACCTCAAGTTTATAGTATCAACTCTATTGGAAAAATTCCATCGATTATATTTGGAGGTTTTGAATTTCCTCTTCCTACTGTCAAGAAGAAATATGATATACTTATTATTGGGGATGTCCATATACCCGTTGAGGTAACATAGTGTTATTCGAAATTTCTCCGGTCCCATGATTATCGGAATGAGTTTGTTAACAAGACTTGATCAACCTTGTTAGTGGATTCTTTTTTATGAGCATGAGATGGATGCAACTAGAAGCATAACCTTTTGTACCCTCTTTATATTTTCTGTTACTTAGTAGAAATAAAGTAAAATAGTATTTTTTTGTCTGTTTCCTGATTTATCCGTGCAATATAAAAATATCCCGAAAATAAAAGTCCTCAGAATGCCATGCCAATTTAATATGATTTTTTTGGGAATATTTGAGAATTTTTAGTGCAAAAATTACCGCGGGGGAGCTGCCACCTGGCCAAGAGGGTGGAGGGCGCGCCCTACCCCCCTGGGCGCGCCCCCCTGCCTCGTGGGCCCATGGTGGCCCTCCTCCACTTATCCCTGCACCCATCTTGTTCCTCTGTCTCACAGAAACCCGAAAAACCAACTCAAGCTCGTGTTCCAGCCTCTTTTGCTGTGATTTTCGATGTCCTTGCTCAAAGCACTTCTCGCAAAACTGCTTGGGGAGATTGTTCCTTGATAGGTGACTCCTCCATTGGTCCAATTAGTTTTTGTTCTAGTGCTTTATTCATTGCAAATTTGTGCTGCATAGGTGACCATGTTCTTGAGCTTGCATGTCAAATTATATGGTTCCAAGTAGTTCTAATGCTTGATATATGCTCTAGGCACTTGTATGAGTAGTTGCTATCAGCTTTATTGAAGTTGGTTCACTTTTGTTTGAAGTTACTAAAAATTTCAGATTATTTCAGAAATAATGAAGAGACTTTTGAGGGGCTCGTCGAGCCGAAGCTCTAGGGAAAAACAAAATGAAGAAGAGCAGAAGCCCAAATTTAATTTGCCTCAGATGCATGGAGGTCCGGCCGTGTGAATGGCCTTCCGATGACTTCTTGAGGAGAGCCGGGATTTATGTGGATTTCTATCTATTGATTGAGAACGCCGGCCTCACCAACTTCCTCCGCGACCAACGTCATCCGTATCTCTTACTCACAAATACTTTTGTGCAGAACTTCTACTTTTCCCCTAAGAAATCACCTCCAACAGTAGAGTTTCATTTATATGACGTTGTTAAAGAGATGCCATTAGCTGAATTTTGCGAGCTTTGCAAAATACCTTTTGAGGGCACCTTAGATGAACCACACCGTAATGAAGTGGAAGCTTTTATTAACACAATCACTGTGGGAGAAACCAGGAAGGTTTCTGATGCAAGAATTAATAGCATACATTTTCCTGTTTTGCACTACTTTACCTTATTTGCTAGTCGTTGCTTGATTGGTCGTGGGAACTGTGGGAACCTTAGCATTCCTGATATTATTATTTTGTTCCATGGTTTATATCGCAATAACTCTATTAGTATGGGTGGAATTGTTGCTAGATGGTTAAGTCTGAACCGCACTAAGGGCCCCATCTTTGGGGGCATTTATGCTTCACGCCTAGCTGAATATTTTGAAATACCTATTAGGCATGAGGAGAAAGAAGAAACAGCACTGCCCCGTGCTTATTTAGATTATAAGAGTATGCTAGCGCATGATTTTCTTGTTAAGAGTCGCGAAGGGGAGCTTAAATATAAATTGTACTTTGATAAACATCACCCTGAGACTATTACTTTGCATGCTCCCTCTTTGTTTAACTTGTCTACAGGTCTTTACATTGTTCCGTGGGCGGCTGTTCAAGCCTATCGAATCTTGCACCAGCCAGGAACCGGAGCCACAAGATGAGCCTCCACGAATGTCTGCTTATTCTTGGGATCTGAGGCGGTTGCCGGCCGATGGATCGAGTCCTCTTCATCACATTATGATCCCAACTATTCTTCATCGCAGTACGACCCCAGCTACACCTACGGGTATCAGCCAGGTTATCCCTGGCAATAGACCAACTTAGGCCGCCTAAACTTGGGGGAGTACGTATTTGCCACCGACATTACATTCATGTTCACACACACTCATTGCAAGATGTCGGTGCTCATACTCTTTCACTGTAATATCCATGCTAGTGTATTTTCTTTTTCCTGCTTTCTTCTTGTGTGTTTAATAAACCTTAGAAAAACCAAAAAATTAGTAGTAATAATTAAAAAGAAAACCCAAAAATATTTCCCGTTCTTCTTTTGCTTGTTGGGAGCTTTCCCGTGTAAATAGTTTTTATTTCTTTCCTTTCTTTGGGGGTCGAGAAGACCATATTGAAAATGCTTAGTGGCTCTCATATGCATTATTGTTTATCTAACTTAGAGCCCATATTACTTGTCTTCTCTCTTGAATTGAATGCTTGCAGATTCCAGCTTAGTCCAATGCACGTGCACTCTTATTATTATTTACACCGTTCGGTCGTGCAAGTGAAAGGCAATAATGATGATATATGATGGACTTATTGGGATGAGAAAAACTGGTATGAACTCAACCTCTCTTGTTTTTGTAAATATGATGATTCATCGTTGCTGATTCAACTATTATGAAGTAAACATATTTGCAATGACATTTAGAGATTATAGTTGCTTGTGCCATGCTTGATTAGCTATGAGTTATAATGGTTTACCTTGAGTGCCAACATGCTATTAGAATGATTATGATATGGCATGATGGGATGGTATCCTCCTTTAAATGAATTGAGTGACTCGACTTGGCACATGCTCACGCATGTAGTTGAATCAAATCAACATAGCCTTCATGATATTTATGTTCATGGTGGATTATATCCTACTCATGCTTATATTCGGTGTAAATTAATTTTAATGCATGTTTACGACTGTTGTCGCTCTCTCGCTTGGTCGCTTCCAGGTCTTTTGCTAGCCTTCACATGTACTAAGCGGAATACTGCTTGTGCATCAAACTCCTTAAACCCCAAAGTTGTTCCATATGAGTCCACTATACCTTCCTATATGCGTATCTACCTGCCGTTCCAAGTAAATTTGTATGTGCCAAACTCCAAACCTTCAAATGAAATTCTGTTTTGTATGCTCGAGCAGCTCATGTGCAACTAGGGCTGCCTATATCTTCCATGCTAGGTGGGTTATTCTCAAGAGGAGTGGACTCCGCTCCTCATTCACGAGAAAGGGTTGGTAACAGGATGCCCAGTCCATGATCCAAAAGATCAAAGCAAATCAAAATAATTAAACAAAACTCCCCTTGGGACCCGTTGAATGTTGGAGGCACTCGTTGTTTCGAGCAAGCCATGGATTGATGCTTGTGGAGGAGGGGGAGTATAAACCTTTACCATTCTGTTTGGGAACTGCCTATAATGCATGTAGTATGGAAGATACAACCATCTCATAGTTGTTGCGTTGAAAGTGAAAGTATGCCGCTCAAAATATAATTTATCTCTATTTCAAAATTGAGCTCTGGCACCTCTACAAATCCCTGCTTCCCTCTGCGAAGGGCCTATCTATTTACTTTTATGTTGAGACATCACCCTTCTTATTAAAAAGCACCCGCTGGAGAGCACACTGTCATTTGCATTCATTATAATTGGTTTATATTGGGTATGACTTGATGGATCTCTTTACCATGAATTACAATGTTTAGTCAGTCCTTGATCTTTAAAGGTGCTCTGCATTTATGTTTTATGGTCTCGAAAAGGGCTAGCGAGATACCATTTCGTTATATCATGTTATGATTATTTTGAGAAAGTGTTGTCATCCGAGTTTTATTATTATGGCTCGCTAGCTGATTATATTATTGATATGAGTAATTGTGAGACCTACGTGTTATTGTGAGTATGGTTAGTTCATAATAATTGCTGAAACTTGAATGCTGGCTTTTCATGTTTACAACAACAAGAGCAAACAGAGTTTGTAAAGTTTTCTTTTTCTCTTTCAGTTTGTCAACTGAATTGCTTGAGGACAAGCAAGGGTTTAAGCTTGGGGAGTTGATCGTCTCCGTCGTATCTACTTTTCCAAACACTTTTGCCCTTGTTTTGGACTCTAACTTGTATGATTTGAATGGAACTAACCCTGATGGACGCTGTTTTCAGCAGAATTGCCATGGTGTTGTTTTATGTGCAGAAAACAAAAGTTCTCGGAATGACCTGAAACTCCACGGAACACCTTAGAATAAATAATAAAAAATCCTCGCCGAAGATGATGACCAGGGGGCCCACACCCTGTACACGAGGGTGGGGGGCGCGCCCCTCCCCCCTGGGCGCGCCCCCTACCTCGTGGGCCCCCTGGATGCCCTCCGACGCCAACTCCAACTCCATATATTGGATTTCGGGGAGAAAAAAATTGGAGAGAAAGTTTCATCGCGTTTTACTATACGGAGCCGCCGCCAAGCCCTAATCTCTCTCGGGAGGGCTGATCTGGAGTCCGTTCGGGGCTCCGGAGAGGGGGATTCGTCGCCGTCGTCATCATCAACCATCCTCCATCACCAATTTCATGATGCTCACCGCCGTGCGTGAGTAATTGCATCGTAGGCTTGCTGGACGGTGATGGGTTGGATGAAATTTATCATGTAATCGAGTTAGTTTTGTTAGGGTTTGATCCCTAGTATCCATTATGTTCGAAGATTGATGTTGCTATGACTTTGCTATGCTTAATGCTTGTCACTAGGGCCCGAGTGCCATGATTTCAGATCTGAACCTATTATGTTTTCATGAATATATGTGTGTTCTTGATCCTATCTTGCAAGTCTATAGTCACCTATTATGTGTTATGATCCGACAACCCCGAAGTGACAATAATCGGGATACTTCTCGGTGATGACCATAGTTTGAGGAGTTCATGTATTCACTATGTGCTAATGCTTTGTTCGGTTCTCTATTAAAAGGAGGCCTTAATATCCCTTAGTTTCCAATAGGACCCGCTGCCACGGGAGGGTAGGACAAAAGATGTCATGCAAGTTCTTTTCCATAAGCACGTATGACTATTTACGAATACATGCCTACATTACATTGATGAACTGGAGCTAGTTACATGTCACCCTATGTTATGATGTTACATGATGAACCACATCCGGCATAATTATCCATCACCGATCCGGTGCCTCGAGTTTTCCATATCTGGTTTACGCTTATTTACTTTTCCGTTGCTACTATTACAATCACTACAAAAATACCAAAACCATTACTTTTGCTGTCTTTACTTTTGTTACCGTTACCACCACTATCATATTACTTTGCTACTAAACACTTTGCTGCAGATACTAAGTTTCCAGGTATGGTTGAATTGACAACTCAGCTGCTAATACTTGAGAATATTCTTTGGCTCCCCTTGTGTCGAATCAACAAATTTGGGTTGAATACTCTACCCTCGAAAACTGTTGCGATCCCCTATACTTGTGGGTTATCAGACCCCACTTAACAGTACGGTTGTTCCTATGACTCAACAAATAAGAAAAGGAAACAACCAAACAACTAAGTCTTCGCGCTCCATAGTCTTCACACGATGTCTTCTCATGTCATAGTCTTCAATGTGAATATCTTCACATACCACCATTGTCTTCAATGTCTTCATACATTTTTAGGGGTCATCTCCGGTAGATAAACCGAATCAATGAGGGACTACTACCTGTGTTATCCTGCAATTGTCACAAACACATTAGTCCCTCAACCAGGTTTGTCATCAATACTCCAAAACCAACTAGGGGTGGCACTAGATGCACTTACAATCTCCCCCTTATTGGTGATTGATGACAAACTGGTTGAAGTTTTCAACGGGGATAAAAGTATGTGAAATTGTAAAGGATAAAGGTGTTGTCTTCATAAGTAGCAAAAGGCTCCCCCTGAAGATGTGCATATAAGTAATTTGCTTTTGGAATGCAAATGCACATGGCAGGTTGTACTTATGGAGATCCTTTTCAAATTATGAAGACAATTCATCAATGCATGAATTGATATAACGAAGATAATGACATGCATAATGAAAAATGGACGTCTGCAATATGACTAAGTGCAGGTTTATCATCGCACATGCGGAATTTATCATCGCATCACAGAATAGCAGAAAACGTAGCAGACGACCATCAAGTTTAAGTGTTACAACTCAAAGAACCAAATGTATCAAAAGCGTGAGTTGTAATCACTAGGCAAAATATAAAGCAACCGCCCATATGGACCCGCTTGAAGACTATCAACTCATATGCTTCTCCCCCTTTTGTCAGTAAGGACCAAAAAGGTTTGAAGACATAGTGCCTCTACTCGTTCCCAGAATGATTAGGTGAAGCAGCAGGGTCGTCGTTGGCATTTGGTGGTGCAGAAGAACTTGGTGCAGTGTCGATACACGCCGAAGTTGGAGGTGGTGAGGTAGCATCATCTTGGTCATCTATGACTCTGGCATTCACCGTTGCAGTTGAGGAGGAATAGTCAGAGTCTTCAAGAGAGGGAGTCTGACGCAAGACATCATTCCTTGGAGGAGTGGAGTCAAACTTGAATCTTTCAGTGAAGCCATCGTCTTGAAGATCTGCTTCAGCACTCAACAATGTCAAACTCTTCCATGACCTCTGACAGGTTTCATGAGTGACAAAGGCATTCTTGGTGGCAAGGTTGCGAATGCGATTGACATCCACCAAGAGGCTTTGCATCTGTCACTTCAGCCAGTAGTGATGCTTATCCTGTTTCTGATGCAGGGCAACGAGAAGCTCTCGGTCATTGAGAACACGAGATCTCTTCCGAGGCCTTTGAGCAATAGTGCTTTCAGTGGCTTCAGTTTGAGCACGGTGAGGTAAGCGTGTATTGCCAGCCAAAGGATAAACACGAGTGACTGCCTGGACTCCTTCAATGGGCTGTGTGAAGCTTTGGTGATCAGCATTGTGAAGATAAATAGGCTCCTTGGCAGGCTCTGGGTATATGGCTTCAACTGAGATATCAACCTCAGGCAAAAAGATCAGATGGTTGCGAGCAGAAGGCTGATAGTTGACAGCAGAATGAAGCTTGATAAGGCACATAACCCATGGAGCGTAGAATTTCAGTCCAAAGAGATCAGAGCCTGATGCAGCCAATTGCCTGATAAAGAAGTCTTGAGCATTGAAGCTGATGCCATTGAAGATATAAAAGACCAATGTCTTCATTGCTCCGTCAAGCTTCGCTGCAGAAGAATGTCCTTTGACAGGGCATAGAGTTCGCCTGATGATATGATAGATAGTGCGGGCCAGATACTCTAGTTATTTAACAAAGAACTCTCTTGGGTATTCAGCGTCGCGTGGCAGAGGCTTCATCATGCTCAGCATTTGGCTCATGTTGGGATCTGGCTTCTGAAAGATGCTCTCCAATGCATTGCGGTGAGGCTGACAACCAGGTTCATATAGTTCACCTAGAGTGGGCAGACCAGTGAGCTCAATAATTTCAAGAGCTGTAGCTTCATGGTGTATGTTGCCTATCATCCACTCAAGGACCCATGTCTTTGGATCCCTGTTGTAGCCGCGAATGTGGAGGGTAGCATAAAATTGTAGCAGAAGCTCTTCATTCCAATGCTCCTTATCAGTCACAAAGTTCAGCAATCCAGCATCACGGAAGCAGTCAAGGGCTTCTTCTAGGCAGGGCAGACCAGCAATGGCTTCACAGTCAAGACACATATGAGGGAAGATGCGCCCTTGATCATAGAGAACACATGATAGTAGCTGCGCTGCTGATAGCTCCAGAACCGATAAGATGAAATCCTTGGATTGGAATAGGGATTCTTGGCACTATCAAAGAATGTGTTGTGTGCAATGAAGCCATTTGCATTGAATGACCCCGGTGAAGTTGCAGTACTTGGAAACCTGGGCAACCTTGGCTTCGGCTTCTGGACCTGAGGCCTGTGCTCGACATGATAGTCAAATTGCGGACCAGCAACAGGTGGAGGAACCAGAATGGGCCATCTGACAGTAACCAACTGACCACGATTGAATGCTTGCTCAATGGTGTGTGGCCTTGGAGGCGGTACATGAGCAGTGGCATTGACATTAACGTCAGGCTGCAGATTTGCTTCAGGTGCAACATAGGCTTCAGGTGCAATCACTTCGGGCACCACATTAACTTCAGGCGCCACATTAGCTTCAGCTATGACAACGTCATTGGCTTTCGTGTTGGTGGTCGCCTCAATGTTATCAACCTCCACTCGAGTAGCTGGAGGGTCGGACACGTTCACCTCGAGAACAACTTCGGGGTTGGTTGGGGGTGTAGCAACACGTTCTTCTTCAACTCTTGGTTCTGCTTGTTCATCGGCTTGGCTTCAGACTCGGGGACGTTCGCAGTAGGAGAGGCTTCAGGAAATACTTAGCGTGATACTGATTGGCGCTCTTCTCCTTCTGGAACACTCGAAAGAGTGACTTGTGGCCTTGGTCCTTTGCGAAGCCTGTGAAACGCTGGCGACGCTTGTGGAGATGGAGTTGTCTGGGCCACAAAGTCTTCGTCTTCGTCACGGGGGGAGTCTTGAGGGTGATCAGCCCATGAATCATCCTGAGCGATTGGCGTCAAGGGACGACCAATGCTGATGAGTTCGATGTTCGTGAGAACAGGCGAGGATACCACATTGTGCTCGATCTGAGGAAGGACTTCATCATATTCTACATTGTCTTGGTGACCAATGTCTTCAACTACGGTAGGGTTGACAACTGGAATGTCTTCAGCTTCAGGAGCCTCTGGGGAAGCAGGCTCATGAACTATCAAACGACGCTCTTGTTGTGCAGATGCAGGACGAGCAACAGAAATTGGCTCGACGACAAGGGGCTCTGTGGGCGTAGCCCGATCTTTCTTCTTGGTTTTATGCTTCTTGGTAGGTGGAGCATCGCAGTGGTGTTCTTGGTCTTGCTCTTTCTGGCTTTGGCTTCAGCTGCCCTTGTTTTCTGAAACTCTGAAGCCACTGTGGGGACCATAGGCTTCACGCCTGTCATACTAGCGGGGAAGACAATGCGAGGTTCTTCCCGCCTGGATGTATCAGCTTGGTTCATAGTAGGCTTCTTCTGCTTGGCAACCATCTTGGGGTCGATGCCAGGACGCCCAAGTGCCTTGCGCTTCTCAGCTTCATTGTAAGCTTGAACACACTTTGCAGCCAGATGCTTCATTCGCTCTCGAGAACCTTTGGCTTCATCATGTTTCTTGTGAAACGCCTCCTTGAGCTCATGCAACATTGTCTTGAAGTTTTGGACGTCCGTCACACTGAGCTTGGCCATATGCTTCTTGAACTGAGCCTTTTCATAGTCCATCTTGTGCTTCAGTTCAACGATTTTCTGAGCTAGAGTCAGCTCACGTGCAATGGCTCCATGGAAGGAGACACTGAGGCCAATGGGGAGTTGCAGATCATCAAAGCTGAGATTGGGGGTGTCAAACCACTCATCAATGAAATTGTTCAATACTTCCACGTCAAAGAGAGGCAAATCATTGAAGATTTCCGCCTCTTGCTTGCTCTTTATCAACAGCTCAAGAGCATCATCAGCAAGATCGTCGTCACTCGACAAATCATTGGCGTCGTTCTCATTTCTTAGAACAACAGCAGGAGTCAGTGCTTGACCAGTGGTGTGCATGGGCTTTTTCTTCTTCTTCTCAGACTTGGAGATGCGTGAGAGATCTTCAGACTGCACACTTGGTGCAGGAGGAGCAGTGGCCAGAGGCTTCGTTCTCGAAGCTCTTGGTGCAATGGAAGGCTTCGAAGCCTTGGGTTTCTTCAGCTTCTTGGGCTTCGGTGGTGCAGGCGCTTTGTCATAATCAGCGTCATCTGCAGAATGATCCACGACAGTCCCTTGAACCATAATGTGAGTGATGAGACCTTCTAGGTTGTAGAAGGGCCCAACAAGATTGGGTTCAGCTTCGCGTGTGCCATCGGCATGAGGAGCAGAGGGACCTAGGTTGAAGTCTAATCCCCGCGACTTCTTGTTCTCTTTGGCCGAGTTCTTGGCAAACTGAAAGTTGTGCTTGAACAGATTGTCGTCGCAACACCATAGCAGCGAAGATGGGTCAGCATCAGCAGGCTGTGGTCCACGGACCATGCAAGGGTAGAAGCCTTGATCAATGGCTTCAGCTCTGGACCTGGGTGGAAGATTTTTGTACAAGATGTCTCCCCAGGGTCGCTTGATGGCATTCTTTTCAGCATATTCCTGGGTCACGAACCTGTACTTGAACCATTGTTCTGCCCAATATCTTCGAATCCATTGGATTCGCGTTTTGCGCTGATTGTAGTCCTCCTCTGGATCTCTCTTGTATAGCTCATAGAGGTCAGGTGGCAAATCTCTTGATGTTCCCCCACGGTGCTGTCTGCCTCCCTTCCTTGCTGACTTATCTGTCGCCATGAAGTTCAGACTGAATGGCTTCAACACTGTCAAAGGCTTTCATCTGCTGGTCGACAGAACTGCCGGAGAGTTGATATTATCTTTGTCGAATTCGCAAATGAATGCAGACTATGAGAACCAAGGGATTCTCCCACGGACATGTACCTGTGACAGCATTAGAGATGCGAGGGAAGGGGAAGATGTCGTATGCATTCTAAGAAGATTTTGAAGATAAATTAGTTTAGAAGACATTGACCTCATAGCGCGAAGACATTCACTTATATGTTGAGAGTTGGTTCCAGATTTGTACGAATCCAAGAATAGGTACAATTGAGGAATCTAACCACATGTGAAGCATAAGTGAATATACTAGGCATCATATGAGATGCAGAACAGGATAGATCCAAATTTGTGGAGGCAGAAACCACTTTTGGTAGTAAGGATGAATCTATAGGATCAAAAAGACAGTAAAAAAAGAGGGTTTTAATTTACCACACGATTAACTGCTAGACGGAGTAGAAGATGAGGCCGAGCAGTTCGATCTTCCATGCCCTAACTTGGCGACGGAGGACACCTACGGCGATGGCAGAGAAGACGATGTCCGCGGCCGGCGTGAAGACGGCGTCGCAGAGGTTGCGGCAGCTAAGCGCTTAGTCGCCGGCGTCGTTGAGAGCTAGCGGTGGCACTAGGGTTTGTCGAGGTGGAGAGGTGGAAGAAAGATTTTGAACGCGATTGGATGTGCATTTATAGGGAAAGGGACGGCACAACCGCAATTCGCAGTGCCTGGCGGTTCACATCCCGAGGACACGTGGCGAACATGCAACACATTGGGAGTTGTTCCATGTTCCCACGCACGCCTGGACTGTCGGGTGGTCGTTCCGGCTACTCCGGGTTTCAGGCAATAAGAATTGAGCATTTAAAACAGATTTAATGTTTGTCTCTGTATCTTCTGCTGACAAGGACGCAGAGAAGACATTTGACGGTTTCAATAGAATGCATATGGTTTGGATAGATAGAATTGAGAAGAAAGCATAGAGAGGTTAGGGTCCGATCACATTCACTTAGTCCAAAAGATTCAAATGAGAAGACATAGCTATAAGTGAATCTTTGAGAGGACAGAACACTAATATATATATATATATATATATATATATATATATATATATATATATATATATATATATACACACACACACACACACACACACACATATATATATCGAATAAGACCAAATCAACATTATGAAGATAAAAATGAAGACATGTTGATATCTAAGACAAACCAAATGCGAAGACTTAGCAAATATAACGCCATGAGAACAACACTTCAAAAGAAGAATTTGGGGGTGGCATTACCCACCGTATAGGAAGTATTAGACCCAGACACGACACACAATTATCGTGGCGCTCCGAAGTCAAATTCCGCATTAATGTATTCACACTCAGAGAGTAAGTCTTCATTGACTGAAGACATACATTACTTTGTGTGTTGCACATCTAAGTCATCAACATACATAAGTGTTAGGATGTGTGCCTGATCACAGGACATTCGAGGATTCCAAGATATTTAACTCACACCGCAACTTGCAAAACCTTTTCTCATCCAAGGGCTTTGTGAAGATATCTGCCAATTGCTCTTCAGTGTTGACGTGTATGATATCAATATCTTCCTTCATGACATGATCCTTGAGAAAGTGATGACGAATTTCAATGTGCTTTGTCTTTGAGTGCTGAACTGGGTTGTTGGCAATCTTGATGGCGCTTTCATTGTCGCAGTAGAGTGGTACTTGTTTTAGATGGATGCCATAGTCCTTGGGAGTTTGCTTCATTCATAGAAGCTGAGCGCAACAAGATCCAGCAGCAATGTATTTAGATTCAGCAGTGGAGAGTGATACACAGTTCTGCTTCTTTGAAGACCAATAGGCAAGTGATCGTCCCAGAAAGTGACATGTGCCTGATTAGACTTGCGATCCACCTTGTCACCAGCATAATCAGCATCCGAGAATCCAACTAGATCAAACTCTGAGCCCTTTGGATACCATAATCCTAGTGTTGGGGTGTAAGCCAAATATCGAAGAATTCGCTTCACAGCTAAGTTATGCGATTCCTTTGGTGCCTCTTGGAATCGAGCACACATGCAAACACTAAGCATGATATCTGGCCTAGATGCACATAAATAAAGTAAAGAACCAATCATGGAGAGGTATACCTTTTGATCGTACTCTTTACCATTGGCATCAGGACCGAGATGACTCTTGGTTGGCATTGGTGTCATATAACCTTTGCAGCCTTGCATTCCAATCTTCTTCAGGCAATCTTTGAGATATTTCTCTTGATATATGAAGATGCCATTGCTTTGCTGACGAATTTGAAGACCAAGGAAGAACTTCAGCTCACCCATCATGGACATCGATATTGCTCTTGCATCATGTGTCCAAACTCATCCTTGTATTTCTGGTTGGTGCGGTAGAAGATAATGTCATCCACATATATTTGGCATACAAACAGTTCACCATCATATGTCTTCGTGAAGAGTGTGGGATCCAGGAACCAGGTTTGAAGCCTTTGCTCTTGAAGTCTTTGAGTGTGTCATACCAAGCGAGAGGGCTTGTTTGAGGCCATCTGATTGCCTTGTTTAGCTTGTACACCATATCGGGATGTTTTGGATCTTCAAAGCCGGAGGTTGTGCAACATACACTTCTTTTTCAATCTTGCCATTGAGAATGCACTCTTCACATCCATTTGATACAGCAGGATGTTGTGATGATTTGCATAGGCTAGCGGTATCTAATAGCTTCAAGCCTAGCCACGAGAGCAAATGTTTCATCAAGTCAATCCTTGACTTGAGTGTATCCTTGAGCAGCGAGGCGTGCCTTGTTTACGACAACTTGACCATGCTCATCTTGCTTGTTGTGATATATCCATTTTGTGCCTATTATGTTATGCTTGCGGGGTCGGGGCGCTTGACAAGTTCCGAGACATTGTTCAGCTTGAACTGTTGAAGCTCTTCTTGCATAGCTTGAATCCATTCAGGTTCCATGAAGGCTTCAGCAACTTTCTTGGGTTCAGATATTGAGACAAATGCAAAGTGCCACAGAAATTTGCTAGCTGTGTTGCTCTTGAACGAGTGAGTGGACCAGGCGCATTGATGCTATCAATTATCTTCTCAATCTGTACTTCATTTGCAACACGAGGATGAACCAGATGAAGATTTTGCTCTTGCTGATCATTGTCATCGTTAGGAGGATTGTCTTCGGGATGAGCACAGTCTTCAGGTTGATTGGGTGCAGAAATGATAAGTTCCTCTTCATGTTGTGCTTCATTTGGTATGATTTCTCCAGTTCTGTAGGACCTTGAAGTATGTCTAGAGGGGGGGTGATTAGACTACTTGACCAATTAAAAACTTAACCTTTTCCCAATTTTAGACTTTGGCAGATTTTAGCTATCTTTGAACAAGTCAAGCAATCTTCACACAATTCAAGCAAGCATGCAAAGAGTATATAGGCAGCGGAAAATAAAGCATGCAACTTGCAAGAATGTAAAGGGAAGGGTTTGGAGGATTCAAGCGCAATTGGAACACGGATGTTTTTATCGTGGTTCCGATAGGTGGTGCTATCGTACATCACGTTGATGGAGACTTCAACCCACGAAGGAGTAGCAGTTCTTGAGAGTCCACGGAGGGCTCTGTCGTGGTTCTAAGTTTGTGATATAATGGGGGTAGGTATGGAGAGGCAAGATCCTAGCTATGGAGTAGTTGTATCGCAAAGGGATTTACGAGTTCAGGCCCTTCTCGGAGGAAGTAATAGCCCTCGTCTCGGGCCGGAGGCGGTCGATTGGATTATATGCGTATGGAGTTACGAGTGCGAACCCTCTACCCGGAGGGGTGGCTTATATAGAGTGCGCCAGGGACCCCAGCCAGCCCACGTAGTAGAGGTTTAAGGTGCGTTAAAGCTAGGCGTTCTTGGTAGCGCCTTACATAAAGTGCCATTAAGGTCATAAAGACTATTTAACTACAGACCGTTCGGGTGCAGTGGCTCTTGGACTCCTAGTGGTCGAGTGGGTCTTCATAGTCGAGTGTCTTTGAATCATCGAGTGGAAGCCTACCAGGTCGATTGGCGGGCTGCTTCTCTTGTGAGTGTCCTTGTGGAGGTACCTTTGGGCAGGTCTATGACCCTACTCCGGTACATGACTTCATCATTAGCCCCGAATGGATCGAGGTTTGAGTGAGGAAGGAGTTGATAATCTTTCCGACCTGTTCTTCGCATTGTGAGTCGTCTTACTCGGATCGGCGACCTTTTAGTGATGGCATCAACTTCTTTTTGATCGCCTTGATCCATTCTTCACGCTTGTCGAGTGAACTTTTGAACACGAGGATTTCGGCGACGGATCGGAGGAAATCTGTTGTCTGACGAGTTGCTCTGCGGTTAGCGGATTTCGCGGGATCCGAATTTTGGGAAGCGCGCGAAGCGGCAAAAACCGCGGCACTTGGATGGGATAAGACGATGGCGCCTCGATCTTGGCGCCGCCTTTTTCGCCACGTATCGTGCGCGGCGCTATTCGGGGATTGCGGCGGATTGCTCAGGCCTACCGGTCAGCCACTCGAAGCGGCCCCATATAAAGCGTTGGGTGGGCATTTTGAGCAGTCGTCCTCGAACTTCTCCTCTCTCTCCTCCAAAACTTTCTCGCAGCGCTCTTCGTCATCGGCGCGAAGCTTGGTACTTGTCTCCAAAGCGATCATGGTGAAGGAGAAGACGCAGCCACAGAGCAGGTGAAGAAGGCGGTGGCGAAGGCCAAGGGAGAGCGCCCGGTCAGGCGGCTCCTCTTCATGATCCAAGCTGCCGCAGGCTGGGTCAAGGAGATTGGATCCGCTCGACCATCACCGAGAAGGATCTCACCGATCGGCCAATGAAGGACTGATCCCCATGGGTCGGCGAGGCTTCCGACACGGAGTGGCAACCGCAACTGAAGAGGGTGAGTCGTCCTCCGGCCACCCACGAGATCGGGGTTTTCTCTGCCGCCAAATCCTTTTTCCGGGGTTTTGAACTTTTTGGGCGCAACTCCATCATTTCCTCAAACTCCATTGTCTATCTTGCTTGCTTCGTTTATATCGAGAAATTTCTTGGGTTGTCGACCGCACTAGGGTCTCTTCAAGCACATATTCACTGTCGCTCTCAGACGGTGAAGAAAACGAGCCGAATGACGAGAGGACCCAAGTAATCAAATGTGTGGGGACTCGGGGTCCGAGATGAGGGGAAGAGCGCCTTTCCAGCTATGACTCTCCCGACTCGGTTAGAGGTGGCGATCGACCTGGTTTTATTGCCAAGACCAGCCGGCCTTGAGGCGATCGACCGGGCTCCCTCCTTTCTCTATGAGTCGAGTGAACAAGCCATCTTCCCTGAAGGTGTTACGGAGGAGAAGGCCCAAGTAAAGCTGCTGATGGGCGTGTAGTCCAGCTTATTCGCGATGGGGTGACCGGCATGGATCTCTGGAGGTTTTTCTCCGGCGGCGTATTCAGCCACTCCAATACCGAGGACATCCGATGTGGATGTACTGCAGTGCGGATGATACCACTCGGGTCCATCCGGAGGAGGTCGATGGCGCCATACCGAGAAGTGGATGACTGCCATCACGAAACAAGGACAATCCTCGCGGAGCTAGGAGGATTCCACCACTCGACGAGTTACCAACCGGACAAGGTATAACCGCTTATCTCCGATCGTGATTCTGCTGCATTCATTCTGTTTTGATGCCAATTCGTCGACTGACTTTCACCTTGTTTTGTTGTCTTCTAGGTCACCACCGAGATGTACTCGATGCCCAACGGGGCGCAGGAAACAACCGAAGAAGAAGAAGGAAGTGGAGGTGAAAGTCCGGAGGAATGGGAGTCCAACGGCGAGGAGGATGAGGAGGATGATGGCTCGATGATGAGGAGGAGGAGGAGGACGAGGAGGAAGGCGTCGATCGTCCTCGCTCGGAGGAAGGTCAAGTTGACGCCTTACCCAGCGGCGGGCGCGGTAAAGCTGTTGTGCCCACGGGCGATCGACGGGTTTACCTAGGACAACTTCTCCAGCGCCCGGTGAGAAACCGCCAAGCAACCTCGGCGGCGTCGTCAAAGCCGGGCGAAGGCCCTGCCCAAGATGCGAATGGTCATCCCCACCATCTCCGGGTAACCAACAGAACCTTGTATTTCCTTTTTCAACATGAGTCAACTTTTGGTCGACTTGATGGTGATCAGCCGACTCTTGAAATCTGGCGCCGCTACCTCGAGACTTCAGCCAAGCACGAAGATCGGAAATGGAGGATCTGCCACTTCAACCTTGGTAAGATCTACGAGGTTTCGCTTTTAGTCGATTGGAGATTTTAGTCGATTGGGCTTCCATGTTTATACGGATCTCTCTTGTAGTTCCGCCTCCGTCATTGATCTCCCGATGATGACGAGGAAGCGCCATTGAGGAAGAGGAGGAACAAGAAAGTGCCCTCTTGGCAAGGCTGCTCAAGTCACTGCGATTCTGAGGCGCTGATTTCGAGGAGGCAACCCCACTCGGACTTCTCAGATCTTCGTTGTACACGACAAGTGCCCGACCCACTTAATCGATTGCTGATCCACCATCTCTCTTTGCTACACACCACGTCCGGAAGACCAAGTAAGTGCTGCTAAGGAGGCCATCGCCAGACGGGGATCATGATGGAGCGGTGAAAGCGGCCCGAGAGGCTAGTCAGCGGCCTATGATGCTAGTTCAGCTCTCGAGCAATGTCCAAGTAAGTCGATCGTTGCTTGCTTTGTTAGGATATGCTACCTGAAACTGCTTCCTTCTGGAGATTTCCATATCTGTACACCCACTGGGTGTGTGTGTGTCGATTGAACTTTTGTGGGGGCACGCTGAGTGCACCCACCGGGTGTAGTCCCCGAGACTATGGTCGACCGCGTGCAGTCGGCTATAGTATTTATGCTGTGATCTTCTTTACTCGACCTGGACGGACCAAGTCGAATGGAACCATAAACCGGTGGGGCACGCTAAGTGCACCCACTGGGTGTAGTCCCCGAGACTATGGCCGACTGCGTGCAGTCGACTATAGTCTACATAACTGTTTTTTTTTACTGCGGCTGACCGCTGACAATTAGCCATGTTTTTAGAATCATAACATTTTTGCCTCTTTTGGTCGACTGGTCGAACCAAATTGGTAAACCAGTGGGGGCACGCTGAGTGCACCCGCTGGGTGTAGTCCCCGAGACTACTGTCAAATGTTTTGATTCGACCGTAGTCTTAGAAATGCTACTATTTTTCCTTAGTCACTCGGAAGTGATCTGCCTTTGATGTCTTTCGTTGGTTGACTCTTTGTAGAAATCTTGCGAGCTTGTGGCTCGCTATACTGAGTTAGAGAAAAAGCAGATCCAGCTCAACCTTGATTTGAAGCTTGCTCAGGAGAATTTGCAGAAGGCAAAGGATGAAGCAAAAGGTATGGCTGGTGAGAATTTTTGACGACTGCCTTTGTTTTTCTGCTCATTCTCAACTCTGTTCTCATTGTTGCTTTGTAGATAAACTGGAAGAGACTTTGAAGAACAAGGACCTTGACCTTGCAGAGGCACAGAAGGGGGCTTTGGAGAAAACAAAGCTCGATGAAGAGAAGCTTGCCTCAGTCGACAAACTCGAAGATGAAAATGCCAAGCTGAAAGCCTCTCTTGATGCGGCTAACAAGGAAGTTAGTCGACTGAAGAACGACAAGGTTGTTACATCGACAAGGTTGGCTAACCGGCGGGGAAGCGAAACGACACGGAGATTTATCTTGGAGGGCTCGCCAAGAAGCTGTTTCTCATGCTTGAAGGTAATCTCTTTTATCCATTGTCTTGCTCTCACGGCTCATCACATGATCTTTATTTTGAGTCTGAGCTGTGTTTTAGAATTCTGCCAAAACTTTGAAGAAGAAACCAATCAGTGGAAACCAGCTTGGACCCCATCAACTCTCCCGTGAAGGACGGCTGCTATGAATGTGCTCCGATTGGAGTCTCGCGTTGCTAGCATGGTGGATTATCTTGCTCGACTGCAAGTTGCAGTGTCGCGGATCGACTCGACTCTCTGGCCAGAACAGACTCTTCAGAATGATCTTGAATCCTTGATGACTCGACCGAATGAGATTCCAAGTCGAGTGCAGGAATGGAAAAAGTCAGCTGCCAGGTGTGGTGCTGATGTTGCTCTATCTCTGGTTCGTGTCCACTGCAAAGAAGCGCAAGAGGACAAGCTGGTGTCTCTCAAGGTTGCCAATACCAGGAAGCACGACTTGAGATCTTTCATGGAGACTTTCATTGCTGCTGCTACCGTATTGTCGACGGAATCGACCTCGACCAATTTGTTGCACCTTCCAGTCCTCCACGGAGGAGTAAAAACTTCTAAGTCCCACTTTAAATTTGCCTCGGAATGCCGAGTGGTTTACGTAACGATAAACTTTAACGGGCTTAACGCTGAGCACCTTTGGATCCGTGGGGCGTTTATCCGAACTTGATTTTTCCTTTAACATGCTTTGTTTGCCTTCGAGAGAACTTTATTCTTCATTCGGAAGATATTCCGTTGAAATTCCAGTCAACTTGTGCTTCATCTATCCTGCAGGTAGAGATGGAACACAGACTGCGACTGACCTCGTCGTCCTTACGGATTGGGACGGACCGCACGTTGTACTTGTGGCGAAGCTCTGAAGGAGGAGGTAGCAGTCGACCTGCACCTCGTCGTCCTTGCGGATTGGGATGGACCGCACGTTGTACATGTGGCGAAGCTCCGAAGGAGGAGGTAGCAGTCGACCTGCACCTCGTCGTCCTTGCGGATTGGGATGGACCGCATGTTGTACTTGTGGCGAAGCTCCGAAGGAGGAGGTAGCAGTCAACCTGCACCTCGTCGTCCTTGCGGATTGGGATGAATTCCTTACTTAGGCGAGCACTTGGCCGCAACTAAGCCCCCGAGTGGGAGGCTTGCTCTTGACTCGGTAGGATTTTTATTACTTAGGCGAACGCTAGGTTGCAATTAAGCCTCTGAGTGGGAGGTTTGCTCTCCACTCGGTAGGATTTCTATTACTTAGGCGAGCACTGGGCTGCAGCTAAGCCCCCGAGTGGGAGGTTTGTTCTCCACTCGGTAGGATTTTTATAACTTAGGCGAGCACTGGGCTGCAGCTAAGCCCCCGAGTGGGAGGTTTGCTCACCACTCGGTAGGATTTTTATTACTTAGGCGAGCACTGGGCTGCAGCTAAGCCCCCGAGTGGGAGGTTTGCTCTCCACTCGGTAGGATTTTTATTACTTAGGCGAACACTAGGTTGCAGCTAAGCCTCCGAGTGGGAGGTTTGCTCTCCACTCGGTAGGATTTTTATTACTTAGGCGAGCACTGGCTGCAGCTAAGCCCCAGTGGGAGGTTTGCTCTCCACTCGGAAGGATTTCTATTACTTTGGATGTTCTGGTGAATCCTTGGGCTGTTGTAAGCCTCCCGAGTGGGAGGCTGGCTCGCCACTCGGTGAATTTTGAATACTTAGGCGAGTACTTGGACTGCAGCTAAGCCTCCAGGTGGGAGGCTGGCTCGCCACTCGGTGGGATTTTGAATACTTAGGCGAGTGCTTGGACTGCAGCTAAGCCTCCGAGTGGGAGGCTGGCTCGCCACTCAGTAGGATTTTGAATACTTAGGCGAGTACTTGGACTGCAGCTAAGCCTCCGAGTGGGAGACTAGCTCGCCACTCGGTAGGATTTTGAATACTTAGGCGAGTACTTGGACTGCAGCTAAGCCTCCGAGTGGGAGGCTGGCTCGCCACTCGGTAGGATTTTGAATACTTAGGCGAAGCGGATTCGCAGCTAAGCCCCGAGTGAGAGGCCTGGCTACTTTTCTGAAAGGATTTTTTTACAAACTTAGGCGAATCGGATTCGCAGCTAAGCCACCCACTGGGGGAAATTTCAACAAAAGGCAATAACAATCACTGGGAAAATTATAACATTCTTGTCTTAGATAAACAAACTACAAAAGTACTTTTATTACATCTCACCCGAGTGAGTTTTAAGTGTAAAAGGGGCGGAGCAGCTCCGCGTTCCAAGCTCGAGGCTCGTCGATCTGGCGATCAACGTTGTAGATATGATACGCTCCGTTGTGGAGGACTCTTGTGACGATGAAGGGACCTTCCCAAGTGGGAGCGAGCTTGTGTGGTTTCTGTTGATCCACTCGGAGGACCAAATCTCCCTCTTGGAAGGCTCGACTCTTCACATTTCTGGCATGGAATCGACGCAAGTCTTGCTGATAGATAGTCGAGCGGATCAGGGCCATCTCTCTCCTCTTCCAAGAGGTCAACTGCATCTTGCCTGGCTTGTTCCGCTTCTTCTTCAGAGTATAGCTCGACTCGAGGCGCGTTGTGAAGCAGGTCACTCGGCAGAACTGCCTCAGCTCCATAGACCAGGAAGAATGGAGTTCTCCCAGTCGACCGATTAGGAGTGGTCCTCAATCCCCAGAGAATTGATGGAAGTTCGTCGACCCAAGCTCCTGCTGCGTGCTTGAGATCACGCATCAGCCGTGGTTTCAGCCCTTTGAGAATGAGGCCGTTTGCACGTTCGCTTGTCCATTCGGCGAGGATGAGCCATCAAGCATAGTCGACCAGCGTGCCTTGAGAGGCGCGAAGGCTTTGAACTTGTCATTATCGAAGTTTGACCCATTGTCGGTGATGATGCTATCGGAACTCCATATCTGAATATCAACTCTCTGATGAAACCGATAGCGGTGCATGCATCGAGGTTCTTGATGGGCTTGGCTTGATCCACTTGGTGAACTTGTCGATTGCTACTAGCAAATGAGTGAAGCCGCTTCGCCAGTTCTCCACGGTCCAATCATGTCCAATCCCCAAACAGCGAAGGGCCAAACGAGTGGAATGGTCTTCAAGGCTGAGGCTGGCTTGTGTGACATGTTGGAATAGAACTGACATCCTTCACACTTGTCGACTATTTCTTTTGCCATTTCATTTGCTTTCGGCCAGTAAAATCCCGCTCGGTATGCTTTAGCCACAATGGTCCGAGAGGACGCTTGATGGCCTCAGGTCCCCGAGTGGATATCCTCAAGAATTATCTGACCTTCTTCTGGCGTGATACACTTCTGGCCGACTCGATCGCGCTTTCTCATACAATTGTCCCTTGATCACCAGTAAAGGCCTTGGATCGACGGACGATCCGTCGAGCCTCTTCTTCATTCTCTGGGAGCTCTTTCCTTAGGATATATGCGATGTACGGCACTGTCGATCGGGAGTGATGACCACAACTTCCATAATCAGGTCGACCACGGTGGGACCTCAACTTTAGTCGGATCATTGGCACTCTTTTGCTGCGGGGCTTCTTACGTGAAAGGATCCTCCTGCGATGGAGCATGAATGTGTTCCAAAATACATCACTGGAATGGCTTCCTCTTGGACCCTATCTTCGCCAAATCATCCGCAGCTTGATTTTTCGATCGGGTATATGATGAAGCTCTAACCCCTCGAATTTCTTCTCCAGACTTTCTCATTTGCATTACAATAACCTGTCATCGCTGGGCTTCGACATCCCACTCCTTCATTACTTGATTAACAACCAGATCGGAGTCGCCATAGACCATAAGGCGACGGACGCCGAGTGAAATGGCCATGCGCAATCCATACAGGAGTGCTTCATATTCTGCTTCGTTGTTGGAAGAATCAAAGTGAATCTGGAGAACATACTTGAGCCTATCTCCTCGGGGGGAAACCAATACAACCCCTGCACCAGGTTCAACATCTTGGAACCATCGAAAAACATAGTCCAGTGTTCCGAGTGAACTTGGGTTGGAAGCTGCTGTTCAGTCCACTCAGCGAGGAAATCTGCTATTGCTTGGGAATTGATGGCTTTCTTTGCCTCGAATTTGATATCAAGGGGAAGGAGTTCAATCGCCCATTTTGCCACTCGACCAGTCGCATCTCTGTTATGAAGAATTTCCGACAAAGGGGCATCGCTGACGACTGTAATGGAATGATCAGAGAAATAATGAGCAACCTTCTTCGTGGTCATATAGATCCCATAAACAAGCTTATGATAGTGAGGGTATCTTTGCTTTGACGGGGTCAGCACTTCAGAAAGATAATAAACTGGGCGTTGAACTTTGAAGGCTTTTCCTTCTTCTTCCCGCTCGACCGTAAATACAGTCTCGACGACTTGTCCAGTGGCTACAATGTAAAGCAGCAAAGGCTCTTTGCTGATTGGAGCAGCAAGCACCGGTTGGGTGGAGAGCAGAGCTTTGAGCTCTGCGAACGCTGCATCAGCTTCTAGAGTCCACTCGAACTTGTCTGACTTCTTCATCAGTCGGTAAAGAGGCAATGCCTTTTCACCGAGGCGAGAGATGAATCGACTTAAAGCGGCCAAGCATCCGATAAGTTTCGGACATCGTGCACACGCATGTAGGCGCTTCATTCAAGTATGGTGCCAACCTTTTCGGGTTAGCATCGATTCCTCGCTCGAAAACGAAAAACCGAGTAACTTTCCACCAGGAACTCCAAATGTACACTTTGATGGGTTAAGCTTGATATCATACCTCCTGAGATTGGCAAATGTTTCAGCAAGGTCAGTCAACAGGTCGGAACCCTTTCGTGACTTGACCAATATATCATCCATGTATGCTTCCACATTCCGACTGATTTGAGTGAGCAAACACTTCTGAATCATCCTCATGAATGTGGCTCCGGCATTCTTGAGACCGAATGGCATGGTGACATAACGAAACACCGAATGGAGTGATGAATGTTGTTTTAATCTCATCGGGTCCATCTGAGCGGATCGATGGTACCGGAATAGGAGTCTAAAAGACAACCTCTCACATCCCGCAGTTGAGTCGACTATTTGGTCGATGCGAGGAAGAGGGAAATGATCTTTTGGGCAGGCCCGACTGATATGCTTGAAATCGATGCACATGCGCAACGACTTGTCCTTCTTGGGGACCATGACAACGTTGGCGAGCCACTCGGAGTGGTAGATCTCTCGGATGAACTCTGCTGCTAAGAGCCGAGCCACCTCCTCGCCAATGGCCTTTCTCTTCTGGACGGCGGACCGCCAAGATACTCTTTAACGGTTTGAATTTGGGTCGACTCGTGGCGATGCTCAGCCAGCCCCACAGGTACACCCGGATGTCGTGAGCTTCCATGCAAAGATGTCCCAGTTCTCACGGAGGAACTGGATGGCGCTTCTTCCTATTTTGAGTCGAGTGTTGTTGAGATGTTGGTCGGAGCAGCATTGGGATCGGTCGGGTGAATGTGAACCTGTTTTGTCTCGCGGTCGATCAAACGCTGACTCAGTGGCGGGCTTCTTAGCTCGCAACAAATCACTCGGATCTGCAGTTTTCGATACTCTTGTAGCTCTACCATTGCCAATCGAGCATCGGCGATCTTAGAGCCTTTACGAAGCACTCTTCGCCCTCTTCCGATTGCCGTGATGCTTATCACGCCTTTGGGACCAGGCATCTTGAGTTTAAGATACACGTAACATGGTCGGGCCATGAAAGCGTGCATAAGCTGGTCTCCCGAATAGCATGATAAGCGCTCTGAAATCCACGACCTCAAAGGTCAACTTTTCTTTCGGAAATGCTTTGAGTCACCAAAAACTACATCAAGAGCAATTTGGCGAGTGACTCAGCCTTCTTTCGAGGATGACTCCGTGGAAGCTCATATTCTTGGTACTCGAGTGCGGACATTGGAATGCCCATCCTTTCAACGTCTCACGTATAATATGTTCAAGCCACTACCACCATCCATCGGGACTTTGGTCACCGAGTGCCTTCAACAACCGGGTCGACCACCAATGCTTGCCTCCGGGGGTGGCAATGTCGTCGGGTGATCGGGCGGTCGAATGTGATGGCGATGCAGGACCATTTCAGATAATTGGGAGTCGCCGAGCAACCAAGTTCACTTCTCGATTGATAACCTTCAATCGACTTTTGCTTCGGCGTCGGCAAAAATCATCGAGTGGAATTGACACGGGATATCCACCATCATCGCATCTCTGTCCTCAACTTTGTCATCTCCTTATCCTTATCCTTGAGCTGTTTCCCTTGGGCTGCTGAATCAAGAGTCGACATCGCCGAGTGGTATGTTTCGGGTAAATGAGTTTACCCTCTTCATCTTTCTTTGTATGAATATGGCATGGCAAATCCAACACGTCGTTTCCATCCTGGTCTTTCACTTTCTTGGGGTTCCAAGGACCCTTGAGTTTCCTTGAACTTTCACGGGGTCACGGCCAAGGCCTCTCCGGAGCCGCTGGCTCGGCTTTGCGCTTCGCTCCATTGGAATTTCCTCCGCCGCCTCATTGGCGGACGATTTATATTACCACTCGGGCCGATCCTCTTCTTCACCATTTGCATACTTGGTGGCAATCTCCATCATCCGACTCAGGGTCATATCTCCGGTTCGACCAAATTTCAAACTCAATTCTCTGTTCTTGACGCCTTCCTTGAAGGCACAGACTGCCTGGTGATCAGATACATTCTCGACTGTGTGATGCAAAGTGATCCACCTCTGGATATAATCTCTCAAAGTTTCACTCGACTTTTGCACACACGACTGCAACTCCGTCAAACCTGCTGGTCGCTTGCAAGTTCCTTCAAATGTCCTGACAAACACTCGGGCAAGATCTTCCCAAGTGTAAATACTGCTGGGTGCTAACTGATTCAACCACGCCCTGGCTGAACCCTCCAACATAAGAGGCAAATGCTTCATGGCTACCTCATCGTTGCCACCGCCGATCTGAACCGCCACTCGGTAATCTTCAAGCCAAGTGTCAGGCTTGGATTCTCCAGTGAACTTACTGACTCCAGTCGCCAACCTGAAGTTGGGAGGAATCACTGCGGCTCTGATGGCTCTGCTGAAACACTCTGGTCCCGAGACATGAACTCTGCTGCTGGAAGGAACGTCTCTATCGTGGCCGTCTCGGTGAGCTCTGTTCCTGTCGACCAAACCTGGAACGATAATAGATCTCGCATCAAAGCCTGGTTCCACGGGTCGATGGAACTCTTCTTCCACCTCTGTGTTGGCGTCGTCGTCCTGCTGCCGAGGAGCGTATGATCCACCCCTTGGGGGAGGAGTGGGCACTCGACGTCGATCTTTGCGATCGAATCGGTGCTCATACTACTCGCGGCCCTTGTATTGATCATCACGCCGGCCCCGACGTTCCTCACGCCTCGGGGGCGATCTCGGACTATGGGCCGACTGGACTGAATTCGCAGCGACGGATCGGCTGTGAACCCTGTTCTGCGACTGGGATACAACTTAGTTTTGATCTCCTGCCGCCCGGAGCAAATCCCTGATTTGCTGCAGACCTCTACCCGCCTCCGACTAGGAAGGCTGAATTGACTCTGATATACGGGCGACAGCTGCTAAATTCTGAATCGGAGTTTGATATACCTGAGTCGGCGGTTGAAAGAGCTGGCGTCGACTGGATTCTGGAACCCTTGGTCGCGTACGCTCGTCGAGTACTCGCTGAAGATTCTCGGTCGAGTCGCTCAGCCAGTTATTGGCGCGCATCCTCCAAGGCGCGAGCCTCGGGGGTTTCTCCAACGATAGGAGTGTGAAGTGCATCCATGTTCCGATGACGAAGCTCCTCCCTCTGGAGCGAAGTGAGGGGCTCGGGCAAGTACTCTTCGTGGGCTTGCACCGGATCGCCTCCACCGCCACCTTCGTTGGTGCGGGTGAACCCAGGGGGACTGCGTGGTCCATCGACCATCAGAACCTCTGCCGCCGGGTCACTGCTATCGCATTCGGACGTAGTCTCTACGGAGCCAGTCGAACAGGCCGTAGAGAGATTCGTTGGGCTCGATCGCCGCGACTTGGGGGATGGCCGACTGGCGGGCCACCGCTGAAGCCTCGACCGACCGGAACGCTTGCGCCGGTGGGAGACTGGGAGTGAAGACAGCTGTGACGCCCGGATAATTAGACTACAGTAATCCCACGTTAACGATGCCACGTCACTACAGTTACTGTTGTTAATCTCGCTTTAGTTCAAAACCGATTCAAATTCAAAAAATTGAATTAAAGGCAAACAACAAAAGTTTTCAAACATTAAAACTAAAATGTTCTAGGGGTGACAAATAATACATAGGTAATTGTGGTGGAGAAACCACACCTTTATAAAATGTTTAAGTACTATAAGATGAATAAAATAGCAGTCAGAACAATTAGTTAAATACCTTCTGTAATTAATAAAATGTCAAACTAATTTATTTGAGGACTAGGCTTTTTGTGACTATGGGCTAAGTTGAAATACTAATTGAAATGTTGCGTGTATATTTTACTAAAGCTAAAATAATAGGAAGCAAAACTAAAACAGAAAAGGTAGAAGAAGTATAAAAGGAAAATAGTAAAACAATAAGGAAAAGAAAGTCCTCCCCCGGGGCCAACCAGCCCAGCTGGCTACTCCAGTGGCCCGGCTGGACCGGCCCACCCCACCTCACCTACTAACCCCCCTGGAGACACCGAACCCTAGCCCACGAACATCACTCCCCCTCCCGCACGATTCCACCCGGTCTCCTCCTCGCTTGGATCTAGATCGGGTCACTGCCCCGACCCCGCCGACTCGCCCCTGCGCCCCATCATTGCCACCCGTCGCCGGAGCCCTTCCCCCGCAGGCGCCTCGCCGACCCAGCCGCGTTCACCGCTGCTCCTCGCGGCCTCGGCGAGCACGCCCAGCTTCGAGGACTGCTGCGCCCAGCGCCCCATGGCCGCACCAGGTCATGGCCGGCGCCTACCGGCGCGTGTGGGCGCTCGCCCGCAGCTCGTCACTACTCCCTCGCGCGCCTCGCCGATCCTAGTCGCCCTGCCCGACTACCTCGTCACCGGCAGCCCGCGCCGCGCCGGCCATCGGAGCAACTAGCCAGCACCACGAGCTCCTCCCGCGTGATGCCCACGTCGTTCTGCATCGTCTGCGTCCGCTCGTCGCCCCGCTCACTGTCGTCGCCTCGCCATCGCCGGACCTCCCCGTCTCACTGTCATATATGCTTAGATCTTTCCCCACCACATGATGCTTGCCAACCAAAGAGTAGGTTGGAATGAGAAGGAATACTACTGACTCTTGCATAAAAGTAAAAGATAGGCTCTTCACAGAGGGAAGTAGGGATTTGCAGAGGTGCCAGAGCTCGAAGCTTCTAAAATAAAGATGAAAATAATTTTGAGAGGCATGCTTTAATTGTTAACATAACGACCAAGAGTTCCCAATATCTTCCATACTAGATACATTATAGGTGGTTTCCAAACAGAAAGGTAAAGTTTTTACTCCCCCTCCACCTACAATCACACTCCACAGCTTGTCCGAAGCAACGGGTGCCGTCCAACTATAAACAATCCTAGGGGAGTTTTGTTTAAATTATTTGTGATTTTGTTTTTGATCTTTTGATCGTAGGACTGGGCATCCCAGTTACCAGCCATTTTCTCGTGAATGATGAGTGGAGTCCACTCATCTTGAGAATAACCCACCTAACATGGAAGATACTGACAACCCCTAGTCACTACACGAGCGATTCAGGCATACAAAACAGATTATTATTTGAAGGTTTAGAGTTTGGCACATGCAAATGTACTTGGAACGGCAGGTAAATACCGCATATAGGTAGATATGGTCGACACTCATGGAAGAAACTTGGTTCAAGGATTTTGGATGCACAAGCAATATTCCCGCTTAGTACCGATATTTTGGCTAGCAAAAGATTCTAAAAAGCAAGCACCACATGTTGGAGGATCCATAAAAATATAACTTCTATACAAATATACCCAACCATAACTCATTAAGTTGTCTTCCTTGTCCAACTTCAACTAATTCGATCAAGTTTGAAAATAATTAATGGGGCTCACAATCATAGAAGATGTCCAAGATAGTATATTTATATGTGAAATATCTCTTCCTTCAATATTCTTTCATGAATTGTTCAAGTGACCAATACTATGTTTGCTAACTTTCAATAAATTTACCACCTATACTCCTTAGATGTGAAGTCATTTCTCCCCATGGGATAAGCATATGAAGCATATATAATTTCATTTTTATGATATTTGATTCATTCAACCATTTACTCATGGGATATATAAGTGAAGCACGTGAGTAAATGACAAACTACTCCAAATGATATAAGTGAAGAACAATGAGTAGTCATATAATTATTTAGCTATGTGAGGACTCTCTCTCTCATTTAAGTATTTCAGATCTTAAGTACTTTATTCAAACAACAAGAAAAATAAAATAAAATGACATTGCAAGGATATCACATATCATGTGAAAAAGCAAAAACTTTGGTTCAACCAAAACTGATCGATCATTGTTGAAGAAGAAAGGTGGGATGCCAACCGGGCATCCCCAAGCTTAGATGCTCGAGACTTCTATATTAGCTAGGGATGCCTTGGGCATCCCCAAGCTTGAGCTTTTGTGTCTCCTTAATTCCTATCATATCGCGGTTTCCCTAAATCTTAAAAACTTCATCCACACAAAACTCAACAAGAACTCGCGAGATAGGTTAGTATAAACCAATGCAAAACCTTATCATTCTCTACTGTAGAAAATCACTAAAATTATCATTTGACATTGCATACTAAGTGCCTCTGCATATTTAATAGTCCTATCCTCAAATAGAATCATTAAACAAGCAAATATATGCAAACAATGCAAACATAACAACAATCTGTCTAAACAGAACAGTCTGCAAAGAATGCAAGCGGAATCATACTTCCATAACTCGCAAAAATCTGAGAAATTACCACACGGTAGAAAATTTGTTGTTACTCATTGAGTAAAAATTTCAAAATTTTATCATGTTCTGACATTTTTAAACAGTTCAGACAATGATAGAGAACTTTCTGTTTTCAAAACAGCAACATATGGACTTGAAAAATAAGCATGGTAAAGGCTATACTTGAACCTTTTTATTGAACTAAAAGATGCAAAACTTACTCTAAGTAAAAATAAGCAAATCCTAATAAAAGAAAATGACGCTCCAAGCAAAACACATATCATGTGGTGAATAAAAATATAGCCCCAAGTAAAGTTACCGATGAACGAAGACGAAAGAGGGGATGACATCCGGGGCATCCCCAAGCATAGGCTCTTGGTTGTCCTTCAATGTTACCTTGGGATGCCTTGGGCATCCCCAAGCTTAGGCTCTTTCCACTCCTTATTCCGTAGTCCATCAAAACTTTACCCAAAACCTGAAAACTTCACAAGACAAAACTTAGCAGAAAACTCGTAAGCTCCGTTAGTATAATAAAGCAAATCATTCACTTTGGTACTGTCAAGACAAGATTAATTATTTTTCTCACACGATGGCTACTGTACCCTATCATTTCCACAATTTATATTAAGCAATATAAGCCATATAAACTAGAAAACAAGCAAACTATGCATCGAAAACAGAATCTGTCAAAAACAGAATAGTCTGTAAAGATCAGACCAACAACCATACTTCTATTACTCCAAAAATTCTGAAAAATTAGGACAGCATTGAAAATTTGTATATCAATCATGCTTAAAAATTTAAGAATTTTATCATGCTCTAGTGAATTTAAACAATTCTGTGACTGGGTGCAAAGGTTTCTGTTTTTGGACAGAATTGAATCAACTATTATCCACACTATCCCAAAGGCTTTACTTGGCACTTTATTGAAACAGAAGCTATAAAACATGATTGCTACAGTAGCTTAATCATTTGAGCATGCAAAAACAGTAGGTAATGGTGTTGGGTTGTCTCCCAACAAGCGCTTTTCTTTAATGCCTTTCTAGCTAGTCATGGTGATTTCAATGATGCTCACATAAAAGATAAGAGTTGAAACATAATGGGAGCATCATGAAGCATATGACTAGCACATTTAAGTCTAACCCACTTCCTATGCATAGGGATTTTGTGAGCAAACAACTTATGGGAACAAGAATCAACTAGCATAGGAAGGCAAAACAAGCATGACCTCAAAACCTTCAACACATAGAGAGGAAACTTGATATTATTGCAATTCCTACAAGTATATATTCCTCCCTCATAATAATTTTCAGTAGCATCATGAATGAACTCAACAATATAACTATCACACAAATTATTCTTGTCATGATCTAAAAGCATAGAAATTTTGTTACTCTCCACATAGGCAAATTTATTATCATTCGGAATAGTGGGAGAAATTTCAAGGAAATAACTATCATGTGAGGTATAATCCAATTGAAAATAAAAATCATGATGACAAGTTTCATGGTTATCATTATTCTTTATAGCATACATATCATCACAATAATCATCATAGATAGCAACTTTGTTCTCATAATCAATTGGAACCTCTTCCAAAATAGTGGAATCATCATTAAATAAAGTCATGGCCTCTCCAAATCCACTTTCATAATTGTAACAATAAGATTCAACACCCTCCAAAATAGTGGGATCATCACTTCCTAAAGATCACACTCTTCCAAACCCACTTTCATCAATATAATCATCATAAATAGGAGGCATGCTATTACATAATAAATTTGATCATCAAAACTTGTGGGACAAAAAATATCATCTTCATCAAACATAGCATCCCCAAGCTTGTGGATTTCCATATCATTAGCATCATGGATATTCAAGAAATTAATACTAACAACATTGCAATCATGCTCATCATACAAATATTTAGTGCGAAACATTTTATAAACTTCTTCTTCTAGCACTTGAGCATAATTTTCCTTTCCATCATTTTCACGAAAGACGTTAAAAAGATGAAGCATATGAGGCAACCTCAAATCCATTCTTTAGTTTTCTTTTATAAACTAAACTAGTGATAAAACAAGAAACTAAAAGATTCGATTGCAAGATCTAGGGATATACCTTCAAGCACTCACCTCCCTGGCAACGACGCCAGAGAAGAGATTGATGTCTTCTATGCAAACTTCTTCTTGTAGACGTTGTTGGGCCTCCAAGTGCAGAGGTTTGTAGGACAGTAGAAAATTTCCCTCAAGTGGATGACCTAAGGTTTATCAATCCGTGGGAGGCGTAGGATGAAGATGGTCTCTCTCAAGCAACCCCGCAACCAAATAACAAAGAGTCTCATGTGTCCCCAACACACCCAATACGATGGTAAATTGTATAGGTGCACTAGTTCGGCGAAGAGATGGTGATACAAGTGCTATATGGATGGTAGTTATGGGTTTTTGAATCTGAAAGTATGAAAACAACAAGGTAGAAAGTAGTAAAAGTGAGCGAAAACGGTATTGCAATGCTTGGAAACAAGGCCTAGGGTTCATACTTTCACTAGTGCAAGTTCTCTCAACGATGATAACATAATTAGATCATATAACAATCCCTTCAACGTGCAACAAAGAGTCACTCCAAAGTCACTAATAGCGGAGAACAAACAAAGAGATTATTGCAGGGTACAAAACCACCTCAAAGTTATTCTTTCTGATCGATCTATTGGGCTATTCCTATAAGTGTCACAAACAACCCTAGAGTTGGTACTAAAATAACACATTAAGATACACATCAACCAAAACCCTAATGTCACCTAGATACTCCAATGTCACCACAAGTATTCGCGGGTTTGATTATACAATATGCATCACACAATCTCAGATTCATCTATTCAAACCAACACAAAGAAATTGAAAGAGTACCCCAAAGTTTCTATCGGAGAGTCAAGACGAAAACGTGTGCCAACCCCTATGCATAAGTTCACAAGATCATAGAACCCGCAAGTTGATCACCAAAACATACATCAAGTGGATCACGTGAATATCCCATTGTCATTACAGATAAGCACATGCAAGACATACATCAAGTGTTCTCAAATCCTTAAAGACTCACTCCGATAAGATAACTTCAAAGGGAAAACTCAGTCCATTACAAGAAGGTAGAGGGGGAGACACATCATAAGATCCAACTATAGTAGAAAAGCTCGCGGTACATCAAGATCATGCCAAATCAAGAACACGAGAGAGAGAGAGAGATCAAACACATAGCTACTGGTGCATACCCTCAGCCTTGAGGGTGAACTACTCCCTCCTCGTCATGGAGACTGCCGGGATGATGAAGATGGCCACCAATGATGGTTTCCCCTCCAGCAGGGTGTCGGAACGGGCTCCTGATTGGTTTTTCGTGGCTACAGAGGCTTGAAGTGGCGGAGCTACCGATCTAGGTTTCTTTTAGGGGGTTTCTGTATTTATAGGAATTTTTGGTGTCGGTTTCACGTCAAGGGGGGGGGGGGGGTCCATGAGTCAACCACAAGGTCGGAGGGCACTCCCAGGGGGTCGGGCGCGCCCTCCACCCTTGTGGAGGCTTTGTGGCTCTTCTGGCCCTACTCTTTTGCTTCGGGGGCTTCTTCTGGTCCATAAAAAATCACTGTAAATTTTCAGCTCGATTGGACTCCATTTGATATTCCTTCTCCGCGAAACTCAAAAACAAGGAAAAAACAGAAACTGACACTGGGCTCTAGGTTAATAGGTTACTCCCAAAAATCATATAAAATAGCATATAAATGCATACAAAACATCCAAGATAGATAATATAATAGCATGGATGTCACGCCCAATATGCGACCCTATCCAAAAGGAACTCGACGGTCCCACCAAGGATAGACCCGCATATTGAAACGCTTTTGCAAGGTGGATATCATTACATCAACATTACATAATAGATGGGGATACATACATAAGGCACAAATGCCACAAGAATACATCAACATTAAATACAGATCAACATCCGGCTACGGATGAAACATAAACAGAAGCTCAAACGACATCCACCCTGCTAGCCCAGGCTGCCGACCTGGAACCTATCCCCTGATCGAAGAAGAAGAAGAAGAAGAACTCCAACACAAGTAAACATCGCTCTCACGTCATGATCATCGCAAACCTGTACCTGCAACTGGTGGTGTAGTAATCTGTGAGCCACGAGGACTTAGCAATCCCATTACCATGGGTATCAAGACTAGCAAAGCTTAATGGGAAAGGAAGGGGTAAAGTGGTGAGGTTGCAGCAGCGACTAAGCATATATGGTGGCTATCATACGCAAATGAGAGCGAGAAGAGAAACAAAGGAACGGTCGTCAACTAGTGATGATCAAGAAGTGATCCTGAACTCCTACTTACGTCAGACATAACCCAGAAACCGTGTTCTCCTCTCGATCAACCCGAAAAGAGACACTCACGGTTACGCATTACGGTTGGTGTATTTTAGAAGAGTTTGCTTCAAGTTTACTACAACCGGATATTAACAAATTCCCATATGCCACATAACCGCTGGCACGGCTCTCGAAAGTTTATACCTGCAGGGCTGTCCCAACAGCCCATGATAAGCTCTCACGATCAACGAAGGATATTCCTTCTCCCGGAAGACCCGATCAGTCTCGGAATCCGGCTACAAGACATTTCGACAAAGAATAAAACAAGACCAGCAAAGCCGCCGGATGTGCCGACAAATCCTGATAGGAGTCGCGCGTATCTCGGTCTCGTGGCACACCGGATAAGTCAGCCTCTGAGTAAAACCAATCCTCGAGTTGCCCGGGGTGGCCCATGATCTCACTCGGTTCGGACCAACGTCGAAGGAGCACCGCCCGGGGGCTAAAATAAAGATGACCCTCGGCTCCGAAACCCAAGGGAAAAAGGGCATAGGTGAAGCAAATGGTAAAACCAATGTTGGGCCTTCTTTGAAAAGTCTTATTCAAAGCGAACTGTCAAGGGGTCCCATAAATCACCCGACTGCGTTAGGGACGCAAAATCCGGGAACATAACCCGATATGACGGAAACTAGGCGGCAAGAGTGGAACAAAACACCAGGCATAAGGCCGAGCCTTCCACCCTTTACCAAGTATATAGATGCATTAATTAAATAAGATATATTGTGATATCCCAACAAGTAAACATGTTCCAACAAGGAACAACATCTCCATGTTCCAACAAGGAACAAACTTCATCTTCACCTGCAACTAACAACGCTATAAGTGGGGCTGAGCAAAGCGGTAACATAGCCAAACAATGGTTTGCATAGGAAGGGTGCAAAGGTTAGAGGTTCATGGCATTTGGGATGGCTTGAGGAACAGGTAATAGGTAGTGCAGCATAGCGATAGAACGAAGCAACTAGCATGGCAATGATAGTAGTGAGATCCAGGGTAGCGGTCATCTTGCCTGAAATCCCGCAAGGAAGAAGAACGAGTCCATGAAGAAGACGAACGGATGAAGCCGAACGAAGCGTAGACGAACGAATCCTCACGATCGCAATGAAACAGGAACTAACAAGAAGAAGCACACAACAAAGTAAACACACCACACATAGGCAAGACATGATGCACAATCAAGCATGATGCATGACAAAGATAAATGAAGCTACTCATGGCAAGAGATGATGCAAACAAGAGCAACACATCAAAGCAAGTTTAAATGAGGCCGGGAACAACATAGAACAATTCCGGTAAGTCCTTAGATGCAAATTTCGAAATTGGTCCAGATCTGAATAATCCTTATGTTCAAGTTGTTAAACAGCAATTTAAAATGCACCACGATGATCTACGCGAAATTCTAGTCAAGTTACATATAAAGTTCATTTAATTCGGAGCTACGGCCTAGAAGATATGAGCAAAACAAGATAAACATGGCATTGATGCAAAATGCATACAAACATCAAGAAAACACCTCAAAACAAGGATGCAACATGATAATATGAAACTACATGCAAAATCAAGCAAGTTTCATATATAGCACACTCAAAACGGAGCAACGGTTCGACACATACACATGAAACAAGTTATGACAACAATCTGTCCATAACAGCAACTAGGCATATTGCAAGCATCAAAACAACATGCTACATGACCTCAATATGAAAACAAAAGGCATGGACATGATGTACAGGTAAAGCATTACAAAACATGAACACTGAGCTATCTCCAGAAATCACTAGAACATGCTCAAATTGACATGGCAAGATTGCAAATAATAACAGTTTCAGGCATTGGCAGAAATAACATCAGGTTGCAATGTTTAGAATTATCAAACAACATGTTACAGGAACTTATCATGGCAAACAAAGGCATGGCATGAATCTACTAAATGCATAGAACAAAAGTCCTTTACTGACCATAAGCCAAAAAGGATCAGAAAATATGATGGCACCCATGCAAACATGGCAAGTTATATTACAGATTCAAACATGGCAGGAACAACGATAAGTAGGCATGTTGGTGAGCTTGAACCACTCACCACAGAGCTATACATGGCATGTCAAGGAACCCAACAGTAAGAAGACATGGCATAGAAGCTATACATGGCAAGAACAACATCATAGCATGCAAGGATCAACTACAACAACCTTGGCAAAATTGAATAACATGTAAACAACCTGCCAGGAAACATTTTATAGCAAAAGTAGAGCTCGATTGACTCAAGCTATGACACTCCATAATTGCAAACAAGGGCATGGATGGATAGATCAAGACATGTATAACAAAACATCCTTACTGAAGTATCTCAAAATATGCATGGATCTCTCGGTAGCATCAAGTTAACATGGCATAAAAATATCAGCAAAACAGGGCTGAAATCAGCAACATCATGAAGCCTAGTTTGCATGCTTGTTCTAGTCACCACAGAGATCACAAAAATACATGGCATACACCCCTGGAAAGATGGCATGGCATATTACAAAACACATGTAGGACTCAAGTTCATAGGGTGCACACATCAATCATGGCAAAAATGACAAAAGTGCAAGTTCTGTTAAGAAACAGAAACTAACATCACATAGCACTCTTCCAACAGCATTTCGGGCATTAAGATTAGCTCAAATGAAAACGATGCAATGAGATGAAATGATCTACTCTTCGAGACGAACAATTTGACATATTATACGCACAAAACGGAGCAACGATGACAGAGATATGATGCGATGAAAATGCAACAAAATATTGACAGAATCGGGACTTGGTAGATTTTTACCCTCCGAGGAGTCAACGCGGGATGAGGAGGAGCGGGACGGAGGGATTCGGTCAGCGCGGGCGCGTTTGGTTCCGGGACGGGTGGATCTCATCCACCCGGACCGGATCTGGAGTGGGCCGGGTCCGGCGACGGCGAGGCGGCCGGAGCGAGGGGAGGCCGAGGCGGCGGGACGGGCGAAGCTCGCCGGAGCTCGAGCCCGGCGAGGCCGAGGCGGGCGCGGGCGGTCCGGCGAGGGACGGGCGAGGCGACGAGGCGGCGCTGGGGCGGCGGCGGCCGACGCCGGGCGGGCGGCGCCGGAGGCCGGGAGGCCGGGCGGAGCGCGGCGGCTCCGCCGCGCCGGAGGAGGAGCAGGCGACGCGACTCTGGCGGAGGAGGCGGAGTCCGCCAAGGCGGGCAGGACGGAGGCGGAGGCGGAGGCCGGCGGCGAACGGCGGCGGGGCGGCGGCGCTGGGCGCGGGCGTCCAGCAGGCGGGCGGCGGGCGCCAGCGGCCAGGCGGGTGTTTCCGCCGGCAGGCGGGCGGCGCGCGAGAGAGAGAGAGGCGCAGCGCGGATGAGGTGGCGGCTCCGGTTGGTTGGAGGCGGCGGCGGCTGACGTGGCGGGCGGGATTGGCCGGGCGACGTGGCGGCTGGGCGTGTCCGGCCGTCGGCGACATGTCCGGGGCGCGAGGAAAGGCTAGGGTTCTGAGGGGGATTTTGACCGCGAATTTGGACGGGGAGGACATATTTATAGGTAGAGGGAGCTAGGAGAGTCCAAATGAGGTGCGGTTTTCGGCCACGCGATCGTGATCGAACGACCGAGAGCATGGAGAGGAGTTAGGTGGGTTTTGGGCCACTTTGGAAGGGGTGTTGGGCTGCAATGCAAAATAGGCTTTTGCGGTTACCCGGTTAACCGTTGGAGTATCAAACGACCTCCAAATGACCCGAAACTTGACAGGCGGTCTACCGATGGTATACTAAGGCCGCTTGACAAACCTCGGTCCATTCCGAGACCGTTTAACACCCGCACATGAAAAGAGGTAAAAGGGGGCGCCGGGAGACATAGGAGTGCCGGATTGCAAAATGGACAACGGGGAAAATGCTCGGATGCATGAGACGAACACGTATGCAAAATGAAATGCACATGATGACATGATAAAAAATGCAGATGATGACATGGCAAAATGCAACACGCAAGAAAATGACATGGCAAAGACGGCAAATAACTGGCAGACACCAGGCACATCGAATCCGGGGTGTTACAACACTCCTCCACTAACAAGAGATCTCGTCCCGAGATCTTAGGACCGAGACGGAAGAGAAAAAGGAAGAGGTGAAACAAAAAATCAAGAAAAGAAGCAACGAATCGAGAGCACTCGAGAATAAGAGAGAAACGACGAGAATGTGAGAATCGAAAGCTCACGGAATCAGATAGACTATGAAAGCACTCGTTCTAACCGGAGTGGTTAGAATGAGAAAAGAAACGAATAAGACTGAAAGGATTTAGGCAGCTCTCCTACTGAAAACGGAAGGATTAGAACATGAACTTGAGAGGATGGAATGATACTTGATGAAGACATGACACAAAGCCTTCGGAAGAATTAAAAGAGTTGAATGAAAAGAACGGAGAAGAAAATGACAACTTGTGTCACGAATGAAATAGAAATCAACCTTAGAAGAAAAGATTGAATGGAGTTGTTGGAAATTCAACAACAAAAGAATAAGCTTGTTGTGGACTTATAGGTAACATCTCTAGATCATAAGGTGATAACCGGCCACAAACGAAAATGATTGGATAGCTGAGAAGAACGAAGAAATGCAAAACTCCATTTCAAAAGAATATGGAGAATTAATTGCACTTCGAGACGCGAGAAGAAAAGATACTTGAACTCCACCAACAAGAATCTTGATGAACTCTTTGGAGAATGAATTAAATCATGACGATCCACCATGAAGAACTCCGGTAATAAAAAGGATGATGAGATATATTGAAGGAAGAAAGAATAAGATGAGCCTTGCGATGATTTAGATAGAGGTTCCGACGAAATGGCTGAGGAAATTGAACTCCGGAAAAGAAAAGATGAAAAGACTTGGAACTAGAATTTATTCATTAAGAACAAACTCTGAAGGAAGGGATTACTCGCTTGGATGAAATAAGAATAAGATTTATTGTATGCTTATCCTTCATCAAATTAAATTGATGACAAGAAATGGATTTTGCATATTACTTATTCTTCTTGAAAAAGAATTGAGAAGTGACATATCGCAAACTTGAGAAGGTCTTCATGAACCACCGGTAGGATTAAAAGAACGAATGAATTAAAATGATGATCAAGGAAAAAGAATCTTGAACGAACCACCGTAAGAATTCGAAAATGACTGATGAAAGAGAATGAATCACCGGGAAGAATTAGAGCAAGCACGAAGATATTTGAGGGAATTAAAATGCAAGAGAACAAAGAGATCATGAGCTGATTAAAGAACACTTGAACGAGGCACCGGGATAATATTGAGGCGAACGAAAGGGCACGGATATAGAATAATTGGAGAACACTTTGAAAACTTGGAACGAAGCAATATTCTGAAAAGATGGCCTCCGGATGATCGAGACGGCAAAAACAACTCCTGAAACACTCCGGATGGATGAAAAGAATTGCACGACTGGAAACAATTAGATAGGATAACATCGAGCTAGCACCATGAATCTCCGGGAGAACGGACAAGATTTAGGGAAAACTCTACTTCGGTCTTCAAAGGACGACGATAAACACCACCAAAATAACTGAGGTACTCCGGTAGAATGAGAAGCAAAGAGGTTGAGTCAACAATGAAATGATTTGAAATCGATCTTGAAAAAAAGGCATGTGGCTGATGGAATCCATTCTTACGTCACACTTGAAAAGAATTGAGAATAGCTCCGGGGAAATAGAAGAGTCAGGTAAGATCCTGGGAAAAGACCTGTGGGTTAGGGTCCACTGAAGAGAAAACACCGTTGGAAAGGATTGTTGAACAGATAGATGATGCATCGTAACGATTGAAATATTTGACTGAGGTGACAACCTCGAATTAATTAGAACACAGACGAATCTGCTGATATGTCTTCCGAACTCCGGAAGGATAAACCGGCGAGAGACGAACGAGCATGGAAAACACTTGAGCTGAGGAAAAGAATATGATCAACCGAAAACTTGAATTGAGTGCACCGGAAAAAGAAAAGGATGAAGAATGACGAACGAGACGAGAATTCACCGGTTAAAATAATTGAGGGAAGACTGAAGAAACTCCACACGAATGGAATTGATGGTCGAAAGAAACTCGAACTCTGGGAAGAAAAAAGGGTGGGAGGGCGGGAAAACAAAGGCAACTTGGAAGGGGAAACGACGAATATCTTGAAGAGGACAACACCGATTGAAATCATTGAGGAAAGAAAGGCAAAGACTTCACACAAGTAGGGTGGATACTCGATTACGGACTCCGGTTCCGAGAAGAAGAAGGGTGGGCGGGTGGGAGAAAAAAAACAACTGAGGATTGGACTTGACAACGATGAAGAGGCTCGAGTCAACTTGACGAGAAAATGCACCGGATAAAAGAGCAGAGGAACAACGATCGGAAAACCAACTGCGTGAACCTAAAAAAAAATTTTGAAGGGGAAGAGAAGTAATTCAAAACACCTACGTCAAGATTCCTTACCAGAGCGACGAAGGGGCAGAGGAGTAAAAGAATTCCTACTCTCCGATATAACTAGACTCCGAAAATAGTTTTATTCTAGACTCAACTGCGGCCAAACTACACGATCAATCAAGGGGGCTCCTAAGGTCGGTCGAGGCTCTGATACCAACTTGTCACGCCCAATATGTGACCCTATCCAAAAGGAACTCGACGGTCCCACCAAGGATAGACCCGCATATTGAAACGCTTTTGCAAGGTGGATATCATTACATCAACATTACATAATAGATGGGGATACATACATAAGGCACAAATGCCACAAGAATACATCAACATTAAATACAGATCAACATCCGGCTACGGATGAAACATAAACAGAAGCTCAAACAACATCCACCCTGCTAGCCCAGGCTGCCGACCTGGAACCTATCCCCTGATCGAAGAAGAAGCAGAAGAAGAACTCCAACACAAGTAAACATCGATCTCACGTCATGATCATCGCAAACCTGTACCTGCAACTGGTGGTGTAGTAATCTGTGAGCCACGAGGACTCAGCAATCCCATTACCATGGGTATCAAGACTAGCAAAGCTTAATGGGGAAGGAAGGGGTAAAGTGGTGAGGTTGCAGCAGCGACTAAGCATATATGGTGGCTATCATACATAAATGAGGCGAGAAGAGAAACAAAGGCACGGTCGTCAACTAGTGATGATCAAGAAGTGATCCTGAACTCCTACTTACGTCGACATAACCCGAAACCGTGTTCTCCTCTCGATCAACCCGAAAAGAGACACTCATGGTTACGCACACGGTTGGTGTATTTTAGAAGAGTTTGCTTCAAGTTTACTACAACGGATATTAACAAATTCCCATCGCCACATAACCGCGGGCACGGCTCTCAAAATTTTATACCCTGCAGGGGTGTCCCAACAAGCCCATGATAAGCTCTCGCGATCAACGAAGGATATTCCTTCTCCCGGGAAGACCGATCAGTCTCGGAATCCGGCTACAAGACATTTCGACAAAGAATAAAACAAGACCAGCAAAGCCGCCCGGATGTGCCGACAAATCCTGATAGGAGTCGCACGTACCTCGGTCTCGTGGCACACGGATAAGTCAGCCTCGAGTAAAACCAATCCTCGAGTTGCCCGGGGTGGCCCCGCAGATCTCTCTTCGGACCAACGCTCAAGGAGCACCGCCCGGGGCTAAAATAAAGATGACCCTCGGGCTCCGAAACCCAAGGAAAAAAGGGCATAGGTGAGGCAAATGGTAAAACCAATGTTGGGCCTTCTGGAAAAGTCTTATTGAAAGCGAACTGTCAAGGGGTCCCATAAATCACCCGACCGCGTTAGGGACGCAAAATCCGGGAACATAACACCGATATGACGGAAACTAGGGCGGCAAGAGTGGAACAAAACACCAGGCATAAGGCCGAGCCTTCCACCCTTTACCAAGTATATAGATGCATTAATTAAATAAGATATATTGTGATATCCCAACAAGTAAACATGTTCCAACAAGGAACAACATCTCCATGTTCCAACAAGGAACAAACTTCATCTTCAACTGCAACTAACAACGCTATAAGTGGGGCTGAGCAAAGCGGTAACATAGCCAAACAATGGTTTGCATAGGAAGGGTGCAAAGGTTAGAGGTTCATGGCAATTTGGGATGGCTTGAGGAACAGGTAATAGGTAGCGCAGCATAGCGATAGAACGAAGCAACTAGCATGGCAATGATAGTAGTGAGATCCAGGGTAGCGGTCATCTTGCCTGAAATCCCGCAAGGAAGAAGAACGAGTCCATGAAGAAGACGAACGGATGAAGCCGAACGAAGCGTAGACGAACGAATCCTCACGATCGCAACGAAACAGGAACTAACAAGAAGAAGCACACAACAAAGTAAACACACCACACATAGACAAGACATGATGCACAATCAAGCATGATGCATGACAAAGCTACATAAAGCTACTCATGGCAAGAGATGATGCAAACAAGAGCAACACATCAAAGCAAGTTTAAATGAGGCCGGGAACAACATAGAACAATTCCGGTAAGTCCTCGTATGCAAATTTCGAAATTGGTCCAGATCTGAATAATCCTTATGTTCAATTTGTTAAACAGCAATTTAAAATGCACCACGATGATCTACGCGAAATTCTAGTCAAGTTACATATAAAGTTCATTTAATTCGGAGCTACGGCCTAGAAGATATGAGCAAAACAAGATAAACATGGCATTGATGCAAAATGCATACAAACATCAAGAAAACACCTCAAAACAAGGATGCAACATGATAATATGAAACTACATGCAAAATCAAGCAAGTTTCATATATAGCACACTCAAAACGGAGCAACGGTTCGACACATACACATGAAACAAGTTATGACAACAATCTGTCCATAACAGCAAATAGGCATATTGCAAGCATCAAAACAACATGCTACAGGACCTCAATATGAAAACAAAAGGCATGGACATGATTTACAGGTAAAGCATTACAAAACATGAACACTTAGCTATCTCCAGAAATCACTAGAACATGCTCAAAATGACATGGCAAGATTGCAAATAATAACAGTTTCAGGCATTGGCAGAAATAACATCAGGTTGCAATGTTTAGAGCTATCAAACAACATGTTACGGGAACTGATCATGGCAAACAAAGGCATGGCATGAATCTACTAAATGCATAGAACAAAAGTCCTTTACTGACCATAAGCCAAAAAGGATCAGAAAATATGATGGAACCCATGCAAACATGACAAGTTATATTACAGATTCAAACATGGCAGGAACAACGATAAGTAGGCATGTTGGTGAGCTTGAACCACTCACCACAGAGCTATACATGGCATGGCAAGGAACCCAACAGTAAGAAGACATGGCATAGAAGCTATACATGGCAAGAACAACATCATAGCATGCAAGGATCAACTACAACAACCTTGGCAAAATTGAATAACATGTAAACAACCTGCCAGGAAACATTTTATAGCAAAAGTAGAGCTCGATTGACTCAAGCTATGGCACTACATAATTGCAAACAAGGGCACGGATGGATAGAGCAAGACATGTATAACAAAACATCCTTACTGAAGTATCTCAAAATATGCATGGATCTCTCGGTAGCATCAAGTTAACATGGCATAAAAATATCAGCAAAACAGGGCTGAAATTAGCAACATTATGAAGCCTAGTTTGCATGCTTGTTCTAGTCACCACAGAGATCACAAAAATACATGGCATACACCCCTGGAAAGATGGCATGGCATATTACAAAACACATGTAGGACTCAAGTTCATAGGGTGCACACATCAATCATGGCAAAAATGACAAAAGTGCAAGTTCTGTTAAGAAACAGAAACTAACATCACATAGCACTATTCCAACAGCATTTCGGGCATCAAGATGAGCTCAAATAAAAATGACGCAATGAGATGAAATGATCTACTCTTTGAGACGAACAATTTGACATATTATACGCACAAAATGGAGCAACGATGACAGAGATATGATGCGATGAAAATGCAACAAAATATTGACAGAATCGGGACTTAGTAGATTTTTACCCTCCGAGGAGTCAACGCGGGATGAGGAGGAGCGGGACGGAGGGATCCGGTCAGCGCGGGCGCGTTTGGTTCCGGGACGGGTGGATCTCATCCACCCGGACCGGATCTGGAGTGGGCCGGGTCCGGCGACGGCGAGGCGGCCGGAGGCGAGGAGGACGGCCGGAGCGAGGGGAGGCCGAGGCGGCGGGGACGGGGCGAGCTCGCGGAGCTCGAGCCGGCGAGGCCGAGGCGGGCGCGCGCGTCCGGCGAGGGGACGGGCGAGGCGACGGGCGGCGCTGGGAGGCGGCGGCCGACGCCGAGCGGCGACGCCGGAGGCCGGAGGCCGGGCGGAGGAGCGCGGCGGCCCGCCGCCGCGGAGGCAGGGGCGCGACTCGCGCGGAGGGAGGCGGAGTCCGCCGAGGCGGGCAGGACGGAGGCGGAGGCGAGGCCGGGCGCGAACGGCGCGGGGCGGCGGGGCGCTGGGCGCGGCTGGCGGCGGCGGCGAGCGGCGGCGGGTTCGCCTGGCCGGCCAACCGGGCGGCGCGGAAGGAGAGAGAGGCCTTGAGCGCGGATGAGGTGGCGGCTCCGGTTGGTTGGAGGCGGCGGCGGGCTGACGTGGCGCGGGATTGGCCGGCGACGTGGCGGCTGGGCGGTCCGGCCGTCGGCGTATATGTCCGGCGCGCGAGGAAAGGCTAGGGTTACGGGGATTTTGACCGCGAATTTGGACGGGAGGACATATTTATAGGTAGAGGGAGCTAGGAGAGTCAAATGAGGTGCGGTTTTCGCCACGCGATCGTGATCGAACGACCGAGAGCATGGAGAGGAGTTAGGTGGGTTTTGGGCCACTTTGGAAGGGTGTTGGGCTGCAATGCAAAGAGGCTTTTGCGGTTACCGGTTAACCGTTGGAGTATCAACGACCTCCAAATGACCAAACTTGACAGCGGTTCTACCGATGGTATACTAAGGCCGCTTGACAAACCTCGGTCCATTCCGAGACCGTTTAACACCCGCACATGAAAAGAGGTAAAAGGGGGCGCCGGGAGACATAGGAGTGCCGGATTGCAAAACGGACAACGGGGAAAATGCTCGGATGCATGAGACGAACACGTATGCAAAATGAAATGCACATGATGACATGATAAAAAATGCAGATGATGACATGGCAAAATGCAACACGCAAGCAAATGGCATGGCAAAGACGGCAAATAACTGGCAGACACCTGGCACATCGAATCCGGGGTGTTACAATGGAACAATAAAAAAATATAGATATGTTGGAGACGTATCAGACACTCTCACATAATAATGAGTGGGGCTGTACACGCCCTGGAGTCCCCTGGCACGCCGCTCCAGGGCCCCGTGGGGATTCCCACCCATGGCCAAGTGGAAGCCCCATGCTCCGCGCCGGTGGACAACACAGTCTTACAGTGACTATGCCCATGCCCGGTGGAAGCCCCATGCTCCGCGCTGGTGGACGACATGGTCTTACAACGACTATGTCCACGCCCAATGGAAGCCCCATGCTCCGCGCTTGCGGATGACACGGTCTTACAACGACTATGCCCATGCCCACCGGAGGCCCCATGCTCCGCGCCACTTGGAAGACTAGTATAGGTGCTGGACATGGCTGTTCTTCGCCCTCTTTTGTAATCGAAATTTCCATTTCCTGGACTGAAATTTGGAGCTCTTTCGTCTTTATTCTAAAAAGGGGGTCGGAATTTTTCTTTGCAACGTTTACCGTTTCGAGTCTTGTTTTTAAGGGGTATGACGGCTGCCAGCCTCAGCCTCTCTCTCTCTCTCTCTCTCTCTCTCTCTCTCTCACACACACACACACACACACACACCCCGCAAGCAGCGGCACGGTGTGCATGCTTGGGCCAGCCTAGCGGCACTGAAGATGCCCTGAGGACCGAGGCTGCAACGGCTGCGGGCCCGCCCGTGCTCACATCTCGCCAAGACCTTGGCGTCCGAGTCCTCACGCGACGCTCTTGGGTGAACCTGTGCGTGCGCATGGCCCGAGGTCCCCAACGAGCATCCGCCTCCTGACCTTGGCCAGGCATTGCGACCCGGTGTAACGATAATGATCCACCCCTGCTCAGGGGATGCGGGTGCGCGAAAAGCAAGGGAAGGCACCATAAGGGAGTACAATGCTACTTAATACATCACAAAGAAGTTCCTTCCAAAGTGCTTTCACATCCCCGCGGGGTCACATTCAAAGTCTTAAGTGGGAAACAGGGGGAAGACGACCTAGGGGGATGCATCGTCGCCATCACTGATGCCGCTATCATCGTCATCAGCCCCACGCCCGTCGATCACCGGCTGGCCCTTGTTTCCGGCAGGGGCAAACAATGTGATCAGGTCGTCCACGTGATCCTCTACACAGTCCACCAGGGTGCCTTGGATCACCTCGGGCATGGGGTTGTCACGACCTCGAAGTCGAAGTCGGGATCGAAGCGAAGAAGGTGGCTGGAGATGCGCGAGGCCGCACGCAAGAAGGTTGCGACTCTTCTCTTCGACAACCTGGTGCACCTTCTTAGCCCCACCTTCAAGATGTTCCACATCCTTGGTGAAGAAACCGAGATAGCCGGCATCGTCGGCAACAAGCGGGCTCGAGACGTTCTCATCACAGATGCTGCTCAGGGCCCGACTGGCCCTATGCTCAAGGGCGTGGAACATCTCGGAGCATGTGTGCTGCAGTCCCTGGGCTCAGTCCGCCTCGTCTGAAGCCTTCTCCACGAGGGAAGTGACGTCATCCACCTGCTTAAAGAGGAAGATAGCTCGGCCTCGATCGCGTCCTGAGCATCCACTGTAGCTTTCTCACGCTGCTTCGCTGCGGCTAGCTTCTTCTTGAGGCCGCAAGCCTCGCCCTGCTGCGCCGCGTGCAGAAACGAGTTTCCTGAAGCTTCAGCCTCCGGTGGTAGTCCTCGGGGAGGGCCCTGTGGACCCCTACCACCCTCTCATTGGCCTCTCCCTGGATCATCACCTCCCCGGAGGCGAGGGCGTCCTCAGCGGCGGCCACTTGGCGTTCCATCACCTCCAGCCACTCGTGCTCCAGGGTTTGCTCCAGCGCCTCCAACGTCAGCGTGTATTCGAATGTGCGGAGCCTCGCTTCGCCCATAGACGGCTCTCCCGCCGAGGCGGCGAGCGTGGCTTTACGCGCGTGGACTTGCCGTTCAAGGGAGGTGTTTGAAGCTTGAAGCTCCTTCTGCACCTCTTGGCCGCCTCGCGCCGGCAGTGCGTGGCTCGGGCCTCCTCAAGGGCACGATCGTAGGCCTTCCTCGCTGTGGCAAGGGACTCCTCGGCCTATGCACGAGCATGCTCGCGCTGCAGATGACCGAAGTTGATAGTGACCTCGAGCTGGCGCTACTCGCGTGCGAAGCGCAAACGCTCTGCCTCAAGGCGCATGTCGACGTCGTCGAGCTCCACCCCAAGGAGGCCCAACACACTTGCCGCATCCTGAAGAAGGTCGTGCCGGACGGTGCTGCGCCCGCGCACGAGCTCCAACGCCTGGCAGGGGAGGCGCGTGAAGGCTCACCCATCTCCGGCAGGCCCGGGGGCTGGGGTTTCATCGCACGGTCCTCCGGTCCAAGGCAGGGCCCGACGCGGGTTCACTCCACTGCTCGAAGGTGGCGCCGTAACGTGAGCCACCTCGCCGCCAGTAAGGATCAGCTAGGGAGCCCTTGGCACTGCCTTAGCAATCCGGAGGCCGCCCCTGAAGAAGGATCCGGAAGTGAGGGCCCGAGGCCCCCTAGGGTGGCCCCAGCTCGGGTGCGAATGCCTCCTTACGCGCAGTGTCGGTGCAACAAACCATGGCGTGTGTTGCCCGGACTATACACAGGCACAAGGGTAAGGTTGCAGCAACAAGACAAGACTAAGCTGAAGAGATAGCTCTTCGAGAAATCAAAGGGCGGATCAAGAAGACCAAGACAAGACAAAGGAACAAGATATTACTAATGAAAAACCTCCCGTGCCGAGCAGGCGAGCCTGGTCAGGTCGAGGCTTCACCAAAGGCAAGTCCCAAGATTTCCCCAGCAGGCTTGCCGGGGCCGCCAAGGGCAAGATACCCCACCAAGACTCCACCGCTCCGTCGCACAGTGATGCAAGTCACTTATCAGTGCGGTGTCGAGCCTCCAAGTAATTAAGTGGCTATCATTTGGCACGTGGCAACCATTTGGATAGAATAATCACCCTGTATGACACCCGTCCAGAGGCGTGTCATGCAGACAGATAAGAGGGTGGCTGAGCGGCGCGGTAGGCTTTCCAGGCTTCATCCTCAGTGTGACACCTAGTAGTGCACTTAATGCACTTTGTCCTAACTGCCAGATTTAGGTATGATAGCACTGTTGGCTATCTAATCAGTGTATAATGGCTGATTTCCCACTATGGTAATCCCTTAGCCTATAAAAGGAGGGCCAAGGGGGCCTATAATAAGATTCGAACCCTTGTACACTCTTACACGCATAGTTTCTCTCCCCGAGGCGACCTTGCCGGGCTTGAGAGCTGCCTGTTCATTACGGCCCCCCCATCCAATCCACCAAAGCAGGAGTACGGTTTTATGCTTCACAGCGGCCCAAACCTGGGTAAAAACCACCCGCATCACCATTGTCGTGCTGCTCTATGGTCTCCGATCTTTGTGCAACGTGCCCCTCCCCCTTGCCAAACCACAAAGGGGCTGATGGCCCCATAGGTGATCATGTTCTGCCATGAAATCTTTGGCGCGCCAGGTAGGGGGAGGTGCTTGCGTGAACCCATGTTCATAAATAGCGCGTCGACCTTCATCTTGATCTTCTTCTTTGATGGCTTCATCATCAATGGCGCTCATGAAAAAGTCCGGCGCAACAGCTCACCCTTCCACCTCGAAGGCCCCCTCACATGCAGCCGCTGATACCGCGGGAGCTATGGGGGAGTCAGGGGACATGGACGTCGCGGTAAACATGACCGGTGCAGGCGGCCCCGTCACTGTTCCCCCTGGGGCCGAAGTTGGAGCAGGGGGCGCCGGAGGAGGACAACATCAACAGCACCCTAGCGGTCATGCTCCACAAGATGCGGGTGAGAAGAATATTCAATCTCCTCCTCTCCACCTCTCTAGAGGACGCAACCGCAATGATGGCGCCCGCTCTGGCGGGCATCGCAACGCACTAGCAGCCCCTACTGCAGGCGCAGCTATGGGGCACGTGCCTTCCCCAGGGCAAGATAATCAAGACGAAGCGCTGAATAGGGTCGTCAACCCCCAAGAACATCCTTCTCGTCGTCACACCACCATGGCGACTGGCTCGGGGCGACGAGAACACGACACCGCCACTACGGTACCGTCAGAAGTCGGGCGACGTCACGATCCATGTCGTCGTCCATGCCAAGCACTGCTTAAGAATCCATGGCACAAGCCTTGCTCCTACTGAGATTCCCGCCGTCGGCCAATCAAATGGATGAGTTGGGAGCTACCATCCAATTTTTGATTCGTTTTGCCGAGGCTGGAGGATCGCAACGGGTAGGCCCACCACGGCACCCGCAAGCAGCAACAACGCCCCGAGCTGCTGGCCGTGCTGAAGGGGCCACTCCGATGGTGCAGTCCCCTCCACGACAGCCAGTGCAGAGGCTGCAGCCGGAGCAACGTGACCAAGAGCCTGACGAGGTGTCGATGGCTTCATCTGATCCTCGAGCCCATCGAGATCAGCGGCAGGTCCTGGAAGACAGGCGGAAGGAAGACACGCGCGTCACTATAGAACGGCACCGTGAAACCCGCCGCCAGTCAGACAGACGCAATGCCCCAACATCGGCGAACCCGCGCCCAGTGGAGGCGGATACCTGCCTTTCGAGATTGGGTGCCCTGCCTTCACTCGCGAGCTGCGGCAAGTCCGTTGGCCATCTGCCCGTATGTTTAAGCCAAAGATACCAGAAAAATATGATGGAAGACTGAACCTGACAGAGTTCCTGAGCATCTACACCATTGCCGTTCAAGCCGCCGAAGGAAGAGATGAAAAGGTATTCACCAACTACTTCCCTTTGGCACTCAAGCCAAACGTGAAGTCTTGGCTGTCGGCGTTCTGGGAACGGGGGTACCCAAAGTACGGAATGGCGCATGCCCTTCCAGTCCCTCTCTTCTTGCTTCTCCTTCTTCTCCATCCTTGCTCCACCTTGCGGCAATGGCACCGGTCCGCCTGTTCTCCACGGAAGAGAAAGGAAAGGCTCCCCGAGAGGGTCCCGACCCGCTTCCGCCGAAGAAACGGCTAGCCCTATGCCGTCGAGATGAGGCGCCCGGCAGAAGTGCCGAGGCCTTGGTGCGAGCGGCCGCGCCGAGGTTCCCGCTGCCCTTGTACTCCCACTTGAGGGCCACTCAAGGAGTTGACGTCGGCGCCATGGGCGACACCGCCCGTCGGTGTCGGCGGAGTCCGGCGGTCTGTCGTCCCTCCTGGAGTCCATTCCGAGGGCTCCTCCCGAGAGTTTGTGCTCCACGCCGCCATGCCTCCTCAGTCTTGGATCCGCCTTCCTCCCTCCTTCGCCTTCGTGATGCCGCAGGGGGGATATTTGGAGCTCTGGTTGCAGCACGCCGGCTGCAGCACACTCATGACCGAAGCGGAGGTCGCGGTCGTCGCTCCGGGCAAGGTCTTCATGACTCGAGGCTGGGGCGAGATCGCCCGGGTCTGCAGGGCGAGGGCCGCCCTCGCGATCCACCTGGAGTACGATGACGCTTCCATGATGCTCTTCAAGTTCTTCGACGCGGAAGGACGCCGGCTGGAGTGCTACCCTGAGAGAGGTGGTCGGGGCCCTGCCGCGGCGAGGACCAGGCTCGTCGATCGCTCCCTCAGCAGCTCCTCAGGCGGCGGAGGTGTCGGAGGATCCAGCGACTCCACCGAGCTTTTCGCAACTCCGGAGACGAGCGACGACAGCTACGAGCCCCCGAGCCTGCGCCGCTCTCGGAGCAGGGCGGGCTCATCAGGCCACCGCCGCCTCTGATCTAGATGAGGTTGGCGCCGGTGCCAGACGGCCCACTGTTGAAGATGGCGTCTCTCGCGGAGGCGCGTGTAGTTAGCGTTCTTTAGGATCTGCTCCCTTTGTTCCCTGCGAGGAATCGAAAAGCGCGCCCCGTGGGGGCTTGTAAGGTGTGTGTGGTTCTGTTTGTTAATATGATCCTTGCCGTGAAGTAGTGCAAGATGCTCATTCCGTCTTAGCTTAGTTCTTCCTTTCGAACCTCATGAGGGCTTGGTGCTCTGCGCCGACAGGTCCCGGTCCCAAGGCAGGCTTCAGCCGTCGCTGGTATGTCAGGTCGCGATGCCGTGGACAAGGCCAGGAGGTGAGCGGCCCGGGGTCCAGTAAGTGCCCTTGAGTCGCGATGCTCAGGAGGTCCCCTTTAGCGCTTAAGCAGCCGTCGTTCGGTGAGAAAGGAGCGCGACGTTGCTAACACGGGATTGCATTAGGTGCGAGGTCGGCGCTGCGATAGCTAGTGTTTCCGGAGGGTGACTTATCTCGGGAGTCAGGAACCGGTTCCTGGTGCGACGTTAGGTCCGCGCATTGGCAGGCGAGGGGTTGCCTGGCGAGGTCCCCGCGTGCCTCTTCCCTCTCGCCTTTGCTCCCCTTTCGCTTCTACGTCCTCGGTCCCTGCCCTCGGCGGGTCTCAGCCGCTGGTATGCCAGGTCGCGATGCCGTGGTCAAGGCCAGAGGGTGAGGGCTGGAGAGCCAGTAGGAGCCCGTGATTCGCGATGCTCAGGTACCCCCCCCCTTTAACGTGCAAGCGGTTCGCGCGGACGAGAGTGAAGGAGACGCCGTGAGGGCCTCGCCTGGCGCTGCGCCTTGAAGGGATCCTGCAGGCTCACCACAAGAAGAACAAGAGTCCGCTATGACAAGCGACGGTCAGCCGTTGGTTGCTTTGGAGGGGTGACGAGGCACTGAAGGCCTGACAAGGTGGCGCCGTGCGGGGCTGCCACGGCCAGAGCTCAGCCATTCAGGTTTGTCGGTGTTGCAGGGACGGACCCATGCGCAAGCGTCGTGCCGTTGGGGAGCAGCTTCATCAGTTGGTGTCAGTCAAGCGGGCAACTAGGTCAAGCACGTTAATCACGAAGGAGCAAGTTCATTTAGATAGAAGCAGGTAAGGCATAAATGTCCGCCCGAGGCGACTTGGGATGATGCAGCCGAGGGCGCCCGACAAAGTAAGCTAGGAACATGAAGTAAAAGGGATACACGCCGCAGGGGCGGACCCACGCGGCCTGGGAATGATGCAGCCCAGGGGGGCGCTCCCAGCTGGAAATGAAACTTGAAGGATGTCACCGATAATGTTGAAGACGAAGGATGCTGAAGTAGCGAGCGTCGTGGGCTGCGGAGCCGATCTTCACGAGCCCCGGGCCCAGAGCCTCGGGAGGCTCGGAGGCGCCGTGGCTCCTCGCGACCATCTCCATATCCACCAGACAGCGGAACGCCTGGCCTCTTGAGCCTCGGATGCTCCCCATGAGGCGCCGGCGTGGCAGCAGCCGTTCGGCACGCCCGTGAGGCATGCGAACTAGCTGTGTGGTGGACCTTCACAGCGCCCCATGCGTGAGGGGCCGAGGTGCTCTGAGGCGGCTCGGTTGAGCCCTGGTATGTCGATGCAGACGCACAGCCCACCATCCTCGCTGGATGGGGAGCTACGGCGGTGGCGGCGGCTGCCACTCATGACTCTTACTCCTGCAGCTCTGAATGATCGGCCGACGAACTCCCGAGGTTTGGCCCTCCTTGCCTCGCTCCTTCGAGGGAAATGTGCTTTGAAACACGCCTCCAAGTGGTGCCCAAGCGCCTCCCCCGTGACCTTAGCAAGGTCGGTGGCCCTCCAGGAGAGAGCCCCCGAGCCTTGCTTGAGGAGGGCGCCGAGCGCGCCTTCCTATGCGACAGAAGGAGGTGGCCCCTAAACAGGCGCGGACCCTGAGGGGCCTGGCTCCTGTGGGGTCGGGCCTGGCGATGTCTTCTTCTTCTTGGGAGCAGTCTCGGGGAGCCTCCCGCTCCTGCGATCTGGGTCTTCAAGCGATGCGGCTTGAAAATCTCGCTCCAGGGAGCACACCGCGTCTCTCTCTTCACAAGGCACCGTGATGACTCCGCCGCTTCCTGGCATCTTGAGGACGTTGTAGCCATGATGAGTCACGTCCATGAACTTGGCCAGAGCTGGGTACCCGAGGATGGCATTGTATGGCAGGCGAATGTGGGCGACATCGAAGTCGATGAGCTCGGTGCAGTAGTTGTCGCGCGCCCCGAAGGTGACGGGGAGGCAGACCTGCCAAATTGGAACTGTGGAGCCATCGGTGACTCCGGAGAAAGGCTTGGTTGGCTGAAGCTGATTGTAAGGCACTTGGATATTGTTGAATGTCTCTACAGACAGGACATTGAGCCCTGCTCCGCCATCGATGAGGGTTGCACGTTGCTGATGATTGGGGAACAAAGCATCGGGAGGACCCCGGCTGTGGCCGCACACTTGTGATGATCCGCTGAGCTGAACGTGATGGCGTACGCTGACCACCTGGGAGGGCGTGTGGCCTCGAGCTTGGGGAGGACTGCATTCACTTCACGGGCGAACTGCTTGAAGATGCATTGAGGCGGTGGGGCAGGCTCCGCCCGAGGATGCAAGCGATCGCGGCTCACAGAAGCCCCAGCCCCTCGTCTGACGATGGTCCTCATTTCTCCTTGGCTGCGGCGGGAGGAGGAGGCCTGCATTTCCTTGCAGGCGATCCTTGCGAGGCTGATCCTCCGGCCTCCCTCGCGAGCTGATCCTGCCGGCGATCCTCGCGGGTCGGTCATGCCACCCATGGCGAGGCCACGGTCTTCCGTCCTGCGTTTCTTCCTCCTCCTCGGCCGTCGCCTTGATCGTTGTGGTCGGGGCGTCGACCGATTCTCCCTTCTCGCACGGCTCGGTGCTCTTGACATTCGTTGGTGTTGTGGGTGTGGAGGTCATGGTACACACAGTACCGGCTGCCCTTGGAAGACTCGGGCTGATCTCTGCCTCGCATGGTATCTGGTTCTGCCGCGAGCACGGTAGCCCCCTTGAGCTTCACGTCTTTGGCCTTGGGCTTCTTCTCTTCTAGGTCTGCAGCTGGCAGCTCGAGGAGGGAAAGGCGTCCTTCTTCAGCCCTGGTGCACTTGGTCGCCAAGTTGAACAGCTCCAAGAATGTACACAGATCTTCATGCATCGCCAGCTCCTCCTTCATCTTGGCGTCCACGCACACCGTCGGAGAAGGCTGAGATGATGGCCTCCTTAGTTACCTTAGGGAATCTTGAGTCGTGCGTTATTGAGCGCTAGATATACTTCTGCAGGGTCTCCACGGCTGCTGCTTGATCGCCGCATGTCGCTCATGGCGGGAGGCGGTCCGATACCTTGGAAGTTGGCGATGAAGCGGGTGCGCATCTCGTCGAGGAGGAGATCGTGCCAGGAGCTAGGTTCGGGAGCAGTGCGGGCTCCATCCTTGAGTGCCATGGAAACCAGTTCGCCATGACCTTCTCATCCCGTTGGCGGCTTTGATGCCAGCTTCGTGAAATTTGAAGGAACTCCGCGGTCGGCCGTTCCGTTGTGGCGAGGAGGCAGGTCTGGCTTGAACTTGCGGGCCACGCGACAGCTGCGCCTTCGGTGGTGAAAGCGCGGCAACCTGCTGTGGACACGGGAGGCCTTTGGTGACGAAGAGCCTGGTCTTGCGGGTCCCCATGCGCTGCCGCTGGGAGCAACCACGGTCTTGGCGTCTTTGGAGCAGGGCCGCTGTCGTGACAAGCGGTGCGAGGAGCACTCGGGCAGCTTCTTGGGGGCGAGGACCTCTTGACAGCTCTGCTCTTGCTGTCTTGGCGCGAGACAGAGTGGATTCCGCCCGAGGGCCACGCGCCTTGGGGACAAAGCGCCTTCTTGAGGGGGAGGTGGGCGCCCTGGAGCTTCATTACTGCGCGAGGCGGGGCATGGTGCAGCGAAGGGCGGGCGGGAGAGCCCCCTGCAGCATGGACGGCTTCCGGCGGCGGTGAGACACTCTTCGTGAGCGTCGTCGATGTAGCGGTAGCGCGAGGAGCTCGTTGCGCGATGAGTGCAACGAGCCTCCATGGGCGTGCGGGCCTTGAGACGGCAATACCAGCTGCGAGGCGGCGAAGGGGTAGCGTACGGCCGTCTCGCCTCATGGGCGGATCTTTGGGGCGATGCTTGCTGCTCGTTCCCGTCGTCGCCGATGGCGGCATTGACGACATCTGACGAACGGCGAGGCGGCCGCCGACGGGCCGTCTCGGGCGGCGCAGTAGCGAGCGGCTCGGCGCTTCAGCGAAGCCGACGAAGCGTCGACATGGATCGGTGGTAGCGAAGAAACAGGCGGCGGAAGGCAATTCGGCGCACCTACCAACACGCCAAATGTCGGATTTCGGGTTCAGCGAGACCCTCTAGGTTGAACTACAGGAGTGCGCGAGATCTCGTCCCTACCTACCTGCACCCCGTCGCCTCGTTAGGATCTAAACTACCAAAGGAACAACACAAGAGACACAAGGTTTATACTGGTTCGGGCCACCATTGTGGTGTAACACCCTACTCCAGTGTGTGGTGTGGTGGATTGCCTCTTGGGCTGATGATGAACAATACAAGGGAGAACAGCCTCGCGAGGGTCTGTTCTTGGCCGGTGCGATGAACTGCTAGGGGGAGTTCAGTCGCTCTCTCTATCTCTAGATTACTTGATCTCTAGCTCTGTCCTTGATTCCGGATCCCGGATCCTGTGGATGGCTAGTCCTATTTATAGCCAAAGGCCCTAGGCCTCTTCCCAAATATTGAGCGGGAAGGGCGCCAACAATTGGCCATTTTGAAGGGGAACATCTAGTACACTTATCCTGACTAAAGTTGGTCCTCGCTTTGTCAAAAGGCTCTAGTGGTGGCCTGGCTTGGGCTCCGATGACTTCCTTCCTTCCGTTACAGCGGTCTTGGTCTTATTGCACGAAGCAGGTGCCTTTGCTTGATGCTCTCGCTGCGCTTGCCCCCTTTGCACCAAAGAGGAAATGAGAAAGCTGCGCTGGCGCCCGCCTCGCACCCTTGGTTATCATGGCTTGCGTCATGGGCACCTCGTGAGGTACCCCCTTGATCTCTCCGCCTCCTCGAGCCAGCTGTGAGGCCATGCACGAGAAGCTTCACATGCGTCCGCCCGTGAGGCTTGGCCCCTCGTGAGGTCTTGAGCTTCTTGTTGATGAAGATGGGCCGTCTTTGGGCCACCCGCTTGAAACACGCCAAGGCCCGCAGCGAGCAAGTCTGGGTACCCCGTTCCCGAGCATCGCCGCAATCGCCCGAGCTCGTCCGCTCCCGCAAGGGGCTCCCCGCCGTCCTTCTCCTTTGCCGCCCACGCCTTGTGGCGATGAAACTCGAGGCGCCTCGGTCATCTCCCCCTCAGAAGGCACCTCGGCCCCAAAGGCGCGTGGCCTGGCGAGGACCCTCCGTCGGCACCCGGCTCAGCAAAGCAGAGCTGCCAAGAGGTCCCTCGCCCCCAAGAAGCTGCCTGAGTGCTCCCTGCACCGGCCCGTCACGACCGCGCTCCTGCTCCAGCACGCCAAGACCCAGCGCTGCTCCTAGCGGCAGCGCCTGCAGGGACCAGGAGACCAAGCCGCCGTCACCAAATGCCTCCAGTAGCCTAGCAGGCTGCCACGCCTTCACCACCGAGCTGCGCAGCACTCGCGTGGCCGGCAAGTTCAAGCGGACTTGCCTCCTCGCTACGACAGCCTTTGCCGACCCTGCGGAGTTCCTCCGGCTCAACGAGCTGGGCATCCAGCATAGCAGGGACTAGAAGGTCATGGCGAACTGGTTTCCGTGGCGCTCAAAGAGCAGTGCCGCACCTAGCTCCACGAACACGGCTCTGGCACGATCTCCTCACAGGGCGAGATGCGCACCGCTTCATCGCCAACTTCCAAGGCACTCGTGACCCGGCCTCCTGAAGTGGCGACATGCTACATCAAGCAACAGCTAGGAAGACCTGCAGAATTACATCCAGCGCTTCAACAACGCACGCCTCAAGATTCCCAAGGTGACCGAGAGGCCATCATCTCATCCTTATCCGAGCGGTGTGCGTGGCGTCAAGATGAAGGAGGAGCTGGCGATGCGAAGATCTATGCACATCCTTGGAGCTGTTCAACTTGGCGACCAAGTGCGCCAGTAGTGAGGAAGGACACCTTTCCTCCTCAAGCTGCCCCGAACCGTAAGAGAAGAAACCCAAGGTCAAGGACATGAAGCGCAAGGGGCTGTCGTGCTCATGGCAGAACCCGATACCAGCGAGGCGAGATCAGCCCGAGTCTTCCAAGGGCAGCCCGTCTGTGTGTACCACGACCTCCACACCACAACTCCAGCGAATGTCAAGAGCTCGAGCCGTGCGAGAAGGGCCAATCGGTCGATGCCCCGACCCAGCGATCGAGGCTCTGGCGGAGGAGGAAGAAACACAAGGCCATGGGAAGACCATGGCCCTCGCCAAGGGGTGGCGCGACCGACCTCGCGAGACCGTGGCGGGATCAGCCTCGCGAGGAGGTTGGAGGGACCCGCCTCACGAGGGAGGCTGGAGGGATCAGCCTCGCGAGATCGCCCATGCAAGGAAGCATGAGGCCTCCCTCCTGCCACACGCATCCAGGAGAAATGAGGACCATCATCGGGGCCCAGGGGCTGGGGGCTTCTAGGAGCCCTGCGCAATCGCTTGCATCTGGGCGGAGCTAAAGCTGACCTCTCGGCGCATCTTCAAGCGGTTCGCCCATGAAGTGAATGCAGTCCTCCCAAGCTCGAAGCCACGTGCCCTCTCGGGTGGTCAGCGTGCGCCATCACGTTCAGTTCAGCGGACCAGCTCAAGTGCGCGTCCATAGCCGGAGTCCTCCCGATGCTTTGTTCCCCAATCATCAGCAAGGTGCAAGTGACGGGACCCTCGCCGATGGCGGAGGCGGGCTCAATGTCTGTCCGTGAGACATTTAACAATCTCCAAGTGCCTTACAATCAGCTTCAACCAACCAAGCCTTTCTCGAGTCACCGATGGCTCCACAGTTCGATTGGGCAGGTCCGCCTCCCTGTCACCTTGAGGGCGCGACAACTACGCCACCGAGCTCATCGACTTGGCGTCGCCCACATTCACCTGCCATACAACGCCATCCTCGGGTACCCAGCTCTGGCCAAATTCATGGCCGTGACTCATCACGGATACAACGTCCTCAAGATGCCGGGAAGCGATGGAGTCATCACGGTGCCTTGTGAAGAGAGAGATGCGATGTGCTCCACGGGCGTGCTTTTCAAGCAGCGTCACTTGAAGACCGGATCGCGAGGCGGGAGGCTCCCGAGGCTGCTCCCAAGAAGAAGAAGACATCGCCTGGCCCGGCCCCTCGGCAGGCAGGCCCCTTGGGGTCCGCGCCTGTTCAGGGGGCACCTCCATCTGTCGCATAGGAAGGCGCGCCCGGCGCCGTCCTCGAGCAAGAGTCAAGAGTCAAGAGTCATGAGTGGCAGCCGCCGCTTACCCGCCGTAGCTCCCCATCCAGGCGAGGATGGTGGGCTGCGCGCCTGCATCGACATACCAGGGCTCAACCGAGCCGCCTCAGAGCGCCTCGGCCCCTCACGCGTGGGGCGCTGTGAAGGTCCACCCACGGCTACATTCTGATGCCTTACAGGCGTGCCGACGCTACTGCCACGCCGGCGCCTCATGGGGAGCATCCTGGAGGCTCAAGAGGCCAGGCGTTCCACTGTCCTGGTGGAGATGGAGATGGTCCACGAGGAGCCACCAGCGCCTCCGGAGCCGCCCGAGGCTCCTGGGCCTGGGGGCTCGTGAAGATCGGCTCCCGCAGCCCACGACGTCTGCTACTTCAGCATCCCTTCGTCTTCAACATTATTAGGTGACATCCTTCAAGTTTCATTTCTAGCTGGGAGCGCCCCCAGGGCTGCATCATTCCCAGGCTGCGTGGGTCCGTCCCTGCGGCGTGTATCCCTTTTGCTTCATGTTCCTAGCTTACTTTATTGGGCGCCTCGGCTGCATCATCCCAAGCCACTCGGGCGCACTCCAGTGACATGTACCCCTCTTGCGTTTATTCGGGTGGTGCGCTTGACCCATCATGATTGTTATTTGGTGCCCGTCCACGGCACCCCTTCTTCCTTCATGTCGGTCGCTTGCATGTTAAAGGGGGGGGGGTACCTGAGCATCGCGACTCATGGGCTCCTCTGGCTCTCCAGCCCTCACCCCCGGCCTTGTCCACGGCATCGCGACTGGCATACCAGCGACGGCTGAGACCCGCCGAGGGCCGGGACCCAGGGCGTGAGCGCTGACATCTAACCAAATTTGCAGGAACACATCACAAGTTAAGGCCCAGTGCCAGGCGCAACCCGCCTTGAGGTAGGGCCCCGTGAGTCCCGCGCTGGCTCACGGGTGCCCAGATACACCTCGTCAAGCCCTACCGTGCCAGCCACGTGTCAGGGTGGGGCTGTACACGCCTCGGGGGCTCCTCCCGGAGGGGAGCCCCCTCCCACGCACCAGTGGAAGCACCATGCTCCGCGCTGGCTGATGACACTGCCGAGGAGCGGCTATGCCCCTACACATATGGAATCGCTATGCTCCGCGCTGGTGATAATCAACTGAGGGTGGCCCCCGGCCACATCAACCTCAGGGAGCCCAGAGCTCAATGTCTGACCTCATCACAACGCCTCCCCTCAGGAGTGCCTGCGAGGGGGCTGGGCACGGGGGCTACGCCTGGGTCACGCCCAGACGCACGCCACCCAGCCAGGCCCCTCGGGCCTGGTTCGTCGCACGTCCCTCCCCGAGCGGAGCCAAGGTACGAAGGCCGTTTGAATGTCAAGGGGGACTCCTGAGCATCACGACTCAGGAACCTAACTGGTCACGTAGCCCCTCACCTCTTAGTTCCGAAAGGCTAACGGCGGTTGTGGTATGCGCGGGGCCGGGCTCTGCAGACGTAGAATGGTAAATTCACCCATACATCTCACCTCCCTACTTGCTGTTCGTGCGCCAAGGGGGACTCCTGAGCATCGCGACTCAGGAGCCTAACTTGTCACGTAGCCCCTCACTCCTTGGTCCCGTCCTGGTTTCCGGTCGGGGCTAACGGCGGCTGAGGTATGCGCGGGGCCGGGCTCTGCCGGCGTAGAACATAAGCAAGTAGGAAGGAAAAGCGCAAATCTCAAGGAATTCAAAAGAAAATATTATAGTCCATAACTGTTTTCACAACGCCAAGCACAAGTTTAAACACCTCCCCGAGGCATGATGCATGTTGCAGGAGCTGAAAGCAGGGCAGGAGCCACAAAGGAGTCACTTGTTGGCGGCGGAGCTGCGCTGGGCGGGTTCGCCTCGTGAAGCCTCATGATCAGCAGCGCCTCGCTTCGGCTTGGTGCTGAAGGCCCGGAACTTCGCCAGCAGAGTCTCCGCTCGACCATTCACGGCCTCAGCAGCGGCAGCGGCAAGCTCGCCGCTCACGGGCTCCAGCAGGCTGTCAAGGTCGGCGCCGGTGTGAGGTAGACATGGGTAAGGACGCGTCAGCTGCGGGAAAAGACCACAGCGCCTCGGCCTCAGCCGTGGGGCCAAGGCCAAGGGTGACATCTTCAAGGGCGCGGACCAGGAAGGGAAGCAGCTTGGCAGGGCCATCCTCGGCGCTGGCCAGCGGGCCTTCCAGACCGTTTTCATAAAGAGACCTCAGCAAGGTGCGAGCCTTCGCCTCCATCTCCGCGAAGGCCACGCGGTCCTCGGCAAGGACCAGCACCTTGCCGTCCAGCTCGACCCTCTTCGCCTCCAACTCCTGCTCCAGCGCACCCAAGCGGTCACGTCGCTTGTTAAGCTTGGCATCCCGGTCCTTGGCGGCTGCCTCGCGAGCCTTCATGTCTTCCTCCTTCTCTTGGCGGACGCGGGCCTCCTTGGCAAGCTGGTCGCGCATGCCCTGCAGCTCGCTCTCCAAATACTTGCAGCGACCTCGGACATCGGCTACCTCCCCAAAGCGGCATCATGAGGACCTTTGCCCCAAGGACGGCCTGTTTCTCCTCGTCATAGCGAGTCGCAGCCTGAACCAGCCCGCTTCGAATCAAGCATCGAGCGAACCCAGCCGAGGCCAGCTCCTGGCGAGGGTGGCGCCAAAGATCTTGCCGCAGCCGGTCCAGTTCAGCAGCAGCACGATCCAGGATAGTGGGAGGAGTCGGAGAGACAGCAGTTGGTGGAGTAGGAGGAGAGGACGGCAGCGTAATCACAGCATCCTGAGGCGGGACCTTCTGCGCCCCGACAGCTGCGGCAGTGGCATCAGGCAAGGATACCTCGGGAGTCGCTTGGGGCATGGGGGCTTAGCTCTCCCCAGCTAGCTCCGCCAGGCCTCGCGAGGATGACCGGGTAGGAGAGGCCTGTGTCTTGCCGTCACCTTCTTTCACGAACGGAGGCGCTACCCCGGACGAAGCCTCAGGATCTCCCTTCAGCTTCTTCGCCGCAGGCGCCAGCCTAGCCAAGGAATACATAATCGAGCCTCAGCGACAAAGCAAGAAATAAAACAAGAATCAAGCACTTACTGGTCATCGCTCGCGGGCTCGAGCAACCTCCGGCCGAACTTGAAGCCCGAGAGCCGGTTGCAGGGATCAGCCTCAAGAGGCTCGGGAGCAGGAGGCGCGTCTGCAGATCGCCTCGGGCAGGGTAGACCTGCTGGGACCAGCCCTTCCTATCCTTCTTCGATCGGGGCAAGCTCGCCGCCCGCCATCGCCATCCTCATCGCCGCTCGGCAAGAGGCGGAGAGCACGGGACCCACGCCGGGAGGGCGCCTAGACTCCCGTCGGTCGCCTCGAGTCGAGCCCTCTCCCGCTCCTTTCCTCCTCCTCTCCGCTGGAGTCGCCGGAGGACACGCTCACTGTCGCCCGGGGCCGGGTCCTCGGGAACCTCCAGGGCACAGGCCCATCCCGTTGAAAGCGGGCATGGAGTCCACTACCTGCTCCTAATCATCTCGGAACAGGGCAGTGCAGGCGCCCTCCGGCCTCGCCCGCCTCCCCCGACCAAATATTGAGGACCGCGGCCAGATCTTCGTCGGCCAAGACTACGGGCTCGGGCGAGGCCTCCACAGTGAAGCGAGCAATCGACGGGCGGGGCCACCCGGTGCTCCAGAACTCCCTCGGGAGCGACGCCCGGTCAGCCGCCCGTCATAATATTGCCCGCCACAGTCCGCGCTCATCTTCTCCGGATGCTTGCGGGGATCCATGAGTTCCGCGCGAGACCAATCGTCGATGGGCGTGGGCTACTCCTTAGGCAGGATCAGCTGAGGATGGATGCGCCCAGGATCTACCATGACCCACTTGCTCCTGAAGCCTTCAATCCTCTTCCCGGGCTTCGAGATGGCGTTGGAGCTTCCATATGCGACAAAGCTCGCGCACGTGGAGATGGACCCGCGAGAAACCCGGAGGTAGAAGTAGTGGCGCAACAGGGCCACTGAGGGCTGCACCCCGACATGAGCCTCACAGTAGTAGGCGAAGATCGCCAGGAGAAGAACGGAGTTGGCGTGGAGGTGCAGAGCTTGCAGTTTGTAATGGCGGAGGACAGAAAAGAAGAACTCAGAAAAGGGAGGCACCAGACCTGCAGCAATGGCGCTCACGAAGAGCGGATAGAAGGTGCTTCCTTGGTCCTCAGGAAGGGCGGAGCCAGCCTTGAGCACCGCTGCCCCGTCGTTGCCTTGGGCCGCCATCATCCGGCGCACTCGGGCAAGGCTCTTCTCCGACACGTTCCGGGAGTCCAAGGCGGGTGAGTACCAAGCTCCAGCCGGGGTCTAGCGAGGCGCCATGTCTTGCTAGGGCACGCGGTCGAAGTAGATCTGGAGATTTCGGAAGCAGGAAGGAAAGGCGCAAGAAAGGGGATCTAGGCAATGACTGGAGAAGGCAAAGGAGGCATAGCCTAGACGGGTGCCGCTCTTTTGTCGATTCGCGCAGTTGCTAAGGCGCCCACGTCCAATCAACCGCCACGCAGCGCCCAAGGCCGCAGTGTTAGGGGCCCAGGGCGCCGCCTGCCCTTCGCTTCTCTCCTAAGACAAGTCCAGCGCGCCTTGGGCCGGGCTACTTGTCGGTGTTCAGGGAACGGGGTACCCAGACTTGCTCGCCTGCGGCCTTCGGCGTGGCTCAAGGGGTGGCCCAGTACGGCCCATCTTTATCAGCACAAGCTCAAGACCCTCGCGAGGGGCCAAGCCTCGCGGGGCGGACGACAGGAAGCTTCCTCAGGCACGGCCTCGCTAGGCTGGCTCGCGAGGAGGCGGAGAGATCAAGGCGGGGTACCTCGTGAGGTGCCCATGACGCAAGCCATGACAACCAAGGGCGCCAAGCTGGCGCCAGCCCGCGCAGTGTCCTCATTTCCTCTTTGGTGCAAAGGGGGCAAGCGCAGGCGAGAGCATCAAGCAAAGGCAACCGTTTCGGTGCAACAAGACCAAGACCATCACAACGGCAGGAAGGAGGTCATCGTGGAGCCCAAGCCGGCGTCACCACCAGAGCCTTTGATAGGCGAGGACCAACTTTAGTCGGATAAGTGTACTAGATGTTCCCTTCAAAATGGCCAATTGTTGGCGCCTTCCCATTAATATTTGGGAAGAGGCCCAGGGCCTCTGCCTATAAATAGGACTAGCCACCCACAGGGTAGGGCATCTGGCATCTTGGATCCAGAATCCAGAACAGAGCTAGAGATCAAGCAATCTAGAGAGAGAGAGAGAGAGAGAGCGACCGAATTCCCCCTAGCAGTCTGTCGCACCAGCCAAGAACAGACCCTCGTGAGGCTGTTCTTCCTTGTATTATTCATCATCAGCCCCTGAGGCAATCCACCACACCACACACCGGAGTAGGGTGTTACACCACAATGGTGGCCCGAACCAGTATAAACCTTGTGTCCCTTGTGTTACTCTTCGTGTAGTTTAGATCCCTGCGAGGCGACGAAGTGCAGGTAGGTAGGGGGTGAGATCTCCACGTGCACCCCAGAGTTCGAACCTAGAGGGTCTGCCGGAACCCGAAATCCGACACTGGCTGATGCACTTGTCGGAGAACTCCATCTCGACTTGGGCTGGCCTGTGCAATGAGGTTGTTGGTGCCTTCACGGGCGGCCATCAACAACCAGGGCGGCCCAGCGATTTGCACCTCCTTCCACAAAAAGAAGGAGAGAGTCTGCAAAAATACATGCAGAGATTCAGTCGGGTGCACAGGAACATTCCAGATATCTACCCGGCAACTGTGATTGCCACGTTCCAGTCCAACGTATGCAACCGTAGGATACATTCCAAGATGAACGTACGGTTGCGCAAGACTGTGAATGAGCTTTACACCTTGGCATATAAGTGTGCCCGTACAGAGGAGGGAAGGCGACTCCTCGGAGAAGAAGATGGCATCGACGTTGACTGAGAAGATGACGGTGATGCTGCCAACCAGAAGAAGAGGAACTAGAAACGCAACCAGAAGCGCAAGGAGAAGGCAATACTGGCTGTCGAGGGATCTGGCACTCCTAGTATCGGCAAGAAGGCCAAGACGAAAGCACCCATCAAGGAAGTTGTCGCATGCACTGACAGCGGGAAGCTGCGACGACCGAGAAGGCTGGGAAGGCTGACGGGCCATATTGCAAGATCCATCGGACAAGGGCCATGTTCTCCAAGAGTGTCATCAAGTTGAGCAACTCGTCAAGAAGCACAAAGCTGAGTACGAGAAGCGTGACAAGGAGAGAGACCAAGATGGTGTTGGCGGGAAGGGCCGAGGCGACCGAGGAGGCCGCCCCAGCAAGGTCCCTCAACATCAAGGAAAACCTGCTAAAGGCCACGAGAAGAAGGAATGTGATGACGAAAGCGATGAAGAGGATGAAGAGGAAACCAACGCGTAGGAGTTTCAGAAAGCCACTGACGCCCTGTGCATTGACGGAGGCACATCTTTGCACTCCTCTCACCGCCAGCTTAAACAGTGGGCATGAGAAGTCAATGTTGTGGAGCCAGCGACAGATTCCCGGAAACCACTCAAGTGGCCTCGCACGCCCATCATCTTTGACGAAGAGGATCACCCTGACCGCACCACTGCGGTAGGGTGCTTGTCGTTGTTGCTTTTGCCAACAATCCGCAACCTCAAGGTCCCAAAGATGTTGGTTGACGACTGGGCCGAGTTGAATCTGATTTCCCCCAAGGTAATAAGCAAGCTGCAGATATCATATGAAGAGCTCAATGATACTAGCACGTTCCAAGGGATCAACCCGAGAGGAGTCGTCCAAAGGGGAAGATCACGCTGCCGGTGACCTTTGGAGGAGAATTGAACTATTAAACTAAGAATATTGTGTTCGACGTGGTCGAGCTTCCGTTGCCGTACAATGGGATACTTGGATGACCTGCCCTAGCAAAGTTCATGGCGGCATCCCACTATGCCTACAACACCCTAAAGATGTCAGGACCAATGGGCGTCATTTTGATCCCGTCAGACAAGAAGGACACAAGTATATGTGTGGATAAGATGTACCAGGATGCGGTCGCTGCCGAGGCTGTTGAAGCTGCAGTCCCCGCCAAGGAAAACAATTAAGGGAGAAAAGCTAGCAAGGATACTTGCAAGGAATCCGGGAAGTGTGCCTCTTCGGAGTGCGGTGCACCTATCGATGACTTATCAAATAGTTCCACTAGCAAGAGATCCAAGGTTGCTGCACCTGCTGTGAAGAAGGTCCTGGAAGGGCTGGTTGGCACTGATGGTACGTTCACTATCAGCTCCGCCCTTGACGACAAATAGGAAAGCGTGCTCGTTGGCTTCCTGCGGGCGAATGTTGAAGTGTTTGCTTGGCAACCATCTGACATCCCCGGTGTTCCCAGGGCGGTAATCGAGCACCACCTTGCTGCCTGCCGTCATGCCCGACCCGTCAAGCAAAAGGTAAGGAAGCAAGCCTTGGAGCGGTAGCAATTCATTGCCGAAGAGATCAAGAGACTTGAAGCAGCTGGTTTGGTTAGAGGAGTATTGCATCCAACATGGTTGGCAAACCCAGTAGTAGTGCGCAAGGCGAATGGGAAGTGGAGGCTTCGCGTAGATTTCACAAATCTGAATAAAGCATGCCTGAAGGACCGATTCCCCTTGTCGCACATCGATCAGATCGTGGATTCCACCTCCGGATGTGATCTGCTTTCCTTCTTGGATGCCTACTCCAGGTACCACCCAGATATTCATGTCCAAGTAAGACGAAGAGAAGACTGCGTTCATAACCCCATGTGGCACATACTGCTTTGTACGAATGCCCTTTGGCTTAAAGAGTGTCGGTGTACAAAAGTAGGGGCGCACCTTTGTACCCCATTACCTATGCATGGACAGTCGGAGTCGCGCCCACGGCCGCACCAAGCAGAGCAGGGAAAGGAACCGGAGAGAAGCCGAGGCACAAGATTCCCAAGACAATGCCAAGGCCAAGAACACAAAGAAGCAGAGGGGCGGAGCAGGTTCCCCCGGTAAGACCCTTTCCGGGGGCAGCCCCAGCAGCCCCGGCAAGACCCTTGCCGGGGCAGCACACCCAAACACCAACAGAGCGAGCCACCCTTGAGCCCACAATTTCCAAACCAACCGACTACGGTTGGACCAGGGCTCGGGAGGCACCTCTGTGGTGGCATGCAGATCTTTGTCAAGACCATAGATATATGAGATCAGAGGAGGACCAGAAGACGGTGACCCTCGGCGGGATCCATGCCGAGGAAAACCTGTAGGATCGAAAGTATGTCTAGAGGGGGCGGGGGGTGATTAGACTACTTGACCAAATAAAAATCTAGCCTTTTCCCAATTTTAGTTCTTGGCAGATTTTAGCAAGTTAGCACAAGTCAAGCAATCAACCTACACATGCAATTCTAATAGTATAGCAGCGGAATGTAAAACAATTGCATATGAAGGTAAAAGGGGGGAGTTTGAGGGAGCAAACGCAATATTGACACGGAGATTTTTTATCCGTGGTTTCGATAGGTGGTGCTATCGTACATCCACGTTGATGGAGACTTCAACCCACGAAGGGTAATGGTTGTGCGAGTCCACGGAGGGCTCCAACCACGAAGGGTCCACGAAGAAGCAACCTTGTCTATCCCACCATGGCCGTCGCCCATGAAGGACTTGCCTCACTAGGGTAGATCTTCACACAGTAGGCGATCTCCTTGCCCTTACAAACTCCTTGGTTCAACTCCACAATCTTGACGGAGGCTCCCAAGTGACACCTAGCCAATCTAGGAGACACCACTCTCCAAGAAGTAACAAATGGTGTGTTGATGATGAACTCCTTGCTCTTGTGCTTCAAATGATAGTCTCCCCAACACTCAACTCTCTCTCACAGGATTTGGATTTGGTGGAAAGAAGATTTGAGTGGAAAGCAACTTGGGGAAGGCTAGAGATCAAGATTTATATGGTTGGAATGGAATATCTTGACCTCAACACAAGTGAAGGTGGTTCTCTCTCAGAAAATATGTGTTGGAAGTGTAGGCATGTTCTGATGGATCTCTCCACGAATGAAGAGTGGGTGGAGGGGTATATATAGCCTCCACCCAAAATCTAACCGTTACACACAAATCACAAAGCGATCACCAAGTTTGCAGCATGCAACTCCACCAATTTCCAGGCGCTTAACACAGCTGTCACGATCCTGCTACCCAAGACTGAAGGGGCCTCGCAACTGACTGAATTCAGGCCTATCAGTTGATCCACAGTGTCGCCAAACTCATCGCCAAGATCCTTGCCAGGCGACTGCAGGCGGTGATCGATGGCCTGGTGGCGCCCTGCCAGAGTGCATTCATCAAGCGGCGCTCCATACTTGATAATTTCATGTACGTCCAGGCGATGATCAAGACCCTAAAGGCGAGGAAAACGCCGGCGATTCTTCTGAAAATAGATATTGCAAAAGCCTTCGATACGGTCTCCTGGGAGTTCCTTCTCGAGCTGCTACAAGCCAGAGGGTTCGGCCACCGATGGATTAACTGGATAGCTGGGCTGCTTGCAACCGCTTCAACCAAAATCAACATCAACGGCGACCTCTCTGACACAATTGATCACCGCCAGGGGCTCCGGCAAGGTGACCCCCTGTCGCCGCTGCTCTTCGTCATCATAATGGACTCCTTGGCTGCCCTCATGGAGGCCGCTAGCCGACCCCAGGTACTTCAAAGCATTGGCACCATTAGGATGCCATTCAGAATTTCAATGTACGCGGACGACGTCGTGCTGTTCATCAACCCCTCAAGATCAGAGATGCATGCCGCCGTCACCCTGCTGGAACTCTTCCGCTCTGCTTCTGGTTTACGGACAAACTGGACAAAAAGCACGGCCACCCCAATCGCGTGCGCACTGAGGCAGGTTGAAGAGACAGTTGCAGAAACGGAGTGCTCCACCAAGGCCCTGCCGATCACCTACCTTGGCCTGCCGCTCTCTGACACAAGGCTCCGCCGGGACAACCTGCAACCCGTCATAGATTACCTCGCCAAGAGACTAAGGGGCTGGAAGGCAAGATTAATCGCGCTCCCTGGCAGGATAGAGCTTGTCAGGACAGTGCTTTCGGCGATGGCAATCTACCGGATCATGGCAATAGCACCACCGACCTGGTTCCTCAAGATGATAGACAAGCTACGGCATGGCTTCGTGTGGGCGGCAGATGAGGCCGCTCCGGCCGGCAAATGCCTGGTAAGCTAGAAGGAGGTATGCAGACCCCGCGAGTTCGGCGGCCTCGGAGTACTCGATCTGCAGCGACAAGGGGCCGCACTGCGGGCACGGTGGCACTGGTTACGCTAGACGGATGATACCAGGCCATGGATGGACCTGATAATGCCCCATGATCCAGCTGCCGACTGCATCTTCAGAGCCTCCACGGAAATCATCATCGGCGACGGGCGCAAAACAAGTTTCTAGCGCGCACATTGGGCGCACGGGTGCAGGCCGGCGGACCGATGGCCTGAGCTATTCAAGCACTGCAACGGAAGAAGGCTAACACTCAGGGCTGCGATCGATGGCAACGCATGGCTGGGATATGTCAAACCAAACCCAAGCACGGCAGTGCTACACCAGCTATGCGAGCTCTGGGACATGGTGACGGGCATCACTTTGCAGGAGGACAGGACAGACTCCTTGCGATGGAAGTGGATGGCCGACGGAAAATTCTCCGCCGCCTCGGCATACCGAATGATGTTCCAAGGGGCCATCCCAACCAACGACAAGGGAGTCATCTGGTCGGCCAAGGCGGCGCCGCGAGCCAAGTGCTTCGCCTGGATCCTCCTGCGGGGCAAATGCCTCACAGCGGACAATCTTCAACGCCGGCAAATACCACACGACCCGGTCTGTGCGCTATGCCGAGGAGCGCCGGAAACGGCAGTCCACCTCGTCGCGGCCTGCCCTTTCTCTGCACAGGTCTGGCTCAAGACGGCGCAATCACTGGGAAGCCCCTTCTCCAACCTGCCGATGGCCGCTGGCAGCAGCCTCCGATCACGGTTACGAAATGACTCGCCGCTACCACGTGCAAACCGGGCGACATGGCGAGCCACTTGCCTCCTGGTATCCTGGTGCATTTGGAAAGAGAGAAACGAGCGTATTTTCAACTCCAAGTCCAGCACGACAGACCAAGTTCACTCCAGCATCCTAGAAGAGGCAAGATCGTGGTTACAAGCGGGCCTAGCCCCAATGACCAGTTTTTTCGAACCACCATGATTCCGGGTAGAGGCCAAGGAATTACGCGGGGCCTCTTGCCCTGATTTGCTAGGGGTCCCTGAACCCCTTCCTGTAACTGTACCTTTCTATCCACTACATCAATGAAAAACAGCACCCCGCTGCTTTTTCGTCAAAAAAAAACTCGGTGGTACCGATTCAGGGAACTCGGTCAAACCGATTTGGTTCATAATGTGACCGTTAGGTATTTCGGTGGGACCGACATGTCCACTCGGTGGGACCGATATCATTAGTGTTAGGGCATAACGTAATCTCGGTGAGACCGATTACACAAACTCGGTGAGACCGATTTTGGTAATAGACTAACAGAGAGTTGGTCAGGCAAACTCGGTGGGACCGATTCGCTCATCTCGGTTGGACCGAAACGTTACGAAAAGGAAACAGAGTGTTTTCATTGCAATCTCGGTGGGACCGATCGCTCATCTCGGTTTGACCGAAACGTTACAAAGGGAAATAGAGAGATTACAATCCCATCTCTGTGAGACCGAGATCCCTATCGGTGAGACCGAACAGACTAGGGTTTCTGGCAGTGGCAATGTCAACTGAACTCGGTGGCTCCGGATATGAAATTTTGGTGGGGCCGAGTTGGACTTTTTGGTTGGGGACATATGTGGATGTGAGAAAGTAGTGGAGGGTTTTGGAGCATATCACTAAGCACTTTGAGCAAGAACCTCATTAAGCAACACCTCATCCCTTCTTAATAGTATTGGCTTTTCCTATAGACTCAATGTGATCTTGGATCACTAAAATAGAAAATGTAGAGTCTTGTGCTTTGAGCTTGAGCCGATCTTTTGTCCTTATCATTTTGAAGGGTCCACTTTCTAATCCATGCCATGCCAATCATTGAGCTTTCCTGAAATATTTATCTTGGAATAGCATTAGATCAATGAGCTATATGTTGTTTGGAATTACCAAAACCACCGAGCGATAGTTGCACTTTAAATCTCCTCCTTTTTGGTAATTGATGACAACATATAGATCAAAGCTTCGACAAATGATAAATAAGATTGAAAAACATCGTCGCTTTGAGAAGTATGTGATAAGAAAGAGCTCCCCCTAATTTTCTGCATTATTTAAATTTGCTTTTGAATGCAAACACACAATCGATTAGGATCATGGGTTACTCTTCCATGTCACATACATCTTGGTGGAGCGCTCAAAATGATAGAGATTAAAACACATGCACTTATCACCAAGCAAAGTGAATGGTCATAAGAGGATATAAAGATAATATCATCCAACAAGCATTAAGGGTAGCATATGATCAAACACATGATCAAGCAAGTATCTCACAAGGACATAAAGTAGTATCTCACACAAGTACACAATAAAGTTTCAACCAAAATAGCAAGAGAGAATAAAAAGGAAACACTCTCTCTCGAAGCCTATGATCTATACATTTTTCTCCCCCTTTGGCAACAAGTTACCAAAAAGTTCAAAAATGCATAGTGTTAAACGACTCTCAGGCTTGATCTTCGGTAGGAGGTGTTGAGAGAACTCCAAGGACGAAGGCTTCAAATGAAGTAGCTGGAGCTGGTGGAGTAGCTGCTGGAGGTCGAACTGGAGCTGTTGCTGCTGGTGCTGATGTTGTAGCTCTAGTGTCTGTCACTGGCACTGCAGCAGATCTCTGTCCTCTGGGCACTCTGGCAAAAGCATCTGTGGTAGACTTGCCCTTCTTCTCCTCAACTTCCTCCCGAAGTTGCTCAACTGCAGTTTGGATCTCTATCACCTTGACATCAAGGTCATAGAATTTTGTCTCAATAATCCTTTCCAAGCTCTCCTGGTTCTTGGTTAGGGTGGCCAAGCCCTTCTCAATCCTCAAGGTGGATTGGGCTTAGATGGAGCAGCCCCTGATCTGATTGCATCCCCCATAAGCTTTTGAGCTTTGGGTCATGGTGCAGCATCCTCTTCCTCTTCCTCTTCAGAATCTTTCCTCGTTGAGGGCTTGCCAAGAACTCTGGCAGTAGTGGTTCTGGCCCTCTTCTTCTTCTTATCCTCACCAGCTGCTTCTTCTTCAGATTCAATGGTGAACTTCATAGTTTCACCCGTGGCAACTTTTCTTGGCTTATGGGCTGTCTTCTTGCTGGCATCTTTGTTTTGAGACCAGGCTTTGTTGCAGCAGCTGTGCCATACTCTTTCTTCGGCACCTTTTTCTTTGATGTAGCTTCATCTTCAACTGCCACATAGTCCTCATCTTCTGAGCCAGAATTCCTCTTCTTCCTTGTCCTGGTGGCAGGCTTTGGCAAATTGCTGGGAGTGCTCCTGCTGCCATCATCATAACTGCTAGAGGGATCTGAACCCTCACTCATCTGCACCTATTGTTCAGACTTGTTCTGGCTGTCACTTTGATCAGATATCTTTGCAAATACTCTGACAGCAGACCCTGTGAATAGGTTATAGATGAGGTAGAGTAGATGAGCATCACAAAGTACAGGAGTTTTGCAATACAGATGACTTAGAAACTTAGTTTTAGTTCTTCACAGAAAGCATTTCGGATCTACCGATTTGTAAACTAAGTGATACCGAAGCAGCTTTTGGAACCTAAACTAGTGAACTCGGTCAGACCGAGTCACAGTTTGGTGGTACCGAGACTGCTAGGGTTTCAAAGAGAATCGAACTCGGTCACACCGATTCGCAATTTTCGGTTAGACCAGAAATGCATGTGCTCTGGCCTAAGCCAAATTGGTGAGACCGATTTCTACAACTCGGTCGGTCCGAGATGAATTCGGCGGAGACCTCACCCTAAATTTTCAAACCAAAACTAATCTAAGGGAAGTTTTCGCTGGACAGGATGATTTCAATCGTGGCAAGAATCATGGCAAAGCAATGTGATAAGAATCAGAGTTATGGATTAGCACAAAGATCAAGTTCGTACCCTAGTTCGGCGGCGAATTTTCTATGGCGGCAATGGCTGGGTAGATTGCCATTGACGGCGACGGAGACCAGCGGCGGGAGGTCACTGGCGACGAGAGGATGATCCGGAGACCCGAAGAGGCAGAGCAGGTTACGCGCGGGCGAGGAGGTTCAGAAATTTTTCCAAAATTTGGCCCATCGGTATATATAACCTGACCCTGTCGGTGTGAGCGAGTGGAACGACTCGGTGGCACCGAGATGCAAAACTGCAAGCAGTTTCTGCAACTCAGTGTGACCGAAAGGTTCTAATCCGTTGCACCAAGATTGAAAACCCTAGATCAACTTAGTGATCTCGGTAGGACCGAAGAGGATGAATCGGTCAGACCGAGATGCACAAAGAGGTTTTGGAGGTTTAAGTCTATGATGAATCGGGAACTCCGAGTGCTCCTCACACAGAGTGGTTCGAATCTGACTTGATCAAACTTTGTGATGTAGCATGAATAGAGTTTGAGACGAGGAAAGCATAGTTAGATAAAGGGAGTCCTTAGGCATTCTTGTCCATCCATTTGGAAGAGAAAAAGCCAAACAATCAAAGCAACAAATGGATGTCCTCAAATGAGTAAAATATGCAACCAACATGCTCACACAATAAAATGGCAAATGAAATATGTGACAAAGCATGCACAAACATTCTAGCACCTATCAAGCAATTTGGCGATGACTAGGTCATCTATATATGAGTATATTGACTTAGGAGTCAAATGAGAACATTTGATCATAGGTCATACTCATCGTTTAAGCACAAGTGGGGTTACCACTTTTACATAAAGCATTGTTGTGTTCACACCATTAGAGTTGCTTTAGCTCAATTGATTTGAGTAAAGCTCCCCCTAGATGTGATATCCCCCCTAAGTGGGATAAACTAACCTTGGGTTTTGTCGATGATGACTTCATGTAGGTGTTGAAGATGTAGATGCTCGATGTTGATGTAGATCATTTGGAGCAATCCTTTGGAGTGAGTTGTACTTTCAATACCTACACGGGTTAGTCCCACAAGGAACAAGCAAGGATATCCATAGACATTGAGTTATGCATACACAAGATGATGTCCATGAAAGCATTAGGTTACCTTGTCCCTTGTCTTACCAACAAGAGGGTTTGTGACTCCTTGAACTAGTGCAAGATATGGAAGTTGTTTGCACTAGTCCTTGCCAAAATGATAAGAGTGAAGTATGTTGGCGGAGTCACCCTCAAGAACTCTCTAGTTCTTCTTCTTCGAGACCCACACCATCTTGATGGGAATCCTTGGAGTCGTAGTCGTACTTGATGAGGTAGAACTTGATGTAGTCTTGGGAACCCACTTGACCAAGGCCTTAGGTGCTTCTTCAAATGCATCAATTTCCTCTTGAAGCTTGTCCTTGCCTTTTTTCTTGTGGTCTTGTGGTAGAAGATCATCTTGAGCTTGTGTCCCTTTGTAATAAGTAGGATCATAATTCCCTTGTTGAGGAACAAACTTCGTCTTGGGGTATTGATCTTCTTCCCACTCAACTCCACTGGCATTGAACTTTCGTTCAAAACCAACACCTTGATTCTTCCCGTGTCTTCCTTGCTTGCGTACAATTTCCTCAAATTGCTTACTTCCGGCAAGGCTCTTGTAAACACCTTTCTCTATAATTCCCTTCACTAAGCTATTTTCTTGCTCAAGTGTAACTTGGCTAAGAGAATCGTTAGTGGAATCAAGAGAACTACTATAAGCAACAACATTGGATTTAGCATGATTGTTGTTACCACTAGATGAAGCATCTTTCTTTCTCTTTTTGCTAGATTTAACTTGTGGCATGTAAGTAGACAAGAGTAAACGCTTGGCAATGTAAGAAGAACTTTTCTTGCGAAGATCATCATTGATTGCCTTTAAAAACTCATGCTCTTGCTCAAGGTTGAGCTTTTCAAAGCGTAGCTTATCATGAGTCTTTAAAAGTTCTCGATGATCTTCCAAGGTAGTTTCATGAGCTAACTTAAGAGTGTTTAGTTCTTTAGTTAAACGCTCAATCTCCTTCTTATCATCGTCATTCCTTTTATGTTGATTAGCATGATTAATTGACGTTTCATCATAGTTTTCATCACTAGAGTTTTCAACAAGTAAATCATCATCACCTAGCAAATCATCTTCATCACTATTGAAATCAACATACTCAGGATGTGTTACCTTTGGGCCCTTGGCCATGAAGCATCTTCCAATTCCTTCATTTGGTGAGTCAAATATGTCGTAGGAGTTGGTTGACACAAGTGCTAGACCGGCAACATCTTCATCTTGCGTATATTCGGAGTCGGAGTGATAACTTCTTTCGGAGTGATTGTCAGAGTCGGAGCAGGATACCCACTCACCAACATGAGCTTGATGTCTTCTTTTTGTGTAGCTCCTTGATGACTTTTCCTTCCTTTCTGAGTCCTTGCTTCTCCGACAGGGTTTTCGTTCATAACGATCATCTCTACTGCTCCTCTCTCTTGGTGGTGATTCTTCTCTTCTACTTCTTCTTTTGGGAGAATCTTCTCTTCTTTTGTAGGGGGTCGTACACTCATTGGAGTAGTGTCCGGGTCTTCTACAATTGTAGCAATTTCGCTCACGACTAGAAGATCTTTTGTCATTGTAGGATCTTGACTTGGAACTTCTTTCCTTTCTTCTACTCTTGTAGAACTTGTTGAAGTTCTTCACCATTAGGCTCAATTCTTGATTGAAGGTTTGTTTCTCACTTGATGATGTGGGAGCATCACACGAGGCTTTGTAAGCACCACTTGACTTGTTGTGAAGCTCTTCCTTATCATTGAGTGACATCTCATGAGCAACAATTCTTCCAATGACTTCCGTTGGCTTGAGATGTTTGTAATTGGGCATCATTTGGATCAATGTGCACATGGTATCATATTTTCCATCCAAGGGTCTTAGGATCTTCTTGATGATGAATTTGTCGGTCATCTCTTCACTTCCTAAGCCGGCAATCTCATTTGTGATGAGAGCAAGCCTAGAGTACATTTCAGCGACACCTTCACCTTCCTTCATTTTGAACTTGTCAAGTTGACTTTGAAGCACATCCAATTTGGATTCCTTGACGGAGTCGGTACCTTCGTGCATATCAATCAAAGTGTCCCAAATTTCCTTTGCATTCTCAAGACGGCTGATTTTGTTGAATTCTTCGGGGCACAATCCATTGAAGAGAATATCACAAGCTTGAGCATTGTATTGTAGCATCTTCTACTCTTCCGCGGTAGCTTCACGGTTTGGTTCTCTCCCATCAAAGAATTCACCTTGCAAGCCAATACACACAATAGCCCAAACGGCAGGGTTATGTCCAAGAATATGCATTTTCATCTTATGCTTCCAACTAGCAAAATTTGTACCATCAAAGTAAGGACCTCTACGGTGGTAATTTCCCTCGCTAGATGCCATACTCTCCTAGGTTGTGAAACCAAGGCTATGACTACCAAAAGCTATGGAAATCAAAGCAAATGGAGACCAAAGCTCTGATACCACTTGTAGGATCGAACGTATGTCTAGAGGGGGGGGTGATTAGACTACTTGACCAAATAAAAATCTAGCCTTTTCCCAATTTTATTTGTTGGCAGATTTTAGCAACTTAGCACAAGTCAAGCAATCAACCTACACATGCAATTCTAAGAGTATAGCAGCGGAATGTAAAACAATTGCATATGAAGGTAAAAGGGGGGAGTTTGAGGGAGCAAACACAATATTGACATGGAGATTTTTTATCCGTGGTCCCGATAGGTGGTGCTATCATACATCCACGTTGATGGAGACTTCAACCCATGAAGGGTAACGGTTGCACGAGTCCACGGAGGGCTCCACCTATGAAGGGTCCACGAAGAAGCAACCTTGTCTATCCCACCATGGCCGTCGCCCATGAAGGACTTGCCTCACTAGGGTAGATCTTCACGAAGTAGGCGATCTCCTTGCCCATACAAACTCCTTGGTTCAACTCCACAATCTTGACGAAGGCTCCCAAGTGACACCTAGCCAATCTAGAAGACACCACTCTCCAAGAAGTAACAAATGGTGTGTTGATGATGAACTCCTTGCTCTTGTGCTTCAAATGATAGTCTCCCCAACACTCAACTCTCTCTCACAGGATTTGCATTTGGTGGAAAGAAAATTTGAGTGGAAAACAACTTGGGGAAGGCTAGAGATCAAGATTTATATGGCTGGAATGGAATATCTTGACCTCAATACAAGTGTAGGTGGTTCTCTCTCAGAAAATATGTATTGGAAGTGTAGTCATGTTTTGATGGTTCTCTCCATGCACTAATGGAAACAGGGAATTTGCCATCAGCCAGCTCTTTGCCATATGCCAGCTGATGGCAAAGAACGTCCTTGCCATCTGCTCATAAAAAACAGATGGCAAAGAACTGACAGACGGCAAAGAACATGGTTGCCATCAGCCAATTCTTTGCCATCTGCTAGTGGATGGCAAATAATCTTTGCTATCTGCCAGCAGATGGCAAAGAGGTTGGCAAATCCTGTGCCCGTCAAAAGTGTAACGGCATACCAGCCCCACCTCTTTGCCATCTGCGCCAGACGGCAAGATTCTTTGCCATCTGTTTGCAGATGGCAAAGAGATGGGGTAAATTTTTCCGTAAAAAAACTGTGGGGTTATTTTTGTTCTCATTGGTTGAAATGTTTGTGTCATGGATTGATGACATGGCATCCATCCATCCATCCATCCATTCATCCCATTTATCTAAACAAAAAAAGAGAAAGAAAGAAAAAGAACCCCCACCCCCCGGGCAGCCCAACCACCCAAACCCTATCCCATCCCTCTCCAGCTCGCGCACGCTCGCCGCCGCCACGTCCGCCGCCAAGCAAGCACTCGTGGCGCAACGACCTCCTCCCTTCGCCGCCTCCACTCACACCGACGTTAGAGGCTGGATCGAGCCCATCCCCGCCGCCCGCTCCGCCCCAATCCCTCCGTCCGCCACGCCTTCACGCCGCCGCCCATCACGCCGAGCCACAAGACCATCGGCGACGACGCCGCCTCCTCCGCCGATCCCCTCCGTCATGCGGCGCCTTCACGCCGTCGTCCCCATCACACCGAGCCGCAGCACCTCCCCGACGTCACCCGCCCCGAGCCGCAAGACCTGCCCGGGCGCCTACTCCTCCACCGCCTGTCCGGCGAGGCAGGGGCCAGGCAGAGATGGCGGCCAGCGCCTGCTCCTCCACCGCCCCAGAAGCGAAAAGGGCTCGCGCGGGACGAGGTGGAGAAGCGGCGGCATGCGGCGGCGCAGGTGAGCCCCGGCCTCGCCCCTCCCCCTCCTTTCCTTCTCCGGCCAGCAACGGCCTTCCCCCTCTCCACATCTCCCCTGCAGCACCCCCGGCACCCGCCCCCATCTCCCCGGTCGGCCTGCATCTCCGGCCATCCGCCGGTCTCCTTTCTCTCCGCCTCCGCCCCATCCGGCCAGACCTCTTCCTCCATGCCTCTGTGAACCCGTCCCTCTCACCCGATGCATCTCTCACTAAGCTCCCCTGCCTTCTCCCCACCCGTTGCGTGAGAGGGCTGGTCTGTTGATGTTGGATTAAAAAATGGCTCTTGATGGACATTATGTATGCATGTTGCTACTTATAATCTGATTTAGTGGGTATCAGACTTCTAAACTTGTTGTGCTACTTGTAATGTGGCCTCTTTTGTGTAAGACTTCTATAATTTGTTGTTGCCATGCATATGAGACTTCTCACTTAATCATGTTATATTATATATTGTCAAGATAATCATATATGCTGCTGTTACATATATCTATTCCTATTTTTCGTGTTTTTTGAGAAGTTAATGTTGCTCTCAAGTTCACCATAATATGCTATTGTTTGCTACTGTTACATACAACCTATTTTTTGTATCTTTTCACAGAGATGTTGTCAAGTTCATCATAATGTACTGTTGGCCTGTACCATCTTTTATGTTTTATTTTTTCATTTTTTTGTAATAAATCATTTTTCAAATATATGCATGTGTTGCTCAAATTCCATTTTCAAATTTGTACAGCAAATTGTGTTCCCACATTTTTAAATGTCCAATTCCAAACTATGTGCATCCAAACATGATTTGGCATTGTTCCTTCCTATGAATTCCAAGAGCCCAATTGAACATATAAATCCAGCTACACTACCCGCCATCCTGAGCTGCCTGCATCGCGTGGTAGTTCTCGTTCGCTCGATTCACCACGAAATGTACTTTTTATGGTGGTGGCAAAGGCCCAGCCGTCCGTCCTTCTTTACATCATCATTTTGCTCTATGTCAATGATGTAGGTCTGATTTGCTTGTTGGACCCAGCATTGTATTGCATTTGCCCGTGCTCATGGAGAGAGGAGAGTCACGGCTAACGCCTGGTAAAAACCTAGCGCTTCCCCACCCACGCCCCCACGCTACCCTCCCTCCTCTTCCTCGATCTCCCTCCAAGCCGCCGCCGCCTCTCCCCATCTTCATCCTCTCTCTCCTGCGCCGCCGCTGTCTCTCCTCTTCCTCCCCACTCTAGCCCCTTCAGGTCGTTGCTCGCGGTGGTTCCAGATTCAGCGCTGGTCGTCCCCGTGGGTGAGGTGGGGAAGCGGGGTCTTTAAGGTTGGTGGAGGTGCAGGGGAGACCGGCTGCGTGGGGACGAGCAGCGAGCCAGGAGCAGGGAGAGGCCAACGTCGGGGACAAGAAGCAGCGGGGCCATCGGTCCGTCGTGGTGGTTTGGAGGGAGAGGGAGGAGGTCGGCCACGAGAGAAGGAGCAGTCCGGCCCTACTTCGTCATGGAGGATGTCCAGCTGCTCGTCCTCCTCTGCCTCTTCTCCAAGCGTCCACTTTATCGCAATTCAGCTTCACGTACACAATCATACTCCTCTTCCCGAGTTTTCTCTCTCCTTTCTTGCAATCCCTGTTTTTGTTTCTCTGTGCTCGCAAAGAGTTTGGTAAAAATCCAATAAGGCTGGCAGGCAGTATTAATCTATGTAATTCATCTGATTTCTTTTTTCTATTATTTAGTTCCAAAAAAATAACAAGTTGAGTAGACCGCTAGCTTTTTGCAATTTAGGTATTGAAGGAGATCATCATAACTGCTTTTCTTTCATGCAATAGTTCAGGTTTATTGTTCTTAGTTTTTCTGTAGTAGTTAATTTGATTGCTATGGATTAAAATCTAGAGCTACCTTATAATACCGCTTGAAAATAGCTTTGGCTCTTCACACATGGGAGTAATAGGACAGTTTATGCTCCTAACTTTCTTTTCTCTGTATATATATACATGGTTTTAGGATTCTATTTGTTTGCTACTGAAGCTTATGTTTTTCTTTTTCAGAATTGAGTGCGATGAACAATGCAACGGAGGTCATGTTAACTCCTACAGCCTGATATGTTCTTTCGTCTCCTGGTGATTACTTCGAATGGTTGTGTGAGGTAATAGAGCTAATAACTTTTGTTTCTTCATCGCTATAAACCGTGTTTATTTCAAAACTGAGAGCCATAAAATATATGCATTAATCTCTCTTGGTATTTTTTCATCCGACCAACATTAATCTATGTTGATGTGTTCTATGTCAATTCATTGCAATGGAGTGCCAACATTAATCGTATATAAAATTTACATCTAACTTGCAAAACTATTCTGATTATTGTGTGTGTGTGTGTATGTGTGTGTGTGTGTGTGTGTGTGTGTGTGTGTGTGTGTGTGTGTGTGTGCCATTCCAGCTGCTCTGTTCTTACTCTGAACACCGAGTTGAGCAGTGGATCATGCAGGAAAAAAAAATCAAACCGGTTTCAAATAAAGAAATACTCTTCTGAAACTATGCTCCTCCTAAGATAGACACACCTCCTGTGCATATCGTTGCAGGTTGTATCCATGCCAAGATAGCACCTTGTATGCATAAGATGGACCATATTTTGAATATACGAAAAATCAATTTATTTAGTTTTCTTGCTGTCAGAATAAGACCATGAAACCAACTTCCATCAAACACATATCTGCAGCATTATACTATGTACAGGGTGCAGATATATTGAACGCAAGTTGACAAACACATCATTCTTGACAAAGCATAGTTTTGACCATCTTAACAATCACCCAAAACACACAAGTCACAAAAACATGAGCACTATTTGTTGGTATGAGAGACTTCTACTACATGGTCCAGAACACACAAGTCTGTATCCACATGCACAAAATGCAAGCTCCAAAATAACTGAAACACCAAATGATTACAAGTTGGTTGGTCCATAAATGCTGCAAAGTCATCACGTCCATGTACACCATTTGGCTAAGTACCTGAAATTTTTTCACAAAAAAATTGTCAAGAAAGTGGAATCAGCTCAAGCTGTTCAAAGCGCATATGTGGATTTACACATATTCGATCAATACATGGTACTATATAGAACTATGTTTCTACCTAAGTTATAATTGGCTCACATGATACTATATAGAACTATGTTCTTGTGCTTGCAGTTTTATCAACAATGAAGTCATTGACCATCTGAAATAGAGATCCTACAACCAAGTAGCTTATTTTATAGCCTATTAAATCAGCATTCATTGAAGAAAGCACAACTTCTTTCGCAATATCTCTAGAGTTTCATGATTAAGAGCTACATAACCATGGATAAAAAAGGAAACCATGACACATATATACACAAGCAATTTAGTGTTAACACATAGGCCAACAATATTGTAAAGTGCATTTTAGAAACCGCTTTTGTGCAATAGCATGTGAGCTAATTACTACTAAAACAAAATGTACCGTAGCTGAGGTACTGGCGACGTTGCCCTCCGTTCTCGCCACCGATTGCCCATCGCAAGTCGTGGCCCTGGTTCCCAATGAGGTAGCCTTCCATCCACCATTCATTTATCTCGCTGCATGTGGGCGGCCATGGTTCCCAAAGAAGGTGGCCATCTGTTCTCCGCCCATTGCTCGTGCTGCATGCTTTGGTGGTTGTGGTTCCTGCATAGGCGCATCAAGGTACAACACTGAATTTAAGAATAAAAGTACATGATGGACAATTTAATGGTTAGAAACCGTCATGAGTTCCCCAACAAACATTAGCAGAGCATTTCCTAATACAACCAAGGAGCCACGATTCTAACAAGTGCTGGTAGTAGTGGATTTAAAATTACACATGACGCAATCACAAGACAAACTGAGTCATTCAGTTGCAAACTACCCTCTACACTTTGAAATAAGCAATTTGGGGTGCGTAGACTTACTTGAAGGACAAAGAGATTGGTGTTCAAGTTTTGGGAGTTGTGCAGAATGTGGACTGATTGCAGACACATGTCAAGGTTGTTCTGTAGATCCCACCCACAATCAGATCAGCCAAAACAAAGCCGCCCAAATTAATTATGCCAACATAACCATAGTTAAACCCTTAACAACGCTGGACAGCCTTTAAAACAAAAAAACTGGACAAGAATGATCTATACTTCAGTTAACAAATGGTTTTGTTTCTTTGTTTCCAGTTCAAATAAAATTACCTACAAATATGTTGTTTGCGTGAACAAGCAGCTCTAGAGTCCGAAATAAGAGCTGGTCACAATTTACACTGTCTTACTACAAATATCGTTCATTAACTGAAGCATAATGGACTAATTCAAAGAGAGTTTTGATCTAGATTTTCACAGGGAAGTAAGAAGTATCTTTATCAATAAATAATAATCATTTTCACATAGAACTCATGACCATTTTCAAATAGAAATAAATGCATTAATAGTCTGCAATGATAACAATAGTGCAGCAGCATTAGAGTCACACCAGATCCATAACAGAGTACCTGAAATAGTGCAGCAGCATTAGAGTCACACCAGATCCATAACAGAGTACCTGAAATAGTGCAGCAACATTAGAGTCACACCAGATCCATAACAGAGTACCTGAAATTTTTCAGATCCATAGCATTTTTAGAGAAATAAAGCATCATATAATGACTAGAGCTTGTCGCACCAAACTAATAGATACAACCAACTAGGCAAGCATATGAGAATGGAAGAAGATAATTTTCCTGGGACGCAACATAGCACAAATTGCTGTTGGTGACAACAAACGAAGTTTGCAGATGGTGGCTGATAAAAATTCCAAACGGCCAGTGCTCAATTTATGTATCCTTTATAGCCTGGACACGTTATGTAGTGCAACTAGCTTGCAATTGCTGTTTTTGTTGTCATGGAGTATGTGGGCATGTGGCAGCCCACATAATCCCACTTAAATTAAGTGGGCAGCATCATAATAATCTTCTTCTTCTAGTCTTCTTCTTCTAACTTTCTTCTATCCCATTTTACAGATTTGCTTAAGATCATGGAAGCTTGGGTTGATGGAGTGCTTGTATTTAGTTTTTGTTTTGACCTTGTGAAACTTGCTACCTATGGATGAAACTGTGTAATATTGATGAAACTATGTATATGTACGGATGAAACTTGCTACTATTGGTAACATGTGTTGGATATATGTGTTCATGACTATTGGTAATATGTGTTGAATATGCTATATTGGTCATATAAATATATTTGTGTTTGATTTTCTATGAAGAGGAACTGATATAAGAAAAATCAAAATTAAATGGGGCAATATAGTCACTTTGCCATCTGCTGGCAGATGGCAAAGAGCTTTGCCATCAGCTGGCAGATGGCAAAGAGCTTTGCCATCAGCTGGCAGATGGCAAAGAGGCCACGTGTCATCTACATGTAAAATCTGGGCTGGCCTATTTGGGCTCTTTGCCATCTGCTGGTAGACGGCAAAGCATGCAGCCTTTGCCATCTGCTAGCAGACGGCAAAGAGCCTGCAGCCTTTGCCATCTCGCCGCGAGCGGCAAAAGTATGCATTAGCCTTCTAACGGGCTAACCCGTTAAGAGGCTTTGCCATCTGCCACCGATGGCAAGGCACAGCTCTTTGCCATCAGCCGCCAGACAAAGAAAGAAGCCTTTACCGCGGGGTTTCGCATAAACTGTTTGTTATCATTTGGCGGATGGCAAAGCCTTTGCCATCCGCCGACAATGCCTTTTGCCATCTGCCATGGCAGATGGCAAAGTGCCAGATTCCAGTAGTGATGAATGAAGAGTGGGTGGAGGGGTAGCCTCCACACAAAATCTAACCATTACACACAAATCACCAAACTCGATGGGACCGATTCAGAGAACTCGGTTAGACCGATTTGGTTCATAATGTGACCGCTATGTATTTTGGTGGGACCGACATGTCCACTCGGTGGGACCGGTATCATTAGGGTTAGGGCATAACGTAATCTCGGTGAGACCGATTGTCGGTGTCAAAACCGGCGGATCTCGGGTAGGGGGTCCCGAACTGTGCGTCTAGGCGGATGGTAACAGGAGACAAGGGACACGATGTTTTTACCCACGTTCAGGCCCTCTCGATGGAGGTAATACCCTACTCCTGCTTGATTAATATTGATGATATGGGTAGTACAAGAGTAGATCTACCACGAGATCAAGGAGGCTAAACCCTAGAAGCTAGCCTATGGTATGATTGTTGTTCGTCCTACGGACTAAAACCCTCCGGTTTATATAGACACGGGATAGGGTTAGGGTAACACAGAGTCGGTTACAATGGTAGGAGATCTACATATCCAGACGCCAAGCTTGCCTTCCACGCCAAGGAAAGTACTATCCGGACAAGGGACGAAGTCTTCAATCTTGTATCTTCATAGTCCAGAGTCCGCCAACGGTGATAGTTCGCTATCCGACACCCCTAGTCCAGACTCCTCAAGAGCCCCTCGAACCAGGCTTCAATGACGACGAGTTCGGCGCGCATATTGTCTTCAGCATTGCAAGGCGGTTTCCTCCTCCTAATACTTCATAGAAGATTTTGAACACAAGGATAGTGTCCGGCTCTGCAAAACAAGTTCCACATACTACCGTAGAGAGAATAACTTTTGCACAGATCTGCTGACGTATTCCGCGGCGTGACATCACACCACGGTCATGCCTTTATACGAATCGCTTTTACTGTTCCACCTCAGCGCGTTTTAGCAAGGCGGTTTCCTTGGCACGTCTTATCAAAGCGGAGATCATGCCCCCTTATTCCGGGATTCTCATCAATACGGATGTGGGTAACCCAACCGCGCCATTGATTACGGCGCTTGGGAGATAAGCGAGTTTTACCAGGCTGGCGGGGGACGCATAGCTTCGCCTATCCATATAAGGGGATAAGAATCCACCTTTTCACCTACGCCTTCTTCCTCCTTTGCCCATCCATTTCACAAGACTGAGCTCCAGCGCCTAAGTCCGCACATCCCACCTCAACCTTCTCCAACTATGTCCGGAGCGGAGGTAAGTGGATGGCCTCCTCCGTCACGGAGGGCACATCAAAAAGCTGCGGAAGGCGGATACTTGTCCAGCGACATCGCACACCGCTACCCGACGAGGGGCAGCTCATTCCCACCCCAGTGCCCCATGAGAGGGTGGTGTTCCTCACCCACTTCCTCCGCGGACTAGGTTTTCCACTTCATCCACTTGTCCGGGGGCTCATGTTCTACTACGGCCTGGATTTCCATGATCTGGCCCCTAACTTCATCCTCAACATCTCGGCGTTTATCGTCGTGTGCGAGGCCTTCCTCTCCATCCAGCCCCACTTCAGCTTATTGCTTAAGATCTTCAATGTCAAGCCGAAGGTAGTGGGCGGCCGCCAAGCGGAGTGCGGAGGCGCCATGGTTGGCAAGATGGCCAAAGTCCTATGGCTCGAGAGCTCCTTTGTGGAGACCACAAAGGGGTGGCAATCGGGGTGGTTCTACATCACCGAGCCGCGCGACTCTCAATGGCCGGCAGCCCTCGAATTCCAATCTGGCTTCCCCACGCGGCTCAAATCATGGAAAGAGATGGGCCTGTCGTGGGGTGATTCGGACGAGCTATCCAGACTCCAAACCTGCGTCCGAAACCTGGCGGGCAAGAATCTCAGGCTTGTCAACGTTATCTAGGTGATGCTCATCCGCCGGATTCTCCCATGCCAACAATGGGCCTTCAAATTGTGGGAGTTCGATCCGGCACAACACCCAACTCTGAAAAGGCTCTTCGACACTATGTACGAAGATGCCTGGAAGGTGCTGTTCAAGGGCGCCGAGGCTCCCACATCCGCTACCAAAGATCGCGGATTCAGCTCGCAGCGTCAAGCCAGCGAGGTAAGTTATTTTACCCTTTATGGGACTCTTTTTCATAGTTTGACTCTATGCGGGATCTAAAACTCCCTAACCTTTGGCAGGACTGGCTGAAGACGCCCGGACAGATTAACCGTCCGCCCTTTGCCGAAGACCAGCGGACGCCCTATTGACGGGGGCTGCTGGCTCCGCACCTCACGTGGTGCCGGAGAAGAAGGCCACGGAACTCAAGGAGCTCCCGCGCCAAAGTCTGTCGGACTCACCGCCCGACAACTTTGAGGCGGAATCCTCCTCTGAGGAAGAGGAGGAGGAAAAAGAAGCCTCTCCCCCAGCGGGGGGAGAGAAGAAAAGGAAGGCTGCCCCGACTGGGGAGGCCGGAGGGTCCAAGAAAGGAAGGACCCTTCCTCCGGACTTCTCCACCAACGCCGACAACGACGAGGAGGAGTGGCCACCAAGGGCCAAGCCCCTGGCGAGATCGTAAGTGTCCGGACTCCGGAATAGTTCATGACTTTTTGTTTGTAGCATAGTGTTTTCTAATGCCGAATATGACCATGCAGCCCGCCCGAGGATGAGCTCGCCGCTTCGTCGAGCGGCTCCCTGGATTCGTCCGATGTGAATAGCACTTCACTTCCGACCGCTTCCTCTCCTCGTGTCGCCGACGACACCGTGGTGGAGTCCCAAAAGGGGCCCAGCCAGGAGGAGGTGGTCCTGGAGGCGCCGCAAGGCGACCTCCCGGACTCGGGCGCAAAGGGGCGAGACCCCGAGGGCTCTAAGTCTCGCCTGTGCCGACTCCATCGAACCTTCGTGGTTCCAAGTCCGCAAGCGGTCCTTCGAAGAAGGGTAAGACTACGACGCTGATGACCTCCGCCCATCCGGAGGCACGGATAGCTTGGCCGGAGGCGCTTAAAGGCGCCCATCGACGGGAGCACCGCCTTTATTATGAGTGTGGTGATCCGAGAAAGTTCAGTCCGCCAAGAGCGGGCTGGTCAAGCCTGTACCAGCCTTCTAACAGCCTTTGAGGTAAGTTTAGAATATGTAAAAATATTACCGCATAGATAGTAGCCCCTGATGCTTAGTTCGGTGTTCGGAAAGAAAAGCCGGACTAAGGATCTAAAAAGATATACGCTGGAGTCTAACATAAGTATGTCAATATCCGAATGCAGGCTGCGCTGCTGACCTCTGCCGCACTAACTGCGGAGGTCAATGCATTGAAGAAGAGCCTCGAGCGGTCCGAGAACGAGCTCAGCCTTGCCAAGAAGCAGCTCGAGGACAGGGAAGGTAAGCAATACCTTATTAAAGAAATACCTTATAGAAAGGATTCGGTTGCAAAAAATGACAGGAATAACGTGGGTATTGTAGGGCCACAACGAGCAGTGGCGACCACTCGAAGGAAGCGGTGTCCGCGTCGAAAGCGAAAGCGGCCATGGAGCGCATCGAGCGAGAGAAGCAGGAGGAGCGGGTGGCGGAGGTGCGACAAGAGCTCCAGGCTCTTGTGGAAAAACATGAGAGTTTGGAGCGTGACTCGAAGACTCGAGAGTCCAAGCTCGCCTCGGCTCTTGCGAGTGCCGAAGCCGCTAAGGCCGAAGCCCAAAAATTCCTCCAAGAAATTGAATCATTAAAGAAGATAGCAGCGGGTAAGGCATTCTTTATGCAAAGTAAGCATGTGAAAGTGAATTACCTATTACTTACCCGGATTCGAGCTCTCCAGAGCATTCGCAGATCTGCCCGTGAGTGTGTCCGATGCTGCCGTGTTCTACCGCGCCAAGGAGGGGAGCTCTCACGGAGAAGGTGTTCGTCTCAATATGCCGAGGCCGAACGTCCGGTGCCCTCGAGCGACCAGCTGAAGCAGCTGGTCGAGCTCCACAAGGTCGCCGAACATGCCATGAAGGGCCTCATAGTTCGGTGTGGCCATTGGAAGCCATGCCTGGAGCTACTTCGGTTAGTGCAGCGGCTGGTGGACGCTTTGTCCATGGATTGAAGTCATCAAGCGCCCGCCTGCATTGAAGGTGCCCGTCGGCCCTTGCCCATGCTAAAGTGCACTGGGGCAAGCTGGATGCGGAGAAGCTTGTGACGGACGGGCCACCAAGGGCAAGGAGCATCGCAAGTCGAAATGTACTATGAGGGCGTCTGAAGGTGCCCGCCAGATAGCGGATGAGTGCTCCAAAGATGTAATTTTTAATAGACTCGCATTTGTTATCCTCACGCTGAAAACTTGTTCATATGCGCTAAGCAACGCTTGTTAATTTAAAATATTACCTTCAGGCGGCCGCTTATCAAATTTGAGAGATGGCAAGTCGTTGGCTTCAGCCCCATGCCACGAGTGATGGGGTGTTCGGGATAAACTTGAGCGCTCTTGTTCCCATTCTTGGGTCCGTCGAGGAGGCGCCAACGCAACGAACAAGGCAACCGGACTTATAGTGCTTGAACACTCTCTTAGCCATAGAATTCTATAATTTTAAATTTCGCGAAGCCCCTAGTATTCGAAGACCGAGTTCGGGCACTATCCACGCCTTGGCCGGACAATGCCGGTTCCTCGCCTAAGCGGCATAAGTCTTTAGGGACTCAAGAAACCTCTCGAACAGCGATCGCTCTCGCCTTATCATGACGGTCAGTTTTAGCTTTCCACCGAGGTGCTCAACCTGCTCAACCGGGGCACAATCGCGTTGGTTCTTCCAGCGCTACCTTAGCCGATATAACGGAACGAAGGTACCAAAACATGGGAGCCGGCAAACCCAACTATTGACCCAAGACATGATTCGAGCCGATGCATATAATGCTATAAGTTCGGGTGCCGCACTTGTGTAAGTGTTCGGACTTGTCACACCATGTTTTTGGGGTACATAAGCCCTCGGTGTATTGGCCGTACTAAATATGACGGTTATGCGCAATGTCATAAATGAACATATATAATGGGAAAGAATGCAATAATAGGCAAGAGCTATATATTGGTTATTAAAAAGAAACTGCAAATAAAAGCGAACGATACAAATTGTGCGATAATCAAGGTATGGGACTTTTGACATGTCCCCTTCCAGGGTAAGTTTGCGGTGTGGTGTGTAAAACAGGTATACCGCTCGTAATAGAGACCACTGGACACTGACGCAGTTTTCTCGCTTCCCGGCTGTTGCATCGTATTCGGCGCGAATGCCGGACAGGGCTTCGGAGAACAGAGTCCGAAAGTAAAAGGAAGAAAAAGGAATGCCACAAACGGAGCCCCTAGTGCGGTCTAGCCGCGTTCAGGCGTGCCGTGGTCGTGGCCCGCCCCTATGCCCATGGTGCTTCAGAGCGCAATTACATGCACGTAGTAATCGGCTTCGCGAGTTCGCGAGGGCTGGGGTTGAGCTGCATTACTACGCTTGTTCGGAACGTGCGGCGGTCTTGCTGTAGGTTACTCGGCGCGCTTGACAAAGTCCGATTGTTTATTGGCCGGATCGAGAATTGCCTTAAGAGGCTGTTCGCACTTCGCCGCAGGGCGGCTATATGCTCCTCCGCTCGGAGGAGCGCTCGTGTTTCCATTGACCGTGATTACGCCGAGGGCCTGGCATCTTGAGCTTGAGGTACGCGAAAGCGGCACCGCATTGAATTTTGCGAATGCAGTTCGTCCGAGCAAAGGCGTGATAGCCGCTGCGGAACGGGACTATGTCAAGATTAACTCCTCACTCCGGAAGTTATCCGGGATCCAAGACCACTTCAAGTGTAACGGAGCTCGTGCGCTTGGCCTCTACACCGGAATGACGCCTTTAAAGGTCGCCTTTGTGGGTTTGATCTCTGACGGTCTATGCCCATTTTGCACATCAGATCCTGATAAAGCAGGTTCAGGCTGCTACCGCCGTCCATCAGGACTCTAGTGAGGTGAAATATGTCGATGATTGGGTCAAGAACCAATGCGGCGAATCCGCCGTGACAGATGCTAGTGGGGTGGTCCCTTCGATCGAAGGTGATCGGGCAGGAAGACCATGGGTTGAACTTCGGGGGGACTGGCTCCATCACGTATACGTCCCTTAGTGCGCGCTTCCGCTCCCTTTTGGGTATGTGGGTGTCACGCCCAATATGCGACCCTATCCAAAAGGAACTCGACGGTCCCACCAAGGATAGACCCGCATATTGGAACGCTTTTGCAAGGTGGATATCATTACATCAACATAACATAATAGTGGGATACATACATAAGGCATAGAATGCCACACGAATACAACATCACATCATACAAGATCAACATCCGACTACGGATGAAACATAAACAAAACTCAAACAATATCCACCTCTGCTAGCCCAGGCTGCCGACTGGAACCTATCCCCGATCAAGAAGCGTAAGAAGAACTCCAAAACAAGCAAGCATCGCTCTCGCATCATGATCATCGTGATAACCTGTACCGCAACGCTGGTGTAGTAATCAGTGAGCCACGAGGACTCAAAGAATCCCATTACCATGGGTATCAAGACTAGCAAAGCTTAATGGGAAAGGAAGGGGTAAAGTGGTGAGGTTGCAGCAGCGACTAAGCATATATGGTGGCTAACATACGCAAATGAGAGCGAGAAGAGAAACAAAGGAACGGTCGTCAACTAGTAATGATCAAGAAGTGATCCTGAACTCCTACTTACGCCAAACATAACCCAGAAACCATGTTCTCCTCTCGATCAACCCCAAAAGAGACACTCACGGTTACGCACACGGTTGGTGTATTTTAGAAGAGTTCACTTCAAGTTTACTACAACCGGATATTAACAAATTCCCATCTGCCACATAACCGCAGGCACGGCTCTCGAAAGTTCAAACCCTGCAGGGTGTCCCAACTTAGCCCATGATAAGCTCTCGCGATCAACGAAGGATATTCTTCTCCCGGAAGACCCGATCAGTCTCGAATCCGGCTACAAGACATTTCGACAAAGAATAAAACAAGACCAGCAAAGCCGCCTGATGCGCCGACAATCCCGATAGGAGCTGCACATATCTCGCTCTCGTGGCAACACCGATGAGACTAGCTACGAGTAAAACCAGACCTCGAGTTGCTCGAGGGTGCCCCTGCAGTAGCTCGGTTCAGGCCAGCACTTAGAGAAGCACCGCCCGGGGCTAAAATAAAGATAACCTCGAGAGAGCGACTCCCAAGGGAAAAGTAGGTGGTGGTGAGGCAAATGGTAAAACCAATGTTGGGCCTTGCGGAGGAGTCTTATTCAAGCAAACTGTCAAGGGGTCCCATAAATCACCCGACCGCGTTAGGGACGCAAAATCCGGGAACATAATACCGATATGACGGAAACTAGGGCGGCAAGAGTGGAACAAAACACCAGGCATAAGGCCGAGCCTTCCACCCTATACCAAGTATATAGATGCATTAATAATATAAGAGATATTGTGATATCCCAACCAAAATCCTGTCCGCCATAGAGCAATCTTCAACTTCACCTGCAACTAGCAACGCTATAAGAGGGGCTGAGCAAAGCGGTAACATAGCCAAACAACGGTTTGCTAGGAAGGGTGACAATGGTTAGAGGTTCATGGCAATTTGGGATGGCTTGATAAACAGGTAATAGGTAGCGCAGCATAGCGATAGAACGAAGCAACTAGCATAGCAATGATAGTAGTGAGATCTAGGGTAGCTGTCATCTTGCCTGAAATCCCGCTAGGAAGAAGAACGAGTCCATGAAGAAGACGAAGCCACGAAGACGAACCAAGCGTAGACGAACGAATCCTCACGATCGCAACGAAAACGGGAACTAACAAGAAGAAGCACACAACATAGTAAACACACCACACAAGAACAAGGCATGATGCTCAACCAAGTATGATGCATGACAAAGCTACATGAAGCTACTCATGGCAAGAGAGGATGCAAACAAGAACAACACATCAAAACAAGTTTAAATGAGGCCGGAAACAACATATAACAATTCCGGTAAGTCCTGATATGCAAATTTCGAAATTGGTCCAGATCTGAATAACTTTATGTTCTTGTTGTTAAACAGCAAGTTAAGATTCACCAACATGATCTACACGGAATTCTAGTCAAGTTACATATAAAGTTCTTTAGATTCGGAGCTACGGCCTAGAAGTTATGAGCAAAACAAGTTAAGCATGGCATTGATGCAAAATGCATACCAACATCAAAACAAGGATGCAACATGATAATATGAAACTACATGCAAAATCAAGCAAGTTTCATAAAGGGCACACTCAAAATGGAGCAACGGTTCAACACATGCACTCTATACGATATAACAACAATCTGTCCATAACAGCAAGTAGGCATATTGCAAGCATCAAAAAACTGTGCTACAGCATCTCAACGTAATAACAAAAGGCATGGGCATGAATTACAGGTAAAGCATGACAAAACATGAACACTGAGCTATCTCCAGAAATCACTAGAACATGCTCAAACACACATCGCAAGATTGCAAATAATAACAGTTTCAGACTTTAGCAGAAATAACATCAGGTTGCAATGTTTAGAGCTATCAAACAGCATGTTACAGGAACTTATCATGGCAACCAAAGGCATGGCATGATACTACTAAATGCATAGAACAAAAGTCCTTTACTGACCATGAGCCAAAAAGGATCAGAAGATATGATGGCACCCATGTAAACGTAGCAAGTTATATTACAGATTCATACATGGCAGGAACAACGATAAGTAGGCATGTTGGTGAGCTTGAACCACTCACCACCGAGCAATACATGGCATGTCAAGGCAACTCACAGTAAGAAGACATGTTTATGAAGCTAAGCATGGCAAGAGCAAGTTCATAGGGTGCATGGATCACTAACAACAACCTTGGCAAAATTGAATAACATGTAAACAACCTGCCAGGAAACATTTTATAGCAAAAGTAGAGCTCGATTGACTCAGGCTATGGCACTCCATAATTGCAAACAAGGGCATGGATGGATAGAGAATGACCATATGTTCAAAACATCCTTACTGAAGTATCTCAAAATATGCATGGATCTCTCTGTAGCATCAGGTTTACATGGCATAAAAATATCAGCAGAACAGGGGCTGAAATCAGCAACATCATGAAGCCTAGTTTGCATGCTTGTGCTAGTCACCACAGAGATCACAAAAATACATGGCATACGCCCCTGTAAAGATGGCATGGCATATTACAAAACACATGTAGGACTCAAGTTCATAGGGTGCCCACATCAATCATGGCAAAAATAACAAAAGCGCATGTATGATAAGAATCTGAAACTAACATCACATAGCCCTGTTCTAACAGCATTTCGGGCATCAAGATAAGCTCAAATGTAAATGATGCAATGCGACGAAATGATGTACTCGCCGAGCCGAACAATTTGACATATTACACGCGCAAAATGGAGCTACGGATGCAGAGATATGATGGCATGAACATGGCATGATTATGCAAAATGCTTCGGGGACTTGGAAGAAATCGAGGTCAACCTCTAGTCGCACGGGGAACGAGGACGGACGGAGCTGGGTCGCTGGAGGACGGGGCGGCGCCGGAGGACGACGAGGGAGGGTCGCCGGAGGGTCGGGGCGGCGGATCCGAGCGGCGCTGCCCGGATCCGCCATGGCGCAACCACGGATGGCCGGGCGGTGGCGCGCGACGGAGGAGTTCTCGGCGAAGGGCCGCCAAAGGGCGGCGCAGACGGGCCGGGAGGAGGCGGAGGCCGCGGCGGACAGCAAGGCGGCAGGCGGAGGCGCCGGGCGGAGGCAATGGCGAGGTGCGGCGGCGGCGCGAGCGCACCGGCGATCGGGCAGCGCCGCGGGCGGCGGCCGCTGGCTGGCGGGCGGCGGCGGCGACTGGCCCCGCTGGTCTGCAGCTGGCCGCGCGGGCCGGCGGCGGGGAGGAGAGAGAGAGGCGCAGGCGATGACGTGGCAGATCCGGATTCGCCGGCGGGCGGCGGCTGGACATGTCAGGCCGTGGGCGGACGCGTCCGACGGCGCGGGGAGAGGCTAGGCTTGGGTTTGGACTGCGATTTTTGGAGGGGGAGGTGTTTATATAGGTAGAGGGAGCTAGAAGAGTCCAAATGAGGAGCGGTTTTCGGCCACGCGATCGTGATCGAACGACCGAGAGCATGGAGGGGAGTTTGCTGGGTTTTGGGTCACTTTGGAAGGGGTGTTGGGCTGCACACAAAAGAGGCTTTTACGGTTATCCGGTTAACCGTTGGAGTATCAAACGACCTCCAAATGGCACGAAACTTGACAGGCGGTCTACCGGTGCTATACCAAGGCCGCTTGACAAACCTCGTTCATTCCGAGACCGTTCAACACCCGCATACCTAAAAAAGGCAAAAGGGGCGCCGGAGACATAGGAGTGCCGGATTGCAAAATGGACAACGGGGAAAATGCTCGGAAGCATGAGACGAACACGTATGCAAAATTAAATGCACAAGATGACATGATATGGAATGCATATGATGACATGGAAAAGTGCAACACGCAAGCAAATGACATGGCAACGACGGCGAATAACTGGAAGACACCTGGCGCATCGAATCCGGGGCGTTACAACACTCCTCCACTAACAAGAGATCTCGTCCCGAGATCTTAGGACCGAGACGGAAGGGAAAAGGGATGAGGTGAAACAAGAACTCAAGAGAAGAAGCAAAGAATCGAAAGCACTCGAGAAGAAGAGACGAACGACGAGAATGACGAGAATCAAAAGCTCACGAAATCAGATAGACTATGAAACTACTCATTCTAACTGGAGTGGTTAGAATGAGAAAAGAAACGTATAAGACTGAAAGGATTTAGGCAGCACTCCGGCTGAAGATGGAAAGAATAGAACACGAGCTTGAGAGGACGGAATGATACTTGATGAAGACATGACACAAAACCTCCGGAAAGAATTTAAAGAGTTGGGTGAAAAGAACGGAGAAGAAAATGACAACTTGTGCCAGGAATGAAATTGAAAGCATCTTTAGAAGGAAGGTGTAAACGGAGTTGCTGAGAAAATCAACAACGAAAAAAATAAGCTTGTTGCGGTCTTATGGTAACATCTCAAGATCATAAGGTGATAACCGGACACAAACGAAAATGATTGGATAGCATAGAAGAACGAAGAAATGCAAAACTCCAGTTCAAAAGAATACAAAGATTTAATTGCACTTCGAGATGCAAGAAGAAAAGGTACTTGAATTCCTCCAAAAGAATCTTGATGAACACTTGAAGAATGAATTAAATCATGACGAGCCACCGTGAAGAACTCCGGTAACAAAAGGATGATGAGATAGAATGAAGGAGGAAAGAATAAGATGAGCATTGCGATGATTTAGATGGAGGTTCCGACGAGATGGTCGAGGGAAATTTGAACTCCAGAAAAGAAAAGATGGAGAACACTTGGAACTAGAACTTATTCATCAAGAACAAACTCCAAAGAAAAAGATCAATCACTTGGATGAAATAAGAATAAGATTTATTGTATGCTTAACCTTCATCAAATTAAATTGATGACAAGCAATGGATTTTGCATACTACTTAGTCTTCTTGAAAAGGATTAAGAAGTGACATATGGTGAACTTGAGAAGGTCTTACTGAACAACCGGTAAGTTGAAAAGAACGAATGGATTAATATGATAAACAAGGAAAAAGAATCTTGAACGAACCACCGTAAGAATTCAATAATGACTGATAAAAGAGAATGAAACACCGGGAAGAATTAGAAGACCAAATATACTCGAGGGAATTTAGATGCAAAAGGACAAGAAGATCATGAGCTGATTAAAGAACACTTGAACGAGGCACCGGAAGAATATTGAGACGGACGAAGGGGCACGGATATAGAATAGTTAGAGAACGAATCTGAAAACTTAGAATGACGAAATCTTCTGAAAAGATGGCCTCCGGATGATTGAGACGGAAAGTAACTCCTGAAATACTCCGGATGGATAAGAAAGAATATCTGACAAACGGAATAATTCGAGAGGATAGCATGAAGCTAGAACCACGAATCTTCGGGAGAACGGGCAAGATTTAGAGGAAAAACTCTACGACGGTCTTCAAATGTTGAGAATGACGACGAGAACCACCATGCAGAATTGTTGAGACGCTCCGGAAGAATGAAAAACAAAGACGTTGAGTCAACAATGAAAAGAATTTGAAAGCGATCTTGGAGAAGGCATGTGACTGATGAAATTCATTCTTACGTCACACTTCAAAAGGATTTGAGAATAGCTCCGGAAATTAGAAGAGTCAGGTAAGATCCTGGGAAAAGACCTGTGGGTTAGGGCCCACTGAAGAGAAAAAAACACCGTTGAAAAGGGATGATAAACAGATAGATGATGCACCGGAACAAATGAAATTTTTGAATGAGGTGACAACCTCGAAATAATTGGAACACAGACGAATCTCTTGAGACGTCTTGCACACTCCGGAAGGATAAACTGGCGAGAGACGAACGAGCTGGGAGAACATTTGATCCAAGGAAAAGAATATGATTAACCCGAAAAAAACTTGAATTGAGTCCACCGGAAAAGAAAGAGATGAAGAATGACGAACGAGACGAGAATTCACCGTTTGAAATGATTTACGAAAGAATGAAGAGGTTCCGCACGAATGAAGTTGATGCTCAAAAAAGAATCAAGCTCCGGGAAGAAGAGGGTGGGAGGGCGGGAAAACAAAGACAACTTGGAAGGGGAAACCAACGAATAACTTCAAGAGGAAACACTGGTTGAAATCATTGAGGAAAGAAAGCAAGACTTCGCACGAGTAGGATCGATACTCGATTATGGACTCCGGTTCCGAGAAGAAAAGGGAGGGCGGGTGGGAAAAACAAGGAAAACTTCGGACAAGGAAAAACAACGACGTCGGAGGAAGAACTGAGGATTGAACTTGGCAAAGATGAAGATGGTAGAGTCGACTTGACGAGAAATGCACCGGACAAAAGAGGATGGACAACTCACGACACTAACCACGTGATCCTAAAGAAAAATTTGAAGGGGAAGATTAGTAATTCAAAACACCTACGTCAAGATTCCTTACCAGAGCGACGAAGGGGCTGAGGAGTAAAAAGAATTCCTACTCTTCGATATAACTAGACTCTGAAAACAGTTTTCTTCTAGACTCAACAACGGCCAAACTACACGATCAATCAAGGGGGCTCCTAGGGTCGGTCGAGGCTCTGATACCAACTTGTCACGCCCAATATGCGACCCTATCCAAAAGGAACTCGACGGTCCCACCAAGGATAGACCCGCATATTGGAACGCTTTTGCAAGGTGGATATCATTACATCAACATAACATAATAGTGGGATACATACATAAGGCATAGAATGCCACACGAATACAACATCACATCATACAAGATCAACATCCGACTACGGATGAAACATAAACAGAAACTCAAACAATATCCACCCTGCTAGCCCAGGCTGCCGACCTGGAACCTATCCCCTGATCGAAGAAGTAGAAGAAGAACTCCAAAACAAGCAAGCATCGCTCTCGCGTCATGATCATCGCATAACCTGTACTTGCAACTGGTGGTGTAGTAATCTGTGAGCCACGAGGACTCAGCAATCCCATTACCATGGGTATCAAGACTAGCAAAGCTTAATGGGAAAGGAAGGGTAAAGTGGTGAGGTTGCAGCAGCGACTAAGCATATATGGTGGCTAACATACGCAAATGAGAGCGAGAAGAGAAACAAAGGAACGGTTGTCAACTAGTAATGATCAAGAAGTGATCCTGAACTCCTACTTACGCCAAACATAACCCGAAACCGTGTTCTCCTCTCGATCAACCCCAAAAGAGACACTCACGATTACGCACGGTTTGTGTATTTTAGAAGAGTTTACTTCAAGTTTACTACAACCGGATATTAACAAATTCCCATCTGCCACATAACCGCGGCACGGCTCTCGAAAGTTCAAACCTTGCAGGGTGTCCCAACTTAGCCCATGATAAGCTCACGCGATCAACGAAGGATATTCCTTCTCCCGGAAGACCCGATCAGCCTCGGAATCCGGCTACAAGACATTTCGACAAAGAATAAAACAAGACCAGCAAAGCCGCCCGATGCGCCGACAATCCCGATAGGAGCTGCACATATCTCGTTCTCGTGGCAACACGGATGAGACTAGCTACGAGTAAAACCAGACCTCGAGTTGCTCGAGGGGGGCCCGCAGTAGCTGGTTCGAGCCAACACTTAGAGAAGCACCGCCCGGGGGCTAAATAAAGATGACCCTCGAGAGAGCGACTCCCAAGGGAAAAGTAGGTGGTGGTGAGGCAAATGGTAAAACCAATGTTGGGCCTTGCTGGAGGAGTCTTATTCAAAGCGAACTGTCAAGGCGGTCCCATAAATCACCCGACCGCGTTAGGGACGCAAAATCCGGGAACATAATACCGATATGACGGAAACTAGGGCGGCAAGAGTGGAACAAAACACTGCATAAGGCCGAGCCTTCCACCCTTTACCAAGTATATAGATGCATTAATAATATAAGAGATATTGTGATATCCCAACCAAAATCCTGTCCGCCATGGAGCAATCTTCAACTTCACCTGCAACTAGCAACGCTATAAGAGGGGCTGAGCAAAGCGGTAACATAGCCAAACAACGGTTTGCTAGGAAGGGTGACAATGGTTAGAGGTTCATGGCAATTTGGGATGGCTTGATAAACAGGTAATAGGTAGCGCAGCATAGCGATAGAACGAAGCAACTAGCATAGCAATGATAGTAGTGAGATCCAGGGTAGCGGTCATCTTGCCTGAAATCCCGCTAGGAAGAAGAACGAGTCCATGAAGAAGATGAAGCCACGAATTCGAACCAAGCGTAGACAAACGAATCCTCACGATCGCAACGAAAACGGGAACTAACAAGAAGAAGCACACAACATAGTAAACACACCACACAAGAACAAGGCATGATGCTCAACCAAGTATGATGCATGACAAAGCTACATGAAGCTACTCATGGCAAGATAGGATGCAAACAAGAACAACACATCAAAACAAGTTTAAATGAGGCCGGAAACAACATATAACAATTCCGGTAAGTCCTCATATGCAAATTTTCAAATTGGTCCAGATCTGAATAACTTTATGTTCTAGTTGTTAAACAGCAAGTTAAGATGCACCAACATGATCTACACGAAATTCTAGTCAAGTTACATATAAAGTTCATTAGATTCGGAGCTACGGCCTAGAAGATATGAGCAAAACAAGTTAAGCATGGCATTGATGCAAAATGCATACCAACATCAAGCAAACACCTCAAAACAAGGATGCAAAATGATAATATGAAACTACATGCAAAATCAAGCAAGTTTCATATAGAGCACACTCAAAACGGAGCAACGGTTCAACACATGCACTCTATACAAGATATAACAACAATCTGTCCATAACAACAAGTAGGCATATTGCAAGCATCAAAAAACTATGCTACAGCATCTCAACGTAATAACAAAAGGCATGGGCATGAATTACAGGAAAAACATGACAAAACATGAACACTGAGCTATCTCCAGAAATCACTAGAACATGCTCAAACACACATGGCAAGATTGCAAATAATAACAGTTTCAGACTTTAGCAGAAATAACATCAGGTTGCAATGTTTAGAGCTATCAAACAGCATGTTACAGGAACTTATCATGGCAACCAAAGGCATGGCATGATACTACTAAATGCATAGAACAAAAGTCCTTTACTGACCATGAGCCAAAAAGGATCATAAGATATGATGGCACCCATGTAAACATAGCAAGTTATATTACAGATTCATACATGGCAGGAACAACGATAAGTAGGCATGTTGGTGAGCTTGAACCACTCACCACAGAACAATACATGGCATGTCAAGGCAACTCACAGTAAGAAGACATGTTTATGAAGCTAAGAATGGCAAGAGCAAGTTCATAGGGTGCATGGATCACTAACAACAACCTTGGCAAAATTGAATAACATGTAAACAACCTGCCAGGAAACATTTTATAGCAAAAGTAGAGCTCGATTGACTCAGGCTATGGCACTCCATAATTGCAAAAAAGGGCATGTATGGATAGAGAATAACCATATGTTCAAAACATCCTTACTGAAGTATCTCAAAATATGCATGGATCTCTCTGTAGCATCAGGTTTACATGGCATAAAAATATCAGTAGAACAGGGGCTGAAATCAGCAACATCATGAAGCCTAGTTTGCATGCTTGTGCTAGTCACCACAGAGATCACAAAAACACATGGCATACACCCCTGTAAAGATGGCATGGCATATTACAAAACACATGTAGGACTCAAGTCCATAGGGTGCACACATCAATCATGGCAAAAATGACAAAAGTGCATGTATGATAAGAATCAGAAACTAACATCACATAGCCCTCTTCTAACAGCATTTCGGGCATCAAGATGAGCTCAAATGTAAATGATGCAATGAGATGAAATGATGTACTCGTCGCGCCGAACAATTTGACATATTACACGCGCAAAACAGAGCTATGGATGCAGAGATATGATGGCATGAACATGGCATGATTATGCAAAATGCTTCGGGGACTTAGAAGAAATCGAGGTCAACCTCTAGTCGCACGGGGAACGAGGACGGACGGAGCTGGGTCGCCGGAGGACGGGGCGGCGCCGGAGGACGACGAGGGAGGGTCGCCGGAGGGTCGGGCGGCGGATCCGAGCGGCGCTGCCCGGATCCGCCATGGGCAACGGCACGGATGGCCGGGCGGCGGCGCGGCGCACGGAGGAGCTCCGCGAAGGCCGCCAAGGGCGGCGCGCGCGGGGCCGGAGGAGGCGGAGGCCGCGCGGACGGCGAGGCATCAGCGGAGGCGCCAGCGAGGCGATGGCGAGTGCGGCGGAGGCGAGCCGCACCGCGACGGGGCGCGGCGCTGCGGGCGGCGGGCGGCGGGCGGGCGGGCGGCATGCTGGCTGGCTGGGGCGGCGACGGCGACTGGCCTCTGCTGGCTTGCAGCGGCATGGCCGGGCGGCGGAGGAGAGAGAGAGGCGCAGCGATGACGTGGCTAATCCGGATTCGCCGGCGGGCGGCGGCTGGACATGTCCGGCCGTGGGCGGACTCGTCCGGCGGCGCGGGGAGAGGCTAGGCTAGGGTTTGGACTGTGATTTTTGGAGGGGGAGGTGTTTATATAGGTAGAGGGAGCTAGGAGAGTCCAAATGAGGAGCGGTTTTCGGCCACGCGATCGTGATCGAACGACCGAGAGCATGGAGGGGAGTTTGCTGGGTTTTGGGCCACTTTGGAAGGGGTGTTGGGATGCACACAAAGAGGCTTTTACGGTTACCCTGTTAACTGTTGAGTATCAAACGACCTCCAAATGGCACGAAACTTGACAGCGGTTCACGGTGCTATACCAAGGCCGCTTGACAAACCTCGGTCCATTCCGAGACCGTTCAAAACCCGCACACGAAAAAAGGCAAAAGGGGGCGCCGGGAGACATAGGAGTGCCGGATTGCAAAATGGACAACGGGGAAAATGCTCGGAAGCATGAGACGAACACGTATGCAAAATGAAATGCACATGATGACATGATATGGAATACATATGATGACATGGCAAAGTGCAACACGCAAGCAAATGACATGGCAACGACGGCGAATAACTGGAAGACACCTGGCGCATCGAATCCGGGGCGTTACAGTGGGTCGCGTATATCATGTTCACCATCCACACTTGTGTGGGAAAGCCCTTCTGTCCTCTATTGTTCGGCGGCCGGGGCTCTTCCTCATCATCGCTATGCAGCCCCTTGTCGTTGTTTTTGGCGCTTAGCTTGCCTGCTTGCTTGAACACCCAACAATCCATGTTGGTGTGGTTGGCTGGTTTTTCGGGGGTGCCATGTATCTGGCACAAGCGATCGAGTATTCGGTCCAAGTTGGACGGGCCTTGGGTATTTCTTTTGAATGGCTTCTTCCGCTGACCGGTTTAGAGCCTCTGAATCCGCATTTATCGTCAGATCTTCAGATTATCACCGCACGCGACGCTTATGCTTGTTGCGACGCGACCTGCCATTGCTGTCCTTGGTATCCGAACTACCAGGTGTTTGGCCAAGTTGTTGCTTCGAGCTAGCCAGCTGTCCTCTCCAGCGCAAAGCGGGTCATGAGTGTGGTGAGGGCTGCCATGGATTTCGGCTTTTCCTGTCCTAGGTGCCGGGCTAGCCACTCGTCGCGGATGTTGTGTTTGAAGGTTGCTAGCGCCTCGCATCCGGACGATCGGCGATCTGATATTTCTTTGTTAGGAACCGCGTCCGTAATTGTCCGCCGATTCTTCCGGTTGCTGAATTATATGGCTAAGGTCATCGGCGTCGGTGGTCGCACATATGTGCCCCAGAAGTTATCAAGGAATGCGGCTTCCGTGTCCTCCCAACAACCGATTGACTCTGCCGGCAAGCTGTTGAGCCAATGCCGAGCTGGTCCTTTAAGCTTGAGTGGGAGGTATTTGATGGCATGTAGATCATCACCCGGGCCATGCGGATATGGAGGAGATAGTCCTCGATCCGCACCGCAGGATCTGTGGTACCATCGTATGATTCGTTTACGGGTTTGAAGCCGCTGAGATTTGATGATCCATTACTTCATCCGTGAAGCATAGTGGGTGTCTTGGCGCCTCAGATTGGGCTATATCACGACGTAGCTCATATGAGCTTTGTTCATCGTGTTCGCCCGGCCGGTTTGTCTGTATCCGCGTGGCGGTAATCATCCCGAGTCGCTGGGCGCCCACGCAATCTGTAGATCGATCTTGTATGCTTTGCCTTATCCTCCAATATATCTCGCAAGTCCGGTGCGTTTTCCCGTGCCTTGTTACTTTTTGAGCGGCGTCGGGGCGTGGCTTGAGCGGAGGGCCGAGAGGCTTCTCTGTCGCTGACCACGGGTGGCCGGTCTGCCATGTCGTGCGCTGGTGACGTGGGTGCTTGTCCTCCGATCGAGGCAACGGCCTGCGTTTGGGGTAGCTTTTGGAGGGGAGTTCGAGCTCATACTCTTCGGCTGCAAGGACTTCATCCATCTGTCGCCTAGCAGGTCTTGGTCAGCTCTAAGCTGTTGCTGCTTTTTCTTAAGGCTGCTTGCCGTGGCTATGAGCCTGCGCTTAAAACGCCTTGTTCGATGGGGTCCTCAGCACGACAAATTGCCGTAAATCGAGAGGCTTGCCTCGCCTTCGGGGGGCGATAATTATCGCCCTCTACCTCTCTTTCCACCGCTGCGTGCGGACTTGCTTCTCCCTCCTCCCGCTACCGAGTCCCGCTGGAGGGGGCCGCCTTCGCACCGTCCGGTATTATTGTCTCCGTGCCGGAATCGCCGCTTTTATTGTGGCGGGATTTAGAGCGCGCCCGGCGACGCCGGGCGCTTGGGTTGTTTCTTTGAGGGTCATCCTCCACCGCTCCATCGCCATTCCCATCTTTTGGGATGTCCACCATGTATATGTCATATGACGAGGTGGCCTTCCAGTGCCTGTGGGCGCTGGCTCTTGATCGCCTCGCACCGCTGTCCATACCGTCCGATGTCTTGGTCGAAGTCGAGCATGTCGGTTAAATCATCGGCAGTGGCTACAAAGTGGGTGGTGGGTGGGCGTTGAATTTCTTCGTCGTCCGATCCAAACCTTCCCGATCAGTAGTTCGCCAGGCCTCCCGACAAAGAGAGAGACTTTAATGAGTTTAGGATATCGCCAAAGGGCGAGTCTGAAAAGATGTCCGCGCGATGAACTCCATCACGTGCCTACCGGATTCGATCGGCGGGCGCTGGAGGTTCGGAGTCCGGAAAGAAGTCCGACACCAGGAGTCACGAGCTTTGCAAAGGACAGGGATGGTGTTCGCATAATCGCCATAGAGATTTCAGCCCGAGGCGGTGTCCAACCAACCGCCCTCGATCGGCGAAACCGCTCCGGATTAAGGGTCGGAGCGGGCGCTCGGTGCGGCCTCGTGGCACTTTCGCCGCAGAGCTAGATCGCACCCATCGAGACAGTGCGGCACGCTCGGCTGTGGCTCGAATCCGTCGAAGATCAAGTCTCCGAAGACATTGGCCGTATAGGTCATGCTTCCAAATCTGACCTGATGGCGAGGGGCGTAGCTTTCGATCTGCTCCAGATGGCCTAGCGAATTGGCCCGCAGTGCAAAGCCGCCGAATACAAAGATCTGTCCGGGGAGAAAAGTCTCACACTGGACTGCGTCGTTGTTGATGATTGAAGGAGCCATCGGGCCTATAGGTGACGACACGAGGAACTCTCAATGAAAGCACCAATGTCGGTGTCAAAACCGCGGATCTCGGTAGGGGGTCCCGAACTGTGCGCCTAGGCGGATGGTAACAGGAGACAAGGGACACGATGTTTTACCCAGGTTCGGCCCTCTCGATGGAGGTAATACCCTACCCCGCTTGATTAATATTGATGATATGGGTAGTACAAGAGTAGATCTACCACGAGATCAAGGAGGCTAAACCCTAGAAGCTAGCCTATGGTATGATTGTTGTTCGTCCTACGGACTAAAACCCTCCGGTTTATATAGACATCGGATAGGGTTAGGGTTACACAGAGTCGGTTACAATGGTAGGAGATCTACATATCCGTATCGCCAAGCTTGCCTTCCACGCCAAGGAAAGTCCTATCCGGACAAGGGACGAAGTCTTCAATCTTGTATCTACATAGTCCAGGAGTCCGACCAACGGTGATAGTTCAGCTATCCGGACACCCCCTAATCCAGGACTCCCTCACCGATTACACAAACTCGGTGAGACCAATTTTGGTAATAGACTAACAGAGAGTTGGTCAGGAAAACTTGGTGGGACCGATTCGCTCATCTCTGTTGGACCGAAACGTTTCGGAAAGGAAACAGAGTGTTTGCATTGCAATCTCGGTGGGACCGATCGCTCATCTTGATTTGACCAAAACTTACGAAGGGAAACAGAGAGATTACAATCCCATCTCGGTGAGACCGAGATCCCTATCAGTGAGACCGAACACACTAGGGTTTCTGGCAGTGGCTATGTCAACTAAACTCGGTGGCTCCGGATATGAAATTTCGGTGGGGCCGAGTTGGACTTTTTGGTTTGGGACATATGTGGATGTGAGAAAGTAGTGGAGGGTTTTAGAGCATATCACTAAGCACTTTGAGCAAGAACCTCATTAAGCAACACCTCATCCGTTCTTAATAGTATTGGCTTTTCCTATAGACTCAATGTGATCTTGGATCACTAAAATAGAAAATGTAGAGTCTTGTGCTTTGAGCTTGAGCCAATCTTTTGTCCTTAGCATTTTGAAGGGTCTACTTTCTAATCCATGCCATGCCAATCATTGAGCTTTCCTGAAATATTTATCTTGGAATAGCATTAGCTCAATGAACTATATGTTGTTAGGAATTACCAAAACCACCTAGGGATAGTTGCACTTTCAAAACAACAAGACCCCCGGCAAGATCCTTGCCGGGGATGACTGCCCGCCAAGGCAAGACCCTCGCCGGGTCCCCGGCAAGGCCCTTGCCGAAGACGTCAGCAGGGCCACTGCCAGGCCCGCATCAACCGAGTCTCCACCGCCGCTTCGCATGCAGCTGCCAACCCAACCAGCTAGGCGGGCACCTGCGTGGCAACATGCAGCTTCCAGGACAACTCAGCAGGCGCCTGCGTGGCGGTATGAGGACCTTCGTGAAGGCCCTACCACTGTGCCACCTCAGCTGCTTGCCTGCCTACATGGCGCCACATACACCGCTGGCTAGGGCGCATGTCAAAGCGAGGAGGAGCGGCGACAGACGGGACGGGCCTCGTTCTCGTCCCCAATAAAGCAAGGGGACACCTAAGTTGCGCATTAAATGCACTTTGTCCTGTAATACGAGCGATAAACTCGTAGCACTGACCTTTCCACCTCCTGTGTGCCACTGTGGCAGCCCCTTTCGACTATAAAAGGAGGCCCTTGGCATACTAGAGGAGGTTTCGGCTCTTTGGAACTACATAACCACCGTAGTTAGTCCAAGGGCTCAAGAACACTCAATACATCCACCAAAGCAGGACTAGGGTTTTACACATTCTCTCGGCCCGAACCTGGGTAAACGATCCTTGTGCGGACTGCTAATCCTGCTCTTCTCAAAACCCTGCGCCACGGCAACCGTAGTAGGGATTCTTGTGATCCCATAGGTGTCGTTTCCCACCGACAAAGAGCGCTGGGTCTGAAAGCACAAGTGCTCCCTGGGTGATTTTGGTAATTAATGTCAACATATCTCTTGTTGGACTAGTACTCTTATCTAGTATATTTCAGATGAGTTCAACAGTGGAGTGGCGTGGACAAGAGGATGTGGAACCCCTTCAAGATGCAAGGACAGAAGTTTGGCAAAAGCTCGAAAGCTTAAGACTCTGCATTTCCCTTTTAGTGATCCAAGATCACATTGAGTCCATAGGAAAGACAATACTATTAAAAGGGGATGATGTGTTGCTTAATGGCTTGCTTGCTCAAAGTGCTTAGTGATATGCTCCAAAGCCCTCAACCACTTTCTCATATCCACATATGTCCCAAACCGAAAGTCAAACTCGGCCCCACCGATTTGATATATCTGGCGCCACCGAGTTCACTTGACATAGCCACTGCCAGAAACCCTAATCAGTTCGGTCTCACCGATGGGATCTCGGTCTCACCGAGATGGGCTTGCAAACTCTTTGTTGCTAATTGCAATTATTTCGGTCCCACCTAGATATGCAATCGGTCCCACCGAGTTTGCTTGACCAACTCTCTGTTTAGCTTATTACCAAAATCGGTCCCATCGAGTTTGTGTAATTGGTCAAACCGAGTTGAGGTTTTACCCTAAGCCTAGCACATCGGTCCCACCAAGTTGATCATATCGGTCCCACCGAAATTCCTAGCGTTCACATTTTGAACTAAATCGGTCTGACCGAGTTTCTTGATTCGGTCCTACCGAGTTTGGTGATTTGTGTGTAACGGTTAGATTTTATGTGGAGGCTATATATACCCCTCCACCCACTCTTCGTTCGTGGAGAGAGCCATCAGAACGTGCGTACACTTCCAACATTCATTTTCTGAGAGAGAACCACCTACTCATGTGTTGAGACCAAGATATTCCAATACAACCACAAGAATCTTGATCTCTAGCCTTCCCCAAGTTGCTTTCCACTCAAATCATCTTCCCACCAAATCCAAATCTGTGAGATAGAGTTGAGTGTTGGGGAGACTATCATTTGAAGCACAAGAGCAAGGAGTTCATCATCAACACACCATCTATTACCTTTTGGAGAGTGGTGTCTCCTAGATTCGTTAGGTGTCACTTGGGAGCCTCCGTCAAGATTGTGGAGTTGAACCAAGGAGTTTGTACGGGCAAGGAGATCGCCTACTTCATGAAGATCTACCCTAGTGAGGCAAGTCCTTCATGGGTGACGGCCATGGTGGGATAGACAAGGTTGCTTCTTCGTGGACCCTTCGTGGGTGGAGCCCTCCATGGACTCGCGCAACCATTACCCTTCTTGGGTTGAAGTCTCCATCAACATGGATGTACGATAGCACCACCTATCGGAACCACGGAAAAAAAAATCTTCGTGTCTCCAATTGCGTTTGTACACACCAATCCCATCCCTTTACTTTCTTGCAAATTGCATGCTTTACTTTCCACTGCTCATATACTCTTGTCATGCTTGCTTGAAATGTATTGTGAATGTTTAGACTTGTGCTAAAACTCCACCTTAACTTGAAGAAATTAAAAACTGCTACTTTTCTTTGTTAAGGGTCTAATCCCCCCTCTAGACACCTCTTCTCGATCCTTTCAATTGGCATCAGAGCATTGATCTCCATTGCTTTGGTTTAATCACCATTGGAGGAAGATGGTTGAGTCTATATTGGGGAGTCTTAGACATAGAGTGCCTATACTTGATAGAGAGTTCTTTAATGAGTGAAAAAATGAGATGCTTGTAATTTTCAATGAATATCATTCGAACAAGTACATTACTAGCCCTTGTGCACCCCATGTTGATCCTTTGCATCCTACCCTTGATGAATCTATTGACATGATCTGCAACCTTAGAACTGTTAATCTTATCACTAGAGGTTTGCCTAGAAACTTGATTGGTTGCTTGCCTACTCTTGATTGTGCCTACACTATATGGAGATTTCTTGAGGAACGATTTCCAAACTATTCCTTGAAAAACTTAGATGAAATTCTTCATAAGTATATTGCCTTGAGTAAGATGAATTCCATGATCCTAAGTTTGGTGATTGTCTATTTGAGCTTACTAACCTCATGCGTGCAAAAGGAGGTGTTGGAATCATTAGCAATATCATCTCCGAAGCCCTGAGAATCTATAAAGATGAAAATTGTGAGGACCATTTATCTAATGAATCACCCTCTAGGAATTGATCCATCACAAGATGATGTTGAACATGGATACTATGATGAGGATGATGATAGTGACTTTGATCTCGATGAGTCTATGAGACACTTTGGTCTTATGGCTAATCTTCGCGGCTACATGGATGGAGGAAAGGAATGTGTCCTTGATAGTGGATGTACCGATCACATGACCAGAGATAAGGATATGTTTCGTGAGCTAGCTAAAAACAATGACCCTCGAAAGTATGTAACCTTTGGTGATAACTCAAAGGGTAAGGTGGTTAGTGTCGGTGTCAAAACCGGCGGATCTCGGGTAGGGGGTCCCGAACTGTGCGTCTAGGCGGATGGTAATAGGAGACAAGGGACACGATGTTTTTACCTGTGTTCGGGCCTCTCGATGGAGGTAAAACCCTACTCCCGCTTGATTAATATTGATGATATGGGTAGTACAAGAGTGGATCTACCACGAGATCGTAGAGGCTAAACCCTAGAAGCTAGCCTATGGTATGATTGTTATTCGTCCCACTGACTAAAAACCCTCCGGTTTATATAGACACCGGATAGGGTTAGGGTTACACGTAGTCGGTTACAATGGTAGGAGATCTACATATCCGTCGCCAAGCTTGCCTTCCACGCCAAGGAAAGTCCCATCCGGACACGGGTCAAGTCTTCAATCTTGTATCTTCATAGTCCGTGAGTCATGCCAACGGTGATAGTTCGCTATCCGGACACCCCCAATCCAGACTCCTCGGTAGCCCTGAACCAGGCTTCAATGACGATTTAATCCGCGCGCCTATTGTCTTCGCATTGCAAGGCGGGTTCCTTCTCCGAATACTTCATAGAAGATTTTGAACACAAGGATAGTGTCCGGCTCTGCAAAACGAGTTCCACATACCACCGTAGAGAGAATAACCTTTGGACAGATCTGCTGACGTATTCCGTGGCATGAAATCACACCACGGACAGGCCTTTATACGAATCGTTTTTACTGTTCCACCTCGGTAGCGTTTAGCGAGGCGGTTTCCTTGGCACGCCTTATCAAAGCGGAGATCGTGCCCCTTATTCCGGATTCACATCAATACGGACGTGGGTATCCCAACCGCGCCATTGATTATGGCGCTTGGGAGATAAGCGAGTTTTACAGTCAAGCGGGGACGATAGCTTCGTCCGCCCATATAAGGGATAAGGATCCACCTTTTAACCCACGCCTTCTTCCTCCTTTGCTCATCCATTTCCAAGACTCGAGCTCCAGCGCCCAAGTCCGCACATCCTCCTCAACCTTCTCCAGCCATGTCCGGAGCGGGAGGCAAGTGGATGGTCTCCTCCGTCACGGAGGGACAAGTCAAAAAGCTGCGGTAGGCTGGATACTTGTCCAGCGACATCGCACACCGGCTCCCTGACGAGGGGCAGCTCATTCCCACCCCCAGGCCCCATGAGAGGGTGGTGTTCCTCACCCACTTCCTCCGCGGACTAGGTTTTCCACTTCACCCTTTGTTCTGGGGGCTCATGTTCTACTACGGCCCGGATTTCCATGATCTGGCCCTGAACTTCATCCTCAACATCTCGGCATTTATCATCGTGTGCGAGGCCTTTCTCTGCATCCAGCCCCACTTCGGATTATGGCTGAAGACCTTCAATGTCAAGCTGAAGGTAGTGGGCGGCCGCCAAGCGGAGTGCGGAGGTGCCATGGTTGGCAAGATGGCTAAAGTCCTATGGCTCGAGGGCTCCTTTGTGGAGACCGTGAAGGGGTGGCAATCGGGGTGGTTCTATATCACCGAGCCGCGCGACTCTCAATGGGCGGCGGCCCCAATTCGATCTAGCTTCCCACACGGCTCACATCATGGAAAGAGACGGGCCTGGCGTGGGGTGATTCGGAAGAGCTGTCCGGACTCCAAACCTGCGTCCGAAACCCGGTGGACAAGAATCTCAAGCTTGTCAACGTAATCCAGGTGATGCTCATCCTCCGGATTCTCCAATGCCAGCAACGGGCCTTCAATTTGTGGGAGTTTGATCCAGCACAGCACCGAACCTTGAGCCGGCTCTTCGACACTACATACGAAGATGCCTGGAAGGTGCTGTTCAAGGGCGCCGAAGCTCCCGCATCCGCTACCGAAGAACGCGGATTCAGCTCGCAGCGTCAAGCCAGCGAGGTAAGTTATTTTACCCTTTATGGGACTCTTTTTCATAGTTTGACTCTATGCGGATCTAAAACTCCCTAACCTTTGACAGATCGTCAAGACGCCCCGACAGATTGACCGTCCGCCCTTTGCCGTAAGACCCAGCGGACGCCCGATTGATGGGGCTGCTGGCTCCGGCACCTCACGTGGTGCCGGAGAAGAAGGCCAATAAGAAGGCAACAGGAACTCGAAGGAGCTCCCGGCGCCAGGTGTTGTCGGACTCATCGTCCGACGACTCTGAGGTGGAATCCTCCCCTGAGGACAAGGAGGAGGGAAAAGAAGCCTCTCCCCCAGCGGGGGGAGAGAAGAAAAGGAAGGCCGCCCCGACTAGGGAGGCCGGAGGGTCCAAGAAGGAAGGACCCTTCCTCCGGACTTCTCCACCAACACCGACAACGACGAGGAGGAGTGGCCACCAAGGGCCAAGCCCCTGGCGAGATCGTAAGTGTCCGGACTCCGGAATAGCTCATGAATTTTTATTTGTCGCATAGTGTCTTCTAACGCCGAATATAACCATGTAGCCCGCCCAGGGAGGCAGCTCGCCGCCGTTGAGCGGCTCCTCGGATTCGCTCGGATGTGAACAGCACTTCACTTCCGACCGCCTCCTCTCGTGATGCGCATTTACACCGCGGTGGAGTCCCAAAAGGCCCGCCAGAGGAGGTGGTCCTAGAGGCGCCGCAAGGCGACCTCCCGGACTCCGGCGCAAGGGGCCGAGACCCGAGAGGGCTCTAAGTCCGCCCTGTGCCGGACTCGCATCGAACCATCGGTGGTTCCAAGTCCGCAAGCGCCCTTCAGAAGAAGGAAAGATCTCGACGCCGGTGACCTCCGCCCATCCGGAGGCACCGGTAGCTTGCTGGAGGCGCTTAACGGCGCCTCCATCGACGAGGAGCACCGCCTCGTTATGAGTGTTGTGATCCGAGAAAGTTCAGTCCGCCAAGAGCGGGCTGATCAAGCCTGTACCAGCCTTCTAACAGCCTTTGAGGTAAGTTTAGAATATGTAGAAATATTACCGCATAGACAGTAGCCCCTGATGCTTAGTTCGGGGTTGGGAAAGAAAAGCTGGACTGAGGATCTAAAAAGATATACGCAGGAGTCTAACATAAGTATGTCAATATAGGAATGCAGGATGCGCCATCGACCTCTGCCAGACCGATCATGGAGGTCAATGCATTGAAGCGAGCCTCGAAGGGTCCGAGAACGAGCTCCGCCTTGCCAAGAAGCAGCTCGAGGACAAGGAAGGTAAGTAATACCTTATTAAAGTAATACCTTATAGAAAGGATTTGGTTGCAAAAATGACAGGACTAACGGGGGTATTGTAGGGGCCACGAACGAGGTGGTGACCCTAAGGAAGCGGTGTCCACGGCCGAAAGCAAAGCGGCATGAGCGCACCGAGCGAGAGAAGCAGGAGGTGCGGGTGGCGGAGGTGCGGCAAGAGCCTGTGCTCTCGTGCAAAACTCGAGAGTTTGGAGCGTGACTCAAGACTGAGAGTCCGAGCTCGCCTCGGCTCTTGAGAGTGCCAAAGCCGCTAAGGCCAAGCCCAAAAAGCCCTCCAGAAATTGAATCATTAAAGAAGATAGCGGCAGGTAAGGCATTCTTTATGCAAAGCAAGCATGTGAATGTGAATTATCTATTACTTACCCGAATCCGGAGCTCTCCAGAGCATTCGCAGATCTGCCCGTGAGTGTGTCCGATGTTGCGCGTTCTACCGTCTTTGAGGAGGGAGCTCGACGGAAAAGGTGTTCTCGTCTCAGATGTTTGAGGCCGGACATCCGTGCCCTGAGCGACTAGTCAAGCAGCTGGTCGAGCTCCACAAGGTCGCCGAACAGGCCATGAAGGGCCTCATAATTGGCCGTGGCCTAAGGAAGCCATGCCTGGAGCTACTTGGGCTAGTGCGGCGGCTGGTGGACCTTTGTCCATGGATTGAAGTCATCAAGCGCTCCGTCTGCATCGAAGGTGCTCAGAGGGCCCTTGCCCTTGCTAAGGTGCACTGGGCAAGATGGACGCTGAGAAGCTTGTGACGGACGGACCACCACCAAAGAAGGAGCATCGCAAGCCTGAAATGTATTATGAGGGCGCCTGAAGGGTGCCCGCTTTATAGCGGATGAATGCTCCAAAGATATAATTTTGAGTAGACTCGCATTTGTTATCCCAGTCGCTGAAAACTTGTTCATATGCGCTAAGCAACACTTTTGAATTTAAAATATTACCTTCAGGCGGCCGTGTATTAAATTTGAGAGATGGCGAAGTCGTCGGCTTCAGCCCCCATGCCACGAGTGCCGGGTGTTCGGGATAAACTTGAGCGCTCTTGTTCCCATCCTTGGGTCCTTCGAGGAGGCGCCAACGAACGAACAAGGCAACCGGACTATAGTGCTTGAACACTCTCACTTAGCCATAGAATTCTATAATTTTAAATTTCGGCGAAGCCCCTAGTATTCGGAAGACCGAGTTTGGGGCGCTATCCACGCCTTTGGCCGGACAATGCCGACTCCTCGCTCTAAGCGGCATAAGTCTTTAGGGACCCGAAAAAACCTCTCGAACAGCGACCGGCTCTCGCCCTATCATGACGGTCAGTTTTAGCTTTCTCCACTGAGGTGCTCAACCCAGCTCAACCGGGGCACAATCGCAGTGGTTCTCCCAGCTACCTTAGCCGATATAACGGAACGAAGGTACCAAAACATAGGAGCCGGGCAAACCCAACTATTGACCCAAGACATGATTCAGAGCCGATGCATATAATGCTATAAGTTCGGGGTGCCGCACTTGTGAAAGTGTTCGGACTTATCACACCATATTTTTGGGGTACTTAAGCCCCTGGTGTATTGGCCGTACCAAAGTGTACGGGTGCAACATGTCATGAATGAACATATATATAGATAAAGAAAGGAGTGCAATAATAGGCAAAAGCTATGTATTGTTTATTCAAAAAGGTACTGCAATGAAAGCAGAACGATACAAATAGTGCGATAAGCAAGGGATGGGACTATTTAACATGTCCGCCTCCAGGGGTAAGCTGCGGGATGGTATGTAAAACAGGTATAATGCTCATAGTAGAGACCACCTAGACACTCAACGTAGCTTTCTGCTTCCCTGGCTGTTGCATCGTGAGATCGGCAATTCTAGTGCCGGACAGGGCTTCTGGAAAACGGAGTCCTGAAAGTAAGAGAAAAGAAGAAAGAAAAAGAATGACACAATCGGGAGCCCCTGGTGCGGTTGAGCCGCATTCTGGGCGTGCCGTGGTCGTGCCCCTCCCCTTATGCCCATGGTATCTCCAGAGCATAGTTATGTACACATAGTACTGGCTTCGCAATTTCACGAGGGCTGGGGTTGGGGCCGGATTGCTACGCGTGCTCGGATAGTGCCAGGCGGTCTTGTTGTAGGTTACTTCAGGCGCGCTTGACGGTGTCCGGACGTTTAATAGCGGACTCAAGAATTGCTATGAGAGGCTGCTTTGCACCTCCGCCGCGAGGGCCGCCGTGTGCTCCTCCATTCGGAGAGAGCGTTCGGTGTTTCCATTGACCGTGATTACCTCGAGGGCCCGCATCTTGAGCTTGAGGTACGATAGTGCGGCACCGCATTGAACTTTGCAAATGCGGTTCGCCCAAGCAATCGCGTGATAGCCGCCATGAACGGGACTATGTCAAGATTAACTCTTCGCTTCGAAAGTTATCCGGGATCCAAGACCACTTCAAGTGTAATCGAGCCTGTACAATTGGCCTCTACACGGTATGACGCCTTTAAAGGTCGCCTTTGTGGGTTTAATCCTTGAGGGGGCTATGCCCATTTTGCGACCGTATCCTGATAGAGCAGGTTCAGGCTGCTACCGCCGTCCATCAGGACTCTATTGAGGTGAAATCCGTCAATGATTGGGTCAAGAACCAATGCGGCGAATCCACCGTGGCGGATGCTAGTGGGTGGTCCTTCGATCAAAGGTGATCGGGCAGGAGGACCATGGGTTGAACTTTGGGGCGATCGCTCCATCGCATATACGCCCCTTAGTGCACGCCGCTCCCCCTTTGGGTATGTGGGTTGCGTATATCATGTTCACCGTCCGCACTTGTGGGGGAAGCCCTTCATCCTCTATTGTTCGGCGCCGGGCTCTCCTCGTCATCGCTATGCAGTCCCTTGTCATTGAGTTCGGCATTTAACTTGCTCGCTTGTTTGGAGACCCAACAATCCCTGTTGGTGTGGTTGGCTAGTTTTTCGGGGTGCCATGTATTTGGCACGAGCGATCGAGTATTCGGTCCAGATTGGACGGGCCTGAGTATTTCTTTTGAACGGCTTTTTCCACGACCGGTTTAGAGCTCAATCCGCATTGATCGCCAGATCTTCAGATTATCGCCGTTAACGCGGCGCTTGTGCTTGTTGTGACCCGACCTGCCATTACTGTCCTTGGTATCCGAACTACCGTGGTTGTTGGTCAAGTTGTTGCCGCGAGCTAGCCACTGTCCTCTCCCGCAAAAGCGGGTCATGAGTGTTGTGAGGGCTGCCATGGATTTCGCTTTTCCTGTCCTAGGTGCCGGCAAGCCACTCGTCATGATGTTATGTTTGAAGGCTGCAAGGGCCTCAAAGATCCGGACATCAACAATTTGATTTTTCTTGGTTAGGAACCGTGTCCGTAATTGTCCGCCGATTCTTCCGGTGCTGAATTATGTGGCTGAGGTCATCGGCGTCGGTGGTCGCATATGTGCCCCGAAGTTATCAAGGAATGCGGCTTCCGTGTCCTCCCAACAACCAATTGATTCTGCTGGTAGGTTGTTAAGCCAATGCCGAGCTGGTCCTTTAAGCTTGAGTGGGAGGTATTTGATGGCGTGTAGATCATCACCGTGGGCCATGTGGATATGGAGGAGGTAGTCCTCGATCCAAACCGCAGGATCTGTTGTGCCATCGTATGATTCGATGTTTACGGGTTTAAAACCCTCGGGGATTTGATGATCCATCACTTTGTCTGTGAATCATAGTGGGTGTGCGGTGCCTCTGTATTGAGCTATATCACGACGCAGCTCAAATGAGCTTTGTCTACTGTGTTCGGCCCGGCCGGAAGTGCTGTATCCGGCATGACAGTTATCGTCGCGTGTGGTGGGGCGCCCACGCGATCCGTAGATGGATCTTGTTTGCCTTGCCTTGTCCTCCAATATGTCTCGCAGGTCTGGCGCGTTTCCCCGTGCCTTGGTACTTTTCGAGCGACGCCGGGGTGTGGCTTGAATGGAGGGTCTAGAGGCCTCTCTGTTGCGACCACGGGGTGGCCGGTCGGCCGCATCATGCGCTGGTGATGTAGGTTTGGGTGCTTCCTCCTCTAATTGGGGTAGCAGCCTGCGTTTTATGTATCTCTTGGAGGGGCGTTCGAGTTCGTACTCTTCGGCTGCAAGGACTTCAGTCCATCTGTCAGCTAGCAAGTCTTGGTCAGCTCTAAGCTTGTCACGCCCAATATGCGACCCTATCCAAAAGGAAGTCGAAGGTCCCACCAAGGATAGACCCGCACATTGAAACGCTTTTGCAAGGTGGATATCATTACATCAACATTACATAATACATAGGGATACATACATAAGGTACAAATGCCACAAGAATACATCAACATCATATACAAGAGATCAACATCCGACTACGGATGGAACACAAACAGAAACTCAAACGACATCCACCCTGCTAGCCCAGGCTGCCGACCTGGAACCTATCCCCTGATCGAAGAAGCAGAAGAAGAACTTCAAAACAAGTAAACATCGCTCTCGCGTCATGATCATCGCAAACCTGTACCTGCAACTGGTGGTGTAGTAATCTGTGAGCCACGAGGACTCAGCAATCCCATTACCATGGGTATCAAGACTAGGAAAGCTTAATGGGAAAGGAAGGGGTAGGTGGTGGGGTTGCAGCAGCGACTAAGCATGACATGGTGGCTAACATACGCAAATGAGAGCGAGAAGAGAAACAAAGGAACGGTCGTCAACTAGTAATGATCAAGAAGTGATCCTGAACTCCTACTTACGTCAGACATAACCCAGAAACTGTGTTCTCCTCTCGATCAACCCCGAAAAGAGACACTCACGGTTACGCGCACGGTTGGTGTATTTTAGAAGAGTTTGCTTCAAGTTTACTACAACCGGATATTAATAAATTCCCATTTGCCACATAACCGCGGGCACGGCTCTCGAAAGTTTAAACCCTGCAGGGGTGTCCCAACTTAGCCCATGATAAGCTCTCGCGATCAACGAAGGATATTCCTTCTCCCCGGGAAGACCCGATCAGTCTCGGAATCCTGGCTACAAGACATTCCGATAGTAATAAAACAAGACCAGCAAGACCGCCCGATGCGCCGACAATCCCGATAGGAGCTGCACATATCTCGTTCTCAGGGCAACACCGGATGAACACTACGTACGGCAACCGACGATACCCCAAGTTGCCTAGGGGCGGCACCGCAAGTGGCTCTGGTTTGGACCAACACTTAAACAAGCATTGGCCCAGGGGGGCTGAATAAAGATGACCCTTGGGTTAATTACTCCCAAGGGAAAGTAGGTGGTGGTGAGGCAAAAGGTAAAACCAAGGTTGGGCCTTGCTGGAGGAGTCTTATTCAAAGCGAACTGTCAATGGGGTCCCATAAATCACCCAACCGCGTTAGGGACGCAAAATCCGGGAACATAATACCGATATGACGGAAACTAGGGCGGCAAGAGTGGAACAAAACACCAGGCATAAGGCCGAGCCTTCCACCCTTTACCAAGTATATAGATGCATTAATAATATAAGAGATATTGTGATATCCCAACATAAACATAATCCAACATGGAGCAATCTTCATCTTCACCTGCAACTAGCAATGCTATAAGAGGGGCTGAGCAAAGCGGTAACATAGCCAAACAACGGTTTGCTAGGAAGGGTGACAAAGGTTAGAGGTTCATGGCAATTTGGGAGGCTTGAGCAGCAAGTGATAGGTAGCGCAGCATAACGAAAGAACGAAGCAACTAACATAGCAATGATAGTAATGAGATCCAAGGTGACGGTCATCTTGCCTGAAATCCCGCAAGGAAAAAGAACGAGTCCATGAAGAAGATGAAGCCACGAAGACGAACCAAGCGTAGACAAACGAATCCTCACGATCGCAACGAAACGGGAACTAACAAGAAGAAGCACACGACATAGTAAACACACCACACATGAACAAGGCATGATGCACAAACAAGCATGATGCATGACAAATCTAGATGAGGCTACTCATGGCAAGAGATGATGCAAACAAGAGCAACCCATCAAGGCAAGTTTAAATGAGGCCGGGAACAACATATAACAATTCCGGTAAGTCCTCATATGCAAATTTCAAAGTTGGTCCAGATCTGAATAAACCTTATGTTCAAGTTGTTAAACAGTAAGTTAAAATGCACCATGATGATCTACACGATATTCTTTTCAATTTACATATAAAGTTCATTAAATTCGGAGCTACGGCCTAGAAGATATGAGCAAAACAAGTTAAACATGGCATTGATGCAAAATGCATTCAAACATCAAACAAACACCTCAAAACAGAGATGCAACATGATAATATGAAACTACATGCAAATCTAAGCAAGTTTCAAATAGAGCACACTCAAAACGGAGCAACGGTGCAACACGTACACCCTATAGAAGTTATAGCAACAATCTGTCCAAAACAGCAACTAGGCATATTGCAAGCACCAAAACACTATCCTACAGCATCTCAACGTAATAACAAAAGGCATGGGCATGATGTACAGGTAAAGCATGACAAAACATGAGCACTGAGCTATCTCCATAAATCACTAGAACATGCTCAAACACACATGGCAAGATTGCAAATAATAACAGTTCCAGACTTATCAGGAAATAACAACAGGTTGCAATGTTTAGAGCTATCAAACAGCATGCTACAGGAACTTATCAATGCAAAAAAAGGCATGGAAAGAATCTACTAATTGCATAGAACAAAAGTCCTTTACTGACCATGACCAAAAAGGACCAGAAGATATGATGGCACCCATGTAAACATGGCAAGTTATATGACAGATTCTTACATGGCAGGAACAACAATAAGTAGACATGTTGGTGAGCTTGAACCGCTCACCACAGAGCAATACATGGCATGGCAAGGCAACCAACAGTAAGAAGACATGTTTATGAAGCTAAGCATGGCAAGAGCAAGTTCATAGGGTGCATGGATCACTAACAACAAACATGGCAACATTGAACTTCATGTTAACAGGCTGACAGCAACATCATTTAGCAATTTGAGAGCAAGATTACAACAAGCTACAACAGACTATAATTGCAACAAAGGGAATTGATTCATTGAGCAAGACATGTATAACAAAACATCCTTAGTGAACATCTCCAGATTATGCATAGAATGACTTGTAGCAGCAGGAAAACATAGCATCATGATATAGCAGATTCAGACTAGCAAAATAGCAACAGCAAGTATCCTACTTAACAAGCTTGATGCACTCACTATAGGAATCACAAAAATACATGAATGGCACCACTGTGGAGATGGCATGACATAGATCAGAACCCATTTAGAGCTCATGCTCATAGGGTGCGCACATCAAATGCAACAAAAATGACAATTCATCAAGTTTAACAGTTTTAGCAGATTAACATCATATAGCACTCTTGCAACGAAGATTCAGGCATCAAGATGACCTCAAATGAATATGACGCAATGGAATGAAATGATGTGCACGTCGAGGCGAACAATTTCACATATTACACGCACGAAATAGAGTAGTATGCAGCAAGTTATGATGCGATGAACATGGCATGATAATGTCGCAGATTCGGGGACTTAGTGAAATTTACCTCGCGAAGAAAGTCAACGGCTGGATCGGGATCTCGCCGGAGACGAGGTAGAAGGTGGCCGGAGCTTGAGGAGAAGGGCGGCGCCGGCGTGGAAGGGCCGAGGGGGCTTGGCGGAGGCGGATCCGGCCGGTCCTGTCCCGGATCCGCCGGCACGGCGGCGACGGGCGCTGGCGCTGGGGCGCAGCAAACACTGTGGAGGCGCGAAGCCGGGCAGGGCGGCGGAGCAGAGGGCGCGGGGCGGCCTGCTCGGGGCCGGGAGGAGGCTGCGAGCGACGGAAGGCGGGTCGGCCTCGGGCGCGGCAGGCGGGGAGGCGGGCGCGCCGGGCGACGGAGGCGGCGATCATGGCGGCGCTGGCGGGCGGCGGGCGCTGGCTGGCCGCGGGGTGGGCGCGGACGGGCCGGGCGGCGGCGATCTGGCCTGCTGGCCCCAGATGGGCTCCGGTCGGGCGGCGCTGGCACGGTGGCGGAGGACACGTGTCGGCGAGGGATTGCCATGGCGGCCAGCGGACGGTCCGGCGCGGGCGACGGCGTCGTCGGGGCGCAGAGGGAAAAATTAGGGTTTCGGGGATTTGACCGCGAATTTCGGGAGGGCTAGTTTATAGGCGAGGGAGCTAGGAGAGTCCAAATGAGGAGCGGTTTCGCCACGCGATCGTGATCGAACGATCGAGAGCATGGAGGGAGTTAGATGGGTTTTGGGCCACTTTGGAAGGGTGTTGGGCTGCAACAAAGAGGGCTTTACGTTACCAAAGGAACTGCTGAGTACCAAACGACCTCCGAATGACACGAAACTTGACAGGCGGTCTACCGGTGCTATACCAAGGCCGCTTGACAAACCTCGGGCCATTCCGAGAAAGTTTAATACCCGCACACGGAAAGAGGCAAAAGGGGGCGCCGGGAGACATAGGAGTGCCGGATTGCAAAACGCACAACGGGGAAAATGCTCGGATGCATGAGACGAACACGTATGCAAAATGAAATGCACATGATGACATGATATGAAATGCATATGATGACATGGCAAAGTGCAACACGCAAGCACATGACATGGCAATGACGGCGAATAACTAGAAGACACCTGGCGCATCGAATCCAGGGCGTTACAACACTCCTCCACTAACAAGAGATCTCGTCCCGAGATCTTAGGACCGAGACGGAAGGGAAAAAGGGATGAGGTGAAACAAGAACTCAAGAGAAGAAGCAAATAATCAAGAGCACTCAAGAAGAAGAGACGAACGACGAGAATGACGAGAATCGAAAGCTCACTGAATCAGATAGACTATGAAACCACTCCGGTTAGAACGAGATAAGAAACGAATAAGACTGAAAGGATTTAGAAAGCACTCCAGCTGAAAATGGAAAGAATAGAACATGAGCTAGAGAGGATGGAATGACACTTGATGAACTCTTGAAGAATGAATTGAATCATGACGAACCACCGTGAAGAACTCCGGAAATGACTGACGAAGAGAATGAATCACCGGGAAGAATTAGAAGACCAAATATTTTTGAGGGGATTAGATGCAAAAGAACAAAGAGATCATGAGCTGATTAAGGAACACTTGAACGAAGCAAATACAGAACGATAACTGGAATGATGGCCTCTGGTAAAAAGAAATGGAAAAACAACTTCTGACATACTCCGGATGTGTAAGAAAAGACTATCTGAAAAATGGAATAATTCGCGAGGATAACATGAAGCTAGAACCACGAAACTTCGAGAGAACAGACAAGATTTAAGAGAAACTCTTCTTCGATCTTCAAAGTTGAGAATGACGACGAGAAGCCCCACCGAAATTACGGAGATACTCCGGGAGAATGCAAAAGAGGAAGGGTTGCACCAACGATGAAAAGAATTTGAAATCGATTTGAAAAGGCATGTGACTGATGGAATCTATTCTTACGCCACACTTGAAAAGAATTGGGAATAGCTCCGGGAAATTAGAAGAGTCGTAAGATCCTCGAAAAGACACGTGGGTTAGGGCCCACTAAAGAAAACACCGCTGGAAAGGTTTGATGAATGATAGATGATGCACGGAACAAATGAAATATTTGAATGAGGTGACAGCCTCGAATTAATTGGAACACGATTTAATCTCCCGAGACGCCTTGAACTCCTAAGGATAAACTAGCGAGAGGCAAACGAGCAAGGAAAACATTTGATCCAAGGAAAATAATATGATCAACCCGAAAAACTTGAATTGAGTGCACCGGAAAAGAAAGGGATGAAGAATGACGAACGAGACGAGAATTCACCGGTTGAAATAATTGAGGGAAGATTGAAGAGACTCCATCTTAATGAAATTGATGGTCGAGAGAGAGTCGACTCCGGGAAGAAAAGGGGTGGAGGGCGGTAAACAAAGGCAACTGGAAGGGGAAACGATTTAATGAGTTCAAGAGGAAACACCGGTTGAAATCATTGAGGAAAGAAAGCAAAGACTTCGCACGAATAGGATGGATACTCGATTATGGACTCCGGTTCCGAGAAGAAGAAGGGTGGGCGGGCGGGAAAAGAAAGCAACTGAGGATTGAACTCAAATATGAAGAGGCTCGAGTCGACTTGACGAGAAATGCACCGGACAAAAGAGGATGGACAACTCACGAAACTAACCACGTGATCCTAAAGAAAAATTTGAACGGGAAGAGGAGTAATTCAAAACACCTACGTCAAGATTCCTCACCAGAGCGACGAAGGGGCTGAGGAGTAAAAAGAAATCCTACTCTCTGATATAACTAAACTCCGAAAAGTTTTCTTCTAGACTCAACAACGGCCAAACTACACGATCAATCAAGGGGGCTCCTAAGGTCGGTCGAGGCTCTCATACCAACTTGTCATGCCCAATATGCGACCCTATCGAAAAGGAACTCGAAGGTCCCACCAAGGATAGACCCACATATTGAAACGCTTTTGCAAGGTGGATATCATTACATCAACATTACATAATACATAGGGATACATACATAAGGCACAAATGCCATAAGAATACATCAACATCATATACAAGAGATCAACATCCGACTACGGATGGAACACAAACAGAAACTCAAACGACATCCACCCTGCTAGCCTAGGCTGCCGACTTGGAACCTATCCCCTGATCGAAGAAGCAGAAGAAGAACTCCAAAACAAGTAAACATCGCTCTCGCGTCATGATCATCGCAAACCTGTACCTGCAACTGGTGGTGTAGTAATCTGTGAGCCACGAGGACTCAGCAATCCCATTACCATGGGTATCAAGACTAGCAAAGCTTAATGGGAAAGGAAGGGGTAAGTGGTGGGGTTGCAGCAGCGACTAAGCATGACATGGTGGCTAACATACGCAAATGAGAGCGAGAAGAGAAACAAAGAAACGGTCGTCAACTAGTAATGATCAAGAAGTGATCCTGAACTCCTACTTACGTCAGACATAACCCAGAAATCGTGTTCTCCTCTCGATCAACCCCGAAAAGAGACACTCACGGTTACGCACACGGTTGGTGTATTTTAGAAGAGTTTGCTTCAAGTTTACTACAACCGGATATTAACAAATTCCCATCTGCCACATAACCGCGGGCACGGCTCTCGAAAGTTTAAACCCTGCAGGGGTGTCCCAACTTAGCCCATGATAAGCTCTCGCGATCAATGAAGGATATTCCTTCTCCACAGGAAGACCCGATCAGTCTCGGAATCCCGGCTACAAGACATTTCGATAGTAATAAAACAAGACCAGCAAGACCGCCCGATGCACCAACAATCCCGATAGGAGCTGCACATATCTCGTTCTCAGGGCAACACCGGATGAACACTACGTACGGCAACCGACGATACCCCAAGTTGCCTAGGGGCGGCACCGCAAGTGGCTCTGGTTTGGACCAACACTTAGACAAGCATTGGCCCGGGGGGGCTGAATAAAGATGACCCTTGGGTTAATTACTCCCAAGGGAAAGTAGGTGGTGGTGAGGCAAATGGTAAAACCAAGGTTGGGCCTTGCTGGAGGAGTCTTATTCAAAGCGAACTGTCAAGGGGGTCCCATAAATCACCCAACCGTGTTAGGGACGCAAAATCCGGGAACATAATACCGATATGACGAAAACTAGGGCGTCAAAAGTGGAACAAAACACCAGGCATAAGGCCGAGCCTTCCACCCTTTACCAAGTATATAGATGCATTAATAATATAAGAGATATTGTGATATCCCAACATAAACATAATCCAACATGGAGCAATCTTCATCTTCACCTGCAACTAGCAACGCTATAAGTGGGGCTGAGCAAAGCGGTAACATAGCCAAACAACGGTTTGCTAGGAAGGGTGACAAAGGTTATAGGTTCATGGCAATTTGGGAGGCTTGAGCAGCAAGTGATAGGTAGCGCAGCATAACAAAAGAACGAAGCAACTAGCATAGCAATGATAGTAATGAGATCCAAGGTGACGGTCATCTTGCCTGAAATCCCGCAAGGAAGAAGAACGAGTCCATGAAGAAGATGAAGCCACGAAGACGAACCAAGCGTAGACGAACGAATCCTCACGATCGCAACGAAACGGGAACTAACAAGAAGAAGCACACGACATATTAAACACACCACACATGAACAAGGCATGATGCACAAACAAGCATGATGCATGACAAATCTAGATGAGGCTACTCATGGCAAGAGATGATGCAAACAAGAGCAACCCATCAAGGCAAGTTTAAATGAGGCCGGAAACAACATATAACAATTCCGGTAAGTCCTCGTATGCAAATTTCAAATTTGGTCCAGATCTGAATAAACCTTATGTTCAAGTTGTTAAATAGAAAGTTAAAATGCACCATGATGATCTACACGATATTCTAGTCAAGTTACATATAAAGTTCATTAAATTCGGAGCTACGGCCTAGAAGATATGAGCAAAACAAGTTAAACATGGCATTGATGCAAAATGCATTCAAACATCAAACAAACACCTCAAAACAAAGATGCAACTTGATAATATGAAACTACATGCAAATCTAAGCAAGTTTCAAATAGAGCTAACTCAAAACGGAGCAACGGTGCAACACGTACACCCTATACAAGTTATAGCAACAATCTGTCCAAAACAGCAACTAGGCATATTGCAAGCACCAAAACACTATGCTACAACATCTCAACGTAATAACAAAAGGCATGGGCATGATGTACAGGTAAAGCATGACAAAACATGAGCACTGAGCTATCTCCATAAATCACTAGAACATGCTCAAACACACATGGCAAGATTGCAAATAATAACAGTTCCAGACTTATCAGGAAATAACATCAGGTTGCAATGTTTAGAGCTATCAAACAGCATGCTACAAGAACTTATCAATGCAAACAAAGGCATGGAATGAATCTACTAATTGCATGGAACAAAAGTCCTTTACTGACCATGAGCCAAAAAGGACCAGAAGATATGATGGCCCCCATGTAAACATGGCAAGTTATATGAAAGATTCATACATGGCAGGAACAACAATAAGTAGACATGTTGGTGAGCTTGAACCGCTCACCACAGAGCAATACATGGCATGGCAAGGCAACCAACAGTAAGAAGACATGTTTATGAAGCTACGAATGGCAAGAGAAAGTTCATAGGGTGCGTGGATCACTAACAACAAACATGGCAACATTGAACTTCATGTTAACAGGCTGACAGCAACATTATTTAGCAATTTGAGAGCAAGATTATAACAAGTTACAGCAGACTTTAATTGCAACAAAGGGCATGGATGGATAGAACAAGACATATATATAAAAACATCCTTAGTGAACATCTCCAGATTATGCATAGAATGACTTGTAGCAGCAGGAAAATATACAATCATGATATAGCACATTCAGACTAGCAAAACATCAACAGCAAGTACCCTACTTAACAAGCTTGATGCACTCACTACAGGAATCACAAAAATACATGGATGGCACCACTTTGAAGATGGAATGACATAGATCAAAACTCATGTAGAGCTCATGCTCATAGGATGCGCACATCAAATGCAACAAAAATGACAAATCATTAATTTATAACAGTTTTAGCAGATTAACATCATATAGTACTCTTGCAATGAAGATGCAGGCATCAAGATGACCTCAAATGAATATGACGCAATGGAATTAAATGATGTACTCGTCGAGGCGAACAATTCGACATATTACACGCACGAAACGGAGGAGTATGCAACAAGTTATGATGCGATGAACATGGCACGATAATGTCGCAGATTCGGGGACTTGGTGGAATTTACCTCACGAAGAAAGTCAACGGCCGGATCGGGATCTCGCCGGAGACGAGGTAGAAGGTGGCCGGAGCTTGAGGAGAAGGGCGGCGCCGGCGTGGAAGGGTCGAGGGGGCTTGGCGGAGGCGGATCCGCCGGTCCGTCCGGATCCGGCCGGGACGGCGCCGACGGGCGCGGCGCTGGCGGGGCGCGCGTTGCTGTGGAGGCGCGCGAAGCCTGGCAGGCGGTGGAGCAGGAGGGCGCGGGCGGCATGCTCGGGCCGGGAGGAGGCGGCGAGCGACGGAAGGCGGTCGAGCCTTGGCGGCGGGCCGGGGCCTTGCGGCGCTGTGGTGACGGAGGCGGCGATCATGGGCGGCGGAGCGGCCGGGAGGCGCGCGCGCGGCGAGTGTGCGTGCGGGCGCTGCTGCAAGGCGGCGGGCGGGCGAGCGGACGGGCGGGCGCGGGTACGGCGGCAGAGGACACGGTCGGCGAGGGATTGGCCGCGGCGGAGGTGTCCGGCGCGGGCGGACGCGTCCGGCGCGGCGCGGAGGGGAAAAATTAGGGTTTTGGGGGGATTTGACTGCGAATTTCAGGGGAGGGGCTAGTTTTATAGGTAGAGGGAGCTAGGAGAGTCCAAATGAGGAGCGGTTTTCGGCCACGCGATCGTGATCGAACGACCGAGAGCATGGAGGGGAGTTAGATGGATTTTGGGCCACTTTCGATGGGGTGTTGGGCTCCAACAAAAGAGGGCTTTACGGTTACCCAGTTAACCGTTGGAGTACCAAACGACCTCCGAATGACACGAAACTTGACAGGCGGTCTACCGGTGCTATACCAAGGCCGCTTGACAAACCTCGGGCCATTCCGAGAAAGTTTAATACCCGCACACGAAAAGAGGCAAAAGGGGGCGTCGGGAGACATAGGAGTGCCAGATTGCAAAACGCGCAACGGGGAAAATGCTCGGATGCATGAGACGAACACGTATGCAAAATGAAATGCACATGACGACATGATATGAAATGCATATGATGACATGGCAAAGTGCAACACGCAAGCACATGACATGGCAACGACGGCGAACAACTAGAAGACACCTCGCGCATCGAATCTGGGGCGTTACAACACTCCTCCACTAACAAGAGATCTCGTCCCGAGATCTTAGGACCGAGACGGAAGGGAAAAAGGGATGAGGTGAAACAAGAACTCAAGAGAAGAAGCAAAGAATCGAGAGCACTCAAGAAGAAGAGACGAACGACGAGAATGACAAGAATCGAAAGCTCACTGAATCAGATAGACTATGAAACCACTCCGGTTAGAACGAGATAAGAAACGAATAAGACTGAAAGGATTTAGAAAGCACTCTGGCTGAAAATGGAAAGAATAGAACACGAGCTAGAGAGGATGGAATGACACTTGATGAACTCTTGAAGAATGAATTGAATCATGACGAACCACTGTGAAGAACTCCGGAAATGACTGACGAAGAGAATGAATCACCGGGAAGAATTAGAAGACCAAATATTTTTGAGGGGATTAGATGCAAAAGAACAAAGAGATCATGAGTTGATTAAGGAACACTTGAACGAAGCACCGGGATAAATACAGAACGATAACTGGAATGATGGCCTCTGGTAAAAAGAAACGGAAAAACAACTTCTGACATACTCCGGATGTGTAAGAAAAGACTATCTGAAAAATGGAATAATTCGCGAGGATAACATGAAGCTAGAACCACGAAACTTCGAGAGAACAGACAAGATTTAAGAGAAACTCTTCTTCGATCTTCAAAGTTGAGAATGACGACGAGAAACACCACCGAAATTACGGAGATACTCCGGGAGAATGCAAAAGAGGAAGGGTTGCACCAACGATGAAAAGAATTTGAAATCGATCTTGAAAAGGCATGTGACTGATGGAATCTATTCTTACGTCACACTTGAAAAGAATTGGGAATAGCTCCGAGGAAATTAGAAGAGTCAGGTAAGATCCTGGGAAAAGACCTGTGGGTTAGGGCCCACTAAAGAAAACACCGTTGGAAAGGTTTGATGAATAGATAGATGATGCACCGGAACAAATGAAATATTTGAATGAGGTGACAGCCTCGAATTAATTGGAACACAGACGAATCTCCTGAGACGTCTTGAACTCCGGAAGGATAAACTAGCGAGAGGCAAACGAGCAAGGAAAACATTTGATCCAAGGAAAATAATATGATCAACCCGAAAAACTTGAATTGAGTGCACCGGAAAAGAAAGGGATGAAGAATGACGAACGAGACGAGAATTCGCCGGTTGAAATAATTGAGGGAAGATTGAAGAGACTCCGTACGAATGAAATTGATGGTCGAGAGAGAGTCAGACTCCGGGAAGAAAAGGGGTGGGAGGGCGGGTAAACAAAGGCAACTGGAAGGGGAAACTGATGAATGAGTTCAAGAGGAAACACCGGTTGAAATCATTGAGGAAAGAAAGCAAAGACTTCGCACGAATAGGATGGATACTCGATTACGGACTCCGGTTCCGAGAAGAAGAAGGGTGGGCGGGCGGGAAAAGAAAGCAACTGAGGATTGAACTCAAATATGAAGAGGCTCGAGTCAACTTGACGAGAAATGCACCGGACAAAAGAGGATGGACAACTCACGAAACTAACCACGTGATCCTAAAGAAAAATTTGAACGGGAAGAGGAGTAATTCAAAACACCTACGTCAAGATTCCTCACCAGAGCGACGAAGGGGCTGAGGAGTAAAAAGAAATCCTACTCTTTGATATAACTACACTCCGAAAAGTTTTCTTCTAGACTCAACAACGGCCAAACTACACGATCAATCAAGGGGGCTCCTAAGGTCGGTCGAGGCTCTGATACCAACTTGTCACGCCCAATATGCGACCCTATCCAAAAGGAACTCGAAGGTCCCACCAAGGATAGACCCGTATATTGAAACGCTTTTGCAAGGTGGATATCATTACATCAACATTACATAATACATAGGGATACATACATAAGGCACAAATGCCACAAGAATACATCAACATCATATACAAGAGATCAACATCCGACTACGGATGGAACACAAACAGAAACTCAAACGACATCCACCCTGCTAGCCCAGGCTGCCGACTTGGAACCTATCCCCTGATCGAAGAAGCAGAAGAAGAACTCCAAAACAAGTAAACATCGCTCTCGCGCCATGATCATCGCAAACCTGTACCGCAACTGGTGGTGTAGTAATCAGAGCCACGAGGACTCAGCAATCCCATTACCATGGGTATCAAGACTAGCAAAGCTTAATGGGAAAGGAAGGGGTAAGTGGTGGGGTTGCAGCAGCGACTAAGCATGACATGGTGGCTAACATACGCAAATGAGAGCGAGAAGAGAAACAAAGGAACCGTCGTCAACTAGTAATGATCAAGAAGTGATCCTGAACTCCTACTTACGTCAGACATAACCCAGAAACCGTGTTCTCCTCTCGATCAACCCCGAAAAGAGACACTCACGGTTACACACACGGTTGGTGTATTTTAGAAGAGTTTTCTTCAAGTTTACTACAACCGGATATTAACAAATTCCCATCTGCCACATAACCGCGGCACGGCTCTCGAAAGTTTAAACCCTGCAGGGTGTCCCAACTTAGCCCATGATAAGCTCTCGCGATCAACGAAGGATATTCCTTCTCCCGGAAGACCCGATCAGTCTCGGAATCCGGCTACAAGACATTTCGATAGTAATAAAACAAGACCAGCAAGACCGCCTGATCGCCGACAATCCCGATAGGAGCTGCACATATCTCGCTCGTGGCAACACCGGATGAACACTACGACGGACAACCGACGATACCCCAAGTTGCCTAGGGGCGGCACCGCAAGTGGTTTGGTTTGGACCAACACTTAGACAAGCATTGGCCCGGGGCTGAATAAATATGACCCTTGGGTTAATTACTCCCAAGGGAAAGTAGGTGGTGGTGAGGCAATGGTAAAAGCAAGGTTGGGCCTTGCCGAGGAGTCTTATTCAAAGCGAACTGTCAAGGGGTCCCATAAATCACCCAACCGCGTTAGGGACGCAAAATCCGGGAACGTAATACCGATATGATGAAACTAGGGCGGCAAGAGTGGAACAAAACACGGGCATAAGGCCGAGCCTTCCACCCTTTACCAAGTATATAGATGCATTAATAATATAAGAGATATTGTGATATCCCAACATAAACATAATCCAACATGGAGCAATCTTCATCTTCACCTGCAACTAGCAACGCTATAAGAGGGGCTGAGCAAAGCGGTAACATAGCCAAACAACGGTTTGCTAGGAAGGGTGACAAAGGTTAGAGGTTCATGGCAATTTGGGAGGCTTGAGCAGCAAGTGATAGGTAGCGCAGCATAACGAAAGAACGAAGAAACTAGCATAGCAATGATAGTAATGAGATCCAAGGTGACGGTCATCTTGCCTGAAATCCCGCAAGGAAGAAGAACGAGTCCATGAAGAAGATGAAGCCACGAAGACGAACCAAGCGTAGACGAACGAATCCTCACGATCGCAACGAAACGGGAACTAACAAGAAGAAGCACACGACATAGTAAACACACCACACATGAACAAGGCATGATGCACAAAGAAGCATGATGCATGACAAATCTAGATGAGGCTACTCATGGCAAGAGATGATGCAAACAAGAGCAACCCATCAAGGCAAGTTTAAATGAGGCCGGGAACAACATATAACAATTCCGGTAAGTCCTCATATGCAAATTTCGAAGTTGGTCCAGATCTGAATAAACCTTATGTTCAAGTTGTTAAACAGCAAGTTAAAATGCACCATGATGATCTACACGATATTCTAGTCAAGTTACATATAAAGTTCATTAAATTCGGAGCTACGGCCTAGAAGATATGAGCAAAACAAGTTAAGCATGGCATTGATGCAAAATGCATTCAAACATCAAACAAACACCTCAAAACAAAGATGCAACATGATAATATGAAACTACATGCAAATCTAAGCAAGTTTCAAATAGAGCACACTCAAAACGGAGCAACGGTGCAACACGTACACCCTATAGAAGTTATAGCAACAATCTGTCCAAAACAGCAACTAGGCATATTGCAAGCACCAAAACACTATCCTACAGCATCTCAACGTAATAACAAAAGGCATGGGCATGATGTACAGGTAAAGCATGACAAAACATGAGCACTGAGCTATCTCCATAAATCACTAGAACATGCTCAAACACACATGGCAAGATTGCAAATAATAACAGTTCCAGACTTATCAGGAAATAACAACAGGTTGCAATGTTTAGAGCTATCAAACAACATGCTACAGGAACTTATCAATGCAAAAAAAGGCATGGAAAGAATCTACTAATTGCATAGAACAAAAGTCCTTTACTGACCATGACCAAAAAGGACCAGAAGATATGATGGCACCCATGTAAACATGGCAAGTTATATGATAGATTCTTACATGGCAGGAACAACAATAAGTAGACATGTTGGTGAGCTTGAACCGCTCACCACAGAGCAATACATGGCATGGCAAGGCAACCAACAGTAAGAAGACATGTTTATGAAGCTAAGCATGGCAAGAGCATGTTCATAGGGTGCATGGATCACTAACAACAAACATGGCAACATTGAACTTCATGTTAACAGGCTGACAGCAACATCATTTAGCAATTTGAGAGCAAGATTACAACAAGCTACAACAGACTATAATTGCAACAAAGGGAATTGATTCATTGAGCAAGACATGTATAACAAAACATCCTTAGTGAACATCTCCAGATTATGCATAGAATGACTTGTAGCAGCAGGAAAACATAGCATCATGATATAGCAGATTCAGATTAGCAAAACAGCAACAGCAAGTACCCTACTTAACAAGCTTGATGCACTCAATACAGGAATCCCAAAAATACATGGATGGCACCAGTTTGAAGATAGCATGACATAGATCAAAACCCATGTAGAGCTCATGCTCATAGGATGCGCACATCAAATGCAACAAAAATGACAAATCATCAAGTTATAACAGTTTTAGCAGATTAACATCATATAGCACGCTTGCAACGAAGATGCAGGCATCAAGATGACCTCAAATGAATATGACTCTATGGAATGAAATGATGTACTCGTCGAGGCGAACAATTTTACATATTAAACGCACGAAACGGAGTAGTATGCAGCAAGTTATGATGTGATGAACATGGCATGATAATGTTGCAGATTCGGGGACTTAGTGGAATTTACCTCGCGAAGAAAGTCAACGGCCGGATAGGGATCTCGCCGGAGACGAGGTAGAAGGTGGCCGGAGCTTGAGGAGAAGGGCGGCGCCGGCGTGGAAGGGCCGAGGGGGCTTGGCGGAGGCGGATCCGCCGGTCCTGCCCCGGATCCGCCGGGACGGCGGCGATCGGGCGCGGGCGCTGGCGGGGCGCGCTAACCTGTGGAGGCGCGCGAAGCCAGTAGGGCGGCGGAGTAGGAGGATGCTGGGCGGCTCTGCTCGGGCCGGGAGGAGGCGGCGAGAGATTTGGCGGGTCGGGCGCGGGGGCGGGCGGGAGGCGCGGGGGCGCTGGGCGACGGAGGCGGCGATCATCAGGCGGCGGAGCGGCCGGAGGCGGCGCGGCGGCGAGCGGCGGCGGCGCCGCGGCGCGGGCAGCGGCGCGGCGGGCGCGGACGGCCGGGCGGCGGCGGATCTGGCTCGCGGGCCCCGGATGGGCTCCATGGCCGGGCGGCGCGGTACGGGCGGCGAGGACACGTGTCGGCGAGGGATTGGTCGCGGCGGCGGGACGGACGTGTCCGCGCGGCAGACGCGCGTCAAGGCGCGTGAGGGGAAAAATTAGAGTTTCGGGGGGATTTGACCGCGAATTTCGGGGGAGGGGCTAGTTTTATAGGTAGAGGGAGCTAGGAGAGTCCAAATGAGGAGCGGTTTTCGGCCACGCGATCGTGATCGAACGACCGAGAGCATGGAGGTGAGTTAGATGGGTTTTGGGCCACTTTGGAAGGGGTGTTGGGCTGCAACAAAAGAGGGCTTTACGGTTACCCAGTTAACCGTTGGAGTACCGAACGACCTACGAATGACACGAAACTTGACAGGTGGTCTACCGGTGCTATACCAAGGCCGCTTGACAAACCTCGGGCCATTCCGAGAAAGTTTAATACCCGCACACGAAAAGAGGCAAAAGGGGGCGCCGGGAGACATAGGAGTGCCGGATTGCAAAACGCACAACGGGGAAAATGCTCGGATGCATGAGACGAACACGTATGCAAAATGAAATGCACATGACGACATGATATGAAATGCATATGATGACATGGCAAAGTGCAACACGCAAGCACATGACATGGCAACGACGGCGAATAACTAGAAGACACCTGGCGCATCGAATCCGGGGCGTTACAAAGCTGCTGCTGCTTTTTCTTGAGGCTGCTTGTCGTGGCCATAAGCCTGCGTTTGAAACGCTCCTGTTCGGCGGGATCTCGTGCACGACAAATTGCTGCCGCCGAGGCTTGCCTCATCTTCGGAGGAAGGCATATAATTATCGCCCTCCACCTCCCCGCCCGCCGCTCTATCATGAGGGTTGGCTTCTCCTCCTCCCGTGCTGAATCTTGCCGGAGGAGGTTGTCTTCGGCACTGTCCGGGGTGTTATTATCTCCCGTGCCGTTATCACCGTTTTTGCTGTGGCGGGATTTAGAGCGGCGCCGCTGAAGCTGGCGCTTGGGATGTTTCTTGGAGGGGTCATCCTCCGCTGTTCCATCGCCATTCCCATCTTTTGGGATGTCCACTATGTATATGTCGTATGACGAGGGGGCCTTCCAGTGCCTTGTAGGCGCCGGATCTTGGTCGTCTCCAGCATCGTCGTCCATACCGTCGATGTCTTCAGAGTCGAAGTCGAGCATGTCGGTTAAATCATCGGCAAGGGCTACATAGTGGGTGGTGGGTGGGCGCGAATTTCTTCGCCGTCCGCATCTCAACCTTCCTTCTGTAGTCCGCCAGGCTCTCTGATAAAGAGAGAGACTTTAGTGAATTCAGGATGTCGCCAAATGGCGAGTCTTTGAAAGATGTCCGCGGCAGTGAACTCCATGACCGGCGCCCAATCGGATTCAATTGGCCGGGGCGTGGGAGGTTCGGAGTCCGGAGAGGAGTCCGGCACCTTGGAGTCACGGGATTCGCAAAGGACAGGGATGGTGTTCTCCTTAATCGCCGTAGAGATCGTAGCCCCCGAGGCGGTGTCCAGCCACTCATCCTCGATCGGCGGAGTCGGATCCGAGCTAAGGGTCGGAGCGGACGCTGGTGCGACCTCCAGGGCACTGTTCGGCGGCAGAGCTAGATCGTGCCCATCGAGACAGTGAGGCGCGCTTGGCTGTGGCTCGAATCCGTCGAAGATCAAGTCTCCGCGGATGTCGGCTGTGTAGTTCAAACTCCCAAACCTGACTTGATGGCCAGGGGTGTAGCTTTCGATCTGCTCCAGATGGCCAAGTGAATTGGCCCACAGTGCAAAGCCGCCGAATACGAAGATCTGTCCGGGGAGAAAAGTCTCACCCTGGACTACGCCATTGTTGATGATCAAGGAGCCATCGGGCCTAAAGATGACGACGGAGGAACTCTCAATGAAAGCACCAATGTCGGTGTCAAAACCGCGGATCTCGGTAGTGAAAGTCGTTATATCGACTAGAGGGGGTGAATAGGCGATTTTATGAATTCTTCACCGAGGAATTTGCGGTGAGGAAATTCCTTAGCTAAGAACTACTTGCAGCGGAATAAGTACTCGAAGTAAGTATAAGAGAATGCGGCATGGTCATCATGATGAAATGAAGACAATCAAAGAGTATGTAAAGCGTAAACACAGGATAGCACAAGATGAAGACAAACAGATCAAGAAATTGAACTGAGGAAATTGAGAAAGTCTTCATCAAAGTCTTCAAACACAGATATGAACAAACACTCAACACAATAATGAGGAAATGAAAGGGTTGAGGAAATAGAACCAGTTAGGTTGGTGAAGACAATGATTTGGTAGACCAGTTCAAGCTGCTGTCTCGGTTATGCGTCTGGTTGGAGCGGCCGAGTATTTAAACTCGAGGACACAGTCCGGACACCCGATCGTTGAGCACGCAGCTCAGACACCATGTCCTCACCAGATTCTCCTTGAACTAAGGTCACACAGACCTCGCCCAATCACTGTGGTAAGTCTTCAGCGACTTCCAAACCTTCACAGACTTGGTCACTCGGCGATCCACAATTCCTCTTGGATGCTCTAGACCATGACGCCTAACCGTCTGGAAGAAGCACAGTCTTCAAAGGTAACAAGCGTCGGATCCACGCAGGATCAATCTCTTCATGATGCTCAATCACTTTGGGCTTGTAGGGTTTGGTTTTGTGTTTTTCCTCACTGATGATTTTCGCCAAAGTCCTCGGAGGATGGGTTGCTCTCAAATGACAAGTGTCAAGTTCTCTCGGAGTAGCCAACCAGCTAGTGGTTGTAGGGGCGGCTATTTATAGCCTAGGGACCAGCCCGACATGATAAGACATAAATGCACTTCAATGATATGACCGTTAGGTGGATAAGATATTTTGGGACAGTGCAGTGCGCAGACAAGAATGGTCGGAAATTTGAATATCAAATTCCTCGTGGCTATCATGTTCCTCATTGTAGGCAATCAGACCGGCGAATTCCTAAATCCTCGGTCGAATAAATTCCTCAATGACTGTAAGAACTTCGCTCATCACTTCAAGAAATTGACTGAACTGTATGAGTTTTCCAAAGGCTTCACTCAAGGGATTGGTAGGTGTAGGATTTTGAGTTGAGCATCACATGGAAATTTTTCCTTAGTATTTCCTCGACCCCTTTAACAAAGACGGTGTTTCCTATGACTCAAGAAAGAGAAAATGAAACTACGAAAACGAAAGTCTTCATGCTTCATGTTCCTCAAATGAATACCAAGCCTTCAAGGTCACACCAATTTCTTCACTTTCAAAGTCTTCAGAAAGTCTTCAAAATATCAAAGTCTTCAGTCGAAGAACTTCATTTTAGGGGTCGACTTTCTCTGTAAATATCAAACTCCTCATAGACTTATAGACCTGTGTACACTCACAAACGCATTAGTTCCTTAACCTATAAGTCTTCAATACACAAAAATCACTAAGGGGCACTAGATGCACTTACAATCTCCCCCTTTTTGGTGATTGATGACAATATAGGTTAAGTTTTCAACGGGGATAAACATATGAAGTGTAAATACTGATATTGAGGAATTTGATTGCAAGATATAGAAGAACTCCCCCTGAAGATGTGCATAGTGAGGAATTTGCTTTTGAGGCAATGCACATTTGAAGAGTTGAATCATGGAGATCTCCCCCTATATCTTGTAATTCATACACGCATTTGACATATAGTATGACGAATTTGAAATGCATGATGAAATATGGTGCTTGATGTAATTCAGCATGCGTGCGATAACATTAATGAGGAATAAGCATGCAGAATAACGCATCAAGAGTATCAGAGCTCAAGAGAATTTGAGCTAGTATCAAAGCATAGTGCAAGAGCACAGTGCATCAAAAAGTATCAAAGCACCATCGGGTTTAAGATTACAACTCGATCCAATAAAAGTTTCAGAAGAACGAGAGTTGTAACTTAACAAAAAAATTGCCCATATAATAGACCCGTTGAAGACTAACTCAAATTTCTCCCCCTTTGTCATCGAATGACCAAAAGGATCGGCGAGGACTAACGCCTCAAGAATTTCAAGTTGAAGAAGGAGCGCCAGCGTTGTTGGGGTCGGTGGTTGTAGTAGGGCATGCAGCGGTGTCGCCCAAGTCTTCATTTTCATCGATGTCGCGATGAAGAATAGGAGCTGGCCACCAAGGAAGGAACTTTGACCTTCTTGTATTTCTTGGAGGAGGTGCAGACCAGTCAAATTCTTCCTTGAGTCCCATTGTCGTCGCCTCTTCCGACTTGTAGACATTTGAAAGAACAGCCAGTGCGTTTGAAGGTTTCATGAAGGTAGTAGTGGTTTTTCTTCACCGCATTGTGTGTAGAGGTCATGTTGTGAAGAATTGAACCAAACCGACGCTTGACCCATTTATGATTGCGATCAACCTTCCGATGAAGACCGAGGAGTAACTCACGATCATCATCACCACAGGTGCTGTAGCTTGAGGACTTTGCTTGACCGAGGTATTTGGCAGAGTCATGTGTGCGAGTCATCATTGGTGGAGTAGGATGCTGCTTTGCGAAACTGTCCATCCAATGGACGAATGCCTTTATCGATCACAACAGTAGCCTTGCCCTTGTCATCAGCTGAGGTAAATGTCCGTTTGAGGACTTCAATCGGGGGCAAGTAGCTGAAGTGGTTCAGTGTGTCAGCCTTGTAATTGAGTGAAGACCTTGTCCTGATGAATCTCATTATCCAAGGCGCATAAGGCTTCAGCTCAAATGGTGACATAGCAATGTTTGCCAGAGTCCTCATGAAGAAATCATGGAAGTTGACGGGAACACCATGAATGATATTGAAAAGCATATTCTTCATGATGCCAACGACTTCTTCATCATTCTAGTCGTGGCCTTTGATAGGACTCATTGTCTTCGTTAGAATCCGATAGACAGTCCGAGGCACATACAATAATTCCTTGACGAGGAATTTGGTTCTTGGGGCCTGCCTTGGCTTCAAAGGCTTCATCAGCACTTGCATATAGTGATTTGAAAGTTCAGGTTCGTTGTAAATACAACGAGCACCATCAAGTGGAGGACTGAGTGGTAGAGCATGAAGCAATTCAGTTGCTGGTGCCTTGTAGTGAGTATTTTCAGACATCCAGTCTAACACCCATGAGTTCACGTCTTCAGCGTCTCCGGTGATGTGCAGCGTTGCATAGAATTGAAGAATGAGTTCTTCATTCCAATCCACAGATATCGGTCAGAAATTCAGAAGTCCGCGTCGTGAAGAACACCGAGGACTGGCTCAAGCCCGGCAGAGACTCCATGTCCACATGAGGAATATGAGCATGATCAAGACTTTGTCTTTGTTGAAAAGCACCGAGGAATAGAAATTGGCTTGGTGGCAGTCCGAAACGCCTCTTCCTTATCTTGAGCGAATCATATGGATTGTAATCGATGAAGAATACGTGCTTTCGTGAAGAAGTCTTCAGCCTTGAACTTTTGCTTTGTTGAGAAGGGATCCTTTGGCTTTGGCGGTGGAGTGTCGATGAGTTGCATCACGACCTCGTGAATCGCAATCTCGTGTTCTTCAGTGAGGAATTTCTTGTTCCTCAACAGTGCGATCGAGGATCAGCAGCAGAGGTTCATCGGTGCTAGTGCCTGGAATTTCTTCATGGACGTATGAAGTGGGATGAGTTTCTTGAGATCCCATTTGAACAGTTTGGAGCAGGGACCGAGGTATCTGTTGGATAGGGGTGAAGAGTGGGAATTTGGATGCCGACTTTCCCAAAAGTCATCGTTCATCACCGCATTGTGCTTCCAATATCCACATCTTCTTCAAGTTCCTCAACACCGCCTCTTCACCGTGAACCGAGGCATAGGCGAGGAAATGATTGGGGTTGAAGGATTGCTTCCACTTCAATTTCTTCATCAATCTGCTCTGACGGGCAAAGCGAATGATTTTCTTCATCGATCCGCTTGGGATCACATAATCTTCATCAAAAGGAACAAGGTCCTTTGATGGAATTGAGGAAATTGGAACAGCATCAATTGGATTTTCAAAGGAGCTAGTCATTGGCTTCATTTTCTTCGCAGCCGAAGAATTTGACGCAGCTGATGCTTTCCGTTTCTTCACAGCAGCTCGTTCTGCAGCCTTGGTCTTCTTCACATCAGAGGCAGATGGAAGAATTGGAGTTGGTGTTGGCGCAGGAGGAGCTGAGGAATCTGGTTGATTTTCCTTAGCGAATCGATGCAGATTGCCTGACTTGTTCGATTTCTTCAGCGCACCACTAGTGGATGCCACGGCAATTTCTTCGGTGGTGGAATGGGATCATCAGCCTCAGAACTGGCATTTTCTTCAACAGAGTGAACTTCATCAGCGGTCTTGGCATGTTCTTCGATCGGCTGAGCTGAGGCTCCACTGAGGAATTTCATGTTGCGTTGGGGCAGCAACATTGGTGAATTTCTTTGTCGTTGATGAATCGACCTTGGCTCCTTGCCAATCAGCATAATAAGCATCAAGTTTTTGCCGAGGTCTTGAATTTCAGTCTGGACCTTGAGAAGTTCCTCGGTGTCATTCGACAACGTTTTCTTGAGAACTTCGCTTCTGTATTGAGCTTTCTTGATCTCTCTTGCCTTTTCAAACTTCCATTTTTCTTCAGTGATGAAATGGGTCAGCATATGACTTTGTCCAAGAGTCAGATGAAAGTCAGGCATAGGGGTGTCTGGATCCTTGTGCCAGAGATCAATATAATCAAGGATTTTCCTCGGATCCAACAGCAGTGGCACAGATGTGCCTTTGGCTCTAGCGGCCCTCTCTTGGCGATCTCTGATGATTTCCGCAAGTTCATCATCATCAGCCTCATCATCTTCAGGTGGCTCTTGGAAGGAGACCTGTTTCTTCTTGGGACTTGGCCGAGGACCTCATCCAGCTATGGCCTTAGTCTTCAGCAGAGTCGGGCCAGATGAAGACTTTGGTGCAGCTGAGGAACTTGCTGAGACACCAGAGGCAATGGAGAAGCCTGCAGTCCTTTGGCACGTGGCCAGATGCACAGGTGCTGAGGACTTTGTCGGAACTGCTGAGGACTTGGGAGGAGCTGAGGATTTTGGAGGAGCTGAGGATTTTGGAGGAGTAGGAGCAGCATGAGGAATTGGCCGTGAGGGCACTGCTGAGGAACTTGGCCGTGAGGGCACTGTTGGTGAAGCAATTGGCTTGTGTGCAGGCTTCTTTGCCATAGATTTTCTTGGCTTGACAGAGGCCTCAGGGGCAGCAGCAGTGGCAGAGTCCTCATTGAATTTCCTCACTGCCTCATGGGCTTGTCTTGCCAACTTGGCTTGGTGCTTGGCCCATTCTTCAGGAAAGTCCTCACCACGCTTGATGCTGGTGGGGTTAGCTTCTTGACCAGGTGCCAATGGAGCTCTTGGGCATGGAGGATTGAGTGCGAATTTCTTCATGTACTTTGGAGTTACATATCGGTACTCCCCCCATTCCCGTGCCCATCTCCGTTCAATCCTTTGGATGCGCACCTTGCGCTGATTTTTGTTCTCTTTGCCGAACTCGGCTTCATCAGGTGTGCAATAATCAGCATATATTTCCTCAGGGATTTCAAACGCGGTCATGACCTCAGGCCTCTTTCCTCCTTTCCGTGGCTTCTTTCATTCTGCCATATTCTTCAGCTGAGGAATTTGAACAAACGAATTCTCTGAAGAAGTATGCAACTTTTCTTCGAGGAACACTGCAAATGAGTTAAGTTGATGAGAACCTAGTGATTCAGCATGACATGAGTACCTGTGAGCAGAGTATAGTTGCGAGGAATTTGGAGAGGTCATATGCTTCTCGGAAGGTTTTCAAAAGAACAAGTTTTGAGGATTTTGACCAGATGAGCCTTGAAGAATTTCACTAAGCATTCTTTGTCTTAGGTTCCAGAGTTGTGCAGATCGAGGATCCACACAATTGAGGAATCTTGAAAAAAATGATTGCTTAGAGAAACGAATCAAGAGCATATAACTAGTGAGGTGTTTTTGTGTGAGGATTTGAAGAATAAAACACCTTTGAAGATTTTGTAGTGTAAAATTTGGATCAACGAGGGCAGTAAAAGTAACTTTTAATTACCCTAAATGAAGAACACGACGAACTAGGTGTTGTAGATGTGAAGCTCGTCTGTTCAGATCTTCCACGCCCTAACTTGGCGGAGGAAGACAGCTACTGGCGGGCGGAGTGAGGATTTCCATGATCGGCGCGAGTACGTCGGCGACGAGGTCGAGGCAGCGAAGCTCTTCCTCACCGGCGACGATGGAGTAGCAGCGGCACTAGGGTTTGAGGAGCTCGAGCGGGAGAGAGAGGTCGAGCGGAGTAAAAGAAGTGAGGATGGAGAGGGGTATTTATCGAGGCAGTGAAAAACTGTTCGCCCGAAGATTTAGGACGAACGTGCCCCTGACCATTCTCCTTTTCACGACATGTGTCACCCACGTACAGTGTAGTGGTGATCATGTATGATCGTGGGTAAGTAAAATAATGCATCGTGGGATGCGGAACGGTTTGAGCGGCAAAACCGAAAGTTTGGATAAGATCAGTTTTAAAGTTCCGTTCGCAATTTCTTCACCGACAAGGACACAAAGAAGATTTTGAGCGAGTTTCAAATAGAACGCATATGAAGAATTTGTGAATAGATTGGGTTGAGTATAGCATAGAGGGGAAGGTCGATCACATTCACTTAGCGAAAAGCGACTTGAAGAAATAGCCATAAGTGAATCTTGAGAGGACATAAACCATATATATATATATATATATATATATATATATATATATATATATATATATATATATATATATATATATATATATATATATATATATATATATATATATATATATATATATAATATATCGTGAAGATTTGCAAAGTTGAAGAATTTGAAAAACTAAAGAATTTCAAAAACTGAGGAAAACTCAAATTGAAGATTTTCAACTTTAGTGGTGGCGTGACCCACCGTATAAGAATGATGATTTCAGACATCGTGTACAATTGTCGTAGGGTTCTGAGAATCAAATTCTTCATTAATTTCTTCACACTTAGAGTGTTATTCTTCATTGATTGAAGAAAAACGTTTCTTCATGTGTTGCACATCTAAGTCATCAATTTTGCATAAGTGTCAAGATGTGTGTCCTTTTCAAAGAACGTTCGAAGATTCTAAGATATTTAGCTCACACCGCAACTTGCTAAATCTCTTCTCATCCAAGGGCTTAGTGAAGATATCGGCTAGCTGTTCTTGGTCTTCACATGCTCGATGGAGATGTCGCCTTCAACACATGATCACGAAGAAAATGATGACGAATTTGAATGTGCTTTGTCTTGAGTGCTGAACTGGGTTGTGAGCAATCTTGATGGCACTCTCATTGTCACAAGATGAGAGGCACATTCTTCACGTTGATGCCGTAGTCCTTGAGAGTTTGCTTCATCCACAGCAATTGAGCACAACACGAGCCAGCAGCAATGTATTCAGCTTCCGTAGACAGCGGTGATCGCAGTTCTATTTCTTGAGGACCAACATACCAAAGATCGTCAGAAATGACAAGTACCAGATGTTGACTTGTGGTCCACACGATCACCAGCATAGTCGAGTCGAATATCAATGAGATCAAAAGTAGAGCCCTTGGGGTACCATAATCCTAGTGTTGGTGTGTGAGCTAGATATCAAGAATATGCTTCACAGCCTTATGGTGTGATTCCTTCTGTAGCTTGAAATCGGGCACACATGCAAACACTAAGCATTATATCTGGCCTAGATGCACATAAGTACAATAGAGAACCAATCATGGGCGGTATACCTTGTGATCAAGTCAATACCATTTTCATCGATTGCATAGATGGCCATTTGTGGGCATAGGAATTTTGACGCCTTTGCAATCTTGCATGCCGAATTTCTTGAGGACATCTTTGAGGTATTTCTCTGAGATATGAATATGCCATTGTGTTGTTGATTTAATTTGAAGACCTAAGAAGAATTTCAACTCTCCCATCATAGACATTTGATATTCTTCACTCATCATATAGGCAAATTCATCACTATAACGTTGGTCAAGACAGCCAAAGATAATATCATCAACATATATTTGGCACACAAACAGTTCACCATCATATGATTTAGTAAAGAGAGTAGGGTCGAGTGAACTGGTGTGAAGCCATTCTTCACGAAGAATTCCTTCAATGTATCATACCACGCCTGTGGGGCTTGTTTGAGACCATAGAGGGCCTTGTTGAGTGTGAAGACTTTGTCGGGATTCTTTGGATCTTCAAAACCTGGGGGTTGAGCAACATATACTTCTTCCTCAAGCTTACCATTGAGGAATGCACTTTTCACATCCATTTGATATAAAGTGATATTGTGATGGTTAGCATAGGCGAGTAATATGCGAATAGACTCAAGTCTAGCAACAGGTGCAAAAGTTTCATCGAAATCAATTCCTTCAACCTGTGTGTAGCCTTGAGCTACAAGTCGTGCCTTATTCCTCACCACAAGGCCATTTTCATCTTGCTTGTTGCGGTAGATCCACTTTGTGCCAATGATATTATGTTTGCGAGGATCTGGACGTTTGACCAGTTCCCAGACATTGTTGAGCTCGAACTGATGTAATTCTTCTTGCATGGCCTGAATCCACTCAGGCTCCAGAAATGCTTCATCTACCTTAGTGGGCTCTGTGATAGAGACAAAAGCATAGTGCCCACAAAAGTTAGATAAATGTGAAGCTTTTGAGCGTGTGAGAGGACCTGGCGCTTCAATGTCATCGATGATCTTGTCAACTTGTACTTCTTTTGCAACGCGAGGATGAGCTGGTTGTCGTCGAGGAATTTGATCATTTTCCTCAGCACCATTGTCTTCAGCATTATCTTCAGGTGCATCAGCTCGGCGTTCTTCACAGTCTTGGAATGAATTCTTCAGCTGATTCTTGATGAGGAATGACATCCTCAGTTGCCTTGAACTTGATAGATTCCTCGGTGCTGGTTCATCTAACACGAAGGTAGGTGCTCTCTTTGCGAGCCATTAGTTTCATCGAACCGCACATCTACAAGGTCAACAATCTTGTGAAGAGCGATGTTGAAGACTACGTAGGTGTGCGAGTCCTTTCCGTAACCAAGCATAAAACCTTCATGTGCTTTTGGTGCAAATTTAGAATTGTGATGAGGATCTCTAATCCAGCATTTAGCACCGAAGACTTTGAAATAACTTACATTGGGTTTCTTGTCAGTGAGGAGTTCATAGGTAGTCTTCTTGAAGAATTTGTGAAGATATACTCTGTTGATGATGTGGCACGCAGATCAATTGCATCAATCCAAAAAGCGACTAGGCGTTTTGTATTCATCAAGCATAGTCGAGCCATCTCAACAAGAGTTCTGTTCTTGCGCTCCACGACGCCATTCTGCTGAGGAGTATAGGGAGCAGATAACTCATGAGTAATACCAAGTTCATCAAGATAGACATCAAGACCGGAATTCTTGAACTCAGTTCCATTGTCACTCCTGATGTGTCTGATCTTCACACCAAAGTTAGTTGAAGCCCTCGAGGAAAATCGTTTGAAGACTTCCTGCACTTCATTTTTGTAAGTAACAATGTGTACCCATGTGTAACGAGAGTAATCATCAACAATAACAAAGCCATATAGAGATGCGTCATTAGTGACAGCTGAGTAATGATTAGGATCAAAGAGGTCCATGTGAAGCAATTTGAAGGGACGAGTAGTGGTCATGATAATCTTCGCTGGATGCTTGGCCTTGGTCATTTTTCCAGCTTCACAGGCTCCACACATTTGATCCTTGAGGAATTTGACATTCTCAATGCCAATGACATGCTTCTTCTTTGCAAGCGTGTTCAAATTTCTCATGCCTGCGTGACCAAGTCGCCGATGCCATAGCCAGCCTTCTGAAGCTTTTGCAAGTAGACACATGGCTGGTTGTGGTCCTGTAGAGAAATCAACAATATAAAAGTCTCCTCTCCTAAAGCCTTCAAAGACTTTGGAATTGTCAGCTTCCATAATCACAACACAACGATACTTGCCAAAGATAACAACCATATCAATATCACAAAGCATTGAGGCGACATGAGGTTGTATCCTAAGGACTCAACAAGCATGACTTTGTCCATGTGTATGTCCTTAGAGATTGCAACCTTACCAAGACCCAATACGACTTTTGCCTTTGTCAAGCCAAAGATGATATGCTTCAGATGTGGCGGTGATAAGGGAGCATCCATCAATAGATTCTTGTCACCAATCATGTGATTTGTACATCCACTATCGAGAACCCACTCGGTGGCTTTGGGTTGATCATCCTGCGAGATGAATTAGTACAACTTACGATCTCATATACTTCATCGGTGAAGAATATGATATCAAGTTCATCGATGAATTTCATCGGTCGATTATAACGAGATAAGCAAGATGAGGGCGTGTGAAATGAAAGTTCATTTCATCATGATTAGCTGCGTCCTATCGAGCATTTTGTCGGGCCCCAAAGAAATTCTTGAGACGTTTAAAACATGTCCGGAGACCTGACCTGCAGAAGAGGTTAGTTCTTTTCTTCACCACCCACATCTCAAGGGGTGGCAAAGAGTTCATCACTCTGCGAGCACCATATGAGAATGGTGGCATAGAGGCCAATCCATTTCGTTTCACATAAGAGGGTTAGGGTAAGCATATGAATAAGCAGAAATTCTTGAGGACTTATGAACATATTGGTTTGAAGAATAATGCACATATTCATAGCCCTTAGCTCTACCTGCGAAATGCGAGTTATTAGCACGATGATAATTATATGAGGACGTTGATCCTTTTGAGGAATTTGATCCACGTGAGGAATTTGGTCCGTATGAAGAATTTGATCTGGGGTTCCTATTCTTCACAGGTGGTGTCATGAGGACATTCACCTGAAGACTTTCAAGGCACTTCTTGGGAACCCAAATTTTCTTCATAGGGGAACCGTTCTGCGATTAGTGCCAACATATCTAGCAAATACTTCACCATTCTGATTTTTGAACAGTTTATAGTTGGAGTCAAATGACTCATCGGAAGAATGAGGAGATTCACATGTAAAGCCAGATAAGTTAGATGGATCAATCTGGAGGTCCCTTGCAGCAACCCATGAGGTTTTGGGATCTGCTCGGGCTTCAATATGTTCCATTAGCATTGAGTTTCCTCTCAAAGGCAATACCCTCTTTCCTAGGGTTCTGTTGAGGATCTGCTTTTAAGCACATCACAAAGAGTCGATGCCCTTTGAGGCTTTTGTACATGCTGTCATATACAATTCCTTCAGCTCTGCATCGTCGGTGATACTAGCAATGTCCTCGATGAGGAATTAGTGATAGCGAGAGGCAGGTGAAGAATTTGTAACAGTTGAAGCATTTGAACATTCAGTGAAGAATTAGCGATTCACGTTCAATGCACTTTAAGCATGGAGGAACAAATTCTTCACGAGAAGCGCTAATTTGTTGAGCAAGTAATGAATCGCGCCCTTCGAAGATCTTCATAATTCACTCTTAGCTTCTCAAGATCTTGCTTTCTTTGAAGAAATTCATAAGAAAGTTTCTCATGATCAGATAAGAGAGTGTTATGATGACCTTGAAGGCTGTCAAACCTAGACTGAAGTCTCTGAAGATTTTCAGTCAGGGCTTTAGTGCGATCCATTTCTTCACCTAACATATCATCACTCTTATCTAGCATGTTTTGAACCTTTTCAAAAGCCCTCTGTTGTTTTACAGCAACCTTAGCAAGTTTTGAGTAATTGGGCTTTAGATCTTCATCAAATTCATTTTCACTAGATTCAGAGGAGGTATATTTGAGTACCTTGGCACCCTTTGCCATGAAGCAATAGGTGGGAGTGTAGTCATCACTATCTTCATCAGCTTTGTTGGTGAGGTCATTTTCTTGAGTTGAAGATGGACTTGTTGACGAAAGCGATCATGAGAGCTAGACTCGCCACACAGCACTCAGATTCTTCCGATGCCTCCTCTTCCTCATGTTCCTCAAATTCAGCTTGAGTCCATTTCCTTGCCAATGAATGCCCGAGCCTTTTGGAGCTGCTCTTCTTGTGAGAATAAGGCTTTGAGGATTTTGATGATGAAGATTTCGATGATTTCTTCTTCTTCTTCGCGTCATCAGAACTGTAATCCTTGTGTTTCTTCTTCTTTAATTCCTTTTCCCACTGAGGACAATCTTGGATGTAGTGACCAGGTTTCTTGCATTTGTGACAAAGTCTTCTCTTATAGTCACTGGATGAGGAATCACTGCTTCTTGAGGATTTTCCAAAGCGACCACGTCTTGAAAACTTCTGGAATTTCTTCACGAGCGAGTGCTAGCTCTGGCCTAATTCTTGAGATCTCCAAGGCTACTGCGAGTCTTCACACTCAGATTCGAGACACAGCCTTGGCCTTGAGGCACGTGTTTTTCCATAGCTAGAACCATAGAGATCTCTCTTTTGACAAGCTGGAACTCATGAGTATTTAGCCTCTCGAGGATATCAATTGGATCAAGTGACTTGTAGTCAAGCACGCTCTTGTATCATCGGTGCGGAGTATCAAATGAGGAATCAGCGATCTCAACAATTTCTTCACCACCTCATGGTCGGTGATGTCGATGGCGCCAAGTGCTTGAAGCTCATTTGAGATGTCGATGAAGCGATCGAAGGTTTTTGAACATTTTCATTGTCGAGTCTTTTGAAGCGATTGAAGAGATTGCGAAGAACATCAACTCGAGAGTCACGTTGAGTTGAGACTCCTTCATTTACTTTGGACAGCCTGTCCCGGATGAGCTTAGCGGTTTCAAAGCACTCACTCTTCCATATTGTCCTTTGCTCGATGGCCACATATGATATTCTTAACTTGAGAATCGAGTTGCTTGAATCTCTTCACATTGGCAGCATTCAAAGAAGGTGTGACTGAGGGAACACCATTTTCCACAACATACCAGAGATCATTGTCAATTGCCTCAAGATGCATTCGCATCTTGTTCTTCTAGTAGGGGTAGTCTGTCCCATCAAAGGTAGGACACTCTGCTGAGACCTTGATCATACCTGCGGTCGACATAACTAAAACTCCAGGTGGTTAAACAAAAATCACACAGAACAAGGGAGTACCTTGCTCTGATACCAATTGTAAGTGCGTTATATCGACTAGAGGGGGGTGAATAGGCGATTTTTATGAATCACTGAGGAATTTGCCGGTGAGGAAATTCCTTAGCGAAGAACTACTTGCAGCGGAATAAGTACTCAGAAGTAAGCATAAGAGAATGCGGGCATGGTCATCATGATGAAATGAAGACAATCAAAGAGTACAGAAAGCGTAAACACAGGATAGCACAAGATGAAGACAAACAGACTAAAGAAATTGAACTGAGGAAATTGAGAAAGTCTTCAGTCAAAGTCTTCAAACATAGATATGAACAAACACTCAACACAATAATGAGGAAATGAAAGGGTTGAGGAAATAGAACCAGTTAGGTTGGTGAAGACAATGATTTGGTAGACCAGTTCAATCTGCTGTCTCGGTTATGTACGTCTGGTTGGAGCGGTGAGTATTTAAATTCGAGGACACACAGTCCGGACACCCGATCGCTGAGCACGCAGCTCAGGACACCAAGTCCTCACCGTATTCTCGTTGAACTAAGGTCACATGACCTCGTCCAATCACTCGTGGTAAGTCTTGAGCGACTTCCAAACCTTCACAGACTTGGTCACTCGGCGATCCACAATTCCTCTTGGATGCTCTAGACCATGACGCCTAACCGTCTGGAAGAAGCACAGTCTTCAAAGGTAACAAGCGTCGGATCCACGCAGGATCAATCTCTTGATGATGCTCAATCACTTTGGGCTTATAGGGTTTGGTTTTGTGTTTTCCTCACTCGATGATTTTCGCTCAAAGTCCTCGGAGGATGGGTTGCTCTCAAATGACAAGTGTCAAGTTCTCTCGGAGTAGCCAACCAGCTAGTGGTTGTAGGGGCGGCTATTTATAGCCTAGGAGCAGCCCGACATGATAAGACATAAATGCCCTTCAATGATATGACCGTTAGGTGGATAAGATATTTTGGGACAGGTGGCGCGCCTTGACAGCGATCGGAAATTTGAATATCAAATTCCTCGGGGCTATCATGTTCCTCCTTGTGTAGGCAATCCGCCTTGGCGAATTCTTAAATCCTCGGTCGAACAAATTCCTCGGACGGAAAGAACTTCGTCTCATCCTTTGAAGAAATTGACTGAACTGTATGAGTTTTCAAAGGCTTCACTCGAAGGGATTGGTAGGTGTAGGATTTTGAGTTGAGCATCACATGGAAATTTTTCCTTAGTATTTCCTCGACCCCTTTAACGATCACGGTGTTTCCTATGACTCAAGAAAGAGAAAATGAAACTACGAAAACGAAAGTCTTCACGCTTCATGTTCCTCAAATGAATACCAAGCCTTCAAGGTCACACCAATTTCTTCACTTTCAAAGTCTTCAGAAAGTCTTCAAAATATCAAAGTCTTCAGTCGAAGAACTTCATTTTTAGGGGTCGACTTTCTCTGTAAATATCAAACTCCTCATAGACTTATAGACCTGTGTACACTCAAAAACGCATTAGTTCCTTAACCTATAAGTCTTCAATAAAACAAAATCACTAAGGGGCACTAGATGCACTTACAGGTAGGGGGTCCCGAACTATGCGTCTAGGCGGATGGTAACAGGAGACAAGGGACACAATGTTTTTACCCAGGTTCGGGCCCTCTCGATGGAGGTAAAACCCTACTCCTGCTTGATTAATATTGATGATATGGGTAGTACAAGAGTGGATCTACCACGAGATCATAGAGGCTAAACCCTAGAAGCTAGCCTATGGTATGATTGTTGTTCGTCCTACGGACTAAAAACCCTCCGGTTTATATAGACGTCGGATAGGGTTAGGGTTACACAGAGTCGGTTACAATGGTAGGAGATCTACATATCCGTATCGCCAAGCTTGCCTTCCACGCCAAGGAAAGTCCCATCCGGACACGGGACGAAGTCTTCAATCTTGTATCTTCATAGTCCAGGAGTCCGGCCAACGGTGATAGTTCGGCTATCCGGACACCCCTAATCCAGGACTCCCTCAGTTGGCCTTGGTAAGGTGGCCATCTCACATGATAGCTCCATACAAAATGTTATGCTCATTGAATCTCTTGGCTATAATCTACTTCTTGTATCTAGACTTGCTGATTTTGGCTTCAATGTCCTATTCACTTAAGTAGATTGCCAAGTGTTTCGTAGAGATAACCACAATATGGTCTTTACCGGTATACGTAGAGGTGATCTTTACATTGTTGATTTCACTAAAAAGGCTCAACCAAGAACTTGTTTAATTGCTAAATCTTCAAAAGGTTGGTTGTGGCATAGAAGGTTAGGTCATGTGGGCATGCAGAATCTTGATAAGCTTATTAAAGGTGATCATATCCTTGGAGTAAAAGATGTTATATTTGACAAGGATAGATTGTGCAGTGCTTGTCAAGCAGGAAAACAAGTTGGAGGAAGCTACCCCGTGAAGAATATCATGACCACGAGAAGACTGCTCGAGCTACTTCATATGGATCTCTTTGGTCCCAATGCCTACAAAAGTCTTGGTGGAAACTCATTTGGTCTAGTCATAGTCGATGATTTTTCAAGATTTTTGTAGGTGTTCTTTCTTAATGATAAATCACAGGTCCAAAAGATCATCAAGAACTTCGCTTGGAATGCCCAAAATCAATTTGAAGTGAAGATCAAGAAGGTTCGCAGCGACAATGGAATGGAGTTCAAGAACGCAAACGTGGATACCTTTCATGACGAAGAGGGCATTTTGCACGAGTTCTCGACTACGTACACACCTCAACAAAATGGAGTTGTTGAGAGGAAGAACCGGACTACTATTGAGGTGGCGAGAACGATGCTTGATGAGTACAAGACTCCAAAACACTTTTGGGTGGAAGCGGCTGAGACAACTTGTCATGCAACAGATTGCTTGTATCTTCACAAGCTACTTGGCAAGATGGCATATGAGCTTCTCACCGGTAACAAACCCCAAGTTGGATACTTTCGAGTATTCGGCTCAAAGTGCTATATTCTTGATAAGCACCGTCGTTCTAAATTTGCTCCTAAATCTCATGAGGGTTTCCTACTTGGTTATGGCTCAAACTCTCACACTTACCGTGTCTACAACAATTTCACCCGAAAGGTTGAAGAGACGGTAGATGTGAAGTTGGATGAATCTAATGGCTCGCAAGTAGAGCAATTGCTAATTGATGTAGGAGAGAAAGACCCTTCAGAAGTAATCCAAGACTTGTCTATTGGCAAGATTCGTCCAACGGAGGTGAAGGAGAGTACCTCGTCCGTCCAAGTGGAAGCTTCCACCTCACGACAAGGTGAACCAAGGGTTGACATGGAAGCATCCACAAGTGGGACAGGCCAAGATGAAGAGAACAGGGAAGTACACCAAGATGAATCTCATCAACCTCCTTCTCCACCTAAACAAGAGAACGACAACATCAACAATGAAGAAGGCCAAGAAGAAGAACAAGATGGTGAAGAAGATGTTCCACCCTGACCCAAGCAAAGCTCTTACGAGTTTGAGCAAGAGTCTCAAGAGACCATCCCGTTGAACAAATCTTCAATGATATCCAAACTGGGAGAATCACTCGCTCTAAAACTATTTTGGCAAAATTTTGTGAACATTATTCATTCATCTCTAGCATTGAGCCTATGAAGGTTGAAGAAGCATTGGAAGATCCGAATTGGATAAATGCCACGCATGAAGAGCTACACAACTTTGAGAGAAACCAAGTGTGGACATTGGTCGAGAAGCCCGACAACAACCACAACATCATTGGTACCAAATGGGTGTTTCGCAACAAGCAAGACAAAGATGGACAAGTCATTCGCAACAAAGCATGTATCATCGGCCAAGGCTACACTCAAGTCGAAGGTATGTACTATGGTGAGACATATGCCCCCGTTTCTAGACTTGAGTCCATCCGCATCTTACTTGCCTATGCTAATCACCATGATATCACGTTATACCAAATGGACATTAAAAGTTCTTTTCTGAATGGTGAAATTGAGGAGGAAGTTTATGTTAAACAACCTCCCGGCTTTGTTAATCCTAAGAAACCCGACCATGTTTAGAAACTTCACAAAGCTCTTTATGGCCATAAACAAGCTCCTAGAGCATGGTATAAATGCTTGACCAAGTTCCTTATTGAAAAAGGCTTTGAGATTGGAAAAATTGATTGTACTCTTTTTACTAAAAGGGTTAATGGTGAATTATTTGTGTGCCAAATTTATGTTGATGATATCATATTTGGTTAGACTAACCCTCATTTTAGTGAAAAGTTTGGGAAGCTAATGTCGAAGAAGTTTGAGATGTCTATGATGTGTGAACTCAAGTTCTTTCTTGGTTTCCAAAACAAGCAAACTATGGAGGGCACCTTTGTCTCTCAAACAAAGTACACCAAGGACTTATTCAAGAAGTTCAACATGCAAGAAAGCAAAGGTATGATAACGCCCATGCCTACTAGTGGACATCTTGACTTGACCAAGGATGGCAAATCGGTTGACCAAAAGGTTTATCGCTCTACCCTAGTTCGGCAATCTAGGGAGCTTATTCATGGGGCGATAGATTCCACAAACAAAAAAAATCCCCCTTGCCCCCGCGTCGTCCCCCCCGCGGGCGGCGGCGCCAGCCCGCTGCCCTCCCTTCCTCCTCCCCCCCTCCTGCTGCCGGGACCGCCAGGCAAAGCCCCTCGCGGTGGCTGGCGGCGGGATCTCTCCACGTCTTGGTGCTGGTGGGCGCTCCCTCCCTCCTGGGCGGTGGCGTCGAGGCGTGCCACGAGTCCGCGGCGAGGCGGCTCCTTCTCCCGTCGGCGGCGCGCTGCGGTGCTGCGGCATGGATGGGGGCTTGGCCCGCGGTGGCTGTGCCCCGTGGTGGTGGCGGGGGCCCGGCTTCGGTCCTCCGATGGTGCTGCGGTTGATCTTCCTTCCCCATCACGGGTGTGCGGTGGTGTTCCTCGAACAACGGTGGTTCGGCGGCGCTGCTGCCGGATGGTGAGGAGGCGGCACAACCACTTAGGCTGTGGGGTGGCGCGCGCGACGGTAGCGGCGCCCTTCTAGCGAATCTGGGCCCTTTTGGGCGCGTGATCCCGTTCTGGCGGAACTGGCGGCGGCAACAGCGAAACGGAGGAGCGGCTCGTGCGGGGGGTTGCGGCGACGGAGGCACGCGCACTGCAGCGCGGCAATGGGAGCTTCACGAGCCCTATCTGGCTCGGCCGTGCCGTGGGCCAAGTGTGCTCTCCTTGCTGCGTCCGGCCGGTGACCGCCATGGGCCGTGGAGGTCGTCCCCTCCCGTGTGGCTGCCGATTTTGCCGCTCATCGTTCCCGGTTGTCTCCTCTTGGCCTCGTCGGTTTTGCTTCGCCCGCTTAGTGGTGTGTGGCGGCTTCGGCCAGACGGAGGTGCGGCTCGTGCGGGGGGTTGCGAAGACGGTAGCGCGCTAACTGCAGCGTGGTGACGGGAGCTTCACGAGTCCTTTTTGGCTCGGCCGGGCCGTGGGCCTGGTGTGCTCCTATTGCTGCGTCCGGTCGGTGACCGCCAAGGGCGGTGGAGGTTGTCCCCTCCCGCGTGGCTGCTGTTTTTTGCCGCTCCTTGTTCCCGGCTGTCCCCTCTCAGATCCGTCGGTCTGGCTTCTCTTTCCATGGTGAGACGGAGGTGGTGATCTAAAGACCGTGGTGGCGCATGTTGGTGGGCGGCAAGATTGGTGGAGTCTGACGGGCGGCGGGGATGTGGATGTGTGGCGACGGGAGAAATCCTGTCGGCAGCCACCGGTCCTTCTGAAGGCGTCGGGCTTACCTCTTCCACCGCCCCTCCGTGTACGAAACCCTAGGACCAGTTAAAACAGATGTCGGCATCGTCGCGTTCCTTCTGAAGGTGTTGCTTGGTATCGGCGGTCCAAGTGCTAGGGCGTGGTGGAAATTCTCCGGCGAGCGCGCGGTTGCGGTCACCATCGTTTTTGTCGACCCGACTCTGTTGTCATTAGTTTCTTTTTCTTTCTCTGTTATTTCTTTTGGGCTTGCTTGTGCTGTTTGCCCCAGCATCGGACTATCAGTTGTATCGTGTGGTTGCTATATCTATATAGCGGGGCGAAAGCCTATTTCGAGAGAGTGAGGCAAGTTCTTCGTGGGCGATGGCCATGGTGGGATAGATAAGGTTGCTTATTTGCACACCCTTCTGGGTGGAGCCCTCCGTGGACTCGCGCAAACGTTACCCTTCGTGGGTTGAAGTCTCCATCAACGTGGATGTACGATAGCACCACCTACCGGAACCACGGAAAAAAATCTTCGTGTCTCCAATTGTGTTTGCACACTCCAATCCCAACCCTTTACTTTCTTGCAAATTGCATGCTTTACTTTCCGCTGCTCATATACTCTTGTCATGCTTGCTTGAAATATATTGTGGATGTCTAAACTTGTGCTAAAACTCCACCTTAACTTGAAGAAATTAAAAACTGCTACTTTTCTTTGTTGAGGGTCTAATCCTACCTCCTCTAGACACCTCTTCTCGATCCTTTCAGGGTCCACCTTTGCAAGAGTAGTGCAAATTGGTTTTGAATCTCATCTGCACAGCAATATTGAAGTTTACATGGATGACATAGTGGTCAAGACCAAGGACAGACCAACACACATTCAAGACTTAGAAGAAACCTTTGCAAACCTACGCAAGATCAACTTGAAGCTTAACCCAGAGAAGTGTGTGTCTGGCATTCCCGCTACTTGGCTTCTTTGTGTCTCACCGGGGGATAGAGGCCAACCCCGACAATATCAGAGCAATCGAGCAAATTCGAGCACCCAAGACAGTCAAAGACGTGAGGCGTTTGACTAGATGTGTTGTCGCGTGTGGCGCCCCCGATTCAATCATACACTAATCATACACACGAACGTGTACGATCAAGATCAGGGACTCACATGAAGATATCACAACACAACTCTAAAAATAAAATAAGTCATACAAGCATCATAATACAAGCCAGGGGCCTCGAGGGCTCGAATACAAGTGCTTGATCATAGGCAGTCAGTGGAAGCAACAATATCTGAGTCTGGACATAAGTTAAAAAGTTGCCATAAGAAGGCTAGCACAAAGCCGGGATCTGATCGAAGAGGCGCGGGCCTCACTGGGATCCTCCTAAACTACTCTTGGTGGTAAATCGGCAGCCTTTGCACGTAGTAGGCACCTCCGATTAATAGAAGAAGTAAGTAAATCGGCGGTGGCGTCTGCTCCTCAGGCTCCAACATCTGTTTGCGACAACCCGGAAAGAAATGGAAAGAGGGAAAGAGGGAGAAAAGCAACCGTGAGTACTCATCCAAAGTACTCGCAAGCAAGGATCTACACTACATATGCATGGGTATGTGTGTAAAGAGGCTATATCGGTGGACTGAACTGCAGAATGCCAGAATAAGAGGGGGATAGCTAGTCCTGTCGAAGACTACGCTTCTGGCAGCCTCCATCTTGCAGCATGTAGAAGAGAGTAGATGGTTAGTTCACCAAGTATCATCGCATAGCATAATCATAACCAAACGATCCTCTCCCCATCGACCTATGAGAGAGCAATCACCGGGTGGTATCTAGCACGTGGAAGGGTGTGTTTTATTAAGTATCTGGTGCTAGTTGTCATAAGGTCAAGGTACAACTCCGGGTCGTCCTTTTACCGAGGGACACGACTATTCGAATAGATAAACTTCCCTGCAGGGGTGCACCACATAACCCAACACGCTCGATCCCATTTGGCTGGACACACTTTCCTGGGTCATGCCTGGCCTCGGAAGATCAACACGTCGCAGCCCTACCTAGGCACAACAGAGAGGTCAGCACGCCGGTCTAAATCCTATGGCGCAGGGGTCTGGGCCCATCGCCCATTGCACACCTGCACGTTGCGAGGCCGGCCGGAAGCAGACCTAGCCTAGCAGGAGTTCCAGTCCAATCCGGCGCGCGCCGCTCAGTCGCTGACGTCATGAAGGCTTCGGCTGATACCACGACGCCGATTGCCCATAACTGTTTCGTCATATTTGGTTAGTGCGTATAGGCCAGTTGCCAGACTCAGATCAAATACCTAGATCTCGTTAAGCGTGTTATTATGAAGTAACCGCGAACGCCGACCAGGGACAGACCCACCTCTCTCCTAGGTGGTCTCAACCTTCCCTGTCGCTCCGCCACAAAGTAACAGTCGGGAGCCGTCGGGAACCCAGGCCCACCTCTACCGGGATGGAGCCACCGCCCTTCAAATTTCATCTCCGAACAGTATCATAAGTAATGTAACAGTATAAAGTATATATCATATGCCTGTGATCACCTCTTGAAGTGATCACGGCCCAGTAGTATAGCATGGCAGACGGACAAGAGTGTAGGGCCACTGATGGAATACTAGCATCCTATACTAAGCATTTAGGATTGCAGGTAAGGTTAACAACTGTAGCAACAATGACAAGCTATGCAGCAGAATAGGATTAACGGAAAGCAGTAACATGCTACACTACTCTAATGCAAGCAGTATATAGAAGAATGGGGCGGCAGCAGCGTCGGTCTTGCAAGGAGGGGTCATCAAGGGGGGGGGGCTTGCCTGGTTGCTCTTGCAAGGAGGGGTCATCAACACCGTAGTCGAACGGGGCGGCAGCAGCGTCGGTCTTGTAGTCTACCAGAGAGAAGAGGGGGAAGAAACAATGAATACAATGCAAACATAAGCATGACGGTGCATGACATGACAATGTGTGGTGCTAGGGGAGCCCAAACGCGGTAGTAGGTGATACCGACGAAGGGGGAAAACATCCGGGAAAGTATTCCTGGTGTTTCGCGTTTACGGACAAATGAACCGGAGGGGGAAAGTTGCATGTTTTCTATGCTAGGGATGTGTGGCGGACGAACGGGTTGTGTATCCGGATTCGTCTCGTCGTTCTGAGCAACTTTCATGTACAAAGTTTTCCATCCGAGCTACGGTTTATTTTATATTAATTTTACAAGATTTAATCATTTTTAGAATTTACCTAATTATTTTAAATCAGCATTATCCAGAATAGTGCATGCTGATGTCATCATGATGTCAGCAGTCAACAGGGTGTTGGCTGGGTCAAACTGACGCGTGGGTCCCAGCTGTCATACTCTGATTATTCTAATTAGGGTATAACTAATCTAATTACTGTTTAATTAAACTAACTAATTAATTAGGTCACTAAACAGAGTTAATTAACTTAATTAATTCGTTAATTAATTAATTAATTCATTAATTAATTTGTTATTTTCATTTTCATTTATTATTATTATTTTTCAAAATTCCTTTTGTTTTGTTTTTTATAAGCGTTACGGGGTTTGCCATAGGCCCATAGGGGCCTATCTCGGGTTCGGCGCTGGTGCGGATGTCACCCGAGCTGTGCTTGGCAGGCGGCGCCATCGAGGCGGACCCTAAGCGGCAGGGCGGCGCATGTGCGCCGAGAGCGAAAGTGAGCGATTGCGAGGCGCTCCATGGCCAGGCGCGCCACGCACGAGCTGGCGTGGGGGGCTGCGATTGTGGTGGCGGCGGCCTTGCAACAAGACAACAACACTTTTGCTGCAGCATGGCGAGGCACGGTCGAGGAAGCGGCAAGGGGTGGCAACACGGCCGTCACGGTGGTGCGTGATACGTCTCCAGCGTATCTATAATTTTTTATTGTTCCATGCTATTATATTACCTGTTTTGAATGATTATGGGCTTTATTATACACTTTTATATTACTTTTGGGACTAACCTATTAACCGGAGGCCTAGCCCATATTGATGTTTTATTGCTTGTTTCAGTATTTGGAGGAAAAGGAATATCAAACGGAGTCCAAACGGAATGAAACCTTCGGTAGCGTGATTTTTTGGAAGAATATGATCCTGGAGACTTGGAGTTCACGTCAGAAGATCCTCGAGGCAGCCACGAGATAGGAGCCCCCCTGTCTTGTGGGCCCCTCGAGCACCTCTCGACCGACTTCTTTCGCCTATATAAGCCTACGTACCCTAAAAACATCGAATATCAAGATAGATCGGGAGTTCGGCCGCGGCAAGCCTCTGTAGCCACCAAAAACTCTCGGGAGCCGTTCGGCACCTGCGGAGGAATCCATCACCGATGGCCATCATCATCATCCGGCGCTCTCCATGACGAGGAGGGAGTAGTTCAGCCTCGGGGCTGAGGTATGTACCAGTAGCTATGTGTTTGATCTCTCTCTCTCTCGTGTTCTCTCTATGCACGATCTTTATGTATCGCGAGCTTTGCTATTATAGTTGGATCTTATGATGTTTCTCCCCTCTACTCTCTTGTGATGAATTGAGTTTCCCCTTTGAAGTTATCTTATCGGATTGAGTCTTTGATTTGAGAACACTTGATGTATGTCTTGCCGTGTTTATCTGTGGTGACAATGGGATATCCGTGCCACTTGATGTATGTTTTGGTGACCAACTTGCGGGTTCATACATGAACCTATGCATAGGGGTTGGCACGTTTTCTTGACTCTCGGTAGGAACTTTGGGGCACTCTTTGAAGTACTTTGTGTTGGCTGGATGAATCTGAGATTGTGTGATGCATATCGTATAATGATGCCCACGGATACTTGAGGTGACAATGGAGTATCTAGGTGACATTAGGGTTTTGGTTGATTTGTGTCTTAAGGTGTTATTCTAGTACGAACTCTTTCATAGATCGATCCGAACGAATAACTTTGAGGTGGTTTCGTACCCTACCATAATCTCTACGTTTGTTCTCCGCTATTAGTGGCTTTGGAGTGACTCTTTGTTGCATGTTGAGGGATTGTTATATGATATATCTATGTTATTATTGTCGAGAGAACTTGCACTAGGAAAGTATGAACCCTAGGCCTTGTTTCCTAGCATTGCAATACCGTTTACGCTCACTTTTATCTTTAGTTACCTTGCTGTTTTTATAATTTCAGATTACAAATACCTTTATCTACCATCCATATTGCACTTGTATCACCATGCCTTCGCCGAACTACTGCACCTATACAATTTATGATTGTATTGGGTGTGTTGGGGACACAAGAGACTCTTTGTTATTTGGTTGCAGGGTTGTTTGAGAGAGACCATCTTCATCCTATTCCTCCCACGGATTGATAAACCTTAGGTCATCCACTTGAGGGAAATTTGCTAGTCCTACAAACCTGTGCACTTGCAGGCCCAACAACGTCTACAAGAAGAAGGTTGTGTAGTAGACATCGATCTTGTCGTGCCTTGTGCACTTATAGAGGCCTTGGATGGTGCGGGGACAGGGGAGGACGAGGCCTCACCGCGGGAGCGTAGGGTCAAAGCAGTGGGGCGTGGGGAGGAGACGGTGATGACGGTGACGTGGTGACGAGGTGCAGCGGCGCGGCAGCTCCGGCGAGGTGTTGAGGAGGACGACGAGGTGGTCGTGGCGGTGGCATTCTGGGCGGCGACGGCAGAACGATCCAGAGGCGGGGGGCGTCGCGACGAGGTGGGCTTCGGGGAGGAGGGCGAGACGTGCAACAAGGTGCGGCACTGGGGTGGGCGCCGGAGTCCGGGCGCGGGGCGGCGCGCTCGCCGGTGTCTCTGCCCCTCGATCTGGATCGGGGGAGGGGCAAAGGTAGCGAGTGAATCGGGAGGGGGGGAGTGTGCGGTCGAACCGCTAGGGTTTGGCTGTCACGGGGGAATAAGGTGGAGTGAGAGGGGGCCGGTTGGGCTAATGGGCTGGCCGGCTGGGCCGTTCGGCCCAGTTGGCCAGTGGGGTCCCTTTTCTGTTACTTTAATTTTGAATTGTTCTTCTTTTCTTTTATTTATTTTTCTATTTTAGCTTAGTTTCTTTTCTTTTCAAATCTAGGTTTACAAAATCTACTAACACTTAAATTAGTAATAGTAGTTATACCTCTGCCACAATTATTTTTGAATATAAAAGTGGTTTGCAATAATTTAATCATTTAAGAGACATTCAAATAATTGTTTCAACTACTATTTTACTTATCTTAGAGCATTTAATTATTTTATAAAAATGTGGTTTCTTCATCAAAGTAATGTATGGATTATTTGCCGCAAACCGAACATTTTAGTTTTGACTTTTGAAAAATTTAATTGTCTTAACTTTAATCCGAATCTTGAATTTGAATCCGTTTCGAACTAATGCAAGATCATCTACAGTAACCGAGGTGACGTGGCATCGTTAACGCAGGATTACTATAACCTAACTATCCGGGCGTCACATCGCGCTGAGTAGGTCCATCTCCAAGTCTGCCAAGCCTGCTCTACTGTTCTTCAAATTTTTGAAGAAGGCAGGGCCCATGAAGTGGACCCCAGAGGCAGAAGCCGCGTTGTAGGACTTAAAAGCTTACCTTTACTCTGTTCCCACCTTGGTCGGGCCTAAACCACAAGAGCATTGCTGCTATATCTGCAGCAACCAATCAAGTGGGTAGTGCAGCACTGGTGACACATCAGGAAGTGGAAGAAGGAGCAGCTGCAGCTACTATCCTCCCTAGAGAAGGAAGTGAACCAGTCATAGCAGGATTGAGTGCAGATCAAGAGAAGGAAGAGCAGAGTAGTGAAGGCAATCCCTAGACCACTACAAAGAACAAGGTGGTGCAGAGACCAGTCTACTTTGTAAGTTCTTTATTGCAGGGGGCTAGATCAAGGTATTCTGGGGTGCAAAACCTAATCTTCGGCCTCTTCATGGCCTCGAGGAAGTTGCGCAACTACTTGCAAGCCCACGAGATCACAGTTGTGACCCGTTTCCCTCTACAACACATATTGAGGAACCCTGAAGCCACCGGCAGGATAGTTGAATGGGCAATGGAGTTATCAAGCTTTGGACTGAAGTACGAAAACACCTCGACCATTCAGAGCAGAGCACTAGCGGAGTTTATTACAGAGTGGACACCTACCCAGATGAAGAGACACTGGAGACAGTTATCCCCAGCAAGGAAGCGCCCCAAGATTGGATCATGTACCTTGATGGTGCTTTCTCACTGCAGCGTGCAGGGGTTGGCGTGCTCTTCATCGCACCCACCGGAGAGCACCTGAAGTATGTGGTCCAAATGCACTTTCCCCTGAAGGATGCTACAAACAACACTACTGAATATGAAGGGCTCCTTGTCAGGCTCAAGATTGCGATAGAATTGGGGATTAAGAAGTTGGTCATCCATGGAGATTCACAACTTGTGGTGAGGCAAGTCAACAAGGATTATCAGAGCTCGTTAATGGAGGCATACATTGAAGAGCTGAGGAAGTTGGAGGAGCACTTTGATGGGTTGCAAACTGAGCACTTTCCACATGCAGAAAACAACACTGCTGATTATCTATCAAAGTGTGCCGCACAAAAGCTCCCTGTGGAACTAGGGACCTCTTTCCTCCATCTATCTCAGCCATCGGTATCTCCATTAGGAGTGGCTAGGAAGAGGAGGAAGCTGGACTCCGGAAAGCCCTTACCGGCAGAACCGTCAGAGGTCCCTGGTAAGGGAGCTGCCGGGAACAAGTCCACCTTGCTTGGCGAGCCGCACTCTTCCATAGGACCACAAGTCTTCATGGTCGAGGCAAGCGGTCCCACGAGTGAGGAGATGCCATTGGCCCTCGTTGTCGAGCCACAAGCTCCAACCTGGGCACATCACATCGTCCATTACCTCAAAACTGGAGAACTTCTCAAAGAGAAAGAAGAAGACGAAAGAGTAGCCCGGAGGGCTAGCATGTATCAGTTTGTCGATGACACGTTATACAGTAGGAGGCCCAACAGTGTGAAATTGAAGTGCATTTGCCAGGAAGAGGGGAAGGAACTATTGGCAGAGATACACAAAGGCACGTGTGGATCTCACATTAGATCAAGAGCCTTGGTTGGAAAGGTTTTCCGACAAGGTTTCTACTGGCCCACGACCCTCCAAGATGCAACCGAGCTAGTCACCAGATGTGAAGCTTGCCAGTTCCACTCCAAGAACATCCATCAACATGCTGAAGCTCTCCAGACGATCCCTTTATCATGGCCATTTTTGGTCTGGGGGCTCGACATCCTGGGCCCCTTCCCCCGTGCTACCGGGGGCTTTGAATTCTTGTACGTTGCAATCGACAAGTTTACAAAGTGGCGGGAAGTGGAGCCCATGAGGAAGGTGACAACAGAATCAACTATCAAGTTCTTGAAGGGATTGGTGTGCCGTTTCGGAGTACCCGCCAGAGTCATCACTGACAACGGCACCCAATTCACAAGCCGCACCTTCATGCAATGCGTTCAAGCCCTCGGAAGCAAGGTCTCATTTGCCTTTGTTGCCCATCCCAGAATCAACGGACAAGCTGGGAGGGCGAACGCTGAAGTGATGCGAGGACTCAAGACAAGAACATTTGATAGGCTGCAAAAGTGTGGCAGATGATGGATCGACGAGCTGCCGGTGGTTCTTTGGTACCTCCGTACGACACCAAATTGAGCTACCGACCAGAATGCCTTCTACCTAGTCTATGGGGCAGAAGCAGTGCTCCCCACAGAACTCATATATGGGTCACCTCGAGTATTTTCCTACAATGAAGTAGCGCAAGTGCAGCACTGGCGTGACGACGCCGTGCTCCTTGAGGAGAACCGTCTCCGGGCTGCTGTACATGTTGCACAATACCAGCAAGCCCTGCGTCGCTATCACAGCCGCAGGGTCCGTGCCCGGAGCCTTGAGGAAGGTGACCTTGTCCTTAGGCGTGTTCAGTCTGCCAAGGGTTCCAACAAGTTGACGCCAAAGTGGGAAGGCCCTTACCGGGTAGTATGAGTCACCAGAACTGGCACAGTCCGTCTGGAGACCGAAGATGGCATCAAAATGCAAAACTCATGGAATATTGAGTATCTTCACAAGTTCTACCCATAAGGCGCGGTTGCCGGGCCCTGCCCCGGCAACCACCCTTTTCTACAAGCCTTCCGACGTCACATGTAACCCTTTGTACAAAGCCAGGCATAGACCCTGAGCAGAAGATAAAAAACGAAGTGCTGGCGCCCTAAAAACAACATGCATGCATGATTAGCTTAGCATAAACATACCATTATCATTTAGAAGAGGTCATATGCTACTATGTTTTCCCCCTGCACTAACTACATTACTCTTGCCGCGGATCCGATCTTGGGAGGAAGCGACGGAAAGCAAGCTTACATGTCGATCCTCTACGAGTCAAACAGATAAGTTTTCTTTTTATCCATACATGTCTTTGTAAGAAGAAAACTTGTGCATAGAGAAACCTTGTCACGTTCAAAGCATTTGTGCTCCCATCCTTTGACCCAAATGTTGCTTCGGTCAGGAAGGTTGTAGTAGCATTTGACAGAAAAAGGTTGACAAAGAGTCGGTTCCTTTCCATACTTTTAAGCCCGGCAGGCCAGGCCCATGGCAACAATGGAAGGCACTGGGAAGATAGCTTGCTGAATAAACTTGTTTACTAGAGAGTATAGAGGCGTTTGTCCTCTGCATGGATAGGATACATGCACAAGTACCCGGCAAGGCTTATCTTTTTCATTAATATGCAGATAAGCAAGTACAGATCTTACAGAGCAGAAACATGGATAAAGTAGATTACATATTTAAGACTAAAATTTGGCAAGCGCCTACATATTTTAGACTGAAAAAAGATAAGTGCCATGTAAGCCCTTTCTTGTCCCTTTCCTCCTAGGAGCTACAATGGAAGGTGAAGAGGGCAAAAGGAGCGCCTGGGCAGAAGCCCAGCCTGACCCCGTCAGGCCCCTTGGGACAGAGCCTGACAAGATCGGGAGGGTGCAAACGCAGATGATAGGTGGCGAGAGAGGCTAGGCGATTCCCTGGTCACCACCACGAGGGCCAGCCGGGAATGGCAGCATGGACACCAGCAGTAAGGACGAAGCAGGAGTCCGTGAGGAAGCCTGCCAGGGTCTAGCTGGAAGACTGCTGGAGGAAGCAGAGACACCACCCGCACTTAACACCCCGGCAAATTGCCTTGCCGGGGAGGAGATGCAGGTGCAGATGGTGGTGCTGCCGGCTGACGGTGACAGTGCGGCTGGTGTTCAGCCGGAGTCAGAGCTGTCGTCCTCCCCACCAGCTCCGCCGTCATCGCCGTCACTGTCCTCCTCGTCGCTATCGCTCGAGGAGGAGCTTTCATCGTCGGTCGAGCTCTCCGCACAACACCCTCAGCACCCAAATGCCCGAAGACCTTGACGGAGAGCAAGGTGGCATCCATTAGCTTGAAATGAAGAACGTGCACCATCGCCAAGCTATGGGCACGAGCGAAGGTCTTCCAGCCGTGCCGGAGAAGCATGACATGAGATGCAAGGAACTCCACGTTTGCCTGCATGCTGCCATTACAGCAACCCCTCATGCGCAGCCTTAGACCCGGTGGTTGTTCAACCTCCATCACCCTCGCGAATGGAGGTGGAAGCCGAAGGCAACTGCGTGGGGGGCTACGCAGCTTGATGATGAACTCAAGTGGCTGGTCACCAACGTGGCCTTCGTTTGGACCCAGGGTAACTGGAGGGGGATCGATCAAGACACCGCCCCTCCCTCCTTGTCCCCAAGCACCACGACGGCCGCGTCCTTGTCCTCTACCACCTCCTCTCACGCCCGGATCCACCCCCGCGTCCTCAACAGGGGGAGGAAGACGTTGTCGAATGGAAACCCTCATAGCCGCTACTGGAGTGCCACCACGACCTCTCCCCCTTGCCATGGTGGAGAGAAGAAATCAGAAGGGAAAAGAAGGAGGTGGGTGTGAGCATACTCCACGCCCACACCCCCTTTTATTGGCAAAAAGGGCCGGGGCTGGCTCCTAACTCGAGGGGCATCCGCCCCGCTTCGCCAATCTGACTCCTCTGTGCCACCAACAGCACACGGAATCAAGACCGACCCCCTGCACCAATCCATGGTGCCTGGATTTCTTCCATGACACTCATTTCCGCGCCCTCCGCGTCCACCACCAACCCTGCGCGGTGCATGCAGCATACGTTGCGGAAACGCCTGGAGCGGAGAAGCTACTGGAATGGCAGTTATCTCCCCGTGAATGTGGGACATGGGTAGCCCACAGATCATGGCTTAAACATTCCCCATAACATCTCGCACGATGCACGTAAAAATCGGAAACTGACTCAAGCACAGGTTAATGAAGAAGCAAGGAAAATATCAAGAAATAAGCTACCACAAGCCTCGTGCCTGTGTACCTGATGGGGCGTACCGCAACGATGCTCAGCAGCATGTTCAGGCCAAGCCCGGGGGCTCCTGTCGGTGCAACAAACCTTGGCGTGTGTTGCCCGGACTGTACACATTCCCAAGGGCAAGGTTGCAGCAACAAGACAAGACCAAGCTGAAGAGATGGCTCTTTGAGAAATCAAAGGGAAGATCAAGAAGACCAAGACAAGACAAAGGAACAATATATTACTAAGGAAAAACCTCCCTTGCCAGGCAGGGGAGCCTGGTCAGGTCGAGGCTTCACCAAAGACTAGTCCCAAGATTTCCCCGACAGGCTTGCCTGGTCGCCAAGGGCAAGATACCTCGCCAAGACTCCACCGCACAGCGACACAAGTCACTTATCAGTGCAGTGTCGAGCCTCCAAGTAATTAAGTGGCTATCATTTTGCACATGGCATCCATTTGGACAGAAGATTCACCCTGTATGACACCTCTCCAGAGGCGTGTCATGCAGACAAACAAGAGGCGGGTTGAGCGGCGCGGCAGGCTTGCCGGGCTTCATCCTCAGCATGACACCTAGTAGTGCATTTAATGCACTTTGTCCTAACTGCCAGTGTTTGGTATGATAGCACTGTTGGCTATCTAATCAGTGTATAATGACTGATTTGCCATTGTGGTAACCCCTTAGCCTATAAAAGGAGGGCCAAGGAGATCTAAAATAGGATTCGGACCCTTGTACACTCTTACGCGCGCAGTTTCTCTCCCCGAGGAGAATTTGCTGGGCTCGAGCATCACGTGTTCATTACAGTCCCCCATCCAATCCACCAAAGCAGGAGTAGGGTTTTACGCTTCACAACGGCCTAAACCTAGGGAAAAACCACCCGCATCACCATTGTCGTGCTGCTCTATGGTGTACTCTCTTTGTGCAACGTGCCCCTCCCCCTTGCCGAACCACAAAAGGGTTGATGGCCCCATATGTGATCGTGTTCTGCCATGACACACAGCCACGCGTCTCGCGAGGCGTGTGATCACCACGGGACCGGCGCCCTCTAGAGGTGGCTGCTGAGGCACGCCCGTTCCTTCGTTAGAGGGGAACCTGAGGAACAAGAGTCAGAGAAACATAATGTGCAAGGATCAAGGAAGTCCGGGCGCTTACTGATCCGCTTCGATCCACTTCCACTTCTTCAGGGCCCTCGGGGCAGGGCTGCGGCGGCCACCAGACTCCTTCCTCCTCCGGGACGCGGGGACTGGAGAGCAACACACTAGAACCCGATGAGTGACCTCCCGCGATGGGGACGGCTGCCGTTGAGGGAGTCCTGGACTAAGGGGTCCTCGGGCGTCCGGCCTGTTAGCTATGGGCCGGACTGATGGGCTGTGAAGATACGAAGACCGAGGATTCTCACCCATGTCCGTATGGGACTATCCTTGGTGTGGAAGGCAAGCTTGGCGATCAAATATGAAGATTTCCTTTCTCTGTAACCGGCCTTATGTAACCCTAGATCCCTCCGGTGTCTATATAAACCGGAGGGCTTAGTCCGGATTAGGATACTCATTACCATAGTCATACAGGCTAGACTTCTAGGATTTAGCCATTACGATCTCATGGTAGATCAACTCTTGTAATACTCATATTTATCAAGATCAATCAAGCAGGAAGTAGGGTATTACCTCCATAGGGAGGGCCCGAACCTGGGTAAACATTGTGTCCCCGTCTCCTATTACCATCGATCCTAGGCGCGATTAGGGACCCCCTACCGAGATCCGCCATTTTGACACCGACATTGGTGCTTTCATTGAGAGATTCTGCTGTGTCATCATAAAAGGGTTGATGGCTCGCCTTGTCGTCAAGGAAAATATCACCTCGGAGAACCGGCCCAGGCCAAACCCTCGGCTGGGCGGCTTCGTCATGACCGCTGTCCGGCCTTAAAAGCGGCGATGACCTCTCGAGTCATTGAAAATCGCCTCCGCGTTCATCTGAACACTCCAAATGGATGGATTCGACGGAGCTATCATCCTTAAACAAACTCCTAGATCGCATCGCCACCTTGGGAGTCGCTAGAGACTACGATCGAATTGGTCTTAAACCCGACCAGAGAGAGATTAAAACTCCGCCGATCACCCACCAGATAGCGGTAGTCGAGGAGCAAGACAACTCATCCTCTATGTTGAGGACGAACTATGTTCGGATCTCCGATCTCGAAGAGCCAGACACCCACCGGCAGAAAGACACGTCTTGTTCTCTGAACATAGAATCGGATGGCAAGCCTAAAAAATCATTTGATATCTCGAGCCCGAACTATTATGTCCGGAAGATCTTCAGACTCCGGATCCAATGTTGGGCCAGGGTTCGGATTTAAATCCACCCACCCACCCAAACATAAGCGCTCTCATGAGCATACAACAGCAGTCTCAGGAAACGGTCCATCACTTTTGGGCTAGATTCCTCCTTGTCAAAAACAAGATTAAAGATTGCCGCGACAAGGATGTGATCTTAGTGTTCCGCAAAAAATGCACGGACGAAGGAATCCTTAACGCCATCAATAAATAAATGCATATTACGCTTCGCTGACTTGGCAACTATCGTACAAAAGTACATCGCAATGGAAAGCGCCTGGAAGACTCAGGCGGCCTACTGGGAATCATCGGTCCCCACTCAACCCCTCGTTCAGGCGAAAAGGGCACACCCTTGTGGCACGCCCGGTCCAATACTAAATAAATACAAGCCCATTATGGGGCGCGGAACCGTTCTGGAAGGATGGCTCGACGGGCCATGCAAAATACACATAACACCGGATAACACGCCAACCCACAGCCTTAGAGCATGTTGGGTACTCCGGCAAGTGGCCAAGAGCGGCGAGGATATCCTCACCAAGAATACTCCAGAACAACACCCCCAGAGGACAACAACCTCAAAGTATTGACGGTCTTCAAGACATTTGCTTCAAACAATAGGCGCAAAAGGGCACTCCGCGAACTCGCCGAAGTTTGCCAAATTGCAGAAATAAACCCTTGGAATGACATGGCTATAACTTTTAACGCCGGTGACGAACTAAAATACAGGGCAGTTCGAGCACCAGCCGCCTTGGTCCTCAGTCCAATCATGGACGGCTTTCGGCTCACCAAAGTCCTCATGGACGGTGGCAGCAGACTAAACCTCATCTATGAGGATACACTCCACAAAATGGAAATACACAGCAGCCGCATTGAGCAAAGCAGCACGACCTTCCGAGGAATCATTCCCAGTCAGGAGGCGCGGTGTGCTGGAAAAATCACACCTAACATGGTATTCGGCACGCGGAGAATTATCAGTCCGAAGAGATAACCTTCCAAGTGGCCCCTTTCAACAACGGATATCACGCTCTCTTGGGGTGAGATGCATTTACATGCTTCCAAGCTATACCCCATTACGGGTACATGAAGCTTAAGATGCCCGGGCCCAAAAGCATAATTACTCTCTCCAGTGATCCAGACATAGCACTCCGTGTCGAAAACTAAACCGCATCCCTAGCCCTTGAGGCATTATCTAAGGCCCTCGCGGTCGAAGAATTAATCGCACTGCTCTCCACGGTGGACAGGGACAACGTGATCCTAGACAAACGGCCCAAATCCACCTCCTTCAAACCGGTAGAAGAAATAGTCAAATTCCAAGTCCATCCAACGGACCCCAAGAAGACAGCATCCATTGGTGCACAACTAGAACCAACGGTTGACGCCGCGCTATGAGAGTTCCTGCGTGTGAGCGGGATATATTAAGCAGCACCCTACGATATGCGAGGAATCCCATAAATTGGCGAGAACACAGCCACAATATATTGAAGGATATAAACCGGTCAAGCAAACATTGCGACGCTTTTCCAAACCTAAACGTCAAGCTATGGGGGAGGAGCTAGCCAAGCTAATCGAGGCCGGATTCATTAGAGAAATAAAACACCCGGACTGGCTAGCAAACCTGGTGATGGTGCCAAAGAAGGATAAATCATGGCGCATGTGCGTCGATTTCAAAGACCTCAACAAGGCGTGCCCTAAGGATCCCTTCCCCCTCCCACGCATCGACCAGATCATTGATGCTACCGCAGGACACGGCTCACTATGCTTCCTCGATGCATATTCCGGATACCATCAAATCAAAATGAAGGAGTCCGATCAAGTCGCAACGGCATTCATTACCCCATATGGGCCTTTCTGCTTCAACACTATGCCTTTCGGGCTCAAAAATGCTGGCGCGACTTACTAACGCATGATTCAAACATGCTTGGAGAAACATATCGGCAAGACAGTTGAAGCATATGTGGATGACGTCGTCATCAAAACCAGGCACGTCGAGTCACTAATAGACGATCTACGTCTCACATTCAACAACCTCCGTGCATATGACATCAAGATCAATCCGGAAAAATGTGTTTTCGCCGTCCCCACTGGAAAATTGCTGGGCTTCATCGTTTCCAATAGAGGAATTGAGGCAAATCCAGCCAAAATCCAAGCTTTGTCACAATTGGCTACGCCAACTGACCTTAAATAGGTACAAAAGCTTGCGGGATGTGTGGCAGCTTTAAGCCGCTTTATCTCCAGATTGGGAGAAAAAGCCTTGCCACTCTACTGCCTTCTCCGACGCACCGACCACTTCGAGTGGACGGACAAGGCAATGGCCGGACTGGAGGAAATAAAGGCCTTTTTGCAAGCAACCCAATCCTGGCCGCGCCGAACATCGACAAACCCATGTTATTATACATATCGGCAACACACCAGGTGGTGAGCCCCGTGCTCGTCGTCGAGCGAGAAAAGGACGGACACAAATTCCCGCTTCAGAAGCCAGTATACCACGTGTCCACTATCCTCACACCATGCAAATCCCGGTACCCTCATTACCAAAAGATAGCATATGCGGTCTTCATGGCGTCCCGGAAGCTACGGCACTACTTTCAGGAGTGTTCGATCATGGTGGCTTCCGAAGTGCCACTCAAAGACATAATAAACAACCGCCATGCTACGGGCCGGATTGCCAAATGGGCCATTGAGCTACTTCCATTTGACATAACATACAAACCGCGTTGAGCCATTAAATCCCAAGTGCTGGCTGACCTCGTCGCCGAATGGACAGAGGACGAACTCCCTAAAGAGTACGACACATATTCCAACTGGGTCATGTATTTCGATGGTTCCAAAATGCTGGCAGGGTTAGGAGTGGGAGTCGTGTTAACGTCGCCCACTGAAGACGTAGTTCAGTACGTACTCCAAATATTATATACAAACTCGAACAACGCAATCGAATATGAGGCCTTGTTACATGGACTTAGGATGGCCGTCTCCATGGGCATACAACGCCTGGAAGTGCGCAGGGACTCAAACCTCGCAATATCTCAAATAAATGGAGACTTTGACGCCAAAGATCCAAAGATGGCAGCTTATCGTAATGCCGTTCTTAAAATGTCAGCTCGATTCGAGGGGCTCGAGTTCCATCATGTGGCTCCAGAAAGCAATCAAGCGGTAGACGTCCTTGCTCGCATCGGCGCCAAGCGCGACCCCGTCCCACCTAATATCTTTCTAGAAAGGATTTTTAACCCTTTCATGGTGTGGCAAGGGGAGATCGGCAACACTAGTCCGGATCCGACCACATCCCCAGATCCCGAACACACTGACATCATCGGGGGTTCAGCAACCGAAATAACACCATCGGCCCATCTCATCATGGCAGTCATTGCCCCATGGACCGAACCCTTCTTGGCCTAACTTAATAGGCGAGAACTCCCTGAGGACCAGAATGAGGCCCGCCGCATTGTCCGGCGTTCGAAAGCCTACAAAGTTCATGACGGAGAACTCTACAAGAAAAGCGCTACCTGAGTACTTCAAAGATGTATCTCTGAGGAAGAAGGGCGGCAGCTCTTGGCTGAAATTCATGCTCGTCTTGGAGGTCACCACGCCCTGGCTCGGTCCCTCATAAGCAAGGCCTTCCGTACAGGTTTCTATTGGCCAACGGCCCTAGCAGACGCACAGGACCTTGTCCAACGTTGCGTCGGATGTCAACTTTTCGCCAACCAAAGCCATATGCCACCCACCGCCCTACAAACGATCCCCATCACTTTTCCCTTCGTGGTTTGGGGGCTCGATATGGTCGGACCCCTTAAACGGGGAAGCCATAAGAAAAAGTATCTGCTGGTTATGGTGGATAAATTCACTAAGTGGATCGAGGCAAAACCAGTTAAAACGGCCGAGGCCGGGCCAGTGATAGAATTCATATCCGGCGTTGTGCACCATTATGGTGTTCCACACAGCATCATCACCAACAACGGCTCCAACTTCACAGCCGACGATGTGAAAAATTGGTGTGCTAATCTGGGCATTAAGCTCGATTACGCCTCTGTCTATCACCCGCAAACAAACGTTCAAGTCGAAAAGAATAGCGGTCTTATTATGGCGGCATTAAACCCGGACTAGTGCGGTCTCTGAAAAGAATCGGACAAGTACTAGGTTGAGGAGCTCAACTCCGTACTCTGGGGGCTACGGACCCGTAACCGCACTCTGGATATACACCTTTTTCATGGTTATGCGGTGCGAGAGGATGTGCTACCCTGCGACATTATTCATCACTCACCTCTAGTGCGCATGTACGAAGAGATAGAGGCCGAGCTTGATCGGCAGGACAGCCTAGACGCCCTGGAGGAGGAGCGCGATGTTGCAAAAGCTCGTTCCGCATTTTATCAACAGCAGGCTCGCAGGTATCAAAGCAGGGAGGTGCGGGCCAAGACTTATAATGTTGGAGAACTGGTTCTACGCCTGCCGGAGAAGAAAAAGGACAAGCTCAAGCTCAAGTGGGAGGGTCCCTTCATCATTAATGAAGTTCTCACCGGAGAAGCGTACCGCCTGCGTGATGCGTCAGACAATCGCCTAGAGCCGAACCCATGGAATGCGGCCAGACTCCGAAGATTCTATGCCTAAGCGCCAAACTCTTTCTTCGTCTCCTTCTCCCAGTGTTTCCATTATTTTTCCTCTCTTTTCACTTTTTCCCTTTTTTAGCCTTCAAGCTTTTTCGTGTGGCTCGACCGTACACCCGCGTTCACAGAAGATTACTAATGTTATTTTTCGAGCATCAAGCTCATCACATATGCGCGTTTTCCCCATATCTACCTTTGCTTCACCATTATATGCATCAATATGACTTAAGTTTTGGCCAAGCTGGGTTGCCTGGATCCTGTGCTTATGCCCTACGTTCCCATTAGTTCGGCTAGGGCATAAAGGGAACACCTCTGCGATTATTCTGCGGGTCATCCGGATGTGTACCTCAGACTGGGTGAAGCCGAAAGCTAGCGTTCTTAAGGGAATATTCGGTCGGTGGATTAAAGACGTTTTTTGCGTTCATCCCATTGTGAACCCCCAGATGTTACTTATACTGCGATTGTTTCAATCACAGTTTGGACATGCACATTAACACATGTACACCCAGGGAAAGGAACCCTTAACGAAACTATTCTCTCTGGAAGATGTTTCTTACAATTTTAATGTAATATAAAATAACTAGCCGGATACTTGTTTGTTCAAGAAACTATGACCCCTACGCCTGGTTCCACGCATACCTCGGTCTACTCGGCCGCTCTGGTATTTGGAAACACTCCGCACCCTCGGGTCCAGAGGTTGAAGCGAAAAGGTCTACCATGACAAGCGTTTTACAATTCAGCTAGAGTTACATAGGCCAAGGAAAGTACATAGTCATTTAAGACTCAAAAACTTCCTGTTCTATGTCGTCCAGCAGGATGTCTAATTTGCAATCCTATTGGGAATACTTGGCGGCTACTTCTACTTGGTTATACACCAAACTCACGGGAATTTCCTTCCCATCTGACCCTAGAGGCCCAACCGGGCCATATGATTCGGATCAAGCTTGGTATAACGTGTTTTCACCATGGCCCAGGCTTATCTTGCACCTTCCCGGCAGGCTGATATTTTCCATAACCAGAAACGCCGCCGCGCTCCCTTGAATAGCCCTATAAGCTCTCCCACCCATACATCCTGGAGGGGAGGCGGACGACCATAAGGCCTTGGCAACACTTCGCATCGCCTGCCACGCTTGCTCGTGCATTTGCAACAGCTCTTGTAGTAGATCGCCTGAATATCCGGACATCTCCTCCTCGGGACGGCCAGTCATCATACCTACAGACATAGTTCTATCAGTTCCTTTCCTCGCCAAATTATTTGGTGGTAAGTTTGAACACATACTCAATATGCTGCCTCGCAGCCTCTTATTTTCCTTCACACAGTCGGCTAGCTGGGCCCGCACATCCTTCAGCTCTTCGCCCAGATGGGTCTTGGAATCCTGGAGTTGATTTTTCACATCAATGACCTGTTTCAGCACATGTTCGCCCCCAGCATGTAGCCTTTTGGCTTCTTGTTCATTCGCTTGCACGACTTTCCAGTGCCTCCTTGAATTCCTCTGACAATTACGTCATGGTATATGAAATACTGTTAGCATTACTAACATATACTTATATTTTCTCGATGGAGGAATATTACGGTGGCGCCTTCTTTGATTTCTCGGTTAAAGGATACAGCGATTAGCTGTATCGACACCTTTCTAGCTCTTGAGCTAGTAGGTCATTCTTCTCCGTAAGAACCTGGTTATACAACGATCCTCAAATCTGTTGTACCTACTACTTTAAGTCTCGGGGGCTACTGGCATCTGGTTGTCATATTCCGGACACAGTAAATTTACCTGCACATCTTTCAAATGTTGCTCTGTGGCTCTGCCAAGCCCATTTCGAGCAGCTCGGATGTATGCATCAGCGGAGCTGAAGGCATTGAACGCCTCTTCTGAGAAGCGGGGGTCTCGTAAAACGGTCCTCCGGTGCCGATAATTCATGGAACTCTCCACTTCCGAGTTGGTGATGGACATATCTTGTGAGTCCTCAGCTGAAGGACAGTCCGGCGCCACTCCCATATCGGCCCTTGTATATTCGGCTGGGACCAGATCTCGGCTGTCGGGAGTATATCCGGCCGGATCCCTGGACACAGTCCTGCGAACTCTTTTCCTGATACAGGACGAACACACAAGTCTCAGTTGGATGCAAATGCTAAGGACATATTTACAAACCCATACCTCTTTGATGAGGGCCCGACCATTTCTTTGTTTGCCTTCCTCTTCGAAGGCTTTCCCGGTGTAGGAGCCACTCTCTTCGGCATCGCTCCTCTGGTAACGCGGCACGACGAATGCCTCCCCTTTGGAGCATGAGACAGTGCGGTGGGTGAGGCGGAACGAGGAAACTCCTTCGGCGAAAATGTCTCCCGATTACTTAAATGGGAGGCGGGAAGAAGATGAGGGTAGTCGGCGATGATGGCCACTTCCGTGCCGTCGTAGCTCGCCTGGTAAAATGTCCCATCCACGCGCGTCACGGATATATCCGGATCCTCCTCGAATCTAGGGTCAAGGTCCCGGTTGTGGTCCTCCGGCTGGGGGCGGGGCTGTAAAGCCCCTCAGAGACCTTTCGCCAGTGCTACAGATTACAAATTCATTAAAAGATAACTTGAGGAGAGGAGTAAGCATAACAGAGCAATGGGTTAAGACTTACCCAGCTAGGTGGATTGTACATGGAATATCCATCTCTGCGCTTGATATGAAGGAACTCCTCCTCCTCCCCTTTGTGCAGCTCGGCCAATATTTTGGCCAGAGCGGCGGGGGTGTCCGGACCCTTCCTGCCGCAGCGGGAGGCATCATCTTCCCCATTGTAGTGCCACATGGGAATCCCTCGATATTGGAGTGGCTGAACCCCCCACACTATTGAATTCGCCATTACCTCGACTATTGATAATCCGGACTGGGAGAGCGTCTTTATCTTGCCCATGAGTTGACGAACTTCCACGCTATCGTCTTCTTCAAGACTATGGGGGCGCCAGCTGTGGCGTTTCTTCAAAGGAACTCTTGCGAGCTCGGGGAGATCCCTCCGAACTGGGTTTGGAAGCGCGACGTCCTCAATATAGAACCACTCGGATGGCCATTCTTCGGATGCCTTATTTTGTGTGCCGGATAGGTATCCGATCTCGGCGATGCGCCATATTTCGGCTCCGCCCACTTCAAATATCGATCCCTCGTGGTTGCGCGGGACGAGGCAGAATAACTTTCTCCATAGTTCAAAATGAGCCTCACAACCCAGGAATAGCTCGCAAAGGGCAACATAACCCGCGATATGCAGGATGGAGGCCGAAGTCAAGTTGTGCAGTTGGAGGCCATAATACTCCAGAAGCCCGCGGATGAATGGATGAATTGGAAATCCGACACCTCTTAGTAGATAAGGAATAAAGCACACTCGTTCCCCCCCCCCCCCCGGATGGGTTGGGGAAATCTTCAGCCTGAGCCCTGCCATTGAAGACAGTCAGTCCTGCTCGAACAGGGACTAGATCTGCGGGGGAAGGAATCTCTGTGTTTACAGCTTCTCCAGTTGACCATGAGATACGGAGCACCTCCCCCACTCGCCTTTTTCTAGGCTGCCAGGACGGGAGGAAGAGCTGGGTGCACTCGCCATGTTGGGATGGTCTTTTGTGGCCGTCTATGAGGTTTTTCTCCGCGTGGTGCCAAATGGATCTGGGATCCAATCTCTTTAAATAGACGCTCTTTTTCGTGACTAGGGTGTTATATGCAAAAATATTCCGACCTCTCGCATTTGCTCGACACGTGGAAGCTGAAGCTGATTGACGCACAGAAGCCCAGGGGTACGACATTAAATGGAAGGCCGGATATATCACTTTGAAGTCATCGGAGGAGGAACCTGCCTTGCAATGCCGAAGACAATCTGCGCGCCGGACACCTCGTCATTGAAGCCTGGTTCGGGGGCTACTGAGGGAGTCCTGGACTAAGGAGTCCTCGGGCGTCTGGCGTGTTAGCCATGGGCCGGACTGATGGGCTGTGAAGATACGAAGACCGAGGACTCTCACCCATGTCCGGATGGAACTCTCCTTGCGTGGAAGTCAATCTTGGCAATCAAATATGAAGATTTCCTTTCTGTGTAACCGACCTTATGTAACCCTAGATCCCTCCGGTGTGTATATAAACCGGAGAGCTTAGTCCGGATCAGGATACTCCTTACCATAGTCATACAAGCTAGACTTCTAGGGTTTAGCCATTACGATCTCGTGGTTGATCAACTCTTGTAATACTCCTATTCATTACGATCAATCAAGCAGGAAGTAGGGTATTACCTCAATAGAGAGGGCCCGAACCTGGGTAAACATTGTGTCCCCCGTCTCCTGTTACCATCGATCCTAGACGCATAGTTCAGGACCCCCTACCCGAGATCTGCCGGTTTTGACACCGACAACCGTGTCCCCGGGAGAGGCGTCTCCTCCACCACTCAAAGGAGAGAGGATCACTGGTATGCATTGGTGCTATACACGGTTTTAACCCCGATTAGGGGCGACATTTGGAGCAGTCATTGAGGGGTCTGGACTAGGGGTGTCCGGATAGCGAACTATCATCGGCGGACTCCAAGACTATGAAGATACAAGATTGAAGACTTCGTCCGTGTCCGGATGTGACTTTCCTTGGCGTGGAAGGCAAGCTTGGCGTCTGGATATGTAGATCTCCTACCATTCTAAGCCGACTTTGTGTTACCCTAACCTATCCGGTGTCCATATAAACGGAGGGTTTTAGTCCGTGGGGCGAACAACAATCATACCATAGGCTAGCTTCTAGGGTTTAGAATCCTTGATCTCGTGGTAGATCTACTCTTGTACTACCCATATCATCAATATTAATCGAGGCAGGAGTAGGGTATTACCTCCATCAAGAGGGCGAACACAGGTAAAAACATCGTGTCCCTTGTCTCCTGTTACCATCCGCCTAGGCGCATGGTTGGGACCCCCTACCGAGATCCGCGGTTTGACACGAGACATTGGTGCTTTCATTGAGAGTTCCTGCGTATGCCGTCACCGATAGGCCCGATGGCTCCTCCGATCATCAACAACGACACGGTCGAGGTGAGACTTTTCTCCCGGGCAGATCTTCGTATTCGGCGGCTTTGCCTGCGGGCAATTAAGCAGCCATCTGGAGCAGATCAAAGCTCGCCCACGGCCATCGAGTCAGATTTGGAAGTTTGAACTATCGGCCCGATATCGCGGAGACTTGATCTTGATGGATTTGAGCCGCAACCAAGCGTGCCGCATTGTCTCGATGGGCATGATCTAGCTCTGCAGCCGAGTAGTGGCCTGGAGGCCACACCAGCATCCTCTCCGACCCTTAATCCGGAGACGGATTCCCCAATCGAGGGCAGTGGTTGGACACCGCCTCGGGGTCTCACGATCTCTATGGCGATTGGGCGAACTCCATCCTGTCGCTGCGAAGACCTCGACTCCGGTGCGGGACTCCTCTCCGGACTCCGAACCCTTGGCGCCCACCAATCGAATCCGATTGGTGCGCGATCATGGAGTTCCTTTGCGCGGACATCTTTCAGCACTTGCCCTTTGGCGACATCCTTAATTCACTAAAGTCTCTCTCTTTATCCGGAGAGCCTGGCGGATACGGACGGGAAGGTTGGGATCTGAGACGGCGAAGAAATTCAACGCCCACCACCACCCACTTTATAGCCACTATTGATGATCTAACCGACATGCTCGACTTGACTCGAAGACATCGGCAGTATGGGCGGCGATGCGAGAGGCGACCAAGACCCGGCGCCTACTGAGACGCTGGAAGGCCACCTCGTCATATGACATATACATAGTGGACATCCCAAAATATAGGAGCAGCGATGGAACAGGAGGATGACCCTCCAAGAAGCAACGAGCGCCCGGCGTCGGTGGCGCGCTCTAAATCCGCCACAATAAAAGCGGTGATTCGGCACGAGAGATAATAATACCGGACGGTGCCAAAGACAACCCCCTCGGCGGGACTCAGCCGGGAGGAGGGAGAAGCAAATCCGCCTGACGGTCTGCAGAGAAAAAGGAGGTCGAGGGCGATAATTATCGCCTCCCTCCGAAGATGAAGCAAGCCTCGGCGACAGCGAATTTGTCGTGCACGAGGATCCCGCCGAACAGGAGCATTTCAAGCGCAGACTTATAGACCGCGGCAAGCAGCCTCAAGAAAAAGCATCAATAGCTTAGAGCTGACCAAGACACGCTGGTGCGGATGGTGAAGTCCTTGCAGCCCAAGAGTATGAACTTCGAGCGCCCCTCAAAAGCTACCCCAAGCGCGGCCGTTGCCTCGTCGGAGGAGGAAGCACCCAAGTCACCGGTATACGACATGGCAGACCGGCTACCCGTGGCGCGACGGAGAAGCCTCTCGACCCTCCGCTCAAACCACACCCGGCCCGCTCAAAAAGTACCAAGGCAGGGAAAGCAGCGCGGACTTGCGAGATATATTGGAGGATAAGGCAAAACATACAAGATCGATCTCTGGTTGCGTGGGCGTAGCAGCAGGGATGATTACCGTCGCGCGGATACAACAAACCCGGCGGGCGAACCACGATGAACAAAGCTCATATGAGCTACGTCGTGATATAATATCTGAGGCGCCGCACACCACTATGCTTCACGGATGAAGTAATGGATCATCAAACCCCGAGGATTCAAACCGTAAACATCGAATCATCGATGGTACCACAAATCATGCGGTATGGATGAGGACTATCTCCTCCATATCCACATGGCCCTTGGTGATGATCTACATGCCATCAAATACCTCCCTCAAGCTTAAGGACCAGCTCGGCATTGGCTCCACACTTGCCGGCCAGAATCAATCGGTTGTTGGGTGGACTTGGAAGCCGCATTCCTTGATAACTTCCAGGGCACATATGTGCGACCACGAACGCCGATGACCTTAGCCACATAATTCAGCAGCGGAAGAATCGGCGGACAATTCTGACACGGTTCCTAACAAGAAAAATCAAATCGTTGGTTGTCCGGATCGAGAGGCCCTTGCAGCCTTCAAACATAACATCCATGACGAGTGGCTCGCCCGGCACCTAGGATAGGAAAAGCCAAAATCCATGGCTGTCCTCACAACACTCATGACCGCTTTTGTGCGGGAGAGGACAACTAGCTTGCTCGAAGCAACAACGGCCAAACACCACGATAATTCGGATACCAAGGACAGCAATGGCAGGTCGCATCGCAAACAGAACAAAGCGCGCGTGCGGTGATAATGCTAAAGATCTGACCGTCAATGCGGATTGAGGCCCTAAACCTGGTCGTGGAAGAAGCCATTCAAAAGAAATACCGGGGCCCGTCCAACGGACTGAATACTCGATCGCTTGTGCGGATACATGGCACCCAAAAACAGCCAATCACACCAATAGGGTTGTTGGGTGTTCAAACAAGCGAGCAAGTTAAGCGCGAACTCAATGACAAGGGGCTGCATAGCGATGGCGAGGAAGAGCCCGACCCGCCGAACAATAGAGGACGAAGGTTTTCCCACACAAGTGTGGGCGGTGAACATGATATCGCAACCCATATACCCAAAGGGGCGGAAGCATGCACTAAAGGGCGTATATGCGATGGAGCGATCGCCCGAAGTTCAACCCATGGTCTTCCTGCCCGATCACCTTGATTGAAGGACCACCCCACTAGCATCCGTCCGGCGGTTTCGCGCATTGGTTCTTGACCCAATTATTGGCCAATTTCACCTCACGAGTCGATGAATGGCGGTAGCAACTGAACCTGCTTTATCGGGATCTGATCGAAAATGGGCATATACCCTCAAGATTAAACCTACAAAGGCGACCTTTAAAGGCGTCATACCGAGTGTAGAGGCCAATTATGCGGGCTTAGTTACACTCAGTGGTCTTGGATCCCGGATAACTTCCGAGCGAAGAGTTAATCTTCGACATCGTCCCGTTCATAGCGGCTATCATGCCTTTGCTCGGACGAACCGCATTTGCAAAGTTCAATGCGGTGCCGCTTTTACGCATACCTCAAGCTCAAGATGCGAGGCCCTCGAAAGTAATCACGGTCAATGGAAACACGAGCGCTCTCTCGAATGGAGGGCGACCACAGCTGACCCTCATGGCGGAGTACAAAGCAGCCTCTCACGGCAATTCTCGAGTCCGACCACTAAGCGTCTGGACAGCATCCAGCGCGCGGAGTAACCTACAACAAGACCGCTGGCGCGATTCAAGCAGCGTAGCAATCCGGCTAACCCGGCCCTCGGGGAAATTGCGAAGCGATTACTACGTGTACATAACTACACTCTGGAGATACCATGGGCATAAGGGGAGGGGCACGACCACAGCGCGCCGGAATCGGCTCAACCGCACGAGGGCTCGGTTGTGTCATTCTTTTCTTTTTCCTTTTCTTCCTTTTCTTACTTTCGGGACTCCGTCTTTCGAAGTCTGTCGGCACTAGAATCGCCGAACTCACGATGCAACAGCCGAGGCGAAAGCCCGTCAGTGTTGGTGGTCTCTATTCGAGCATTATACATGTTTTACATACCATCCAGACTTACCCTGGAGGGACATGTTAGATAGTCCCATCCCTTGCTTATCGCACTATTTGTATCGTTCTACCTTCATTGCAGTAACTTTTTGAATAAACAATACATAGCTTTTGCCTATTATTGCACTCCTTTCTTTATCTATATATATGTTCATTTCATGACATGTTGCACCGTACACTTTAGTGCGGCCAATACCCCAGGGCTTAAGTACCCCAAAATTACGGTGTGACAAGTCGAACACTTTCACAAGTCGGCACCCGAACTTATAGCATTATATGCATCGGCTTGAATCATGTCTTGGGTCAATAGTTGGGTTTGCCGCCTCCCGTTTTTGGTACCTTACGTTCCGTTATATCGGCTAAGGTAGCACGGAGAACTCCCTACGATTGTGCCCAGTTGAGCTGGGTGAGCACCTCGATGGAAAGCTAAAACGGCCCGTCATGATAGGCGAGAGCGATCGCTGTTCGAGAGGTTTTTGGTCCCTAAAGACTTATGCAGCTTAGAAGCGAGGCGGAAATGTCCGGGCGAGGCGTGGATGCGCCTACGAACTTCGGTCTTCAGAATACTATGGCTAAGTGAGAGTGTTCAAGCATTATAAGTCCGGTTGCCTTGTTCGTTGTGTTGGCGCCTCCCTCGATGGACCCAGAATGGGAACAAGAGTGCTCAAGTTTATCCGAACACCCCAGCACTTTCGTGGCATGGGGGCTGAAGCCAACGACTTGCCATCTCTCAAATTTGATAAGCGGCCGCCTGAAGGTAATATTTTAAATTAACAAGCGTTGCTTAGCGCATATGAACAAGTTTTCAGCGTACAGGACAACAAATGCGAGTCTATTCAAAAATTACATCTTTGGAGCACTCATCCGCTATTCGGCGGGCACCCTTCAGGAGGCCCTCATAGTACATTTCGGGCGTGCGATGTTCCTTGCCCTTAGGTGGCCCGTCCGTCACAAGCTTCTCCGCATCCAGCTTGCCCCAGTGTAACGCCCCGGATTCAATGCGCCAGGTGTCCTTCAGTTATTCGCCGTTGTTGCCATGTCATTTGCTTGCGTGTTGCACTTTGCCATGTCATCATATGCGTTTCATATCATGTCATCATGTGCATCTCATTTTGCATACGTGTTCGTCTCACGCATTCGAGCATTTTCCCCGTTGTCCGTTTTGCAATCCGGCACTCCTATGTCTCCCGGCGCCCCCTTTTGCCTCTTTTCGTGTGCGGGTGTTAAACTTTCTCGGAATGGCCCGAGGTTTGCCAAGTGGCCTTGGTATAGCACCAGTGAACCGCTTTGTCAAGTTTACGTGCCATTTGGAGGTGGTTTGGTACTCAGCAGTTAACGGGTAACATAAAAAGCCTCCTTCTCTTTGCAGCCCAACACCCCTTCAAAGTGGCCCAAAACCCAGCAAACTCCCTCCATGCTCTCGGTCGTTCGATCACGATCGTGTGGTAGCTCGCTCCTCATTTGGACTCTCTAGCTCCCTCTACCTATAAATATGTGTTCCTCGTCCAAATTAGGATCATTTCCCCTAACCCTAGCCCGCTCCTCTGGCGTCGCGGGCGTGTCCGCCCGCGCCGGACCGACCACCGCCACCTCACCTCGGCCAATAGCGCGCCACCTCACACCGCCTCCCGCCCAACCGGAGGTGCCACGTCGCCCGCCAGCTCCCCGCAGCCGCCGGCCGGAGGCCGTCGTGGGCCCGCGCAGAGCCCGATCCGCCGCCGCCCATGCCGCGCACCAGCGAGCCTGCTCCCTCGCCGCCCGGCTCCTGCACAGTGCTCCGCCGCCCTCGCCCGGCCGCGCGCCGCTCCTCGCCGCCGCATTCCGGGCTGCCAAGGACCCCGCCGCCCGCGTCGCCGCTCACCGCAGCGGAGGCCGCGCCCGCCGCCGTTCGGTCGCGCCCGCTCCCGCCGCCCGGCCGCGGTGCCTCCCGCCGCGCAGCGATCTCCTTCGGCCGCCGCCTCCGGCCGGACCGCGCCCGCCGCGCCCGCCCGGTCCCCTCCGGTCCGGATCCGGTGGGATCCGGCCGGATCTCGCTCCGCCCGGCCCCGAGCTCCTCCGGTCTTCTCCAGCTCCGGCCACCCCTTCCTCGACATCTCCGGCGAGTCTCTCCGGCGAGATCCGCGCTGCATCAAAATCTGTGCCGAGAGGTTGACTTTCCTCTCCCCCGAAATCCCCATGTCCTTTTCTGGCATTAATTTTGTTGCATGTCCTTGCATCATAACTCTCTGCATATTGCTCCGTTTCGTGCGTGTAGTATGTCAAATTGTTCGTCTCGACGTGTACATCATTTCATCTCATTGCATCATTTTCATTTGAGCTCATCTTGATGCCCGAAATGCAGTTAGAAGAGGGCTATGTGATGTTAGTTTCAGATTCTTATCAGAACATGCACTTTTGTCATTTTTGCCATGATTGATGTGTGCATCCTATGAACTTGAATCCTACATGTATTTTATAATATGCCATGCCATCTTTACAGGGTTGTATGCCATGTATTTTTGCGATCTCTGTGGTGACTAGCAGAAGCATGCAAACTAGGCTTCATGATGTTGCTGATTTCAGCCCCTGTTTTGCTGATATTTTTATGCCATGTTAACTTGATGCTACCGAGAGATCCATGCTTATTTTGAGTTACTTCAGTAAGGATGTTTTGAACATATGGTTATTCTCTATCCATCCATGCCCTTGTTTGCAATTATGGAGTGCCATAGCTTGCGTCAATCGAGCTCTACTTTTGCTATAAAATGTTTCCTGGCAGGTTGTTTACATGTTATTCAATTTTGCCAAGGTTGTTGTAGTTGATCCGTGTATTCTATGATGTTGTTCTTTCCATGTATAGCTTCATAATCATGTATTCTTACTTTTGGTTGCCTTGCCATGCCATGTATTGCTCTGTGGTGAGTGATTCAAGCTCACCAACATGCCTACTTATTGTTGTTCCTGCCATGTATGAATCTGTAATATAACTTTCCATGTTTACATGGGTGCCATCATATTTTCTATGCCCTTTTGGCTCATGGTCAGTAAGGTACGTTTGTTCTATACAATTAGTAGATTCATGCCATGCCTTTGTTTGCCATGATAAGTTCCTGTAACATGCTGTTTGATAGCTCTAAACATTGCAACCTGATGTTATTTCCTAATAAGTCTGAAACTATTATTATTTGCAATCTTGCCATGTGTGTTTGATCATGTTCTAGTGATTTCTGGAGATAGCTCAGTGTTCATGTTTTGTCATGCTTTACCTGTACATCATGTCCACGCCTTTTGTTTTCACGTTGAGATGCTGTAGCTTGATGTTTTGGTGCTTGTGATATGCCTAGTTGCTGTTTTGGACAGATTGTTGTCATGACTTGTATACGGTGTATGTGTTGAACCGTTGCTCCGTTTTGAGTGTGCTCTATATGAAACTTGCTTGATTTTGCATGTTGTCTCATATTATCATGTTGCATCCTTGTTTTGAGGCGTTTCCTTGATGTTTGGGTGCATTTTGCATCAATGCCATGTTTAACTTGTTTTGCTCATATCTTCTAGCCCGTAGCTCCGAATTTAATGAACTTTATATGTAACTTGACTAGAATTTCGTGTAGATCATCGTGGTGCATCTTAACTTGATGTTTAACAACTTCAACATAAGGTTTATCTAGATCTGGACCAATTTCGAAATTTGCATATGAGGACTTACCGGAATTGTTATATGTTGTTTCCGGCCTCATTTAAACTTGCCTTGGTGTGTTGCTCTTGTTTGCATCATCTCTTGCCATGAGTAGCTTCATGTAGCTTTGGCATGCATCATGCTTGTTGTGCATCATGTCTTGTTCATGTGTGGTGTGTTTACCATGTTGTGTGCTTCTTCTTGTTAGTCCTGTTCCGTTGCGATCGTGAGGATTCGTTCGTCTACGCTTGGTTCGGCTACATCCGTTCGTCTTCTTCATGGACTCGTTCTTCTTCCTTGCGGGATTTCAGCCAAGATGACCGCTACCCTGGATCTCACTACTATCATTGCTATGCTAGTTGTTTCGTTCTATCGCTATGCTGCGCTACCTATCACTTGTTCCTCAAGCCTCCCAAATTGCCATGTTAGCCTATAACCTTTTGCACCCTTCCTAGCAAACCGTTGTTTGCCTATGTTACCGCTTTGCTCAGCCCCTCTTATAGCGTTGTTAGTTGCAGGTGAAGATGAAGTTTGTTCCTTGTCGGAACATGGAGATGTTGTTCCTTGTTGGAACATGTTTACTTGTTGGGATATCACAATATATCTTATCTAATTAATGCATCTATATACTTGGTATAGGGTGGAAGGCTCGGTCTTATGCCTGGTGTTTTGTTCCACTCTTGCTGCCCTAGTTTCCGTCATATCGGTATTATGTTCCCGGATTTTGCGTCCCTAACGCGGTCGGGTGATTTATGGGACCCCTTGATAGTTCGCTTTGAATAAGACTCCTCGGCAAGGCCCAACATTGGTTTTACCATTTGCCTCACCTACCCCTTTTTCCTTGGGAGTCGCTCTCAAGGGTCATCTTCATTTAGCCCCAGGGCCAATGCTTGTCTAAGTGTTGGTCAAACTAGAAACCACTTGCGGTGCCGCCCCTAGGCAACTTAGGGTATCGTCGGTTGCGTCGTCTGCTCATCCGGTCGTGGCACGAGGCGAGATCTGTGGCTACTATCGGGATGTCGGCATCTTGGAGGTCTTGCTGGTCTTGTTTTATTCTTTGTCGAAATGTCTTGTGGCAGGATTCGAGACTGGTCGGGTCTTCCGGGGAGAAGAATACCGCCGTTGATCACGAGAGCTTATCATGGGCTAAGTTGGGACATCCTGCAGGGTTTAAACTTTGAGAGCTGTGCCAGCGGTTATGTGGCAGATGGGAATTTGTTAATATCCGGTTGTAGTAAACTTGAAGTAAACTCTTCTAAAATACACCAACCGTGTGCGTAACGTGAGTGTCTCTTTTGGGGTTGATCGAGAGGAGAACACGGTTTACGGTTATGTCGGCGTAAGTAGGAGTTCAGGATCACTTCTTGATCATTGCTAGCTTCACGACCGTTCCTTTGTTTCTCTTCTCGCTCTCATTTAGTATGTTAGCCACCATATCATGCTTAGTCGCTGCTGCAACCTCACCACTTTACCTCTTCCTTACCCATTAAGCTTTGCTAGTCTTGATACCCATGGTAATGGGATTCTTTGAGTCCTCGTGGCTCCTGATTACTACACCACCGATTGCAGGTACAGGTTTGCGATGATCATGGCCTTGAGAGGCGATGTTTGCTTGTTTTGGAGTTCTTCTTCTTCCTCGTCGATCGGGGATAGGTTCGGTCGGCCTTTGAGCTAGCGGGGTGGATGTCGTTTGAGCTTACTTTTATGTTTCATCCGTAGTGGGATGTTGATCTTATATATGATGATGTATTCTTGTGGCATTTGTGCCTTATGTATGTATCCCCATCTATTATGTAATGTTGATGTAATGATATCCACCTTGCAAAAGCGTTTCAATATCGGGTCTATCCTTGGTGGGACCGTCGAGTTCCTTTGGATAGGGTGCATATTAGGCGTGACACCGATGCACTTTAGCAGGCGAAGGGCCCGACGGACACCTTCAATGCAGACGGGGCGGATGACTTCAATCCATGGACAGGGGTCCACCAGCCGCTGCACTAAGCCGAAGTAGCTCCCAGGCATGGCTTCCAATGGCCATAGCCGAACTATAAGGCCCTTCATGGCCTGTTCGGCGACCTTGTGGAGCTCGACCAGCTGCTTCAGCTAGTCGCTTAGGGGCACCGGATGTCGGCCTCGGCATATTAAGACCGAACACCTTTTCGTCGAGCTCCCTCCTTGGCGTGTTGTAGAATGCGGCAGCATCGGACACACTCAGGGGGCAAATCTGCGAATGCTCTGGAGAGCTCCAAATCCGGGTAAGTAATAGGTAATTCACTTTCACATGCTTGCTTTGCATAAAGAATGCCTTACCGCCCGCTATCTTCTTTAATGATTCAATTTCTTGGAGGGCTTTGTGGGCCTCGGCCTTAGCAACTTTGGCACTCTCAAGAGCCGAGGCAAGCTCGGACTCTCGGGTCTCGAGTCACGCTCCAAACCCTCGTGTTTTTCACGAGAGCACGGAGCTCTTGCCGCACCTCCGTCAGCTCGCCTCCCCTTCTATCGCTCGGTGCGTTCATGGCCGCTTTGTTTTCGACCCGGACACACCGCCTACTTCAGGGTCGCCACCTCGTTCGTGGCCCCTGCAGTACCCATGTTATTGCTGTTATTTTTTGCAACCGAAACCTTTCTATAAAGTATTTCTTTCATAAGGTATTACTTACCTTTCTTGTCCTCGAGCTGCTTCTTGGCAAGGCCGAGCTCGTTCTCGGACCGCCCGAGGCTTTGCTTCAATGCATCGACCTCCATGAGTCGGTCTTGGCGGAGAGGTCGGCAGCGTAGCTTTGCATTCCCATATTGACATACTTATGTTAGACTCTCGTATATATTTTTAGATCCTTAGTCCGGCTTTTGTTTCCGAACACCGAACTAAGCATCGAGAACTCTCTGTCTATCGGTAATATTTTACATATTCTAAACTTACCTCAAAGCCTGTTAGAAGGCTGAGTACAGGCTTGGTCAGCCCGCTCTTAGCGGACTGAACTGTCCGGATCACGCACTCATAGCAGTGTGGTGCTCCTCTGATAGGCGGCTGTTAAGCGCCTCCGATCGCTATCTAGTGCCTCGGTTGAGCGGAGGACAGGCGTCTTACCCTTCTTGCGAGCGGACCGCTTGGGGACTCGGAACCGCTGAAGGTCCCGACATGGAGTCGGACGAGGTGGGCTTAGAGACCCTAGGGTCTCGCCCCCACCGCCTTGAGTGCGAGAGGTTGCCTTGCGGCGCCTCCTGCGCCACCTCCTCTTGGCCAAGCCCCTTGGGGCCCCACCCCTGGCGTCGTCCGCAGCATGAGGTGAGGCGGCGGAGTGAAGTACTCTCCATTTCCGGCGAACTCGGGGACCCGCTCGGCGAGCGGCGAACTTCGCCCTTAGGCGGGCTGCATGATTGTTCGGCATTAGAGAACACTATGCAATTATAAAAAAGCCATGGGTATCCGGATACTTACAATCTCGCCAGGGGCTTGGCCCTTGTTGGCCAATCCTCCTCGTCGTTATAGACGTTGGTGGAGAATGCGGAGGAAGGTTCTTCCCTTCTTGGACCCTCCGGCCTCCCGGTTAGGCGGCCTTCTTTCCTCTCCCGGCTGAGAGGCCTCTTTCTTCCTCCTCGTCCTCGGAGGAAGATTACGCTTCAGAATCGACAACACAGGCGTCGGGGCTCCTTCAAGTTCCGTTGCCTCCTTCTTATCCTTCTTCTCAGACACCACATGAGTGCGGAGCCAACAGCCCGTTAATCGGGCATCCGCTGGAGTCTTCGGCAAAGGAGGCGGACAGCTAACCTGTCCGGGCGTCTTGACCGATCTGTTAAAGTTAGGGAGTTTTAGATCCCACATAGAGTCAAACTATGAAAATATAGTCCCATAAAGGGTAAAACAACTCACCTCGCTGGCTTGCGCTGCGAACTGAATCCATGATCTTGGTGGCGGATGTAGAACCTCGGTGCCCTTCTTGAGCACCTTCCGGGCATCTTAAATGCGTAGTGTCGAAGAGCCTTGTCGAGTGGTCTTGTGCGGATCGAACTCCCAAAATTTGAAGGCCCGTTGTTGGCATGGGAGAATCTGGTGGATGAGCATCACCTGGATTACGTTGACAAGCCTAAGATTCTTGTCCACCAGGTTTCGGCTGCATGTCTGGAGTCCGGATAGCTGCTTGAATTCCCCCGGCAGGCCGTCTCTTTCCATGGCGAGCCGTGTGGGGAAGCCAGATCTGAATTTGGGGCGGCCACCCATTTGGGGTCGCGTGGCTCGGTGATGTAGAACTACGATTGCCACCCCTTTATTGTCTCCACAAAGGAGCCCTCGATCCATAGGACTTTGGCCATCTTGCCAACCATGGCGCCTCCGCACTCCGGCAGCGGCCGCCCACTACCTTCGTCGACATTGAAGATCTTCAGCCATAAGCGAAGTGGGGCTGGATCACGGAGGAAGGCCTCGCACCTGACGATGAGCGCCAAGATGTTGAGGATAAAATTGAGGGCGGTCGTGGAAATCTAGGCCGTAGTAAAACATGAGCCCCGGACAAGTGGGTGAAGTGGAAAACCTAGTTAGCGGAGGAAGTGGGGAGAAACACCACCCTCTCATGGGGCTGGGGTTGGAATGAGCTTCCCAGCGTCGAGCAGCACTGTGGCGATGTCGCGGACAAATATCCGGCCTCCGCAGTCTTGTGATGTGCCCCTCCGTGGCGGAGGAGGCCACCCACCTGCCTCCGCTCGACATGGTTGGAGAAGGTTGAGGTGGGATGTGCGGACTTAGGCGCTGGAGCTCGAGTCTTGTGAAATGGATGAGCAAAGGAGGAAGAAGGCGTGGGTGAAAAGGTGGATCCTTATCCCTTATATGGGCGGACGAAGTTATCGTCCCCCACCAGCTGGTAAAACTTGCTAATCTCCCAAGCGCCGTAATCAATGGCACGGATGGGTTACCCGTCCGTATTGATGGGAATCCCGGAATAAGGGGCACGATCTATGCTTTGATAAGATGTGCCAAGAAACCGCCTCGCTAAGCGCTGAGGTGGAGCAGTAAAAAGCGATTCATATAAAGGCTGGCCGTGGTGTGATGTCACGCCGCGGAATATGTCGGCAGATCATGCAAAAGTTATTCTCTCTACGGTGGTATGTGGAACTTGTTTTGCGAGCGGACACTATCCTGGTGTTCAAAACCTTCTATGAAGTATTGAATAGGAACCCGCCTTGCAATGCGAAGACAATATGCGCGCGGACTCGTCGTCATTGAAGCCTGGTTCGGGGAGCTCTTGAGGAGTCTGGACTAGGGGTGTCCGGATAGCGAACTATCATCACGGCGGACTCCAAGACTATGAAGATACAAGATTGAAGACTTCGTCCGTGTCCGGATGGGACTTTCCTTGGCGTGGAAGGCAAGCTTGGCGTCTGGATATGTAGATCTCCTACCATTGTAACCGACTACGTGTAACCCTAACCTATCCGGTGTCTATATAAACCGGAAGGGTTTTAGTCCGTCAGGCGAACAACAATCATACCATAGGCTAGCTTCTAGGGTTTAGCCTCCTTGATCTCGTGGTAGATCTACTCTTGTACTACCCATATCATCAATATTAATCAAGCAGGGTAGGGTATTACCTCCATCGAGAGGGCGAACCTGGGTAAAAACATCGTGTCCCTTGTCTCCTGTTACCATCCGCCTAGACGCACAGTTCGGGACCCCTTACCCGAGATCCGCCGGTTTTGACACCGACAGTGGGGGTGTATGTTCTTCTTATGAAGTTCCGATTGGTTGGCACTCTTCTCAGCAAACTCTATAGTTTCCTTAATCCTTCTGAATTTTTCCCAGTCTGCCTTTGTAATTTGGAGGTATGCGGGGATTGGGTCCTTGCCTTCGCTCAAGTACTTCTTGTACAACATGTGCTTCCAGTTTCTCCAAGCATTCCTAGCCTTCTTCAGTGCGGCGTGTTCCTCCTGCATTCTCCACTGCTCTGGAACATTGAAGTGATCCATGATCTCCTGGACTATCCTTCGTCGTGTTTCTGTGTCAGCCTTTTGAAACCCCGGCAGATTAATGTTGAGCCTAGCCCTGCCAACAAGTCCACACACACTCCTGAACCTCGTGCGTGCTTTATCTGGTTTAGTTGGAGCCCAAGACTTTAAATCGATCTCGGTTACTTCATATACACCTTTAGGCTGGTGTGTGGGCTTACTTGGAGCGTTCCTCCATGTCCCGTTCAAGTTTACTTGATCTCTCACAATCTGCTGAAGACCTAGGGTTGTCAGAATTAGATGAAGATACATCGCCTGAAGCATGAGTGTTATCGCTGCTACTCGGCATCTACAGAGAACACATGCGAAACTCAGGAAAGGAGGATAAGCATAAAACTAACAACTTGGTATGAAGCTGTCTAAACATGTCATGCAATAATTTAGAAAATGTACGGCTAATTTGTTAAGTTTGTGTGACTCGGGCGCCCGCGATCTGTAAATCGGAAGTAACTTATTGGAACAGTAGGTTATATGTACTAGTTAGGAAGGTAGATAATGAACATATATACGCTCTGCGTTATTTTATAGCCAATTCAGGAACATATGGAACAAAATAGGAGGAGGGATTGCAAGGAAATATGCCTCACCGCGATGGAGAGCAGTAACTAACATGCTTCTTAATGCAAACCCGGCCAGACCATAGGAGAGGCGAGGATTACAGGATCGATATGCTCGAGGGTGGCTGGTGAGCAAATGAAGACGGCGAGGCACGGGCAGCCGCGTGTTGGGAACAGCCGTGGATGTAGGCTTGACGCTGAAGAGTGGGCACACAGCCGGGGTGAGCACACCGGCGCCGGAGAGGGTTCTGTTGTGGATCTGGGGGAGGGGGGAGCTAGCGATGGAGATTGGGTGGACTAGTTGAGTGAAACACGGGCGGGCGGTGGGGAGGGTGTTGGCGGCCTAGGTGAAAAGGGTGAAAAATATCCCCGGTTGCCTCGCAGAAATGCCTATGCAAACGGTCGCCTCTAAGCACTCATGCACAAAGAGAATTTTTTTTTGAAATGAAGACATACTAATTTTGAAATGAAGACGTGAGTTCATCGTTTCGCCTCTAACTTTTTCCCACGTTAAGCAATCACCATTATACCACGGGTTTGATTTGCTAGAGCATTTCAGGTCTCGTGTGCTATATTTAGGACATTTTTGGCATTTACCATGCATTTTGGCATATAAATCAAATATAGTGGGACTGCATTCTCTGTCGAAAGGGATGATGATTGTCGTTCGATCTGGGAGCATCAGCAGTTCGAGCGTCGATCCGTGGGGTTTGGGTTACGCCAATCGAATGCCACGACTAAGATCGGCCTTGCATGATAAGGGACCATCGGCCCGCGGTTTGGTAGGCACACGGCTTTCGTGATTGAATTATGTGCTATTTGAAAACATTTGCATGAACTGGAACTGTATGTGCTGTCGAAAGGAATGAGGATCGCCGTTCGATCAAGGAGCATCCAATGGTGCAGATGTATGATCCGTGGGGTTTGGGTTTTGACAAATCAGAATGCAGGACTCAGATTGCACGCGTGGCAGGGGGCGGGGGGGGGGGCATCGGCCACGGTTTAGTGGACCTACATCTTTCGTGAGTGAACCATGTGATATTTGAAAACATTTACATTAACTAACAACATATTTTTGTTTGAATGAAAACATGAGTTCATCGTTTCGCCTCCAAGTTTTTTCCACGGTAAGAAATCACGATTGTACCCTATGGTTCGATTTTCTCATACATTTTACCAGGCGGCATGCCTGGCTAGCAATCTCAAACTTTAAATATGCAAAAAAAAGAGATCTTGTATGTATGTATGTATATATATAGTCACAACTACACGTGTGTGTTAGCAAGATCATTTGTGTGCCGCTTTGCGAGTTTTCATTCATTGTCCAAGAAACGGGGGAAAACTTCAAACAGTTCAGCCGTAGGGTGCGGCCAGAGGCGTAGGCCTTGTTGGTATTTTAATTTCAGGAAATGCATATAGAGTCCGGAAAATAACAAAAAACATTGTGTCACTATGGCGTGCTCTCACGATCGCATGGAAAAAATTTCGTAAAGTTTGGCACAAGTTATGGTGCTCACACCTTCCATACCGGAGCATCTCACAAGAAGGATCATAGTTTCCAAAAGGAGACACGACACTTTGGACTCCAAATCGTTAGTTACTACATCGTTCTACCTTGGAAAAAAATCATGGTAAACAATCGCGAATATACCCTTGGTTTGATTTTTCGGCCCATTTCAGGTCTCGTCTGCTATGTTTAAGTCATTCTTTGCACTTACCTTGCATTTTAGTGCATATAAAGTAAAAAAAGCCTACTACAACTTCATGTGGGTGTTTTAGTTAGGCTATACTTAGGCTACTCATAGTGGAGAGTGTCATATACTAGTATCATGCATATATATATATATATATATATATATATATATATATATATATATATATATATATATATATATATATATATATATATATATATATATATATATATATATATATATATATATATGTACTACTAATAATATAGTGCATAGTATAATAGAGTAGTATCATAGATGATCATATTTATTGCCATGCATGACACAAATTAGCATCGCATGTAACTCTAGATTATTTAATTCTTTGCCACATCAACATACTTGCTATTTCCGAGTGCATGATATCGGCTATGATACCACCACTATGACCAGCCTTATAGTGGGGAGTATCATATAACTATAGTATCATGCATATGATACTAGTGTATACGACATACGTACCTTCATAGTGCATAGTATCATAGAGTAGTATCATAGATGACTGTATTTATGGCCATGCATGACACGAAGTAGTATAGCATATTTATTATGTTACGGTATCTACCTATGTTACATCTTTGCCACATCATCATATTTGCTATTCCCGAGTGCATGATACTTGCTATGATACCCCCACTATGGCCACCCTAATGCTGGTCATAATGGGAGTATCATAAGCGGTATCATGCATGCCAACTACTAGACTTTTTGGATGATGTAGTGGCACACAGTTAAATGAGGAAAGAGAGGGTGTAGTATCATATCATGATACCCGTATCATATTAAAAGGCGTACTACTTTTTGACATGCATGGCAATTAATAAAGCAACCTAAGATACTAACTTATGATACTATGGGCGCATTACGAAGTTACTATCATATACTATAGTATCATATGCATGATACTAGTATATGATAAGGCTGGTTGTAAGGCCCCTCCCAATGCTCCACCTTGTACAGGTGCTAAGGCTGCCATGTAGGAAAAAATCTAATGTGGCAAGGTAATTAAGAGGAGAGAGATGAGTGTGTTGACCCCAGGAAGAAACAATGCCAAGCGTGAGAACCTAGGCAAAACACTTAAATGGAAGAATCCCACCAATGCATGAAGAAATTTAGTTGCAAAATCATTAAGTCAAGGATAATTAGCACCAACAAGTTAAGCACCTATGCATTTGGGTCTTTAGTTGCTAAAGTATTTAATATGGTTAGCACCTCATCTAAGCGCCAATGCATTGGAAGCAGCCTAATGGGGAGTATCATATACTAGTATCATGCATATGATACTACCTGTGTAATGCCATAGTATCATAAGTTAGTATCATGTAGTATTTTATTTATTGTCATGCATGACACATAGTAGAATAGCATTTATTATGATACGGTATCATGATATGATACTTAACCCTCTCTTTGTACATTTAATTCTGTGACAACTCATCAAAATTGCCTAGTTGGCATGCATGATACTAGCTATGATACTCCCATTACGACCAGCCAAGCAAAGAAGGTGTACAAATCATTTGTGCGTGCTTTGCGAGTTTTCATCCATTTGTTCGAGAAGCGAGGAGAAGTTTACAACATTTCGGCCATGAGGTGCGGCCTCTGGCGTAGGCCTAGTTGGTATGTTGATCACAAGAAATTTAGATGGAGTCCGGACATCATCAAAATCGATGTGTTCCCGTGGCGTGCTCTCACTACCCCATGGAAAAAAATTGGTAAAATTTGGCAGATTTTTGATGACCGCTCCTTCCAAACCAGAGCATCTCACATGAAGGATCTTGGTTTCCAAAAGGAGACGTGTCAACAAAAACTCCAGTGGCCGGTGACTTCATCGTTTGGCCTCATAAAAATTTCCACGGCATGCAATCACCATTATACCACGGGTTTGATTTTCTGGCACATTTCAGGTATCGCTAGTTATATTTAAGACATTTTTGAGTTTAACATGCATTTTGTGCATAAAAATAAAATTACAACTGGAACTGCATGTGCTGTCGAAAGGGATTATGATTGTTGTTCGATCTGGGAGCATCCAACGGTGCAGACGTACGATCCGAAAGCACGACTCAGATCGCAGGCGGGGTTTGGTCGGCACACGGCTTTCATCAACGAACCTTGTGCTATTCGCAAACCAGATTGCATATTTTTGTTCACACATACTGTAGTGAGATCATTTGAGTGTGCTACCTCTATGATATAATAATAATAATAATAATAATAATAATAATAATAATAATAATAATAACAAAAAAAGTTCATATTCATTACCTGAGCTGACATCATATCAAGGTCAACATATTAACAGTTCTTACATCAACAGAAAACCAGGCATAACTCCCAAACTCAGTACACGCGGCAGTTCTAAATTGAACGAATTAAGTTGCGAGGTAGGCATAAAGACTAGTCTTACGACTTAATTCCCATGTACATGGGGGAACTGGGATCATTACCTTGACCCCGAATGAACTTGGGTTTTCTGATGATTTTACGCTGCTCTGTTACACGGGTGCATGATCCCTTGGCTGGCAAGTCAGCAAATTCCTCGTACTCGTCCTCAACGGCAACATCCTCGACACCCAGTCCCCTTACCATGCATCACTACATGGCAATTCTTATGCAAGGGGTCTTCCGCAAAGAAAATCTGGGTAGCATCGCTGGCAAGAATGAACGGGTCCGTGTGATATGCCATCATTTTCCTGTTAACATAGGTCTTCCTGTAATAATCAACCCTTACATGACCAATAGGGATCCATGCGCACCTTAATAATGCCACCTTAACTTTCACATAGTCAAGCTCCCAAATATCTTTGATATTTCCATAGTGCACCCTTTTATTAGCTTCATCTACAGTCATGCATTCTATTCGAACATCACTGTTCTAATATGAGGTCTGATCACGTTCCTCAGTGTAGAACGTGTATCCATTTATGTCATATGCTTGGTACGTCAACACCGAAGGTGATGGCTTTTGTGCCAACCACGTAGTAATGTCATCAATGTATCCTTATGCCAAACGATTCTTCAGCCATTCGGCATAGTTCTTAGTGTGCTCCTTCATCTCCACATCTAATGAAGGCACCATTGGTAAGAAGCTTTGGCGTATCTCCGCCAAGTGTCTTTGGCATAAGCGCTAAGAACTGGGCTGTTAATCAGTACCGTCAAATGGGCTTTCTCTGCCAATTCTACGGGTGCAACCATTTGCGTGCCAGCAAGGACCGCTTACCTTTCAGCCTTCCCTCGTGGCGAGAGAGGGGCAAACCTATATGTCTTTGTTTCATGTATTCAGTGCAAAACTCAACCACCTCTTCCGTGGTATAACCTTGTAGAATGCTTGCCTCTGGATGGTTTCTGTTCGACAAAAGCGCTTCAGTATGCCCATGAACCGCTTGAAGGGATACTTGTTGCGAAGAAACACAGGACCACAATACTATATCTCATCGACAAGGTGCATAGTGAGATGGACCATGACATCAAAGAATGACGGTGGGAAAAACATCTCTAGGTTGGACAATATTCTTGCAATATCATCTTGCATATGATCCAACTCTTCAGGATCTACAACTTTCGCCATAGTTGGTTGAAGAAATCACGAGCTCAATGAGTGTGTTTCTTATATCTTTGTCCATCATTCCGATGGCTAGCGGGAAGGATTTGTGTCAACATTACGTGGCAATCATGTGACTTCATGTGTGCGGCTTCATTTACTGAGCTCACATCCACGAGACTTGATGTTTGCGAAGTAGGAAGAGGTGTCTTAGCGACAACAAATAGGTGAAGAACCGTGTTGCTTCTTTTGTCTTGAAACTGTAACTCTGGCGAGCTTTGATGAATTTGTCATCAACTTCTGCTTCACTCTTGCATTTTTATTGATCAGCAAGCATATCGAGCCGTGAACCGTCACCATCCTTTCTTTTACCTTTAATCTTGAGCAGAGTACCAAGGATGCTTTCACATACGTTCTTCTCTACGTGCATGACATCGATGCAGTGATGTCACTACAAAAAATACACTTCCGTGATGATACGTGTTTGTCAAAGTAGGTCACATTTTTTGTCATGCATGTACATCCATGACGATTTTATGAAAGAATCAAGATAGTCATACATGTGTTGTCATAGAAGTGTTCCATGACATTACCAAAATTATCATCACGGAAGTGTCCACTTCCATGACGATAAATGGCGCGTCATGAAAGTGCTTTCGTCAACGGTAACCGACACGTGGCATCCACCTTAACGGGTCGCCGTTAAGCTATCAGGTTTCGGTTTGGATCCGATAACCCGTTAACAGCCCGGACCAAATGGGGATTTTCCACGTGTAAAATCATCATTGGCTGGAGGAAACACGTGTTTGCTCCTCGGTGGGCCAGATGTCGTCCGTCCAATGGAGGAGACATGCCTATGATACATCGACACGTGGCAGGGCCCAACAGAGGCCCATATAGGTTAAAAAGGCTGGCCCAGTCAAAGGACCTTAGTATTTACTCAGGTACTAGTGGGCCAGCCCAACAACGGCCTATTTAAACATGGCCCATTTACGACCCGAAGCCAGATCTAGCCCGTTAATTGTTCGCCGAATATTTGGGCCCAATTATGGCCTAGTGACATTTCAACCTGTTAGAGGCCCAATCTAGACATGGGCCCATTTCATCCCGGTGTGTCTTTCGGCCTGGGAATGGCCCATGCTGCCCATGGGCCATATATGGTCGATGCGACATCCGGCCCTCTAACGGCCCGTGATAAAGGTGGCAACAGTTGAGTCCAACGTGACTTTGTGCCTGTTAAAGGCCTGTTGTCGGTGTCAAAACCGGCGGATCTCGGGTAGGGGGTCCCGAACTGTGCGTCTAGGCGGATGGTAACGGAGACAAGGGACATGATGTTTTACCCAGGTTGGGCCCTCTCGATGGAGTAAAACCCTACTCCTGCTTGATTAATATTGATGATATGGGTAGTACAAGAGTGGATCTACCACGAGATGAGAGAGGCTAAACCCTAGAAGCTAGCCTATGGTATGATTGTTGTTTTCCTACGGACTAAAACCCTCCGGTTTATATAGACACGGATAGGGTTAGGGTTACAGATCGGTTACAATGGTAGGAGATCTACATATCCGTATCGCCAAGCTTGCCTTCACGCCAAGGAAAGTCCCATCCGGACACGGGGCGAAGTCTTCAATCTTGTATCTTCATAGTCTAGGAGTCCGACCAGCGGTGATAGGTCGACTATCCGGACACCCCTAATCGAGGACTCCTCGGTAGCCCTGAACCAGGCTTCAATGATAGCGAATCCGGTAGCGCACATTGTCTTCGGCATTGCAAAGCGGGTTCCTCCTCGAATACTTCATAGAAGATTTTGAACACAAGGATAGTGTCGGCTCTGCAAAACAAGTTCCACATACCACCGTAGAGAATAACCTTTGCAGATCTCTTGGCGTATTCCGCGTGACATCACCACCACGGCTAGGCCTTTATCTGAATCGTTTTCTTGTTCCACCTCGGTAGCGTTTAGCGGCGGTTTCCTTGGCACGTCTTATCGGGCGGAGATCGTGCCCCTTATTCAGGATTCCCATCAATACGGACATGGGTAAACCAACCGCCATTGATTATGGCGCTTGGGAGATAAGCGAGTTTTACCGGGTGGCGGGGGCGCATAACCGTCCGTCCATATAAGGGATAAGGATCCACCTTTTCACCTCGCCTTCTTCCTCCTTTGCTCATCCATTTCCGCGCTTTCGAGCTCCAGCGCCCAAGTCCGCATCCCTCCTCAACCTTCTCCAGCCATGTCGGAGGCGGGAGGCAAGTGGATGGTCTCCTCCGTCATGGAGGACAAGTCAAAAAGCTTGCGAAGGCGGATACTTGTCTAGCGACATCGCGCACCGGCTCCCCGACGAGGGCAGCCCATTCCACCCGGGCCCCATGAGAGGGTGGTGTTCCTCACCCACTTCCTCCGCGGACTAGGTTTTCCACTTCACCCATTTGTCCGGGGGCTCATGTTCTACTATGGCCTGGATTTCCACGATCGACACCGAACTTCATCCTCAACATCTCGGAGTTTTTAAGTGCGTATGCGAGGCCTTTCTCTCGCATCCAGCCCCACTTGACATGGTGAAGACCTTCAATGTCAAGCCGAAGGTAGTGGGCGGCCGTAAGCGAATCGGAGGTGCCACGATTGGCAAGATGGCCAAAGTTCTATGGCTCGAGGGCTCCTTTGTGGACACCATAAAGGGGTGGCAATCGGAGTGGTTCTACATCACCGAGCAGCGACTCTCAATGGTGGCGGCCCCAATTCGATCTGGCTTCCCCACGGCTCACATCATGGAAAGAGATGGGCTGGCGTGGGTGATTGAGAAAAGCTGTCGGACTCCAATCCTGCGTCCGAAACCTAGTGGACAAGAATCTCAAGCTTGTCAACATAATCCGGTGATGCTCATCCGCGGATTCTCCCATGCCAACAACGGGCCTTCAATTTGTGGGAGTTTGATCCGGCGAACATCAAACCTTGAAGCGGAACTCTTGACACTACGTGCGAAGATGCACGGAAGGTGCTGTTCAAGGCGCGAAGCTCCGCATCCGCTACCGAAGATCGCGGATTCAGCTCGTAGCGTCAAGCCAGCGAGGTAAGTTATTTTACCCTTTATGGGACTCTTTTTTCATAGATTGACTCTATGCGGGATCTAAAACTCTCTAACCTTTGACAGGACTGGCTGAAGACATCCGGACAGATTAACTGTCCGGCCCACTTGCCAGAAGACCCAGCGGACGCCCGATTGACGGGGCTGCTGGCTCCGGCACCTCACGTGGTACCGGAGAAGAAGGCCAAGAAGAAGGCCACGGGAACTCAAAGGAGCTCCTGGCGCCAGGTGCTGTCGGACTCATCGTCTGATGACTCTGAGGCGGAATCCTCCCCTGAGGACGAGGAGGAGGAAAGAGAAGCCTCTCCCCCAGCAGGCGGAGAGAAAAAAGGAAGGCCGCCCGGTGGGGGGCGGAGGAGATCAAGAAAGAAGGACCCTTCCTCCGGACTTCTCCACCAGCGCCGACAACGGCGAGGAGGAGTGTCCACCAAGGCCAAGCCCTGGTGAGATCATAAGTGTCGGACTCGGAATAGATCATGACTTTTATTTGTCGCATAGTGTCTTCTAGCATGAATATAACCATGTAGCCCGCCCAAGGCAGGCTCGCCGCTTGTCCGGATGTGAATAGCACTTCACTTCCGACCGCCTCCTCTCCTCGTGGCCTTGACGACACGCGGTGGAGTCCCAAAGGGCCCAGCCAGGAGGAGGTGGTCTGGAGGCGCCGCAAAGCGATCTCCGGACTCAGGCGCAAAGGGGGTGAGACCGAGAGGGCTCTAAGTCGGCCCTGTGCGGACTCCGTCTGGAACCTTTAGTGGTTCGAAGTCCGGCATGTGCCCCTTCGTAAGAAGGGCAAGACTACAACACCGGTGACCTCTGTCCATCCGGAGGCACGGATAGCTTCTTGGGGCGCTTAACGGCGCCTCCATCGACGAGGAGCACCACACTTGTTATGAGTGTGGTGATCCGAAAAGTTCAGTCCGCCAAGAGCGGGCTGGTGAAGCTTGTACCAGCCTTCTAACAGGCTTTGAGGTAAGTTTAGAATATGTAAAAATATTACCGCATAGACGGTAGCCCGATGCTTAGTTCGATTGTTCGAAAGAAAAACCGGATGAGGATCTAAAAGATACACGCAGGACTCTAACATAAGTATGTCAATATAGAATTCGGGGCTGCGCTGACGACCTCACTTGCGATGCGGGAGGTCAATGCATTGAAGCGAGCCTCGGCGGTCCGATAACGATCTCTGCCTTGCCAAGAAGCAGCTCGAGGACAAGGAAGGTAAGTAATACCTTATTAAAGTAATTCCTTATAGAAAGGATTTGGTTGCAAAATAGACAGGACTAGCGTGGGTATTGTAGGGGCCCACGAGCGAGGTGGCGACCACTGAAGGAAGCGGTGTCCACGGCCAAAGCAAAGCGGCCCAGAGCGCCTGGCGAGAAAGCGGGAGGCGCGGGTGGCGGAGGTGCCGCAAGAGCTCGAGCTCTCATGGAAAAACATGAGAGTTTGGAGCATGACTCAGACTTCGAGTCCGAGCTCGCCTCGGCTCTTGAGAGTGCCAAAGCCGCTAAGGCGAAGCCCAAAAATCCCTCCAGAAATTGAATCATTAAAGAAGATAGCGGCGGGTAAGGCATTCTTTATGCAAAGCATGTGAAAGTGGATTATCTATTACTTACCCGAATCAGGAGCTCTCCAAGAGCATTCGCAAATTTGCCCGTGGTGTATACGATGCTGCTGCGTTCTACCGCGCCAAGGAGGGCTTCGGCGGAAAAGGTGTTACGGTCTCGGTATCTTTGAGGCGGACATCCAGTGCCTGACGACCAGCTGAAGCAGCTAGTCGAGCTCCACAAAGTCGCCGAACAGGCCATGAAGAACCTCATAATTGGTTTGTGGCCATTGGAAGCCATGCAGGAGCTACTTGGGCTAGTCTGCGGCTGCTGGTGGGCCTTTGTCCATGGATTGAAGTCATCAAGCGCTCCCTACTGCATTGAAGGTTCCCCATCGGGCCCTTGCCCGTGCTAAAGTGCTGGGGCAAGCTGGATCTGAAGCTTGTGACGGACGGAGCCATCGAAGGGCAAGGAGCATCATAAGCCGAAATGTACTATGAGGCGTCTGAAGGTGCCCGCCTTATAAGCGGTGAATGCTCCAAAGATGTAATTTTGAATAGACTCACATTTGTTATCTTGTACGCTGAAAACTTTTGCATTTGCGCTAAGCAACGCTTGTGGATTTAAAATATTACCTTCTGTGCGGCCGTTTATCAAATTTGAGAGATGGCAAGTCGTTGGCTTCAGCCCCCATGCCACGAATCTTTGGGGTGTTAGGGATAAACTTGGCGCTCTTGTTCCCATTCTTGGGTCCTTGAGGGAGGCGCTCAGCATAGCAACAAGGCAACCAGACTATAGTGCTTGAACACTCTCCTTAGCCATAGAATTCTATAATTTTAAATTTCGTGAAGCCCCTAGTATTCGGAAGACCGAGTTCGAGCGCTATCACGCCTTGGCGGACAATGCCGACTCCTCGCTCTAAGCGGCATAAGTCTTTAGGACCCAAAAAACCTCTCGAACAGCGACCGGCTCTCGCCCTATCATGACGGTCAGTTTACCTTTCCGCACTAAGGTGCTCAACCCAGCTCAGCAGGGGCACAATCGCGGTGGTTCTCCCAGTAGCTACCTTAGCCGATATAGCGGGCGTAAGGTACTAAAACATGGGGCCGGGCAAACCCAACTATTGACCCAAGACATGATTGAACCCGATGCATATAATTCTATAAGTTGAGGTGCCGCACTTGTGAAAGTGTTAGTACTTATCACACCATATTTTTGAGTCTGAAGCCCACAGTGTATTAGCCGTACCAAAGTGTGCAGGTGCAACATGTCATGAATGAACATATATATATAGATAAAGAAAGGAGTGCAATAATAGGCAAAAGCTATGTATTGTTTATTCAAAAAGGTACTGCAATGAAAGCGAGCGATACAAATAGTGCGATAAGCAAGGATGGGACTATTTAACATGTCCCCTCCGAGGGGTAATATCGGTGTCAAAACGGCCGGATCTCGGGTAGGGGTCCCGAACTGTCGCGTCTAGGCGGATGGTAACGGAGACAAGTGACATGATGTTTTTACCCATGTTCGGGCCCTCTCGATGGAGGTAAAACCCTACTCCTGCTTGATTAATATTGACGATATGGGTAGTACAAGAGTGGATCTACCACGAGATCAGAGAGGCTAAACCTAGAAGCTAGCCTATGGTATGATTGTTGTTAGATCCTCTGGACTAAAACCCTCCGGTTTATATAAACACCGGATAGGGTTAGGGTTACAGAGTCGGTTACAATGGTAGGAGATCTACATATCCGTGTCGCCAAGCTTGCCTTCCGCCAAGGAAAGTCCCATCCGGACACGGGACAAAGTCTTCAATCCTGTATCTTCATAGTCCGAGTCCGGCCAGCGGTGATAGTTGGCTATCCGGACACCCCTAATCGAGGACTCCTCGGTAGCCCCGAACCAGGCTTCAATGGCGGCGAGTCCGCCGCGTGGGTGTCTTCGGCATTGCGGCGGGTTCTTCTCCAAATTCCATATACTTGTCGAATAGTATCCGGCCACGATAAATGCTGCGCTCCTTGGCTTCCGCGTAATAATGGCCATCTTCCGTGTTTGAATGAATCGAAAAGCCAGGGTATTTTTACACTTATCCCCTAGCTGCGCAAATGAGTAGCCTATAAAGGGACGAGGTTCTAGATATGAGTCACACCATCCCCCCTCCCGAGCTTTCATCGGGCGCCTCGACAAAATCCATTCCATCATGGACGGTCGGCGCTCCTCCTCTCGCCTCCCAGCCCTCAGCCGGAAATGGGAGATGCTCAGTCCCCATAACGAGCTAGTGACACTCCAAACCAAGGGATTTCTTCCCGGCCTTCATGGTTCGGTTCGAGCCGGACTACGCCACCTATAAGGGCGGAAAGCAAGCGGAGAGTGTCCCCGATCCCTCAAAGGAGGCGGGTATGCTTTGTCTCTTATCTAGTAAGAGGACTCGGATTTCAATTCATCCGTTTCTCAAGGGGCTCTTGGAGTTCTCTGACCTCAGCTGCACCACCTTGCGCCTGCCTCCATTTTGGACATCGCGGGCTTCGTGGCCCTTCTTGAACTGTTCTTGGGCATCGAGGCTCATTTTGTTGTGGAAGAGATTATTCTGCCTTGTACCCCGTTCTCATGAGGGGTCAATATATCAAGTGGTGGCTTGAGCTATGGCGCTTCGCTGGACGGATATCTATCCGGAACCACGAAAAGCGTCGAAGACTGGCCTTGGAATGGTTTTATATAGAAAGGCGTCCGCTGCGGATCCTGTTGGGATCGGTCTCCGGAGTTCTGTCGGCGTTATGGGAGCAGGGGTCCCAGACTTGCCTGCCTGCGGCCTGCGGCATGGCTCAAAGGAGGCCTAGGACGGCCCATCTTCATCAACGCAAGCTCAAGACCCTCGCGAGGGGACAAGCCTCGCATGAGGCGGACGGACGAGGCTTCCTCGAGCCTGGCCTCGTCGGGCTGGCTCATGAGGATGTGGAGAGTTCAAGGCGGGGCACCTCGCGAGGTGCCCATGGCCTAACCATGGCGACCAAGGGCGCCCGGCCGGTGCCAGCCAGCGCGGTGTCCTCCTTTCCTCTTTGGTGCAAAGGGAGCAAGCGCGGCCGAGACCATCAAGCAAAGGCATCCGTTTGATTGCAACAAGACCAAGAACAGCCCAGCGGCTTGGAAGAGTCATCGTGGAGCCCAAGCGGCGTCATCACGAGCCTTTGGCGGCGAGGACCAACTTTAGTCGAGGATAAGTGTACCTGCTGCTCCCCTTCAAAATGGCCAATTGTTGGCGCCCTTCCCGCTCAATATTTGGGAAGAGGCAGGGGCCTTCACCTATAAATAGGACTAGCCACCCGTGAGAACAGAATCTGGAATCTAGGCGAACATACTGAGAAAGATAGCAAGAGAACAAGCGAGAGATAGAGAGGCGTGAACACCACCTAGCAGTTCATCGCACCCGCCAAGAACAGACCCTCATGAGGCTGTTCTTCCTTGTACTATTCCTCATCAGCCCAAGAGGCAATCCACCACACCACAAACTAGAGTAGGGTATTACACCTAGCGGTGGCGAACTAGTATAAATCTTGTGTCTCTTGTGCTGTTACTGTTAGAAGTTTAGGTCCCTGCGATTGGCGAGTCTGCGAGAGCAGTGGAGGTCGGATCTCCGCGCGCACCCCGTGTTCGAACCTCAAGGGTCTGCGGAACCGAACCGACATTTGGCGCGCCCGGTAGAGTGCGCCGAATCTGCTTTTCGTCGCTCGTTCTTCCTCGACCACCGCAACCATGTTTGGCGCCTGTCGAACCAGCGCGATGAGCCGAGCCCTCGTCTCACATGTCGCCTGAACAGCTTTCCTGTCGGTGGGCGCCCTCGTCGTTCCCGTCACTGCCGTCAACGCCGTCTACCGGCCGGCGAAGAACGAAAAGTTAGCATCGTCGTCAAGCACCCGTCCATGAGGTGGGGCGGCCGCGCACCGCCACGCTCACCCCGTGGTTCTTCGTCACCGTTGCGCGCGCTGTCGCCATGGAAACCCGAGCTGCACTCATCGCGGCGAATGAGCTCTAACGCTTCCGCCCGTCGGCAGCGTCTCGAAGAATGGCTCGACCGAAGTCGCCGAGGTCGTCCGCGCTGCAGAGGCGCCCCGCACCGTCCGTCTCGCGCACCGCACCGCCCAGCAAGGCGATAAACTCCAAGCCCTCGCGCCACCTCCTCCTCAAGAAGGCGCCTGGCCCCAAGCCTTGCGGCCCTGGCGGAACCCGTTCCTCCAGCGCCGTGGCGGGGAGCGAAGCTGTCAAGAAGTTCCTCGCCCACAAGAAGCTGCCCGGCGCTCCCGCCCAGCCGTCGGGACCTCACGCTGCCCCCAGCCCATGGCCTTGAGAGGCCCTGAAGACCAAGCTCTCGTAAATGCGAGGCCCCCTGTAGCCCGCGGGGCTGCAGCGCCTTCACCTCCGGCTGGCAGCAGTGTCGCATGGCCCGCCAAGTTCAAGCCAGACCTGCCTCCTCGCTCTGACCAGCACAGGTGACCCTCAGGAGTTCCTCTAGCTCTGAGCTGGGCATCGAGGCTGCCAGCAGGGATGAAAAGGTCATGGCGAACTGGTTTCCCATGGCGCTCAAGGATGGAGCCCTTTGGCTCCCGAGATCGGCCCAGGCACGATCTCTTCCTGGGCGAGATGCGCTTCCGCTTCATCGCCAACTTCCGAGGTACTCGCGACCGGCCACCAGCTGTGGCGACATGCCCGAATCAGCGGCAGCCTGGGAAACCCCTGCAAAAGTACATCCAGCGCTTCAACAACGCGCCCTCAAGATCCCAGGGTAACGGAGGAGGCCATCATCTCTGCCTTCTCCGACCCAGGCGTCTGTGACGTCAAGATGAAGGAGGAGCCACGATGCTTGAAGATCTGTACCTCCTTGGAGTCAGTAACTTGGCGACCAAGTGCACCAGGCTGAGGAGGGCGCCTCTCCTCCTCGAGCTGCCCATGAGATCCCAAGAAAAAAGTCCAAGGCCAAGGACGTGAAGCGCAGGGGCTGCCGTGCTGTGGTCAACAGACACCCAAGCAAAGGCGAAGATCAGCCCGGAGTCCTCCAAGGCGATCGATCACGTGTACCACGACCTCCACACCCACAACACCAATGAATGCCAAGAGCTCGGGCCGTGCGTGAAGGGCAGGGTCGGGCAGGCCTGGCGCAAGCGGCGACTGGGCTACGGCCGAGAGGAGGAAGGAATGGGGGCGCTAGGAAGACCCGCGCCCAGCGCCAAGGGTGGCGCGACCAACCTCGCGAGGACGGCTGGCAAGACCCACCTCGCGAGGGAGGCTGGAGGGATCAGCCTCGCGAGGATCGCCTGCAGGGAACGCAGGCCTCCTCCCCTGCCGCGCCGCCAAGGAGAGTTGAAGACCGTCATCGGGGCCGGGGGCTGGGGGCTTCCAGAAGCAGCGTCGATCGTCAGCATCTGGGCGGAGCTCAAGCTGACTCTCAACAAGATCTTCAAGCAGTTCGCCTGCGTGAAGTGAATGCAGTCCTCCCCAAGCTCGAGGCCACGCGCCCTCTCAGGTGGTCGGCGTGCGCCATCACGTTCAGCTCAGCGGATCAGCTCAAGTGCGCAGCCATAGCCGGAGTTCTCCGGATGCTTTGTTCCCCAATCATCAGCAATGTGCTAGTCACCAAGACCCTCATCGACGGCGGAGCAGGGCTCAACGTCCTGTCCGTGGAGACATTCAACAATCTTCAAGTGCCTTACGATCGACTTCAGCCAACCAAGCCTTTCTCCGAGTCACCGACGGCTCCACGGTCCCGATCGGGCGGTCCGCCTTCTGTCACCTTGGGGCTCGCGACAACTACCACACCGAGCTCATCGACTTTGATGTCGCCCACATTCGCTTGCCGTACAACGCCATCCTCGGGTACCCAGCGTTGGCCAAATTCATGGCCGTAACCCACCACGGCTACAACGTCCTCAAGATGCCGAGAAGCGGCGAGGTCATCACGGTGCCACATGAAGAGAGAGAGCGCATGTGCTCCACGGAGGCGAGCCCTTGAGCCGCATCGCTAGAAGACCTGGACCACAGGCAGCAGGAGGCCTCACGAGGCGCACCCAAGAAGAAGAAGACATCGACCAGTCCGGCTCCTCAAGGCAGGCCCCTCGGGCCCAGCGCGGACAGGGGAGCCTCCTTTCATCGCATAGAAAGCGCGCCTGGCGCCCTCCTCGAGGCAGGGCTGGGGGCTCTCCCACAGGAGGGCCGCCGACCTCGCCAAGGTCATGAGGGGCGCTTGGGCACCACGTGGGCGTGCTTGATGCACGTTTCCATAGCAGGAGCAAGGCAAGGAGGCCGAACCCTCGGGGAGTTCGCCAAAGGCCATTCAGGGAGTTACAAGAGTCAAGGGTCATGAGGGGCAGCCGCCGCCAGCTTGTGGCCCCCATCGGCCGAGGATGGTGGGCTGCGCGTCTGCATCGACATACCAGGCTCAGCAAGCCGCGTCTCAAGCGCCTCGGCCCTCGCCCGAGTGGGGCGTTGCGAGTCCGCCTACAACTATGTCGCATGCCGTGTGGCCTGCCAAGCGCAGCAGCCACGCACCAGCGTCTCAAGAGGACATCACAGAGGCTCAAGAGGCCAGGCGTTCGCAGCCACAGCGGAGATGGAGATGGTCTATGAGGAGCCACGGCGCCTCAGGAGCCTCCCGAGGCCCCAGGCCTGGGGGCTCGTGAGGATCGGCTCCATGCCCACCGAGTCTGCTACACCAACACCCCTTCGTCCCCAACATCACCGGGTGACATCTTTAAGTTTTATTTCCGCCGGGAGGCGCCTTGAGGCGCATTATTCCTGTGCAGCGTGGGTCCGTCCTGCGGCATGTATCCTTTTATTTCATGTCATTAGCCTATCCTGTTGGGAGGCGCCCCTCGGTGCATCATCCCCAAGCCGCTGGGCCAGTCCAGTGACATGTATCCTTCCTACTTTTTCCTTAGGATTATGCTCTCGCTCCACCATGCTTGTTATTTTGTACCTTTCACAGGGTGGCGGAATCTTGCAGCGTTAAAGGGGGTGCACGAGCATGCGACTCGGGGCTCCTACCGGCTCTCCGGCCCTCACCCTCTGGTCTTGTCGAGGCATCGCGACACAGCTTGCCAGTGACGGCCCGAGACCAGCCGAGAGCCAGACCCAGGGCGTAGAGTTTAGTCCTCTAACCCAGCTTCTTAGCGTTAAAGGGGAGTGCTGAGCATCGCGACTCCACGGCTCCTACCGGCTCTCGGCCCTCACCCTCTGGTCTTGTCCATGGCATCGCGACACGGCTTGCCGGCGGCAATTTGAACCAGCCGAGAAGCTGGGACCGAGGGCGTAGAGATTGCTGCATCGGCCGAGCTTCAGCGTTAAAGGGGTGCATGCTGAGCATCGCGACTCGGGGCTCCCTACGGCTCTCGGCCCTCACCCTCTGGTCTTGTCCATGGCATCGCGACACTGGCTTGCTGGCTGACGGTTGAGACCAGCCGAGCAGGACGAGGGGCGTAGGTTTCGTCATCTAACCCCAGCTTAGCGTTAAAGGGGGTGCACGAGCATCAGCGACTCAGGGCTCCTACCGGCTCTCCGGCCCTCACCCTCTGGTCTTGTCCATGGCATCGCCAACTGGCTTGCCCGGTGACAGCTGAGACCAGCACGAGGCAGGACGAAGGCGTAGAGCACCCATCTGGCCAAATTTGTAGGAACACACTCGAAGATAAGGCCCGAGCGAGCGCAACCCGCCTTGAGTAGGGCCCGTGAGTCCGCGCTAGCTCACGGGTGCCAGATACACCTCGTCCACCCTACCGTGCCAGCCATGTGTTAGGGTGGGGCTGTATCGCCGAGGGGTCCTCGAGGGGACCCCTCCCACGTTCGATGGAAGCACCATGCTCCTTGGTGGCGACACTTGCCGAGGCGGCTATGCCCGTCATGCTTGAGCGCTATGCTCAGCGTGGTGATAAACAAGCGAGGTGGCCTCGGGTCGCATCAACCTCGAGGCCAGGCTCGATGTCGGCCTCGTCGCCAGCGCCTCCCTAGGGGCGCGCGTGGGGGGTGGCTGAGCACGAGGCTGCGCTGGAGTCCGCCCAGGCGCACGCCACCCAGCCGACCCCTCGGGCCTGGTTCGTCTGCTGTACGTCACTCCCCGGCGGAGCCAAAGTGCGAATGTTGTTTGGCGCCAAGGGGACTCACGAGCATCGTGACTCGAGAGCCCTAACTGGTCATGTAGCCCCTCACCCTTAGTTCCGAAAGGCTAACGGCGGTTGAGGTATCTGCGGGGCAGGCTCTGCCGGGCGTGAAACGGTAGATCCGCCGCGTCTCACCTCCCTACTTGCTGTTTGTGCCCAAGGGGACTCTGAGCATCGCGACTCAGAACCTAACGTCACGTAGCCCCTCCTCCTTGGTCCCGTCCTGGTTTCGGTCGGGGCTAGCAGCAGCTGAGGTATCTGTGAGGGCAGACTCTGCCAGGCGTAGAACATAAGCAAGTAGGAGGCATAAATTTCAAGGTCAAAGCAAATATTACAGTCCACACTATTATCGCCTCGTTCATGAAAAGTCTACGAACACGCCAAATGTCGGTTCGGGTTCAGCGGACCCTTGAGGTTGAACACTTTGAGAGTGCGTCACGGAGATCCGGCCCTCCACCGTCTCATACCTCGCCCGAATCGCGGGGACCTAAACTTCTAACGGAACAGCACAAGAGACACAAGATTTATACTAGTTAAGACCCTTTGTTGGTGTAATACCCTACTCGAGTTTGTGGTGTGGTGGATTGCCTCTTGGGCTGATGAGGAGCAGTACAAGGAAGAACAGCCTCGCGAGACCTGTTCTTGGTCGGGTGCGATGAACTGCTAGGTGGTGTTGATCGCCTCTCTCTATCTCGCTTGTTCTCTTGCTATCTTTACTGTGTGTTAATCTAGATTCCAGGATCCCTCTACCCTGGGGTGGCTAGTCCTATTTATAAGCGAGGCCAGGCCTCTTCCCAAATATTAGCGGGAAGAGCGCGCCAACAATTAGCCATTTGAAGGGAGCAGCGAGTACACTTATCGACTAAAGTTGGTCCTCGCTGCCAAATGCTGGTGATGGCCTGCTTGGGCTCCACGATGACTCCCTTCCAGCCGTTGGGCTGGTCTTGGTCTTGTTGCAAAGCGGATGCCTTTGCTTGATACTCTCGCTGCTTGCTCCCTTTGCACCAAAGAGGAAAGGAGGACACTGCTGCGAGGCTGGCGCTGTTGGCGCCCTTGGTGCGTCATGGCTTGCGTCATGGGCACCTTGCGAGGTACCTGCCTTGAGCGCTCCGCCTCCTCATGAGCCAACTGGCGAGGCCGTGCTGAGAAGCTCCTCGTCGTCCGCCCAGCTAATCTGGCCCCTCGCGAGGTCTTGAGCTGCGTTGATGAAGATGGGCAGTCTGGGCCTCCTTTGGCGACGCCGCGGGCCGGCAGCGAGCAAGTCTGGGACCCCTGTTCCCGAGCATGACAGTGGCCCCAGACCTGGCCGCGCCGAACAGCGGCGGAGAGGCGAAAGGGCAAGTCTTGACGTCGCGAGCCCTAACAGCTGCTGACCTTGCGCGCCGTGGTGGTTGATTAGACGCGTGCGCCTCGCAGCAGCGTGGGTTGATAATAAGGCGGCATCTTCCTTGCCTCCTTTACTTTCTCCGATTCTTGCTCGGATCCCTATCTTGCGCCTCTCCCTCTACTTCCAAGACCTTGGATCCACTCCGCTGCGTGCCCTAGCCAGTCATGGCGCCTCGCCCAACCCGGCGGAGCTTGGTACTCTCACCTTGGACCCGCCAAATGTGTGAAGTGACCACCTCAATGCAATCGCCTGATTGGCGGGCGCGAGGCGTCAATGGAACAGCGGTGTTCAAGGTCAGCTCCTCCTCCCCCGAGGGTTGGGGAGTACCTTCTACCCGTTCTTCGTGGCGCCATCATTGCTGAGTGCAGGTGCCTCCCTTCTACGAGTTCTTCTTCTCCGTCCTCCGTCATTACAACATTCAAGCTTTGCACCTCCATCCCAACTCCGTCCTTCTTGGCGTTCTTCGCCTACTATTATGAGGCCCATGTTGGGGTGAAGCCCTCAGTGGCCTTGCTGCTGTCACTTCTCCCTCCGAACCTTCCGTGGTTCCGCCTCCACGATGCTGAGCTTGTGCTTGCTGGGCTGGGCCATTGCCATCTCAAACCCGGGAAGCGGATTGAGGGCTTCAGAGCAAGTGGGTCTTGGACGGCTGAGGCGCATCCACCTCGGGCTGATCCCTGCCCACGGAGTGCCCCGAGGCTCCGGCAGCTGGTCCCAGTGGAGCTTGGGATCCCAGCGCTGGTGGAGAAGATGGATGCGGATCTGAAGCCGGACCAGCCTGGCGCGTGAAGTGACCGGTCTTGTCTGCCTCTTGAGGAGTTCTGGAGCACCAGCTTAGCTCCGCCGCGATTGCTCGCTTCGATGTGGAGCCTCACTCGAGCCCGTGGCCTCTGGCCAGCGAGGATCTGTGACAGTCCTCCAGGTCCTTGGTTGAGGCGATGTGGCGAGGCCAGGGCGCCAGCCCTTGTTCCTCGTGAGGATTGGGAGCAGTGTGGGGCCCATGCGGTCTTCAATGGGGACGGGCCCGTGCCAGTGGAGGCTCCGGAGGATCTGGTGGGCGTGTCCTCTTCCGACTCCAGTGAACAGGTGGAGGAAGAGAGCCGGAGAGGGGTTGACTCGGAGTCGGAGTCAAGGGCTCCTCCCACACAGGCGAGGTCCGCATTCTCCGCCTCCCAGTGGCGGCGACAAGGATGAGGATGGCGGGGAGGCGAAGCCTGCCCGATCCCGAAGAAGGACTGGGGCTGGTCCCCAGCAGGTCCGCCGACCCAGGCGATCCGCCTCTGGCCCCTCCTGCTCCTGGTCCCCTTGAAGCTGATCCCTGCAGCCGGCTCTGGGCTTCAAGTATGGCGGGAGGCTGCTCGAGTCCACCGGCGCGACACCTGTAAGTACCTGCTTCCCGTCTTGATTATTGCTCCGTCAGCGAGATCGATGTCCATGTCCTTCGCCAGGCATTTGGCGCCCCGGGTGATGAAGGTGAAGGGGGCTCTGAGGCCCCATCAGTGGCAGTGCCTTTGCTGCGAAAAAGGGTGATCGTGGCCTTGGCCTCTCTCTGTCCAGCGTGGCTGTGAGGTATCTGGTGGGGCGGGCTCTGCCGGTGTAGAACATAAGCAAGTAGGAGCATAAATTTCAAGGAATTCAAAAGCAAATATTACAGTCCACCTTTGTTGCTCGCATTTCTCAAATGCAAGTTTAGCGCCTCCCGAGGCATGATACATGTGCAGGAATTAAAAGCGGGACATGAGCCACTCACGGAGTCACTTGTGGCGGTGGAGCAGCGGCGAGTGGGTTCACCTCGTGGAGCAGCGGGGCGGGCAGCGCCCGGCTTAGTGCTGAAGGCCCGGAACTTCCCCAGCGAGCCTCATGCTGACCCTTCCTGAGCCTCGGCAGCCAGGCAATCGTGCATGCTCGCCGCTTGCTGGCTCAGCTGAGGCTGTCGGTCGGCACTGGATCGGCTAAGGTAGGCGTGGGTGAGGACCTGCGTCGGTGCAGCAGAAGACAAGACATGCGCCTCGGCCTCGGCCGTGGGGCCAAGACCAAGGGAGACATCTTCAAGAGCGCGGGACCAGGAAGGAAGCAGCTTGGCGGGCAAATCCTCTGTGCGGCCAAGTGGGCTCTCCAGCCGCTATCATAAAGCTCCCTCGGCAAAGCGCGAGCCTTCACCTCCATATCCATGAAGGCCATGCGATCTTGGCAAGAACCCGCGCCTTGTCGTCCAGCTCGACTTTCCTCGCCTCGATTTCCTGCTCCGGTAGCGCCTAGTCGGTCACGGCACTTCTTCACCCACAGCCTCCCGGTCCTTGACCGCCTCGCGAGCCTTCATGCTTTCCTCCTGCTCTGGCGGAGGCGGGCCTCCTCGGCAAGCTGGTTCTGCAGGCCCTTCACCGCCCTCTAGCTGCCTCACATCGACCTTGGATGCTGGCTGCCTCCCAGGCAGCATCGCAGCAATCTTCGCCTCACGGACAGCTGTTTCTCCTCGCCGCAAGCCGCCGAGGCACGGACCAGCGCCACCCGAATCGAGGCGTGCCGGCCGCTAATCCAGCAGAGGCCAGCTCCAAGCGCCCGGCCACCAAGCGAGGGTCGGCGCCAGAAAGATCCTCGGGCCGCAGCAAATCAATTCAGCGGCAAAGACGATCCAGATAAAGGGGAGGAGCCTGAGAGACAGTTGGTGGAGTAGGAGGAGATGGCGGCAGCGTAACCATAGTATCGAGGCGGGACTGCTGCGCCCCCAACAATGTGGCGGCGGCATCGAGCAAGGACACCTCGGAGACGCTGGGTCAAGGGGCTGAGCTTCGCCCAGCCGGGCTCAGCTAGACTCAGCGAGACACCGACAGGAGAGGCACAGGGCCAGATCACCTTATTTTTTGGGCGGAGGCACCGCCACGGATGGGGGCCTCGGGGAGCCCCTTCAGCCTTCTTCGCCGTGGGTGCCCGGCTGGCCAAGGACATGGACATCGATCTCGCCGACGGAGCAATAATCAAGACGGGAAGCAGTACTTATAGGTCGCCGCGGTGGACTCGAGCAGCCTCAGGCCATACTTGAAGCCCGAGAGCGGCTCTGTGGATCAGCTTCAAGGGATCCGAGCAGCAATCGGAGAAAGTAAAGGAGGCAAGGAAGATGCCGCTCTATTATCAACCCACGCGGTTGCAGAGGCGCACGCGTCAATCAATCCACCACGCTGCGCCTAAGGCCGCCTGCTGTTAGGGGCTCGCGACGCCGCTTTGCCCTTCGCCTCTCGCCGGGCCAAGTATGGGCGCGCCAGGCCCGGGGCATCACGACGCTCGGGAATGGGGTCCCAGACTTGTCGCTCGCGGCTCAAGGCGTGGCTCAAAGGAGGCCCAGACGGCCCATCTTCATCAACGCAGCTCAAGACCTCGAGGTGCCAAGACTCATGCTGGGCGGATGACGAGGAGCTTCTCGAGCACGGCCTCGTCAGCTGGGCTCATGAGGAGGCGGAGAGTTCAAGGCAGGGTACTCATGAGGTGCCCATGACGCAAGCCATGACGACCAAGGGCGCCACCCGGCGACACAAGCCAGAGTGTCCTCCTTTCCTCTTTGGTGCAAAGGAGCAAGCACAGTAGAGCATCGAGCAAAGGCATCCGCTTCGGTGCAACAAGACCAAAGACCAGCCCAACGGCCGGAAGGGAGTCATCGTGGAGCCCAAGCAGCGTCATCACGGAGCCTTTGGCAGGCGAGACCAACTTTAGTCAGGATAAGTGTACTCGTTGTTCCCCTTCAAAATGGCCAATTGTTGGCGCCCTTCCCGCTCAATATTTGGGAAGAGGCCCAGGGCCTTCGCCTATAAATAGGACTAGCCACCCACAGGGTAGAGAGATCTGGAATCTAGACGAACATACAGAAAGATAGCAAGAGAACAAGCGAGAGATAGAGAGAGGCGACTGAACACCACCTAGCAGTTCATCGCACCCGCCAAGAACAGACCCTCGCGAGGCTGTTCTTCCTTGTACTGTTCCTCATCAGCCCAAGAGGCAATCCACCACACCACAAACTAGAGTAGGGTATTACACCACAACGGTGGCCCGAACTAGTATAAATCTTGTGTCTCTTGTGTTGTTCTGTTAGTAGTTTAGGTCCCTGCGATTCGGCGAGGTACGAGACGGTGGAGGGTCGGATCTCCGCGCGCACCCCAGTGTTCGAACCTCAAGGGTCTGCCAGAACCCGAAATCCGACAAGTTCAGCAATGCTCCTTTGAAGAAACGCCTGAGTTGGCGCCCGCGGAGCTCCCAGAGGGAAGACGACAGGGATGTCCTTTACCTGATGAGCCGAATAAGACTGTTAGCTCATTCCGGACTGACCATGATCAGTGTCATGGCCACATGTATTATCTGAAGTGCAGCCGCTCTGTATAGGGGCCACCCCATGTGGGATTTCAGCGGGAGGGCGATGCCACCCGTCTTGGGCGTAATGGGCGGGATCGGTCACCGATCCGTGAAGATCTTGTCCGCGCTTTACAAGGGAGAAGAGGAGGATTTTCTCGCGTCGGTCCATTGAGCGGATTTTCTATGAACAATCCTCGGCTGGGTAGCGGACATTTCTTTTTTGCACATCCGATCCGTATTCCCATGGTTAGGTATCTCATTTTGAGATTTTGACGCAGGAACTGCGCCAGGCCGTAAAAGACATAAACAGCCCGCCTCCACAACCCGAGGATCCGGAACGGCTCCTCGATCCAGCCTCCCAAGAGGATCCGGACATATTGGTGGAGCTGATTGATGGGGTATTTCACCAACTGAGCATCGATAATGCCTTGGTTGCCATTACGGCCGATTACCCCGGAATACTTCTAGCCTCACAGGTAATTGAGACCGAGGTCCCAATACTCTGATAACGACCCATCCTTGCTTATTTTTTTATCACCATATACCCATGGTGTTTCGCAGGGGGTGCCTTCGAGGCAGGAGGCCGAGCCCGCGGCGGCTAGCCAACAAGGGGCAGCACGACCCCGCAGGCTAAAAAGAAGTGCGGTCCGGATCGAAGCGCCCCATAGCGGTATGGCGCGTCACCACATTCCCGGATTGATTCTGGAAGGCGTAACGCTGGTGCTCTTTTCAGGAAAAAGCTCGCGGACTGTGTCCCGAGAGGTTGTTAATCGGGCCTCCGCCACCCGGGCTCAAAGCCGGGTCTAGAAGCGGAGGCGAGCACGAGGCGTCGTCGGATGTTCCTCCAACGAGGATGCCGACAGATTGTCCGCCACCAACTCCGAGGTGGAGAGTGGCATGAATCCAAAGCGCCACGACAGTTCTTCGTGGCGCATGTTTCTCCCAAGAGGCATTGAATGCCTTCAATTGGGAGATCGCACCTCCGTGCCGCTCAAGATGGTCTAGCGAGCCACGGAGCGGTATGTAAAGGACATAATGGGTGAGGAAATTTGACGGTTATATATGCGGTAGCCCCGAGACTTAAAATAGTTAGAATAACTGGTTTAAGGATCATTTGTTATCTGAGGATCTTACAAAAAGAATACCCGACTGTCCCGGGGCTTGAAGAATGCAAGGCCCAACTTGAGGCCGCACTAGCCGCTGAGGGAGCCACGAGACCCCTCTGGTAATATATGCTTCAAAAGATAAGTAGTTTGTGAAGTGCGCCGTGTGTGTAAATCTGACAATAATATTGCAGATGGCGCCGGACTAGATCCAGACAAGCAACAGCTCGTGCGCCAGTTGAAGGCCGGCGAGAATGTTCTTACAAGGGTGAGGCAAGAGAAAAATAATCTCCAAGATGCCAACACCCAGCTGGTTGAGGAACTAAAGGATGTTCGTGCCCAGCTGTCTGACTCCATGAAGGAGAATCGGCGACTTCGTCGCGGCATTTATAGTAAGTGCTTGAGAAAACTTTGAAAAAGAGTTCGGCGAGGAAGTCAATTAACAGAGTTATGTCTATAGGTATGCTCACGGGTCGTCCTACAGAGGAAATGCCCGGTTCTATGGGTGACCTTCTTCCCGAGCTATTGCAACTGCACGAACGAGTTCGGCAGGTGATGAAAGGCATTGCCCAGGCCTTGTGGCCATCTATCTCCCTGCCGAAGGCCTTGGAAGCTTGCAGAGAAGCTTGAGGAGCACAGCTGCGCTTCCGACTATGGAAGATATCGGCCTGTCGTCAAGGCGCCCGGGAGGCTGGGCCATGGTGAAGATCACGGTACACAAAGCGGACCCAAACCACATGGCCGAGGTCGGACCTGTGGGGCCCGACGGGAAGGAGATCCCTGTGAGCTTAGTGTACGGCCAAGTAGAGTTGGCCGCAAAGTATCCCTGTGAGCTTAGTGTACGGCCAAGTAGTGTACGGCCAAGTAGAGTTGACTATGTAATTTAAAATGACATGTAAAATGCCTTCTAGCCGGATTGTAGATCGTTTGTCGTAGCGGACCTTTTCGCTTCAACCTCGGGACCCAATAGTCCGGAGTGTGTCCGAATACCCTCGTGGTTATGTAAAAACCGGGGTATGCGTGGAGACCAGGCGTAGGGGTCATGAGTTCTTTATCAAACAAGTGCCCAACTAGTTATGTTATATTACATGGTTAGTAAGAAACATCTTCCAGGGAGAATAGTTCCGTTATGGGTTCCTTTCCCTGGGAGGCATGCCCTAAAGTGCATGTCCGGACTGCGAAAAAAGCAGAAAAGCATCTGGGGGCAGATAAATGAAAAATAAAAAATCGTCTTTTAGTTCACCGACCGAATATTCCCTTAAGAACCCTAGCTTTCGGCTTCACCCAGTCTGAGGTACACGTCCGGCTGACCCGGCGGTAACAATCGCAGAGGTGCTCCCTTTACCACCTAGCCGAACAATCGGGAACGTAGGGGTAAGCACAGGAGCCAAGCAACCCAGCTTTGCCAAAACTTAAGTCATATCGATGCATATAATGGTGAATAAAAGGTACATGCGGAAGTGTGACACATGTGTTGGGCATAAAGCCCGTATAAATAAACACATTAAAGAAGACCCGGTATAATGGCGTGGATAAGCGCGTCAAGTGTGTCTGAACAATGCATAAGCGAGCCTTTAACAGCCGGAAAAAGGAGGAGAAGGAGAGAAATAAAGACAGCTTAAAGTATAAAATATAGGCGGAGGAAGGAGGCGAACTCGAGAATCCGGCGCTAGGCGTACAATCTTTGGAGGCGGGCTGCGTTCCATGGATTCGGCTCGAGTCAGTTATCCGATGCGTTTAGCGGGCGGTGCGCTCCGCGGTCGGACTTGATCGATGATGAAGGACCCTCCCATTTGGGCTTGAGTTTGTCCTTTTTCTTGTCCGCGAGCGTAGAACTAGTTCGCCAACATTGTAGCTTTGGCCCGTACTTCCACGCTTTGATATCTTGAGCTGTTGTTGATAGAATGCGAGCGAGCTTTTGCCACGTCACGCTCCTCCTCCAAGGCGTCCAGCTGTCCTGCCGATCGAGCTCGGCTTCTCTTTCTTCGTACATGCGCACGCCGAGGTGAGTCATGAATTATGTCGAGGCAAAACTGCCTCTGCGCCGTATACCATAAAAATGGTGTGAATCCGGTAGTGCTATTTGGCGTGGTCCACAGCCCCAGTCTGGTCGAGCTCCTCTACCCAGTGCGTGTTAGATTCCTTGAGGGACCGCACTAGCCCGGGTTTAATGCCACTCATGATTAGACCGTTTGCTCGCTCGACTTGACCGTTAGTTTGGGGGTGATAGACTGAAGCGTAGTCGAGCTTGATGCCCATGTTTTTGCACCAGAGTTTGACCTCGTCGGCCGTGAAGTTCGTGTCATTATCAGTGATGATGCTATGGGGGACGCCGTAACGGTGTACTACCCTTGATATGAAGTCTATCACCGGTCCGAATTCGGCCGTCTTTACAGGCTTGGCCTCTATCCATTTGGTGAATTTATCCACCAGGACCAATAGGTATTTTTGCTTGTGGGTTCCTCCTTTAAGGGGTCCAACCATGTCAAGCCCCCAGACCGTGAAGGGCCAGGTGATGGGTATAGTTTTGAGGGCGGTGGGTGGAATGTGGCTTTGATTAGCAAAGAGCTGGCAACCGACTCATCGTTGGACTAAGTCCTGAGCATCTGCCCGGGCCATCGGCCAATAAAATCATGTACGGAAGGCCTTGCCTACAAGGACCCGGGCTGCGGCATGGTGCCCACCGAGTCCGGCATGAATTTCAGCCAGGAGATTCCGCCTTTCCTCTTCGGAGATACACCTTTGAAGGACTCCGGTTGTGCTTTTCTTATAAAGCTCTCCCTCATGGAGCTTATAGGCTTTAGACCGCCGCACTATGCAGCGGGCCTGGTTTTGGTCCTCGGGAAGTTCCTGCCGAGTTAAGTAGGCTAGGAATGGTTCTGTCCACGGGGCAATGACTGCCATTATTACGTGGGCTGACGGTGTTATTTCGTTGGCGGGACCACCAACTATGTCGGAATGTTCGGTGTGGGGCAGTGTGGTTGGGTCCGGGTTGTTATTTCCGGACTCTCCCTCCCATAATACGGATGGCTTGAAAAGCCTCTCTAGGAAGATGTTGGGGGGGCGGCATCGCGCTTTGCGCCAATGCGTGCCAACACGTCTGCTGCCTGGTTGTTATCCCGGGCTATATGGTGAAATTCGAGCCCCTCAAACCGAGCTGACATTTTTAGGACGACATTGCGATAAGCTACCATTTTCGGATCCTCGGCATCAAAGTCCCCATTTATTTGGGATATCGCGAGGTTCGAATCCCCGTGCACCTCTAGGCGTTGAATGCCCATGGAGACTGCCATCCGGAGACCATGTAGAAGGGCCTCGTATTCGGCTGCGTTGTTGGAGTTCATGTACATTATTTGAAGTACGTATTGGACTGTATCTCCGGTTGGGGACGTCAGAACGATGCCAGCCCCCAGGCCGGAGAGTTCGGCTTCAGTCCATTCGGCGATGAAGTCAGCCAAAACTTAAGACTTAATAGATCGCCGTGGCTTGTAGGTTATGTCGAACGAGAGGAGCTCAATGGCCCATTTAGCAATCCGGCTTGTTGCGTCGCGGTTGTTTATAATGTCATTAAGAGGTACTTCGGAGGCTACTGTTGTCGAACACTCTTGGAAGTAGTGTCGCAGCTTCCGGGATGCCATGAACACCGCGTATGCTATCTTTTGATAATGCGGGTACCGTGACTTGCATGGAGTTAGGACAGTGGACACGTAGTAAACTGGTTTTTGGAGAGGGAACTTGTGTCCTTCTGTTTCTCGTTCGACAACGAGCACCGCGCTTACAACTTGATGGGTTGCTGCGATGTATAATAGCATTGGTTCGCCCATGTTGGGTGCGGCCAGGACCAGATTTGTTGCCAATTTGGCTTTGATTTCTTCGAGTTCGGCCGTGGCAGCATCCGTCCACTCGAAGTGTTCGGTGCGCCGGAGAAGGCGATAAAGGGGTAATGCCTTTTATCCTAAGCGGGAGATAAAGCGGCTTAGAGCCGCCATGCATCCAGTCAATTTTTGTATTTGTTTGAGGTCTTTGGGGATAACCAATTGTGTGAGCTCGGATCTTGGCTGGGTTTGCTTCAATTCCTCTACGGATACAATGAAGCCCAAGAGCTTTCCGGCTGGTATGCAGCACGCATTTTCGGGTTAAGCTTGATGTCATATGTTGGAGATTATCGAATGTGAGCCTCAAGTCGTCGACTAGGGTTTCGACATGCTTGGATTTGACGACCACATCGTCTCGTATGCCTCCAGTGTTTTGCCGATCTGGTTTGCGGACATATACGAATCATGCGCTGATATGTTGCGGCGTTTTGAGCCCAAAGGGCATTGTGTTGAAGCAGAATGGGCCGTATGGAGTGATGAATGCCGTTGCGGCTTGGTCTAGTTCTGCCATCTTAATTTGGTGGTAGCCGGAGTATGCATCAAGGAAACACAATGAATCGTGTCCTGCGGTAGCGTCGATAATTTGATCGATGCGGGGGAGGGGGAAGGGATCCTTTGGGCAAGCCTTCTTTGGTACCATTACCAGGTTTGCTAGCCAGTCCGGATGTTTAATATCTCTGATGAATCCGGCCTCCAATAGTTTAGCTAGCTCCTCTCCCATGGCCTGTCTCTTGGGTTCGGAGAAACGCCGAAGAGCTTGTTTGACTGGCTTGAATCCTTTTAGGATATTTAGGTTGTGCTCGGCCAGCCGGCGTGGGATTCCTAGCATGTCTGAAGGGTGCCAGGCAAAAATGTCTCAATTTTGTGGAATTCTCGTGTCGCCGTCCACATCGGGGTTTAATTGTGCCCGATGGAGGCCGTTTTTGTAGGGTCCGTTGGATGGACTTGGAATTTGAATATTTAAATCTGCGGTTTAAAGAGGTGGACTTGGATCTCTTCTCGAGTATCACATCGTCCCTGTTCACCGTGGGCCTTGCGCGATGAGTTCCTCTGCCGCTAGGGCTTGGATAGTGCCTCAAGGGCAAGTGCGGTTGTTTTATTTTGGTAGCGGGCGCTATGTCCGGTCACTAGCGAGTGATAATTCCGTTGGGTCCGGGCATTTTGAGCTTCATGTACCCGTAATGGGGTATAGCTTGAAAATTGTGAATGCCTCTCGCCCTAATAGGCGTGGTATCTGCTGCTGAGCAGGGCCACTTGGAATGTGACCTCCTCGGACCTATAATTGTCCGATGTGCGAACACCACATCTAGTGTGATCTTTCCTGTCTGACATGCTTCCCGGCGGGGATTATTCCTCTAAAGGTTGTGCTGCTTTGCTCAATGCGGCTCCGATCTATTTCCATTTTTCAAAGGCTTTCCTCGTAGATGAGGTTTACTCATTGCCGCCGTCCATGAGTACCTTGGTAAGCGGCAAATCCCTCTTGGATGAGGACCAATGTGGTGGTGCTGCGGGCTGTTGAATTTAGGTTAAATCCTTTGGCGTTAAAGGTAATAGCCGTGTCACTCCATGGATTTATTGTTGCTATCTGGTAGACTTCGGCAAGGCTGCGGAGTGTTCGTTTCCGCATATTATTTGATGTGACAGTCTCGAAGACTGTTAATACCGTACTGGTATTGCTGGGCTGGTGCTCTAGAGCTAAGAGCTCTTCACCACTTTTGGCCACCTGCCGTAGTATCCAACATGCTCTAAGCCTATGATTGGAGTGGCGCCCTCTGTGCTATGAATTTTGCAAGGTCCATTGAGCCATCCCTCCAGTACGGTTCCATGCCCTTTGGGGTTTTTTTGCTTTTTGGTATGTAACCCAGGTGCCTGGTGATAATGCACCCTTTTATTTTGGACTAGGGTCGTATTCGGGGCCGGATTATCCCAAAATTTGATTTCGGTTTTCAGGCGCTCTCCATCGCGATACTTTCGTACTATGGGCGCCAAGTCAGCGGCGTGTAATTTCACGACGACTTGTGGCGTTTAGGATTCCCTTGTCCGTGCAATTATTGCAGAAAAATGAGATTACGTCCTCCTCGCGGCAATCCTTTATCCTGTCCATAACCGGGAGGAATCGGCCCGATAATGATGTCTTGTTTCACGGGCTCTTGCAGTTGGGATAGATCGCCTATGTTTGGGTGGGCGGGTGGAATTAAATTCGAACCCGTCCGATCTAAGATTCAGGGCCAAGAAGTTTCGAACTTGGAAGCTTGGGTTCTTGGAGGTTGTCAATGAATCTAGCCTTGCCGACTTTAAGTTCGTGGCTTGAGTGGTGTCCTCCTCCGCATGAGGAATCCGGCATGAAGGGGTCGAGGAATCTGGACATAGCTAGTCCTTAAGGTAGGAGAAGATTCGCCGTATTGTTCCTCTACCACAGCAACGTGGTGGGTAGCACAGGAGAGTTGATCTCTCTCGGATCGGTTTTAGGCCTAATCGATCGTGATCATGGCGACTCCTGAGCGGCGACGATCCAAGAGCTCGTTCAAGGAAGAGAGCTCCATCGGATCTAACTTTCGGCGAGTTCGAGTTAACGTGAAGATTGCTTTCGATGACCGAGAAGTCATCGTCGGTGGCGGCGACCCAACAGCGGTCATAAGAAAACCGCCTAGCGGAGAGTTTGGCGGTGGCCAAAGCTCCTTTAACAACGGTGCCGTCTTTAAAAGGCGAGATGAGGCATCCTTCACGACAGTGATGGCGCAGAGGAACTCTCAATGAAAGCACAAATGTCGGTGTCAAAACCGGCGGATCTCGGTAGGGGTCCCGAACGTGCGTCTAAGCGGATGGTAACGGGAGACAAGGGACACGATGTTTTACCGAGTTGGGCCCTCTCGATGGAGGTAAAACCCTACTCCTGCTTGATTAATATTGATGATATGGGTAGTACAAGAGTGGATCTACCACGAGATCGAGAGGCTAAACCCTAGAAGCTAGCCTATGGTATGATTGTTGTTCATCCTACGGACTAAAATCCTCCGGTTTATATAGACACCGGATAGGATTAGGGTTACGCAAAGTCGGTTACAATGGTAGGAGATCTACATATCCGTATCACCAAGCTTGACTTCCACGCCAAGGAAAGTCCCATCCGGACACTGGATGAAGTCTTCAATCTTGTATCTTCATAGTCTAGGAGTCCGGCCAACGGTGATAGTTCGGCTATCCGGACACCCCCTAATCCAGGACTCCCTCAGGTAAGCTGCGGGATGGTATGTAAAACAGGTATAATGCTCGTAGTAGAGACCACCTGGACACTCGACGTAGCTTTCTGCTTCCCTGGCTGTTGCATCGTGAGTTCGGCAATTGTAGTGCGGGACGGGGCTTCGGAAGCGGAGTCACGAAAGTAAGAGAAAAGAAGAAAAAAAGAATGACACAATCGGGGCCCTGTGCGGTTGAGCGCGTGCAGGCGTGCCGTGGTCGTGCCCTCCCTTTTGCCCATGGTATCTCGGGCGTAGTTATGTGCACGCGTAATCTGGCTTCGCAATTTTGCGAGGGCTGGGGTTGAGGCGGATTACTCTGCGTGCTTCGGATCGTGCGGCGGTCTTGTTGTAGATTACTTGGTAGCGCTTGCGGTGCGGATGTTTAATAGCGGACTCGAGAATTGCTGTGAGAGGCTGCTTTGCACCTCCGCCGCGAGGGTCAGCCGTATGCTCCTCCGTTCGGAGAGGCGTTGGTGTTTCCATTGACCGTGGTTACTCCTCGAGGGCCTGGCATCTTGAGCTTGAGGTATGCGTGGTGCGGCACCGCATTGAACTTTGCAAATGCGGTTCGTCCAAGCGATGCATGATAGCCGCTGAACGGGGACTATGTCGAAGATTAACTCTTAACCGGAAGTTATCCGGGGATCCAAAGACCACTTCAAGTGTAACTGAGCCTGTACAATTGGCCTCTACACCCGGTATGATGCCTTTAAAGGTCGTCTTTGTGGGTTTAATCCTTGAGGGGGCTATGCCCATTTTGCGCACTGTATCCTGATAGAGAAGGTTCAGGCTGCTACCGCCGTCCATCAGGACTCTAGTGAGGTGAAATCCGTCAATGATTGGGTCAAGAACCAATGGCGAATCCACCATGGCGGATGCTAGTGGGGTGGTCCCTTCGATCAAAGGTGATCGGGCAGGAGGACCATGGGTTGAACTTCGGGGCGACTGGCTCCATCGCATATACGTCCCTTAGTGCATGCTTCCGCTCCCTTTTGGGTATGTGGGTTGCGTATATCATGTTCACCGTCCGCACTTGTGGGGGGAAGCCCTTCTGTCCTCTATTGTTCGGCGGCCGGGGCTCCTCCTCGTCATCGCTATGCAGTCCCTTGTCATTGAGTTTGGCATTTAACTTGCCTGCCTGTTTGAAGACCCAACAATATCTGTTGGTGTGGTTGGCTGGTTTTTCGGGGGTGCCATGTATTTGGCACGAGCGATCGAGTATTCGGTCCAGATTGGACGGGCCCTGAGTATTTCTTTTTAACGGCTTTTTCCGCTGACCGGGTTTAGAGCCTCTGAATCCGGCATTGTCTGCCGTATCTTCAGCATTATCGCCGTTAATGCGGCACTTGTGCTTGTTGCGACGCGACGTGCCATTGCTGTCCTTGGTATCCGAACTACCAGGGTTTTTGGTCAAGTTGTTGCTATGAGCTAGCCAGCTGTCCTCTCCCGCGCAAAAGCGGGTAATGAGTGTTGTGAGGGCTGCCATGGATTTCGGCTTTTCCTAGGTGCCGGGCAAGCCACTCGTCGCGGATGTTATGTTTGAAGGCTGCAAGGGCCTCTGCATCCGGACAGTCAACGATATTATTTTTCTTGTTTAGGAACCGTGTCTAGAATTGTCTGGCCGATTCTTCTGGCTGCTGAATTATGTGGCTGAGGTCATCGGCGTCTGGTGGTCGCACATATGTGCCCTGGAAGTTATCAAGGAATGCGGCTTCCAGGTCCTCCCAACAACCAATTGATTCTGCTGGCAGGCTGTTAAGCCAATGCCGGGCTGGTCCTTTAAGCTTGAGTGAGAGGTATTTGATGGCGTCTAGATCATCACCGCGGGCCATGTGGATATGGAGGAGGTAGTCCTCGATCCAAACCGCAGGATCTGTTGTGCCATCGTATGATTCGATGGTTACGGGTTTGAAACCCTTGGGGATTTGATGATCCATCACTTCGTCTGTGAAGCATAGTGGGTGTGCGGCGCCTCTGTATTGAGCTATATCATGACGCAGCTCAAATGAGCTTTGTCTACTGTGTTCCGCCCGGCCGGAATTGCTGTATCCGGCGTGACGGTTATCGTCGCATGTCATGGGGCACCCACGCGATCCGTAGATCGATCTTGTTTGCCTTGCCTTGTCCTCCAATATGTCTCGCAGGTCTTGGCGCGTTTCCCCGTGCCTTGGTACTTTTCGAGCGGCGCGAGTGCGGCTTGAATGGAGGGTCTAGAGGCCTCTCTGTCGCGACCACGGGTGGCGGTCAGCCGGATCATCTTGCTGGTGATGTAGGTTTGGGTGCTGCTTCCTCTAATTGGGGTAGCAGATGCGTTTGGGTATCTCTTGGAGGCGTTCGAGTTCGTACTCTTCGATTGCAAGGACTTGATCCATCTGTCGCCTAGCAAGTCTTGGTCAGCTCTAAGCTGCTGTTGCTTTTTCTTGAGGCTGCTTGTCGTGGCCATAAGCCTGCGTTTGAAACGCTCATGTTCAGCGGGATCCTCAGGCACGACGAATTCGTCGTCGTCGAGGCTTGCCTCATCTTCGGAGGGAGGCATGTAATTATCATCCTCCACCTCCCTGTCTGCCGCTCTGTCATGAGGGCTGGCTTCTCCCTCCTCTGTGCTGAATCCTGCTGGAGGGTTGTCTTGACCTTGTCACGGGTGTTATTATCTCCGTGCGGAATCACTGCTTTTCTTTGTGGCGGGATTTAGAAACAACGCACCGACGCCGATGCTTGGGCTGTTTCTTGGAGGGGTCATCCTCCACTGTTCCATCGCCGTTCCCATCTTTTGGGATGTCCACCATGTATATGTCGTATGACGAGGTGGCCTTCCAGTGCCCTGTAGGCGCTAGTTCTTGGTCATCTCCAGCATCGTCGTCTATACCGTCGATGTCTTCGGAGTCGAAGTCGAGCATGTCGGTTAAATCATCGACAGTGGCTACAAAGTGGGTGGTGGGTGGGCGTTGAATTTCTTCGTCGTCCGCATCCCAACCTTCCCGACCGTAGTCCGCCAGGCTCTCTGATAAAGAGAGAGACTTTAGTGAATTCAGGATGTCGCCAAAGGCGAGTCTTTGAAAGATGTCATGACGATGAACTCCATGACCGGCGCCCAATTGGATTCGATTGGCGGGCGCTGGAGGTTTGGAGTCCGGAGAGGAGACCGACACCTTGGAGTCACGAGATTCGCAAAGGACAGGGATGGTGTTCGGCTCAATCACCGTAGAGATCGTAGCCCCCGAGGCGGTGTCCAACCACTTGTCCTCGATCGGTGGAGTCGGCTCCGAGCTAAGTGTCGGAGCGGACGCTGGTGCGACCTCGGGCCTTTGTTCGTGGCAGAGCTAGATCGTGCCCATCGAGACAGTGCGGCGCGCTTGGCTGTGGCTCGAATCCGTCGAAGATCAAGTCTCCGCGGATGTGTGCCATGTAGTTCAAACTCCCAAACCTGACCTGATGGCCAGGGGCGTAGCTTTCGATCTGCTCTAGATGGCCAAGTGAATTGGCCCGCAATGCAAAGCCGCCGAATACGAAGATCTGTCCGGGGAGAAAAGTCTCACCCTGGACCACGTCGTTGTTGATGATCGGAGGAGCCATCGGTCCTAAAGATGACGACACAGAGGAACTCTCAATGAAAGCACCAATGTCGGTGTCAAAACCGGCGGATCTCGGGTAGGGGGTCCCGAACTGTGCGTCTAGGCGGATGGTAACAGGAGACGAGGGACACGATGTTTTTACCCAGGTTCGGGCCCTCTCGATGGAGGTAAACCCTACTCCTGCTTGATTAATATTGATGATATGGGTAGTACAAGAGTGGATCTACCACGAGATCAGAGAGGCTAAACCCTAGAAGCTAGCCTATAGTATGATTGTTGTTTTTCCTACAGACTAAAACCCTCTGGTTTATATAGACAGCGGATAGGGTTAGGGTTACACAGAGTTGGTTACAATGGTAGGAGATCTACATATCCGTATCACCAAGCTTGCCTTCCACGCCAAGGAAAGTCCCATCCGGACACGGGACGAAGTCTTCAATCTTGTATCTTCATAGTCCAGGAGTCCGGCCAACGGTGATAGTTCGGCTATCCGGACACCCCCTAATGCAGGACTCCCTCACCTGTCGTATAATCTGGCTCGTTGATGCCTGTACTAAGCTTTCGGCCTCTTAAAGGACCATGGTATCAGCAGGCCAACTAAGGCCCGAGATATGTTTAGGCTTGGTAATGGCCCATCATATAAATGGGCCAAAAAAGGCCCGGTCTACTTTTCAGCCTGCTGAAGGCCCGTCAACGACTAGTGAAAATTGAGGCCCAACATGCATTTCGGCCTGCTAAAGGCCCATGGTTTCTTCTGGGCCATAACAGGCCAGCAGAATATTCAGCCTGTTAATGGCCAAAAGCTACATGGGCCCAACTAAGCACTGGGTCCATTAAAGGCACAACTATGGGCCGAATATAGGCCTGTGTAAGTTGTGGGCCTGGTGCAAAGTGTGAAGGCCCCAATGGCCTTTCAGGCCCAAGAAAGTTGTAGGCCGGCCCAATTGTGGCCCGCTAAAATAAAGCAGGCCCGTTAGAGGCGAATGTTTTGGCTCGGTCGACTACATCAGATTATTTTCAGATAGCGATTTTTGGAAATTCTAGTAGGAATTAAGAACAAACCTACTCTATACAATAAATAAATTACGACATAGTCACTTAGAATAAACCTACACTACACAATAAATGATTTATGGTATATTACATCCACTGGGCATTGAAGTTGCCCACAAGTGATCATAAAGCGCAACCAAGAAGCAGATTACAAAAACTGGGCACCATTGCAGCGTATCAAAGTAATACCGAACCAAGACCACTTCCAAGACAGTTCAAAAAGGTTAGCCTTGCGCGGGAGCTGCTGCACAAGCTGCTGAGCAAGGCTGTGAGACTGTCCTAGCATGTCAGTCATAGCTTCTAGGTGTAGCTGTTTAGCAATGAGGTTCTCATTGGTGTTCTCTGTAATCTTTCTTGGAGATAGTACTTCAAGTCGAAGTTGAGTTGCAGAATGCCTTTCTGCTAGAACTTGGGACTGAAGAAGTTGAACTAATTCAGACAGCGAATTCTGTGAGCTTGTCTTCTAGTCTCAAGTAACTTGAACACTGTATCAAGACAAGAGTTTGGGGTTGTCTCGCTATCTTCAAGATGTTTTGCCTTCTTTGCTGCAATATATGTTGGGTTTATCTCACAGCCTTCAGCAAACTTGTGCATGCCATCTCGCATATCACCTTGAAACAAGCAGAGAGATGACATGTTTTGCACATGTATAAACAATGATGATAACTGTGCTGTCAATTCCATCCAATTTAAAATTATAAAATAAAGAGTAAGTTCAAAATATCAATAGCATAATTTGGCATTGTTCATAATGCGGTGCGCTTCACCACACTACTGGAGTACCATGTCAACATAACAAGCATAGATGAAGGGCAAAGACAACATTGTATCTATTTTGGTTAATGTGCATGGCATGTTGTTGATGGCCCACAAGTATAGGGGATCTATCATAGTCCTTTCGATAAGTAAGAGTGTCGAACCCAACGAGGAGCAGAAGGAAATGATAAGCGGTTTTTAGCAAGGTTTTCTCTGCAAGTACTGAAATAAGTGGTAACAGATAGTTTTGTGATAAGACAAATTGTAACGAGCAACAAGTAACAAGAGTAAATAAAGTGCAGCAAGGTGGCCCAATCCTTTTTATAGCAAAGGACAAGCCTGGACAAACTCTTATAAGAGGAAAAGCGCTCCCGAGGACACATGGCAATATCATCAAGCTAGTTTTCATCACGTTCATATGATTCGTGTTCGGTACTTTGATAATTTGATATGCGGGTGGACCGGTGCTTGGCTGATGTTCTTACTTGAACAAGCATCCCACTTATGATTAACCTCTATTGCAAGCATCCTCAACTACAACAAAAGTATTAAGGTAAACCTAACCATAGCATGAAACAAGTGGATCCAAATCAGCCCCTTACGAAGCAACGCATAAAATAGGGTTTAAGCTTCTGTCACTCTAGCAACCCATCATCTACTTATTACTTCCCAATGCCTTCCTCTAGGCCCAAATAATGGTGAAGTGTTATGTAGTCGACGTTCACATAACACCACTAGAGGCTAGACAACATACATCTCATCAAAATATCGAACGAATACCAAATTCACATGACTACCAATAGCAAAACTTCTCCCTTGTCCTCAGGAACAAACGTAACTACTCACAAAGCATATTCATGTTCATAATCAGAGGGGTAATAATATGCATAAAGGATCTGAACATATGATCTTCCACCAAATAAACCAACTAGCATCAACTACAAGGAGTAATCAACACTACTAGCACCAATCCCGGACTTGGAGACAAGAATTGGATACAAGAGATGAACTAGGGTTTGGAGATGAGATGGTGCTGATGAAGATGTTGATGGAGATTGCCCTCTCCCGATGAGAGGAGCGTTGGTGATGACGATGGCGATGATTTCCCCCTCCCGGAGGGAAGTGTCCCCGGCAGAACAGCTCCGCCAGAGCCCTAGATTGGTTCCTCCAAGGTTCCGCCTCGTGGCGGCGGAGTCTCGTCCCGAAAGGTTGCTTAATGTTTTTTTCTCATCGAAAGACTTCATATAGGAGAAGATGGGCATCGGAGAGCCACCAGGGGGCCCACGAGGTAGGGGCCGCGTCCCAGGGGGCCCACGAGGTAGGGGGGCGCGCCCCCCACCCTCGTGGGTAGGGTGTGGGCCCCCTGGCCTTCATCTTTGGCGACGATTTTTCTTTATTTATTTTAAGATATTCCGTGGAGTTTCAGGACTTTTGGAGTTGCACAAAATAGGTCTCCAATATTTGCTCCTTTTCCAGCCCAGAATTCCAGCTGCCGGCATTCTCCCTCTTCATGTAAACCTTGTAAAATAAGAGAGAATAGCCATAAGTATTGTGACATAATGTGAAATAACAGCCCATAATGCGATAAATATCGATATAAAAGCATGATGCAAAATGGACGTATCAGTTGTTCATATCATCAGCAACATCAGTAAGATAAAACATGAGATGACAAGGTGCAAACGTGGGCTACTTCACCACACACTGGATTATAGATCCACAAAAACAAGCATACATATAGGTAGTATTGACTAATGTGCATGGTATTAATAAGGAATTTGGTTTTACAAGTAAAACTTGGAACTTACGGTTGTTGCGAACATGCATTGTGATAGAAACAACAAACTAAATAGCAGTTAACGATGGGGAGTATGAGCAAATTAAACAGCAGTTGAGGATAAAGGCTTTAGAAGGACTGACTTACATTAACAGTTAACACTGGCTTTATAATGCCCTTCTCCATGTCAAGGGAAGGATCGCTCAAGAATTTCAACACATAATCTTCTTCATAAGCATTGCATGTACTCTACATTTTGTAGAGAGTAATTATAGATATAAAAATACTGGAAGGGATAGAGGATAATGAAGATAAGATGCAGATTGAGGCTACATAATCAACTACCAATCCATGGAAGTACAAGCATTACAGGACAAAATGTACTGACAAGTGCAATGGGCTACACTTCTACATTGGCATTGTCTGTGTATTCAACTTTTTGGTAAGATTAAATATAGATCTGATATTTTTAGTAAATGGTGGGCGAGGGAGATAAGAAGAAGAATGCTACACAATGAACCAATCCCTCTTCCCATAATATAAGAGTGTTTTGAACACTGGTGTACTGTACAAAATGTTCTTATATTATGGGACGGAGGGCGTAGCTGTTATTGTAAGTACAGTGATAGACGACATTCAGTCCTTACAAGAGGACTGCAGAGCTAAACCTCTTCAAAAGCATTGAGTTGATTCTAAATTTATGTAAGAGTACATACGGATCTTATAATGTCCACCAAATGGACGATAACGAGGCTAATATGTGCAGTGATACTATAAAATCAACTAGCTATGAATGTAAGTATGGTCATACAGGGCAAGTGGTACTCACAAGAGCAATGCAGTGTGCACTATAGTTGCGAGATTCTATGGTCCCTTCAAAATGAATGTTCTTTTGCAAACAGTTTTAGTACAAGTGAGACGTTGATGACCCACAAGTATAGGGGATCTATCGTAGTCCTTTCGATAAGTAAGAGTGTCGAACCCAACGAGGAGCAGAAGGAAATGATAAGCGGTTTTCAGCAAGGTATTCTCTGCAAGTACTGAAATAAGTGGTAACAGATAGTTTTGTGATAAGGTAAATTGTAACGAGCAACAAGTAACAAGAGTAAATAAGGTGCAGCAAGGTGGCCCAATCCTTTTTGTAGCAAAGGACAAGCCTGGACAAACTCTTATAATAGGAAAAGCGCTCCCGTGGACACATGGGAATATCGTCAAGCTAGTTTTCATCACGCTCATATGATTCGCGTTCGGTACTTTGATAATTTGATATGTGGGTGGACCGGTGCTTGGGTGCTGTTCTTACTTGAACAAACATCCCACTTATGATTAACCTCTATTGAAAGCATCCGCAACTACAACAAAAGTATTAAGGTAAACCTAACCATAGCATGAAACATATGGATCCAAATCAGCCCCTTACGAAGCAACGCATAAACTAGGGTTTAAGCTTCTGTCACTCTAGCAACCCATCATCTACTTATTACTTCTCAATGCCTTCCTCTAGGCCCAAATAATGGTGAAGTGTTATGTAGTCGACATTCACATAACACCACTAGAGGTTTAGACGACATATATCTTATCAAAATATCGAACGAATACCAAATTCACATGACTACTAATAGCAAGACTTCTCCCTTGTCCTCAGGAACAAACATAACTAATCACAAAGCATATTCATGTTCATAATCAGAGGGGTAATAATATGCATGAAGGATCTGAACATATGATCTTCCACCAAGTAAACCAACTAGCATCAACTACAAGGAGTAATCAACACTACTAGCAACCTACTAGCACCAATCCCGGACTTGGAGACAAGAATTGGATACAAGAGATGAACTAGGGTTTGGAGATGAGATGGTGCTGGTGAAGATGTTGATGGAGATTGCCCTCTCCCAGTGAGAGGAGCGTTGGTGATGACGATGGCGATGATTTCCCCCTCCCGAAGGGAAGTGTCCCCGGCAGAACAGCTCTGCCGGAGCCCTAGATTGGTTCCGCCAAGGTTCCACCTCGTGGCGGCGGTGTCTCGTCCTGAAAGGTAGCTTATGATTTTTTTCTCATCGAAAGACTTCATATAGGAGAAGATGGGCATCGGAGAGCCACCAGGGGGCCCACGAGGTGAGGCGCGCGCCGGGGAGGCGCGCCCCACCCTCGTGAGCAGGGTGTGGGCCCCCTGGCCTTCATCTTTGGTGAAGATTTTTATTTATTTATTTTAAGACATTCCGTGGAGTTTCAGGACTTTCGGAGTTGCACAGAATAGGTCTCCAATATTTGCTCCTTTTCCAGCCAGAATTCCAACTGCCGGCTTTCCCCCTCTTCATGGTGAACTTTGTGAAATAAGAGAGAATAGCCATAAGTATTGTGACATAACGTGAAATAACAGCCCATAATGCGATAAATATCGATATAAAAGCATGATGCAAAATGGACGTATCAACTCCCCCAAGCTTAGACCTCGCTTGTCCTCAAGCGAAAAGCCGATAACAATAAATATGTCCTCGTGTTTAGAGGTTGAGGCGTCGATAAAAATAAAATACGGACATGAAGACATCATGATTATTTTGTAACAGCAACATAAATAGATTATGTCATATGATTACTCATGTTCAAATGATGATCTTTTCAAAGCCAAAGTATGAATCAGAAACCTTATTGAGCACCAACAAATTATACCCTTAGTCATTGAAACAATTGCAATTTATCATAACATCGGAAAGAGTCTATGTCAGAGCTTGAAAGCAAGTCCACATACTCAACTATCACTTAGTCTTTCATAATTGCTAACACTCACACAATACTTGTGGTTACGGAGTTTTAACCGGACACAGAGAAAGATAGGGGCTTGTAGTTTTGCCCCACAACCTTTTACCTCAAGGGTAATGTCAACAATAATAATTCATGCTCCCTACATCCAATTAGATAGATATATATATATATATATATATATATATATATATATATATATATATATATATATATATATATATCATGTTCTTTCCAACATGCTGAGCTTGCCAAAGGATAAAATAAAAAGGAGAAGGTGAAGATCACCGTGACTCTTGCATAAGGTAGAAGATAATAATAAAAGATAGGCCCTTCGTAGAGGGAAGTAGAGGTTGCCATGCGCTTTTATGGTTGGATGCACAAAATCTTAATGCAAAAGAACGTCACTTTATATTGCCCCTTGTATGTGAACCTTTATTATGCAGTCCGTCGCTTTTATTGCGTCCACAACAGGTTCGTACAAAGCTTATTTCTCTGCACTAATAAGTCATGCATATTTAAAGAGCAATTTTTATTGCTTGCACCAATGACAACTTACTTGAAGGATCTTACTCAATCCATAGGTAGGTATGGTGGACTCTCATGACTAAACTGGTTTAGAGGTATTTGGAAGCACAAGTAGTATCTCTACTTGGTGCTGAGAATTTGGCCAGCATGAGGGGGAAAGGCAAGCTCAACATGTTAGGAGATCCATGACAATGTAGTTTGTCTCAGATATAAGAAAACATAACTCATTACGTTGTCTTCCTTGTCCAACATCAACTCTTTAGCATCTCATATTTTAATGAGTGTTCCCAATCATAAAAGATGTCGATGATAATATATCTATATGTGAAACCTCTCTCTTCTTATTACTTCCTATTAATTGCAGCGATGACCAAAACTATATTTGCCAACTCCCAAAAACTTTTAATCATCATACTCTTTCTATGTGAAGTCATTACTTTCAATAAGACTAATATGAACTCTTTGTTTCTTTTTATTCTTTTCTTTTATTCACTCACGATCATGGCAAAGTAATCAAGCCCTTGACTCAACACTAATCTTTATTATATATGGCTCACGGACTCGATTGCATAGAGGGATCATAAAGCAAAACTTCAAAACTAGATCATGCCATGACTTTATTCTACTAAATCAAGATACTACTAATAGGATCGAACTAAGAAAAACGGTAAAGATAGGAGTTGTGATGGTGATATGATACCGGGGCACCTCCCCCAAGCTTGGCAGTTGCCAAGGGGAGTGCCCATACCCATGTGATTATGTCTCCTTCTTTGTTGTTGGCGGTGGAGGTGTTGTTGATGATGCAAGCTTGTCGTCCACCTTCCATGGCATAGGCTCACCCTCATAGAAGGATGACCGAGTCTCCGGAATCCTCAAATCTGCAACGGAAACAGCTCGAAATGAAAACAGAGGATATTTGCGTGATACGATCGTCAAGACCTTCGGGAGAAGATATAATGAATTTTTACCGACCAAAATACGTATCGTGCAAGTAGACGGGGTCCGGAGGGTGCACGAGGTGCTCACGAGGTAGGGGGGCACACCCAGGGGGGTAGGGCGCGCCCTCCACCCTCGTGAAGGCCTCGTGTCCTTTCCGGACTTCCACTTATTTTTCTATTTTTCTAAATATTCCAAAATGGAGAAATATTGCCTTAGAATTTGTTGTGGAGTCGGTTTACTTACCGTAACACATACCTATTCCTTTTCGGAGTCTGGAACGTTCTGGAAAGTGTCCCTTATGTATTCTTCCGGGGTTACGGTTTCAATAATATTAGTTTCAACATTTATAGGATTACTTGAGATATAGTGTTTGATCCTTTGACCGTTTACCACCTTCAGATTTGTGCCTGCGAAGTTGTTGATTTTTATGGCACCGGAACGATAGACCTCCTCGATAACGTAGGGACCTTCCCATTTAGAGAGAAGTTTTCCTACAAAAAATCTTAAACGAGAGTTGTATAGCAATACATAATCACCTACATTAAACTCGCGCTTTTGTATCCTTTTGTCATGCCATCTTTTAACTTTTCTTTAAACAACTTGGCATTTTCATAAGCACAGGTTCTCCATTCATCAAGTGAGCTAATATCAAATAACCTCTTCTCACGGCAAGTTTGAAATCAAAGTTGAGCTCTTTAATAGCCCAATATGCCTTATGTTCTAGTTCGAGAGGTAAGTGACATGCTTTTCCATAAACCATTTTATACGGAGACATACCCATAGGATTCTTATATGCAGTTCTATAGGCCCATAATGCATCATCAAGTTTCTTGGACCAATTCTTTCTAGACCTATTAACAGTCTTTTGCAAAATTAATTTGAGCTCTCTATTACTCAATTCTGCTTGACCACTAGACTGCGGGTGATAAGGAGATGCAATTCTATGATTAACGTCATATTTAGCAAGCATTTTACGGAAAGCACCATGAATAAAGTGTGAACCACCATCAGTCATTAAATGTAACATCCCAAAATTCTAAATTTTGGAATGTTATAAACACATAGATAGATTTGATTGATTGCTTGATTGATTGACTAAAAGTGAGTGAATTCGAAACTTTTTGAAAGTTAAATGAGAGGGAATAAAAGGACTTTCCCAAACTTTCATTTGTGCTTTTATGATCTTCGGGAATTCAAATTCTTTTCATCACAAAAACCCTGGAGAGAAGATGACATGACTTCTTCCATTTATTTAAATGACAAGGGGTGTTGAAAATATTTGAATTTCATTTGAGAATATTTCCAATCCTGAAACTTTATGCAACTCAATAATTTTCACGGCGAAGATAAAATGACTTCTTTAAAACATATGAAATATGAGTTGGGAGTTTCAAAGAATTAAATTCAAAGTTCCTTTGAATTTATTTTCAATTGGAGTTATTTGAGTTTTATTCAAATTATTTTCTCCAAAATAAAATATATGGAAAATAGGGTAACATGATTCCCTACATCAGAAAATTGGAGAGAAATTAATTTGAAGTCATTTTGGTATTTTAAAATGATTTTTATTGGATTTTATTGGACCAGTAGCACTGTGTGAATTATTAAAATTTGTGTGGATTTTATTTGACATTAGAATAATGTTCATCTTGTAGGAAATATTTTTCTGCAAATTTTGATATATTATATGCCTATATAAAAGTTTTAATTATTTTGTTTTTGTTTTAGTTCTGTGAAATTTTGTTAAAATATATATATATATATGCAGCGCCTTGGGCCAAAGGCCCAAGCCATGGACCAACCACCGGCCAAGGCCAAGGCCAAGGCCATCGCACGCACACACCTAGGGGCCCAGGAGCCAAGGTTTCCTATTTTTTACAAATCCTAGTAGGATTTGATCCCGTTCGTTATTCCATTTATTCCGATTTGTTTCAGATCTTTTCCTCTTTGTTTCCTAATCCTAGTCTATTTCTTGTCCCTACCCCAAGCAAAGCCCTCCCTCCCCACTATAAATACCCAAGCACCCCCCCCCCTCCAACACATCAAACCAACACCTCTCCTCTCCTCTCCTCTCCTCTCCGCAGCAGCAGCAGTGCAGCACCACCGCCGCCGCCGCGCCCTCGACCTCTCCTGAGGTTTATATGATCTCCTCTCCACCGTCCCGTGATCTCCTTTCCTCTAGGATCAACCGCAACATCGGATCCGATCTTCTTCCCCAACTCCGACGACTACTCCGGTGAGATCCACGAAATCCCGTAATTCATTTTTTTCAGAAAATAGCAATCTTAGAAAATTCATATCTTTTAGAGTTTTTAGTATTTTTGAGTGATTCCAATTGCTATGTGTCACAAATTTGCTGAAGTTTCTGTTAGTGTCTCTGGATTTCAAATTTGTGTTGTTTAAATTTGAATTTGATAAATTTTGTTCAGATTAGTATTTCGGCCATAACTTGAGTTTAAAAATAGGTTTTAAATTAATTCTTTTTGCTCCTGGTCTCTAGGACCTTTGTTTATCCAGTAGTATTTAGTATTTTATTTTTAGGTTAATTTAAATTAGGTTTTAGCAAAACAGTACTGTTTTATTATTAGTTCTGTTTTAGCTTTTCTTTATTGTTTTATTAGTTTTAAATTATTTCTTTTGTCACTTTTGACAAAATTAGTTGTGTTTCTGTTAGACAACAGGAGAAAATTTTATTTTATTTTAAAAATTATTTTCCTTAGTTTTGTATGAAACCTTCTATAGGTCATAGTTAGAGTTTTATAAAAGCTTTTTATTTGTTTCTTTTTGCAAATAAAATTTTATGAAAAAATACTTTCTGTTAACTTAGTTGTTTTACTTTTTATTTTCTGTTAAATTATTAGTTTAGTGTTTTAATTGATGTTATGTTTTTTTACTTAGGGCAAAACTATGTTAGATGCTTGTAGCAAAGTCATAGATCTTCGTTAGTAGTTTTTCTTTGTAGTTTCATTTGAAGCTTCTTTTGATTTTGTTTGAGTTTTATTATCGATTTTCCTTGCTGTTTTGATTGTTATTTCGAGTGCTAAAATTGTTTGCTAGGATGTTTGCTTATGTGAATGCTATGTTTGACTATATAGATTTTCAGCGGAGTGACGATTAGTTCTACCAAGTCATTTTCGACAGCGTTGTTATCTTCATCAAGTATTACCGAGCAAGTTCACTTTGACCATGTTTTTCATACCTATGTGTTTTATTGCATCTAGTGTCATCTTCGCAACAATCCCTCCAGAGTGATATTGAATCCTTGTAGTTGAGTAGTATGCATGAGGTAGGAACCCATCACCCTGTTACCAAGCCCGGACGTTATTTATTTTAATGCTACGCTATAGTAGACGGGGTTGGTATGAGTGCTCGGGAGTGGTGTGAGAATGGAGGATCTCGTCAATGGCGACAACTCCATGATGGAATCTGCAAGGACTGCATCTTCAAAGACTCAAGACTTCAAGACTCGAGACAAGAATTCAATACACACTCACTGGGTGAAGGATGGTTGACGGGCACCTGGAGAATCCAAAGGTTGGCGGGATGCATGGAGAAGCGCCATGACATCTTGCGGAAAGCTTCACCCAGACTCAAAGAGACGGAAGAATACTTCATGCCGGAAGCTTACCTGTGCAACCGCAAGTCACTATGGGCTCGGCTTGGTTGACCTTAGTGGTGAATCTGGCTGGGGCGGTGCTAGCAGATGTAGAACTACGGTAGGATTGGATGAGCACCGGACGGTGGTCGAGGAACTCTTCGAAGACCATGTTTCGTTCGTCTTGTTCTCAAACACCTCGAAGTGCGAGAACGTAAAAAGAGGATCGAATCTTGCGGGTAAAGTGTACAAACCTCTGCAGAGGTTTAAACCTAATCGATTAGCCGTGTCCCGATTACGGACAATTTGAGCCTCTGGACTTGGATCTATCTCGGAACTCTCAACACGGATGATAACTTAATTGTGGGCAACTTATGATGAATTTGGGCTATGAGACATCGGTTGGCGGAACCATGTCATGATAGAAAACTCTATAGTACAGACTTCATTTATTCCTTTGATGTAGGGAAAATAAAACCAGCTTTTACGCGAACTAAACTCAGACACGAGCCACAAAGCCATATTGCATATAGTATAGTTTTATCATCTGTTTTCTCATGTTGTGATCTTGCGGTACATTCAATGTCTTGACCTACACGGCTGCAACGTATCATGTTGCAGATACTTTCTTCGACGAGTAAGAGTTACGATCTGAGGTTACGGTCTACACTCAACCTGCCGATGGCGTTGATGGGACTCCATACCCGACTATTTGTTTCCTCTGTGACTTATGAGGTATATATTAGTTTTGCGTTAATTATACATGTGATTGCACTTTGATATATACATTGATGTACTGTGTGTGCCAGCATACTGATCCAGGGATGGCACAGAAACACAGAGGCTTGACCGTCTGAGGTCGGGTCGCTACATTAAATATCTAGGGACTCCAAACCTCGTAAAAATAATTTCCTTAAGCATTTTAATAGAAGTGTTATGATCAGCACTACTAGTTGGAATAGCTTCTACCCACTTAGTAACGTAATCAACAGCAACTAAAATATGTGTATATCCATTAGAGGCAGGAAAAGGTCCCATATAATCAAAGCCCCAGACATCAAATGGTTCAATAACAAGTGAATAATACATAGGCATTTCTTGACGTCTACTAATATTACCAATTCTTTGACATTCATCACAAGACAAAACAAACTTACAGGCATCTTTGAAGAGACTAGGCCAATAAAAACCAGATTGCAATACCTTATGTGCAGTTCTATCTTCAGCGTGGTGTCCTCCATAAGCTTCGGAGTGACACTTGCGTAGGATCTGTTCCTGTTCATGCTCAGGTACACAACGTCTAATAACACCATCTACTCCTTCTTTATAAAGATGTGGGTCATCCCAAAAGTAATGCCGCAAATCATAAAAGAACTTTTTCTTTTGTTGGTATGTGAAGCTAGGCGGTATAAATTTAGCAACAATATAATTAGCATAATCAGCATACCATGAAGTGCTACGAGAAGTGCTTACGACATTTAATTGTTCATCAGGAAAGCTATCATCAATAGGTAGTGGGTCATCAAGAACATTCTCTAACCTAGATAAGTTGTATGCAACGGGGTTCTCAGCTCCTTTTCTATCAACAATATGCAAATCAAATTCTTGCAGCAAGAGAACCCATCTAATAATTCTAGGTTTAGCATCTTTCTTTTCCATAAGATATTTAATAGCAGCATGATCAGTGTGAATAGTTACTTTAGAATCAACAATATAGGGTCTGAATTTATCACAAGCAAATACAACTGCTAAAAGTTCCTTTTCGGTAGTAGCATAATTTCTTTGAGCATTGTCTAGAGTATTACTAGCATAATGGATAACATTTAATTTCTTATCAACTCTTTGCCCTAGGACATCACCTACAGCATAATCACTAGCATCACACATAATTTCAATGGGTAAATTCCAATCAGGTGGCTGAACAATAGGTGCAGAGACTAATGCTTTCTTAAGTATTTCAAATGCTTCTACACAATCATCATCAAAGACAAATGGTACATCTTTTTGTAATAAATTAGTCAGAGGCCGAGAGATTTTTGAGAAGTCCTTAATGAACCTCCTATAAAATCCGGCGTGACCAAGGAAACTTCTTATACCTTTGATGTCCTTGGGACATGGCATCTTTTCAATAGCATCAACTTTGGCTTTGTCAACTTCAATACCTCTTTCAGAAACTTTGTGCCCCAAGACAATACCTTCATTAACCATAAAGTGGCACTTTTCCCAATTCAAGACAAGATTAGTTTCTTCACATCTCTAAAAACTCGATCAAGATTGCTCAAGCAATCATCAAAAGAGGAACCATAGACGGAAAAGTCGTCCATGAAAACCTCACAAATCTTTTCAAAAAATCAGAGAATATAGCCATCATGCATCTTTGAAAGGTAGCAGGTGCATTACATAAACCAAAAGGCATACGTCTATAAGCAGAAGTACCAAAAGGGCATGTAAAAGTAGTCGTTGATTGATCTTTAGCCGACACAGGTATTTGAGAGAAACCAGAATAACCATCTAGAAAGCAATAATGTGTATGTTTGCATAACCTTTCTAGCATTTGATCAATAAAAGGTAAGGGGTAATGATCTTTCTTAGTAGCTTTGTTTAATTTGCGGAAATCAATTACCATCCTATAACCTGTGATAATTCTTTGCGGAATCAATTCATCTTTATCATTAGGGACAACAGTAATACCTCCCTTCTTGGGGACACAATGGACAGGACTTACCCACTGACTATTAGCAACGGGATAAATTATACCTGCCTCCAGAAGCTTGAGTATTTCTTTTCTTACCACTTCTTTCATTCTGGGATACAAACGTCGTTGAGGATCACGAACTGGTTTGGCATCTGCTTCCAAATTTATTTTATGCTGACATAGAGTGGGACTAATGCCCTTAAGATCATCAAGAGTATATCCAATAGCGGCACGGTGCTTCTTCAGAGTTTTCAATAATCTTTCTTCTTCATGTTCTGAAAGGTTAGCACTAATAATAACAGGATATATTTTCTTTTCATCAAGATAAGCATACTTCAGATTATCAGGCAACGGTTTAAGCTCAAACACGGGATCACCCTTGGGTGGAGGAGGACCCCCTAGGATTTCAACAGGCAAATTCTGTTTCAGAATAGGTTCTTGTTTAAAGAATACTTCATCTATTTCCCTTCTTCATTCATAAACATATCATTTTCATGGTCTAGCAAATAGTGTTCCAAAGGATCACTAGGAGGTACGGCAATAGAAGCAAGACCAATAATTTCATCCTTACTAGGAAACTCTTCTTCACGATGTTGTTTACTAAATTTAGAGAAATTAAACTCATGAACCATATCATCCAAGCCAATAGTAACAACATTCTTTTCGCATTCTATCTTAGCATTAACAGTATTCAAGAAGGGTCTACCAAATATAATGGGACAAAAGCTATCTTGTGGAGAACCAAGAACAAGAAAATCAGCGGGATATTTAGTTTTCCCACACAAGACTTCAACATCTCTAACAATTCCCACTGGTGAAATAGTATCTCTATTGGCAAGTTTAATTGTAGCATCAATATCTTCTATCTCAGTGGGTGCAATTTCATGCTTAATTTCTTCATACAAGGTAATAGGTATAACACTAGCACTAGCAACCATATCACATAAGCCATGATAACAATGATCTCCTATTTTAACAAAAATAACGGGCACGCCTACCACAGGTCTATGTTTATCTCTATCACAGGGTTTAGCAATTCTAGCAGTTTCACCAGAGAATTGAATGACATGCCCATCAATATTATTAGACAAGAGATCTTTAACAATAGCAATATTAGGTTCTACTTCGACTTGCTCAGGAGGTGTATAAGTTCTAATATTGCTTTTATGAACAACAGTTGAAGCTTTAGCATGATCCTTTACTCTAACAGGGAAAGGTGGTTTCTCAGCATAAGAGGTGGGAACAATAGGATCATTATAAGTGATAATCTTTTATTCAACTTTAATAGGTGCATCTACTTTTACTTCTATGGGAGGATGATATTTAAACCACTTCTCCTTAGGGAGATCAATATAAGTAGCAAAAGATTCAGAGAAAGAAGCTACTATCTCAGAGTTAAGTCCATATTTAGTGCTAAACTTACGGAAAATATCGGTATCCATAAAAGATTTAACACAATCAAACTTAGGTGTCATACCTGACTCCTTACCTTCGTCGAGGTCCCAATCTTCATAGTTGCATTTAATTCTATCCAATAAATTCCATCTAAATTCAATAGGCTTCATCATAAAAGAGCCAGCACAAGAAGTATCGAGCATGGTTTGATTATTATGAGAAAGCCGAGCATAAAAACTTTGCATAATCACTTCTCTTGCGAGCTCATGGTTGGGGCATGAATATAACATTGATTTAAGCCTCCCCCAAGCTTGAGCGATGCTTTCTCCTTCGCGAGGCCAAAAATTATATATATAATTGCGATCACGATGAACAAGATGCATAGGGTAATACTTTTGATGAAATTCCAATTTCACTCTTTTATAGTTCCATGATCTCGTATCATCACATAGCCTATACCATGTCAATGCGTCTCCCTCCAAAGATAAAGGGAAAGCCTTCTTCTTAACAGCATCAACGGGTATACCTGCAAGCTCAAATAGTCCACAAATATCATCCGCATAGCATAGATGCTCGTTAGGATGCTTTGTTCCATCTCCTGCAAAAGTGTTAGCTAGCAGTTTTTCCATCATACCCGAAGGAAATTCAAAAGGAGTTTCATTTTCAATAGGTTCAGTAGGTTGAGTAGGTTGAGGAGCAACTCTTTGCTCTACTGGATGGGGTGAAGATACCCCGAACAAGCCCCTCAGACAATTACTTTCCATAGTAACAAGTGACAGAAAATTTCAGCACACTAAATAAATTTTTCCTTACCAAATTCCACCTACCAAAGGCGCTAAACTCCCCGGCAACGGCGCCAAAAAAGAGTCTTGATGACCCACAAGCTCTGTTGGAAAAGGCAGTGCCTAGGAGACGCTTAGGCACGCCTAGGCGCTAGGCAATGGCCAAACGCCTCGCCTAGGGCATAAATGGAGACCTAGGCAGGGCAAGCAAGGAATTGCCTACCCAAGCAAGAAATCATTCCACATACTGCACTGTTATGCCAAACTAGATATATTCCAATGGCAGTAGACGGCAATTAACTGTTTTATATGCCCTAAACTAATATCAACACCCATATAATAATCACAAATACACTACAAGTAAAAACTATATTACCGCATAGGCTGCGTCTAGGGCGCTTAGGCACCGCCTAGGCACTAGGCGAAGGCCAACCGCCTCGCTTACGCCTACCGCTTTTTCCAACCTTGCCCACAAGTATAGGGGATCTATCGTAGTCCTTTAGATAAGTAAGAGTGTAGAACCCAACGAGGAGCAGAAGGAAATGATAAGCGGTTTTCAGCAAGGTATTCTCTGCAAGTACTGAAATAAGTGGTAACAAATAGTTTTGTGATAAGGTAAATTGTAACGAGCAACAAGTAACAAGAGTAAATAAGGTGGAGCAAGGTGGCCCAATCCTTTTGTAGCAAAGGACAAGCCTGGACAAACTCTTATAATAGGTAAAGCGCTCCCGAGGACACATGGGAATATTGTCAAGCTAGTTTTCATCACGCTCATATGATTCGCGTTCGGTACTTTGATAATTTGATATGTGGGTGGACCGGTGCTTGGGTGTTGTTCTTACTTGAACAAACATCCCACTTATGATTAACCTCTATTGCAAGCATCCGCAACTACAACAAAAGTATTAAGGTAAACCTAACCATAGCATGAAACATATGGATCCAAATCAGCCCTTACGAAACAACGCATAAACTAGGGTTTAAGCTTCATCACTCTAGCAACCCATCACCTACTTATTACTTCCCAATGCCTTCCTCTAGGCCCAAATAATGGTGAAGTGTTATGTAGTCGACGTTCACATAACACCACTAGAGGTTTAGACAACATACATCTTATCAAAATATCGAACGAATACCAAATTCACATGACTACTAATAGCAAGACTTCTCCCTTGTCCTCAGGAACAAACGTAACTACTCACAAAGCATATTCATGTTCATAATCAGAGGGGTAATAATATGCATGAAGGATATGAACATATGATCTTCCACCAAGTAAACCAACTAGCATCAACTACAAGGAGTAATCAACACTACTAGCAACCTACTAGCACCAATCCCGGACTTGGAGACAAGAATTGGATACAAAAGATGAACTAGGGTTTGGAGATGAGATGGTGCTGGTGAAGATGTTGATGGAGATTGCCCTATCCCAATGAGAGGAGTGTTGGTGATGACGATGGCGATGATTTCCCCCTCCCGGAGGGAAGTGTCCCCGGCAGAACAGCTCTGCCGGAGCCCTAGATTGGTTCTGCCAAGGTTCCGCATTGTGGCGGCGGAGTCTCGTCCGAAAGGTTGCTTATGATTTTTTTCTCATCGAAAGACTTCATATAGGAGAAGATGGGCATCGGAGAGCCACCAGGGGGCACACGAGGTAGGGGGGCGCCCCAGGGGGAGGGGCGCGCCCCCCACCCTCGTGAGCAGGGTGTGGGCCCCCTGGCCTTCATCTTTGGCGACGATTTTTCTTTATTTATTTTAAGACATTCCGTGGATTTTTAGGACTTTTGGAGTTGCACAGAATAGGTCTCCAATATTTGCTCCTTTTCCAGCCAGAATTCCAGCTGCCGGCATTCCCCCTCTTCATGGTGAACCTTGTAAAATAAGAGAGAATAGCCATAAATATTGTGACATAACGTGAAATAACATCCCATAATGCGATAAATATCGATATAAAAGCATGATGCAAAATGGACGTATCAGACGTAAGGTACATGTAGAAATGTAGTTTAAATTGTGATGTGATATCATAGACAGTACCTTACGCTGCAGAAGATACCAATGTGTAACAAGATTATTCCAGTCATTGTCTGATAAATGTAGCACCGGAGACTTTACAGAAATTTCATTTAGAGACTTGCCGTCAAAGTGCGCTTGCCTCAGGTAGGAATGATACTTCATCAATGAGTGCCTGAAAAGTGCAACCAACCCTTGCTCTGTCAGTTTGGTCCTCGCCTATCTAAAGGAATGAAATCTTGTGTCTTCTGTCAACAGAAACATATGCAGTAATTACCATGAATAACATTAGTACATTACTTACGCGTAAGTTGCGGAGGAAGACTGGAAATTTTTCGTATGTTCATGTATAATCTTTCCATGAAGGAAAGATGCACACAAAGTTCCTGACAACAATATAAGCTTCTTCTTCTAAACTAGGAAGAAATGGAACAGGGGTCCTGTTTGCTGCAATTGGGGCTCTCTCTCTCTCATTCGAAAAAGGATTTGGCAACTGGATTTGGTGTACTCTTTGCTGGAATGGGGTTTTTGTGTCGTAGAGCTGGTGCTATGTCAACTGGCATCATCATATTGTTTGCTGCAGTTGGGGTCTGCTGAGTTGGGGCATTAGAGATAACCAGTGTAGTAGGGCTAGAGTCTGCTAGAGTTTGGGCCGTGTTTTGTGGGTCAGGTGATATTGCAACTACACCTAATGGGCTATTTGATTTATCAGGTGTCACTACCTTTTCCAAATAGTTTGCTCGTGCTCCTCTGTGATCAGCAATCGCCCTCTTCCTTTTGAACATCTGATACACAAGAACAACGTTTGAATGGATAAATATGGTATGATGACATATGGAATATGTACTAAAAATAGATAGACAGGGCGTATTCACATACACGATGTGTAAACTAAGCTAATGGCAGTGCAACAATGTAGAAGCAATGCAAAGCATCAGTTGCAAGATATGTGCGACCAATATAACCTTGGAAAGTTAGAGCAAGTACCTTGATGGGTGAATAAGATAGGGCATCTGCCTCTGACTCCTCCACTACGGAGCTACATTGACTTAGGTCTCCCTCTAGCTCAGAATCACTATTAGGATCATATTCTGAGCATGAATCTGTAGGTGGATAGCGTTTGCATTGCATTGCATCCATACTTGATTTCAGTCCCTTAATGCCAAGTTTGACAGCCATGGCATTGTTCTGCTTTATTCTTTTCATGCGTGCAAGCTCATAATCATTATGATGTTGTTCAGTATCTAAGATTCATGAAAACATAAAAAGTAGTCAGATTATCTATGGAATGCATCGCGGATTCAACTCGAAGAGTGTCTCCCTATAAACCCCTGCATATGCAAAGTTCACCCCCAACCGTGCTGACCAGACCACACATAGAAATACAGGCCTCTTATGTCTCTATAACAGGCAGACACACATTTAAAAACTGAAGTAGGAACATTAGAATCATATCAAATTTGTATTTGAACAAATAAACTAAGGAATTATGAGTGGCATAATGTTTAGCTTCACGGGTGGAGTGCTGGTAGTGCGACACAAAGCAAGTAGGCAGATTCTATTCCATGTAAAAGATCGTAGTCTATGTAAAAGGTGGAAATAACACTTAATTTCTTTCTATACAATGCAGTGTTCGTTGCCCACACATGATGGAAGAGGTCACACAGAGAAATACTATTCACTCATGTCCGCGGTTCCAGTATTTTGAACAGGGTGGTCCACCCCGAAAGAATATTGACAACAAATATGACAAGGAAAGCATAGATGTATGTGACGCCCCAAGACCGACGCTTCAGATGCCTTCCATGTTTTGCGTGTCAGTTGTGTTATTTTTTTGTTGCATTTGCATCATGATCATCATTGTAGTGTGCATATTTGTTGTGTTCTTGTTATCTTTGTGTACTCCTTCTCCTCATCTTCTTTGCTGTTTCATCTTGCCCTTTTCTTCTAAACCATCAAGTGCAACATCTCATCAAGCTTCTTCCTTTCAATTCTCATCCATTTATTGCAAGTGACATTTTCCTGTCCCAGTAAATGTTCACTTATTTTCTGTTAATCTTAAACCATGCCTACACCCTCTCTGCCAAATTTCAGCTCTTTTGGACTTGATTTGGTTGGAATCAAAATTGCCTCAAGTTTGAATTTAATTCAAACTTGCGATAATTTTCTTTCTCTAAAAATGGCCAAACCAATTTTATCAGATGGAGCATAATTCCAGGAGTCCAAGTATATCTCTACTCAATTCATATTCTTTCCCAAACCTCCTGGACATTTTCCTTTGGGGACTGTTTATTTATTAAACAGAAAAATAAGTAAAGGGAGACTTACATTCTCCTTACCCGGGCCTCTCCTAGACCACAGCCGACCTCACTTACCTCTTTCAGCCCGACTAGCCCACAAGAACCGATCTCTTCTATTCTTCTACCTCGTGTACGGCAGGACATCCACGCACGCCACGTCGACCTCCCGAGTGATTTGAGGGCCGGAGAGCCCCCCTAGGCCCCTATGTAACATGCCCTGGTGCCCTAGTCCTCCTCCTCCCTCCGTTCCGCCCCTCTCCTTCCCTTCCCACCGCCAGGTGAGACCTCTCCACACCATAGCCGTCACCATGGACGAGAGGAGCCCGAGCTTTTCTCCAGCGTGATCCAACCGCAGCCACCGTCTTCTTCCTCAGCAGCAACACGAGCATCACCATCGTATTCCTCGCCTACGCACGCTTCCACAAGGACCCCCGGAAGCTTCCTCCTCGACGTCTTCTTCCCCTGCTTCCTCTGCTTCATGGATCCGAAGCCCCCCAAGTCCACCGCCTCGACCAGCGCATCTTCTCGCCGTCCCCAGGCACCACCGACCTCGTTCAACTCCGTCAGCATCCCCTCGGTGAGCAGCCGCTCCTCCCAGCCCCACTTTGGTTCAAGTTTTGTCGCTGTAGCCATCGATCATGTGCCTTCTGAGTCGCTGTTGCTGTGCTATCGCCATGGCTGTTTGAAGTCGAGGCTTTCTTTTCTGCGCACCCGAACACCTTGCTGCCGCCCTTGCTGCACTTGCACACCTCGCCATTCGCTGCCTCTGTCCGCCCACACAGCCGCATGCCCGCCGCTTGCCCCGCTTCTCACCCCGTACATGCCAAGCTGCTGGCGTCGCTCGCCGAGTCGTGCCGCGCCCGAGTCGAGCGAGGGCTCAAGCTCGAGTCGCTGCACGCGCGCATCCCGTAGCTATACCGTCACCTTTTTCCGCACCCCCGTCGTTGGCCTGTGATCGTGATGATTGCCATCTTTCTCGCCAGGGGCGGAGCCAGGATTTGGACATGAGGGGGGCGAGGAAGATAATAATTGTTCAAGAGACACAACACAATAATATAGTCTCAAACGTATAATTGACATGATTGTATTGCAGCATATGTTTGTTAATACATAAAAGAAAATTGCATATCAACTAGACTGGGGTTGGATTTAGCATTTACAAATATTTGTATTTGCCATGACAATTTGAGCCTGATGCAATGGGCTTGAAAAACGAATATGTTTTAGTTGTATTCTTTCTCTTCATCCTTCAGTGATTTAAACATGAAACAAAATGTTAAATTAGACTTCTTTGTAATTCTCTTGTGTCTAATTAGTGAACTAAATACGGCCCTCGACGTAATTGTATTAATACAAAAATATTATTATTTGCCTGTGACGTACCTTGATCATTGAAACTGGTCTTGTGATTCATAATGCCGGCGCAGCAGACAAACAGGCATGGTCTCCATCATAGAATCAGTCGCCGCTGGAGTGGAGTGCCCTCTACCCTATGACGCAGCGGCGGAAGCAGCGAGAGCCGAGAGACGGCTGCGTACGGGCTTACGGTGCCAGTAGACCTAACCGCCACGATGCCCACTAACAAAATTCTCGGGAAGATAGGAAACAAATTGCTTGATCTTACGGATGCGAAATCCTTTTCTCTCTGATGTGTACAACGAGCGATCGGCATCAAGCGATGCTTTCTCACGTTGGGCCTTTGGGCTGGAAAAGTGTCGTGCTAGCCCATTATCCTTGAACATATGTCTACTGGTCTGCACTTTACGTATTCGTACAAATTGTACTAGTATACCTAGTAACGAAAATTCACAGGGGGGGCGAGGCGATGGGGGGTGTCTGACCCATGCTCGCACCCCTGCCTCCGCCCCTGTTTCTCGCCGGTGTCGTCACCCGGTTCTTCTGCAATCCATGAAGAAGAAGGCTCCTGCCTTTGGATTATTCATATATTCTGATCTCCCTGTTTAGCCACAAACAAAGCACCAGTGCAGTGGTAAGTGCCCAACGCACACTATTTCTTTTGCACACAGCCGCTTGGGACCGATTCCATTCTGGGCCGCTGCACTCTAATGCTTCCGGCCCGTGTATGTTTTTTTCCTGTCCCATGTGATTTAGCATTTATTCTTTTCGTGCATATTAACAAATGCCATCATTTTGCATTGCTAACAACTAAATAACCATGCATCTGTTTGCAGCATGTTATATATGTAAAATGCTTAGAATTTCATATTGTTTCATAATATGCAACTTTCATCCATGTTTAAAATGTTTAAAAAGCTATTTGATTAAATTTTCTTAAATGCCATGCTAAAATTAATTATTTCATAACTAATTAACTGTAGCTCTGAATTTAATAAACTTTATATGTAAGTGGGGTAAAAAATGCCTAGTTTAACATGGTGCACTCATCTTGCTTGTTTAACAACTCTAAAATATGGTTTAGGGCAGAACAGTACCAAATCTAAAATATGCACATGAGGGTTTTTCCGGAATTGTTGTTTGTTATTTCCGCCCTCATTTAAACTTGCCTAAATAGTTAGTTTACTTATGCTTCACCTCTTTCCATGTTAATCAACATTAATATTGTTGGGTACATAAACGAGAGAGAACTAAATATTTGATGTGGTGTTCCGTCAATATGCAACTCGTTGCATATTGAGCTCCACTTAATTTGTAGTATTGTTTGTGCACTTTGCCATGCCATGCCTCATTAAACCGGGCATGCATCATACTTGATTATACATCATGTCATGTTTATGTGATGGTTGTTTACTACGTTGTTTGCTTCTTTCCGGTTTGCTTCTCTTGTTAGCTTCGGTTTCGTTCCGGAGTTGTGAGGATTCGTTCTACTACGTCCGCTTGTCTTCTTCTTGGACTCGTCTCCTTCCTTGCGGGATCTCAGGCAAGATGACCATTACCCACGATAGCACTTCTATCTTTGCTTGCTAGTTGTTCGTTCTATCGCTATGTCGCGCTACCTACCACTTGCTATATCATGCCTCCCATATTGCCATGTCAAGCCTCTAACCCACCTTTCCTAGCAAACCGTTGCTTGGCTATGTTACCGCTTTTGCTCAGCCCCTCTTATAGCGTTGCTAGTTGCAGGTGAAGTTGAAGTTTGTTTCATGTTGGAAAATGGATATGTTTGGGATATCACAATATGTCTTATTTACTTTAATGCATCTATATACTTGGTAAAGGGTGGAAGGCTCGGCCTTATGCCTGGTGTTTTGTTCCACTCTTGCAGCGCTAGTTTCCGTCATACCGGTGTTATGTTCCTTGATTTTGCGTTCCTTACGCGGTTGGGTGTTATGGGAACCCCTTGACAGTTTGCTTTGAATAAAACTCCTCCAGCAAGGCCCAACCTTGATTTTACATTTGCCTAACAACCTAAGCCTTTTTCCCTTGGGTTCCGGAGCCCGAGGGTCATCTTTATTTTAACCCCCCCGGGCCAGTGCTCCTCTGAGTGTTGGTCCAACCTGTCAACCACCGGTGGTCTCCAGGGGCAACTCTGGGCTGGCCTACCGGAAGCTTGGACAATACGGCGTGCCCTGAGAACGAGATATGTGCAGCTCCTATCGGGATTTGTTGGCACATCCGGGCGGCTTTGCTGGTGTTGTTTTACCATTATCGAAATGTCTTGTAACCGGGATTCCGAGTCTGATCGGGTCTTCCTAGGAGAAGGAATATCCTTCGTTGACCGTGAGAGCTTGTGATGGGCTAAGTTGGGACACCCCTGCAGGGTATTATCTTTCGAAAGCCGTGCCATGTTATGTGGCAGATGGGAATTTGTTAATGTCGGTCGTAGAACTTGACACTTGACTTAATTAAAATACATCAACGGCGTGTAGCCGTGATGGTCTCTTTTCGTAGTCCGGAAGTGAACACGGTTTGGGTTATGTATGAACGTAAGTAGCTTCAGGATCACTTCTTGATCACTTCTAGCTTCTCGACCGTTGCGTTGCTTCTCTTCTCGCTCTTATGTGTGTATGTTAGCCACCATATTTGCTTAGTGCTTGCTGCAGGCCCACCTCATTACCCCTTTCCTGCCCATAAGCTTAAATAGTCTTGATCTCGCGGGAGTGAGATTGCTGAGTCCTCGTGACTCACAGATTCTACCAAAATAGTTGCAGGTGCCGATGATAGTCAAGTGGGAGTTCGATGAGGACCTTGGTCGTTACTATGTTTCGCTTCCTGATGATCAGTAGTGGTGTCCAATTGGGATGATCGGGGATCTAGCATTTGGGGTTATCTTCTTTTCATTTGGATTTGACCGTAGTCGGTCTATGTGTGTATTTTGAATGATGTATGATTTATTCAAGTATTGTGTGAAGTGGCGATTGTAAGCCAACCCTCTTTATCCCATTCTTGTTCATACATGGGATTGTGTGAAGATGACCCTTCTTGCGACAAAACCTATAATGTGGTTATGCCTCTAAGTCGTTCCTCGACAGGTGAGATATATAGCCACATCATGGGCATTACAAGTTGGTAATCAGAGCCATCCCTGACTTAGGAGCCCCCTGCTATCGAATCGCTGACGTTGTTGAGTCTAGAAAAAAATGTTTTGAGTCTTAGGATTATATATATCGGAGAGTAGGATTATTTTTACTCCTCAGTCCCTTCGTCGCTCTGGTGAGGCCTCCTGACGTAGATGTTTTAACTTTCCTCTCCTCAAATTTCACTAAAAAAAATTTAGGATCACGCGGGTATCTTGGGATCGTTCCGATATTCTTGTGACGAGAACATTGTACTTGGTGCCTCCTGACATTTAGGGGTTGTGGCAGTGTCCCGGGGAGTTGAGCTCCGAGGTGTTGTCGTCACAATTTTATCGTTGCAGTTCTAGAATAACTGAGTTTCGCCGACATCGAAAATCTCTTTTGTGCGGTTGTTGGTGAGATTACCTCGACGCCACCCAGTAGTGGGGCGGGAGTTCGGTAGTATTTCCATAACTCGTATAACGGATGCTTTTCGAAGGTTGAGGTACACGATTTCCGGAGTTTTCTTGGTTATGTGTTGACGAATGGATACAGCTGGATATAGGGATTGTTAGTTTGGGTGAGATATATTGTGTCCCCTGTATCCCCAACACCTGATTGCATAACCAGAAAGTTTCGGGAGTTTATAAGTGGGAATTCAAGTAGCTCCTAGATTATCTTTCCAACAGACACATGATACGATATGGTATCTATCATATGTTTGTTTCCGGTTATTTCCTATGCTAATCCTTTGTTTTGTTTTGTTTTGTGGTATTCGAGTTGCTTCGAAGTCAAGTGTTGATTCCTTACTTTTCCTAAGCGGTGTTCTCATACTTCTATGTGAACACCAATCCTTCTTGATCATCGAGATTGTCACGCCAATTCTTTTCCAACCGACGTGCTCTTTTTCAAGTGGATCCGATCATTTCAACATTCGCGATATCAATTCTCAGTTCTTTGCAACGGTGTTTGCTTCATCCGTCCCAAGTTGTCTTTGTTTTCCCCGCCCTCCCACCCTTTTTCTTCAAGGACTCAGATTTCTTAATCAAGTATCCATCTTATAGATGGGAAGTCTCTCCATTCTTTTCCGTCAATGTTCTTATCCGGTGATTCTCAGGAAGATACTAACAGAGCCTTAACTTCATCATTATTCGTTCTCTTTCTTCTCCGATGGATTCAATTCAAGCTTTGTCGAACATATTCTTTCCTTGTTTCAAATGTCTTCTCTTGCCGGTGCACCTCTTAATCATTCACCTCTCACTATTCATTTATTCCGGAGTGCGAAGATATCTCAGAAGATTAGTTTCCATTCAAAATCCGTTCAAGCTATTACGAGTTTGTTATCTCATTCAAGTCATTTAATTCAACTGGTGCAATATCTTTCAAGTAATTGTTCAACAGTGTTTCTTTTGAGTGGGCCCTAACCCACAGGTCTTTTCCCAGGATCTTACCTGACTCTTCTAATTTTCCCGGAGCTATCCTCAGACTCTTTCAAAGTTGACATAAGAATGAATTATCATCAGTCATATGTCTTTCTCCAAGATCTTTCAAATTCTTTTAATCATCGGTTCAACCTTTCTAATTTTCATCCCGGAGTATCTCAACAATTCATGGTGGTGTTTCTCATCGTCATTCTCAACCTTTGAAGACCGAAGAAGAGTTTTTCCTCCAAATCTTATCCGTTCTCTCAGAGATGCGAAGGTCAACCTTGCTGCCATCCTCTCATAATTGTTTTCGATTGTGAGAATTCTTTTCACCCATCCGGAGCAATTCAGGAGTCTTTTCAGTTTGATTCTTCGGAGCCCATCATCTTAGAATTATTCATTCTCAGCTTGTAGCTACCGTTCTCCAAATCTTATCGGTGAATCGTTCAAATATCCTCTAATCAGTTCATGATCTCTTCGTTCTCATGTATCTAAATCCCCTCAAGTGTCTTCTTTCATTCTTTCCAATTCTTCCGGATGAATTGTACCTTTGCTACTTTCATTTTTAATTCTTACGGTAGTTTGTTTAAGATTCCTCTTCGTATGTTCTCATATTGATTTGTTCGTTGTTTCAATTCCACTGGTGGTTCCATCAAGACCTTCTTAAGTTTGCGCTATATCTATCTTAATCCTTTCTACGAGAATAAGTAGTATGCAAAATCCGTTGCTTGTCATCAATCTAAATTGGTGAAGGATACGCATAACATAATTCTTATTCTTGTTTCATCCAAGTGATTAAGTTCTTCATTCCGGATATTATCATCATATCACATTCTCGGTTCAAGATGCTTCATCTTTTGTTTCCGGAGTTCCAAGCTCTCAATTACCTCGTCGCGAAGTTCCATCTAAATCACTGCAAGGCTTCATCTTATTCTTTTCAAGCTTCCTTTCCTTGCGACCATCTTTTTATCTATCCGTAGTTCTTCGAGAGTTTCTTCATGGTGGTTCATCAAGGATTTAATTCCTTCTCGAAGTGTTCGCCAAAATTCTTATTGGAGGAGCTCAACCATTCTTCATCTTGCATTCCAAAGTGCAATCATTTCTACCTTATCTTTCGAGATGGTGTTATGTCATTCTTGACATTTCATGATTCACAAGTTGTAAGGAATGAGATATTTAAACCCATCATTTTCTTCCATGGTGTTATCTTGGTATAGATTTCACCTAAAGCCTTCCCTAAGGAATGTTGCTATTGTGGTGCTTACCTATGATCCAAGTTTTCTACTATCCTCTCGGCGGAAGAAGTTTTTCATCTTCTCGTCGATCTAAAGCAAGAAATTGTTTCCGTTTGTGGCAGGATTTCTCCTAGAGTTTTGAGAAGTTTTTCCATAAGCCCTCAACAAGCTTGTTCTTTTCGTTGTTGATTCTTCAACAACTCCGTTCAATCCTTCTTTTTAAGGATGCTCTCTCTAATTCATTTGAGGTAGTACATGTTGTTTTTTCTCCATTCTTTTATTCCAATGATCTATCTTCTATTCTTTCGTTCCGGAGGCATTGTGATGTTGCTCTCTTCACCCACCATCTCGTTTTGCCAAGATCATATTCTTTTCATGCTTACCCATTTAACCAGAGTGTTGTACTCATCATTCATGGCTTTGTAACCTCCAAGGTTCTTGTAATGTTCCTTGTTCCTCTTGCTGAATGGAGTGTTTTAAATTTTGTTCACCTCCGTCGTGTCATTTATTCAAGCCTTGCGACCTCTCAAGGTTCTTTGGTTTCACTCGTTTGTCAAAGAAGCAACTTTGTTTTACATCTTCCTCTTCCGTTTCTCTCCGGTGACATCCCTAGATCTCGGGACGAGATCTCTTGTAAGTGGAGGAGTGTTGTGACGCCCCGAGACCGACGCTTCAAACGCCTTCTATGTTTTGCGTGTCCGTTGTGTTATTTCTTTGTTGCATTTGCATCATGATCATCATTGTAGTGTGCGTATTTGTTGTGTGCTTGTTAACTTTGTGTACTCCTTCTCCTCATCTTCTTTGCTGTTTCATCTTGCCCTTTTCTTCTAAACCATCATCAAGTGCAACATCCCATTAAGCTTCTTCCTTTCAATTCTCATCCATTTATTGCAAGTGACATTTTCCTGTCCCAGTAAATGTTCACTTATTTTCTGTTAATCTTAAATCATGCCTACACCCTCTCTGCCAAATTTCAGCTCTTTTGGAGTTGATTTGGTTGGAATCAAAATTGCCTCGAGTTTGAATTTAATTCAAACTTGCGATAATTTTCTTTCTCTAAAAATGGCCAAACCAATTTTATTAGATGGAGCATAATTCCAGGAGTCCAAGTATATCTCTACTTCATTCATATTCATTCCCAAACCTCCTGGACATTTTCCTATGGGGACTATTTATTTATTAAACAGAAAAATAAGTAAAGGGAGACTTACATTCTCCTTACCCGGGCCTCTCCTAGACCACAACCCACCTCACTTACCTCTGTCAGCCCGACTAGCCCACCAGAACCGATCTCTTCTGTTCTTCTTCTACCTCCTGTACAGCAGGACATCCACGCACGCCACATAAACCTCCTGAGTGATTTGACGGCCGGAGAGCCCCCCTAGGCCCCTATATAACATGCCCCGGTGCTCTAGTCCTCCTCATCCCTCCCTTCCGCCCATCTCCTTCCCTTCCGGCCAACAGGTGAGACCTCTCCACACCATAGGCGTCGCCATGACCGAGAGGAGCCCGAGCTTTTCTCCGGCGTGATCCAGCCCGCAGCCATCATCTTCTTCCTCGACAGCGACATGAGCATCACCATCGTATTCCTCGCCTACGCATGCTTCCACAAGGACCCCAGGAGCTTCCTCCTCGACGTCTTCTTCCCCTGCTTCCTCTGCTTCATGGACCCGAAGCCCCGCCAAGTCCACGGCCTCGACCAGCGCATCTTCTCATCGTCTCCAGGCACCGCCGACCTCGTCCAACTCCATCAGCATCCCCTCGGTGAGCAGCCGCTCCACCCAGCCCCACTTTGGTTCGAGTTTCGTCGTGGTAGCCGTCGATCCTGTGCCGTCTGAGCCGCTGTTGTTGTGCTATCGCCATGGCCATTTGAAGTCGAGGCTTTGTTTTCCGCGCACCCGCACACCTTGCTGCCACCCTTGCTGCACTTGCACACCTCGCCAGTTGTTGCCTCTGTCCGCCCACACAACCGCACGCCCGCCGCTTGCCCCGCTTCTCACACCGTACATGCCAAGCTGCTGTCGTCGCTCGCCGAGCCGTGCCGCGCCTGATGAAGCCATGTACCTAGGGTAGGGTCATGGACCTGTCCAAGATACCCTCCCCAAGGACATCTCTTGAAGAAACCACCTTTTAGTCGACCTGGAAGGATTCCACTCGGCGGACCAGAAGACACTCGACCATGAAGCCAACCACTCGACCGCCAGGAGATCTACAATCAGTCTGCACGCAAACGGTCGGTCATTAAGTGGCTTTATAGTCATCATAGCACTTTATGTGGGACGTTACCAGTAACTCCCTATCTTAATGTACCTTAATCCCTGCATAATTGAGGGCTGGAGGGTCCGCGAACTCTATATAAGCCACCCCTCCTCAAGGTAAAGGGTTCGCACCCACAGAACTCATAGGCACAAAATACAGTCGACCGCCTCTGGGCTCCGAGACGTAGGGCTGTTACTTCCTCCAAGAAGGGCCTGAACTCGTAAACATCTTCGTATACAACTACTCCATAGCTAGGATCTTGCCTCTCCATTCCTACCCCCTATTCTACTGTCAGACTTAGAACCACGACAGTTGGCGCCCACCGTGGGGTAGGTGTCTTAGCGACTTGTTGGAGAAGTTGCAGTTTTTCCGATCCCCTTCATCATGGTTTCAGGTGGAGTTTTGGTTGAGGGTCGCGAGATCCGTCTCGGCGCGCTCGCGTTCATCGCTGATGACTCTGCTTGGCTTCAGGAGGCTCCACTCGACATCAACGCGCTCCCTGTCCGCGGGGCAACGCACTTTCGCGCGTGCGTCCGCGGCGTCCTCCTGCGGCAACCGTCGACCCAGTATCGGTCGGCTCCTGTGCCGTCCTCCCTTCCAGACTCTCACTGGCGCAAGCACTCCGGTCGGTCGAGGCTTCAGCGGTGGGTGAGGCATGCGGTGGCCCGCCAGTTGGCCACTCCCCAAGTCACGGCAATCGAGCCCGATGAATCTCTCTATGGCCTGTTCGATCTGTCGACTGGCTCCATAGAGACTGCATCCGAAAAGCGACAAAGATGATCCAAATGGCGGAAGTCCTGATGGTCGATGGGCCACGCAATCTGCCCGGCTTTCCCCACGCCGACGGTGGCGACGGCAAGGGCGATCCGTCGCAAGCCCATGAAGAGTACTTGCCCGAGCCACTCACTTCGCTGCAGCGGGATGAGCTTCGCCGCCGGAACATGGATGCACTTCACACTCCTATCGTTGGAGAAACCCCCGAGGCTCGTGCCTTAGAAGACGTGTGTTTGGCCAACTTGGCTGAGCGCACTCGACTGGAAAATCTCCAGCGAGTGCTCGACGAACGAGCGCGACAACGGGTCCCGTCGTCCAGTCAACGTCAACTCTTTCCACAACCGACTCAGGTATATCGAACTCCAATTCAGAATCTAGCAGCTGCAGCCCGTATAGCAGAGTCGATTCAGCCTTCCCAGTCAGAGGCTGACAGTGGCTTGCTACAGATCAGAGATTTACTCCGGGCAGCAGGAGATCAAAATTCAGCTATATCGCAGTCGCGGAATAGGATTCACAGCAGATCCGTCACTGCGAATACAGTCCAGTCGGCTCATAGCCCAAGATCGCCCCCGAGGCGTGAGGGACATGGAGGCCAGCGTGATCAGTATGAGGACCGATTCGATCGTGATGATCGACGTCGAGTTCCCACTCCTCCCCCAAGGGGTGGGTCATACGCGCCTCGACAGCAGGATGACAGACGCCATCAAAGTGTTGGGCAAAGGATTCCAGTCGACCCCAGGGAACCAAGCTTTGATGCGAGATCCATTATCGTTCAAGGTTTGGTCGACAGGAACAGAGCTCACCGAGAAGGCCATGACAGAGATGTGCCCAACAGCAGCAGAGTACACGTCTCAGGACCAGAGTGTTTTAGCAGAGCCATCAGACATGGTGATTCCTCCCAACTTCAGGTTGGCGATCGAGTCAAGAAGTTCATCGGTGAGTCCAAGCCAGATACTTGGCTTGAGGACTACCGAGTGGCTGTTCAGATTGGTGGCGGCAACGATGAAGTGGCCATGAAACACCTGCCTCTTATGTTTTAGGGCTCAGCCAGAGCATGGTTGAATCAGTTAGCACCCAGCAACATTTACACTTGGGAAGATCTTGCCCGAGTGTTTGTCAGGACATCTGAAGGAACTTGCAAGCGGCCAACAGGGTTGACAGAGCTGCAGTGGTGTGTGCAAAAGTCGAATGAAACTCTGAGGGATTACATCCAGAGATGGATCACATTGCACCACACAGTAGAGAATGTATCTGATCACCAGGCAGTCTGTGCCTTCAACGAAGGTGTTAAGAACAGAGAGTTAAGTTTGAAATTCGCTCGGACCGGAGACATGACCCTGAGTCGAATGATGGAGATTGCCACCAAGTATGCCAATGGTGAAGAAGAGGATCGGCTCCGTAGTGGCAAGTACAAGTCAGCCGCTAATGAAACCGGGGGAGGGAACTCCAGTCGGAAGCAGAAGAGGAAAGCCGAGCCAGCTGCTCCTGGTGAAGCCTTGGCCGTGACTCCAGAAAAGTTCAAGGGGAAATCCAAGGGACCTTGGAACCCCAAAAAGGTGAAAGACCAAGATGGAAATGATGTATTGGACTTGCCATGTCACATTCACGCGAAGAAAGATGAAGAGGATAAACTCATTTACCCAAAGCATACCACTCGACAGTGTCGGCTCTTGATTCAGCAGTTCCAGGGGAAGCATCCCAAGAATAAGGAGAAGGAGTCAGACAAAGTTGAGGACAAGGAAGATAGTGATGGTGGATACCCCTAGGTCAACTCCACCCTGATGATTTTTGCTGACTTTGAAAGCAAAAGTCGATTGAAAGTTATCAACCGAGAAGTGAATATGGTCGCTCGGGCGACACCCAGTTATCTGAAATGGTCACAGACCGCCATCACGTTCGACCAGTCTGATCACCCGACACACATAGCCACCCCGGGGAGGCAAGAATTGGTGGTCGACCCGACCGTCGAAGGCACTCGACTAACTAAAGTTTTGATGGATGGTGGCGTTGGCCTGAACATACTTTATGCGTAGACGTTGCAAGGGATGGGCATTACGATGTCCGACTCAGACCAGCAACATGAGCTTCCATGGAGTCATTCCCGAAAGAAGGCTGAGTCACTCGCCAAATTGCTCTCGATGTGGTTTTGGTGATTCCAAGAATTTTCAGAAGAAAAGTTGACCTTTGAGGTCGAGATTTCGAGTGCTTATCACGCTATTCGGGAAGGTCGGCGATGCACATTTCATGGCTCGACCATGTTATGTGTACCTCAAACTGAAGATGCCAGCCCCAAAGGTGTGATCACTATCACCGGCAATCAAGAAAGCGTAAGAGTGTTTTCGTAAAGGCTCTAAGATCGTTGATGCTCGGATGGCGTGGTAGAGCTGCAAGAATACCGTAAAACTGCAGACCGAGTGATTTGTTGCAGCAAAGAAGTTCGCTTCGGAGTCATTTCACCGTCCGGTGAAATGAAACCGATTCACATTCACCCGACCGACCCCAATGCTTCTCCGACCCATATCTCAACTACACTCGACTCCAAATAGGAAGAAGCGCTCATCCAGTTCCTCCGTGAGAACTGGGACATCTGCGCATGGAAGCTCACGACATGCCGGGTGTTCCTGTGGGTTGGCTGAGCATCGCCTCTGAGTCGACTCAAAAGTTAAACCTGTCAAATAACATCTTCGACGGTCCGCCGTCCAGAAGAGAAAGGCCATTGGCGAGGAGGTGGCTCGGCTCTTAGCGGCAGAGTTTATCCAAGAGATTTACCACTCCGAGTGGCTCGCTAATGTTGTCATGGTCCCCAAGAAGGGCAAGTCACTTCGCATGTGCATCGACTTCAAACATATCAATCGGGCCTGCCCAAAAGATCATTTTCCTCTCCCCGCATCGACCAAATAGTCGACTGATCATGGATGTGGCGGTTGTCTTTTTTAGACACCTTTTCCGGTTACCATCAGATCCGTCTGTATGGACCCTACGAGATCAAAACTGCTTTCATCACTCCATTTGGATGCTTCTGCTATGTCACCATGCCATTCAGCCTCAAGAATGCTGGAGCCACGTTCATGAGGATGATTCAGAAGTGTTTGCTCACTCAAATCAGTCGGAATGTGGAAGCATACATGGATGATATTGTGGTCAAATCACGGAAAGGTTCCGACCTGTTGACTGACCTTGCTGAAACATTCGCCAATCTCAGGAGGTATGATATCAAGCTTAATCCATCAAAGTGCACATTCGGAGTTCCTGGCAGAAAGTTACTCGGTTTTCTCGTTTCCGAACGATGAAATCGACGCCAACCCAGAAAAAGTTCGCACTATACTCCGAATGAAATGCCTTGTGCGTGTGCACGATGTCCAGAAGCTTACTGGATGCTTGGCCGCTTTAAGTCGATTCATCTCTCGTCTCGGTGAAAAAGCATTGCCTCTTTACCGATGATGAAGAAGTCGACAAGTTCGAGTGGACTCGAAGCGATGTAGCGCTTGCGAGCTAAAGCTCGCTCTCCACCAACCGATGCTTGCTGCCCCAATCAGCAAAGAGCCTTTGCTGCTTTACATTGCAGCCACAGGACAAGTCGTCAAGATCAATATTTACGGTCGAGCGGGAAGAAGAAGGAAAATCCTTCAAAGTCCAGCGCACAATACGAAGATATTATCTTTCTCAAGTATTGACCCCATCAAAGCAAAGATACCCTCATTATCGAAGCTTGTTTATGGGATTTATATGACCACGAAGAAGGTTGCTCATTACTTCTCGACCATTCTATTACAATTAAACAAGAACGCCCCATTGTCGAGATTCTGCACAACAGAGATGCAACTGGTCGAGTGGCGAAATGGGCGATTGAACTCCTTCCCCTTGATATCAAGTTTGAGTCAAAGAAAGCCATCAAGTCCCAAGCTGTAGCAGATTTCATCGCCGAGTGGATTGAACAGCAACTACCGACTCAAGTTCACTCGGAGCACTGGACCATGTTCTTTGATGGTTCCAAGATGTTGAATGGTTCCGGTGCTGGGGTAGTGTTGGTTTCCCCCCGAGGAGATAAGCTTAGATATGTGCTCCAGATCCACTTTGATTCCTCCAATAATGAAGCAGAATATGAAGCACTTTTGTATGGGTTGCGTATGGCCATTTCACTTGGCGTCTGTCGCCTCATGGTCTATGGCGACTCAGATCTAGTGGTTAATCAAGTGATGAAGGAGTGGGACGTCAGAAGTCCAGCCATTACTGGTTATTGCAATGCAGTGAGGAAGCTAGAGAAGAAATTCGAGGGGTTAGAGCTTCATCATATACCCCGACTGAAAAATCAAGCTGCTGATGATTTGGCGAAAATAGGGTCCAAGAGAGAAGCCATTCCTAGTAATGTGTTTTTGGAGCACATCCACACACCGTCAGTTCAAGAGGATCCTTTCACCGAAGAAGCCCCACAGCCAAAAAGTGCCACTGATCCGACTGAAGTTGAGGTCCCAGCTGTGGTCGACCTGATCATGGAAGTCGTGGTCATCACTCCCGACTGGACTGTGCCGTACATCACGTATATCCTAAGGAAAGAGCTCTCAGAGAACGAAGAAGTGGCTCGACAGATCGTCCACCGATCCAAGGCCTTTACTGTGATCAAGGGACAGTTGTATAGAGAAAGAGCGACTGGAGTCGGCCAGAAATGCATAACACCAGAAGAAGGTCAGATAATTCTTGATGATATCCACTCGGGGACCTGTGGTCATCATGCGTCCTCCCAGACCATTGTGGCTAAAGCATATCGAGCGGGATTTTACTGGCCAAAAGCAAATGAAATGGCAAAGGAAATAGTCGATAAGTGTGAAGGATGTCAGTTCTATTCCAATATGTCACACAAACCCGCCTCAGCCTTGAAGAACATTCCACTTGTCTGGCCCTTCGCTGTTTGGGGATTGGATATGATTGGACCGCTGAGAGCTGGCAGAAGCGGCTTCACACACTAGCTAGTGGCAGTCGACAAGTTTACTAAGTGGATCGAAGCTAAGCCTATCAAGAATCTCGATGCATGCACTGCTATCAGTTTCATCAGAGAGTTGATATTCAGATATGGAGTTCCGCATAGCATCATCACTGACAATGGGTCAAACTTCGATTCCGACAAATTCAAAGCCTTTTGCGCCTCTCAAGGCACGCGAGTCGACTATGCTTCAGTTGCTCACCCCCAGTCGAATGGACAAGCAGAACGAGCAAACGGTCTAATTCTCAAAAGGACTGAAACCCCGACTAATGCGTGATCTCAAGCATGCAGCAGGAGCGTGGGTCGATGAACATCCATCAGTTCTTTGTGGATTGAGGACCACTCCTAATCGGTCGACTGGGAGAACTCCATTCTTTCTGGTCTATGGAGCTGAAGCAGTTCTGCCGAGTGACCTGCTTCACAATGTACCTTGAGTTGAACTCTACTTTGAAGATGAAGCGGAACAAGCCCGGCAAGATGCAGTCGACCTCCTAGAAGAGGAGACAGAGATGGACCAGATCCGCTCGACTATCTATCAGAAGGACTTGCGTTGATTCCATGCTAGAAATGTGAAGAGTCGAACCTTCCAAGAAGGAGACTTGGTCCTCCGAGTGGATCAACAGAAACCACACAAGCTCGCTCATACTTGGGAAGGTCCCTTCATCGTCACTAGAGTTCTCCACAATGGAGCGTACCATCTTTACAACGTCGATCGCCAGATTGATGAGCCCCGAGCTTGGAATGCGGAGCTGCTCCGCCCCTTTTATACTTAAGTACTCACTCGGATGAGATGTAATAAAAGAGTACCCTCGTAGTTTGTTTATCGAAGACAAGAATGTTATAATTTTCCCAGTGATTGTTGTTACTTTTTGTTTACATGAGAACCCCCCCCCCCCAGTGGGTGGCTTAGCTGTGAACCCGTTTCGCCTAAGTTTGTAAAAAAAATCCCTACCGAGTGGTGAGCCAGCCTCCCACTCGGGGGCTTAGCTGCGAATCCGTTTGGCCTAAGTGTTTAAAATCCTACCGAGTGGCGAGCCAGCCTCCCACTCGGGGGCTTAGCTGCAGTCCAAGTACTCGCCTAAGTGTTTAAAATCCTACCGAGTGGTGAGCCAGCCTCCCACTCGGGGCTTAGCTGCAGTCCAAGTACTCGCCTAAGTGTTTAAAATCCTATCGAGTGGTGAGCCAGCCTCCCACTCGGGGGCTTAGCTGCAGTCCGAGTACTCGTCTAAGTATTTAAAATCCTGCCGAGTGGAGAGCAAACCTCCCACTCGGGGGCTTAGCTGCAGTCCAGTACTCGCCTAAGTATTTAAAATCCTACCGAGTGGAGAGCAAACCTCCCACTCGGGGGCTTAACTGCAGTCCAGTACTCGCCTAAGTATTTAAAATTCTAGCGAGTGGAGAGAAAACCTCCCACTCCGGGCTTTGCTGCAGTCCAAGTACTCGCCTAAGTGTTTAAAATCCTACCGAGTGGTGAGCCAGCCTCCCACTCGGGGGCTTAGCTGCAGTCCAAGTACTCGCCTAAGTGTTTAAAATCCCACCGAGTGGTGAGCCAGCCTCCCACTGGGGGCTTAGCTGCAGTCCAAGACTAGCCTAAGTGTTTAAAATCCCACCGAGTGGTGAGCAAACCTCCCACTCGGGGGCTTAGCTGCAGTCCAGTACTCGCCTAAGTGTTTAAAATCCTACCGAGTGGTGAGCAAACCATCCACTCGGGGGCTTAGCTGCAGTCCAGTACTCGCCTAAGTATTTAAAATCCTACCGAGTGGAGAGCAAACCTCTCACTCGGGGGCTTAGCTGCAGTCCAGTACTCGCCTAAGTATTTAAAATCCTACCGAGTGGAGAGCAAACCTCCCACTCAGGGGCTTAGCTGCAGTCCAAGTTTTCGCCTAAGTATTTAATACAATGTGAGCTTTGCAAGGACGACGAGGTGCAGGTCGACTGCTACCTTCTCCTTCAGAGTTACGACAGAAAAAATCCTACCGAGTGGAGAGCAAACCTCTCACCCGGGGGCTTAGCTGCAGTCTAGTACTCGCCTAAGTATTTAAAAACCTACTGAGTGTAGAGCAAACCTCCCACTTGGGGGCTTAGCTGCAGTCCAAGTACTCACCTAAGTATTTAATACAATGTGAGCTTTGCAAGGACGTCGAGGTGCAGGTCGACTGCTACCTTCTCATTCAGAGTTACGACACAAAAAATCCTACCGAGTGGAGAGCAACCCTCCCACTCGGAGGCTTAGCTGCAGTCTAGTACTCGCCTAAGTATTTAAAATCCTATCGAGTGGAGAGCAACCCTCCCACTCGGAGGCTTAGCTGCAGTCCAGTACTCGCCTAAGTATGAAATTCAGTCCAATCCGCAAGGACGACGAGGTGCAGGTCGACTGCTACCTTCTCCTTCGGAGCTGCGCCACAAGTATAACAAGCACTCCATCTAGATCCGCAAGGAGGCAGGTCGACTGCAATCTGTGCTCCATCCCTACCTGCCAGAACGATGAGGTGCAGGTCGACTGGATTTTTCACCTTAGAGCTGCATCTCAAGCACTGAAGTATATTCCGAGTAAAGAACAAAGTTCGCTCAAAGGCAAATGAAAGTATATTCGATGATAATCCAAGTTCAGATAACGTCCTACGGATTCACAAGTGCTCAGGCGTCAAACCTGTTAAAGTTTATCGGTTACAAAACCACTCGGCATTCCGAGGCAAATTTAAGACGAATCATAGAAGTTTTTTACTCCTTAGGTGGAGGACTGGAAGGCGCCACAAACTGGTCCAGGTCGATTCCGTCAGCTATCCGGGTGGCAGTAGCAATGAAAGTCTCCATGAAAGATTGGAAGTCGTACTTCTTGGTGTTGGCAACTTTGATGGACGCCAGCTTTTCCTCTCGCGCCTCCTTTCAGTGAGCACAGACCAGGAATAGAGCAACATCAGCACCGCACCTGGCAGAAGACTTCTTCCATTCCTGCACTCGACTTGGGACGTCATTCAGTCGAGTCATTGAAGACTCGAGGTCATTTTGAAGGGTCTCGCCTGGCCAGAGTGTTGAGTCGATTCGCGACACCGCAACCTTCAGTCGAGCGAGGTATTCCACCACACCAGCAACACGAGACTCCAGTCAGAGCACGTTCATAGCGGCTTCATCCTTCACAGGGGAGTTAACGGGGTCCAGGCTTGTCTCCACTCGACTAGTCTCCTCCTCGAAGTTCTGACAGAATTCTGTAAACGCAACTCGAGTTCAAGCTAATGATTCAATGATGAGTCGGCGATAACAAGTCAGTCGGATAGGAGAGATTACCTTCAAGCATGAGGCACAACTTCTTGGCGAGCCCTCCCAGATAAGCCTCCAGATCGTTCCTCTTCCCCGCTAGTTCGCCAGCCTTGTCGCTCAGAGCTATCTTGTCATTCTTCAGTCGGCTAACCTCCTTGTTGGCCGCGTCAAGAGCAGCTTTCAGATTGGCGTTCTCTTCTTCAAGTTTACCGACTGAAGCCAGTTTTTCTTCTGCGAGCTTTGTTTTGTCCAAAGCCGCTTTTTGCGCCTCGGCAAGGTCATGATCCTTCTTCTTCAGAGCCTCCTCCATTTTGTCTGCAAAATGACAATGAGATCAGAATAAGGAATGGGCAGAAAGACAAAGACAATTGTCAAGTTCTCACCAGCCATACCTTTTGCTTCGTCTCTCGCCTTTTGCAAGTTCTCCTGAGCAAGCTTTAAGTCAAGGTTGAGCTGGATCTGTTTGTTTTCCAATTCAGTATAGCGATCCACAAGCTCGCAGGATTTCTGCGAAGAGCCAATCGACAGACATCAAAGATAGGTTGCTTCCGAGCGACTAAGAAAAAATCGTAGCGTTTCTAAGACTACAGTCGAATCAAAATATTCAACAAGAGTCTCGGGGCCTACACCGATGGGTGCACTTAGCGTGCCCCCACCGGTTTTATCGACTTCGGTTCGATCAATCGAATCGAAGAGGCAAAAGGTTATGATCCTAAACCACGGCTAACTCGTCAAGTCAGCCACGGTATCATCATGATCTAAAAATAGTTCTTCAGATTTTAGTCGATCGCCAGCATCGACCATAGTCTCGGGATTACACCTGTGTGCACTCAGCGTGCCCCACCGGTTCCAAGATTCCATTCGACATGGTCCCACCATACCGAGTGAAGAAGTTAGCAAAGAAATTCAAAGTATAAAGACTACAATGATCCGCCAAAGATCCACCATAGTCTCGGGACTATAGCCGGTGGGTGCACTCGCGTGCCCCCACCAATCCAAAAATTCAATCGACACACCCAAGGGTGTACAGACACTGAGATCTTCGTAAAGAAGAGTTTTCGGTAGCATATCCTAATGTAACAAGTGGTGGCCAACTAACCTGGACGTTGCTCAAGGGCTGAGCTAGCATCATAGGCTGCCTGGCTGGCTTCCCGGACCACCTTCACTTTCTCCATCATGATCCCTGCCTGGCGTATAGCTTCCTTAGCAGCACCCACTTGGTCCTCTAGGACGTGGTGTGTGGCGAAAAGGGAGGGCGGATCAGCAGTCGACGATGAAGGCCGGACACTCGACAGCGGCACAGCGAAAGACACAGACGTCCGAGTGATGTTGCCACCCTCATGAACCAGTGTATCAGGAACTGATACAACCTGAGAAGTCTTGCCAGCAGGCGCCTTTTTATTCCTCCTCCGCCTCAGCGGTGCCTCGTCGTCATCATCAGGGAGACCAATGACATGAGGAGGGACTACAGAAAGATTCAAAGTTAAAAACGGAAATCCAATCGACCAAAAGCGAAACTACAGAGATCATACCAAGGTTAGAGGTGACAGCATCTTCCATTTCCTGGTCTTCGTTCCTGGCTGAGGTCTCGGAGGTAGCAGCGCTGCAAATTTCAGAAATCAGTTGATCAGTCAACAAGTCGACCAAAAGTATGTCTATGCTAAACAAGAAAACACAAGTTCTGCTGTTACCCAGAAATGGTGGGAATGGCCATCCTCATCTTGGGCAAAGCCTTCGTCGGCTTTGATGGCGCCGCCGGGTTGCTTCGCGCTTTTTCATCGGCGCCAGAGAGGTCGTCCGAGGGTGTTTCGCCGATCGCCTGACAGCGCGAGAAGCCTTGCCACGCCGATCAAGGGGTCATGGGTGAGCTTGGATCGCCTTTCCGAGCGAGGAGGGTGAACTTCCTCTTCCTCCTCCTCCTCCTCCTCTTCACCGGAGTTGTCGTCATCTTCGTCCTCCTCACCATCAGATTGCCATTCCTCCTGACTTTCACCTCCGCTCCCTTCTTTCTCCTCGACTTGTTCTTGCGCCCCGTTGGGCATCGAGTACATCTCAGTAGTGGCCTGGAAGACAACAAACAAGACAAAAGTCAATCGACCGATTTTAAGCAAACAAGATGGAGAAAGCGGATCACAACCAAAGATGCGTGAATGGACCTTGTCTACTTCAGATGACCGGTCGAGTGGAGAGATCCTCCGCTCCTCGAGGGTTGTCCTTGTTTCGTGATGCTCGCAAGACACCTTTCCAAATGGCATCCTCGACCTCCTCCGGGTGGATCCGAGTGGTGTCTTCAGATGCAGTACAACCACATCGATGGTCTCGAGCTTGAAGCGGTTGGATGCGCTGCGGAGGAAGACCTCCAAGAGATCGATGCTACCACTCCGCCTCGAATGAGCTAGACAACACGCTCGACCAACACCTTCACCGCGCCCTCTCCTCCAGGATCACCTTCAAAGAAGATGGCTTGCTCACTCGGTCCATGGAAAAACGAGGGAGTCCAGTCGACTGCCCTGGCCTTGCAGTAGAACCAAGTCGATTGCCATCCACGGACTGACTCGGGTAAGATTATGGCCGGAAAAGAACATTTTCCTCTCATTTGAACCCCAAGACCCCCAAACATCTGAATCACTTGAGTTCTCTCGTCACTCGGATTGGCCTTTTTCACCGTCTGGGAGCGACAAGTGAAATTGTGCTTGAAAAGACCCCAATGAGGCCGGCAACCCAAGAAATTCTCGCACAGAGACACGAAAGCAGCGAGATACACGATGGAGTTGGGAGTGAAGTGGTGAAGTTGTGCCCCAAAGAAGTTCAGAAATCCCCGAAAGAAAGGGTGAGGCGGTAGAGAAAACCCACGGTCAACATGGGTGGCCAAGAGAACACACTCACCCTCCTGAGGTTGCGGCTCCGACTCCTTCCCCGGGAGCCGCGCTGATCCATGGGGGATCCGTCCCTTGTTGGCCATGTCATCGAGATCCTTCTGACGGATCGTCGAATGGATCCAGTCGCCATTGATCCAGCCCTGCAGCAAGCCGGCCCTTGACGAAGATCCACCCCGATTGGTCGCCTTCTTCCTTCGCCATGTCACCTTCTTCGCCCGCTTCCAAAGCCGCCGCCTTCTTTCACCATTGTCGCCGCGAACGCTGCACGGAGCAGCAGCGCTGAGGTGGAAGCGAACGCGGCAGATGAATCTGGGGAAGGGAGGAGGAAAGGGGAGCGCACTGTTCAAAAACCCCCGTCCGGGGCCTTATATGAGGTTGCTTCCGAGTGACTAACTGGTAGGCCCGGGCGATCCTGTCAAATCCTGCAACAGTCGCCCGCGCGATACGTGGCAAAAAAGGTGGCGTGGAGATCGAGTCGTCCCCGCCTTATCCCATCCGATTACTGCGGCTTCCTCCGCCCCGCTCACTTCCCAAAATTCGAATCCCGCCAAATCCGCGCGCCACAGAGCAAATCGACAGAAAGAAGATTTCCTCCATCCTATCATTCGGAGTTCTCCAAGTACGGAAAACACACTCGACGGATACAAAGAAGGGATCAAGGCGACTGAAAAAGAAGTTGAAGCCGTCACCTAAGCTCGTTGATCCAGAACAAGACATGCTCATCGCACGAAAAGTGGGTCGGAAGAGTTCTCAACTCCTTCCCCACTCAAACCTCGATCCATTCGGGGCTATCGATGAAGCTATGTACCTAGGGTAGGGTCATGGACCTGTCCAAGATACCTCCCCAAGGACATCTCTTGAAGAAACCACCTTCAATGACCTAGAAGGATTCCACTCGATGCACTGAAGACACTCAACCATGAAGCCAACCATTCGACCGCCAGAGATCTACAAATACCAAGACGCAAACGGTCGGTCATTAAGTGGCTTTATGGTCATCATAGCACTTTATGTGGGATGTTACCAGTAACTCCCTATCTTAATGTACCTTAATCCCTGCATAACTGAGGGCTGGAGGGGTCTGGCGAACTCTATATAAGCCACCCCACTCCTCAGTGTAAAGGGTTCGCACCCCTGTAACTCATATGCACATAATTCAGAGACGTAGGGCTGTTACTTCCTTCGAGAAGGGCCTGAACTCGTAAACATCTTGCGTATACAACTACTCCATAGCTAGGATCTTGCCTCTCCATTCCTACCGCATATTCTACTGTCAGACTTAGAACCACGACAGCGCCCGAGTCGAGCGAGGGCTCAAGCTCGAGTCGCTGCACTTGCGCATCCCGTAGCTATAGCGTCACCTTTTTCCGCACCCCTGCCGTCGGCCTGTGATCGCGATGATCACCATCTTTCTTGCCGGTGTCGTCACCCAGTTCTTCTGCGATCCATGAAGAAGAAGGCTCTTGCCTTTGGATTATTCATATATTCTAATCTCCCTGTTTAGCCACAAACAAAGCACCAGCGCAGTGGTAAGTGCCCAACGCACACACCAGAAGGTCCTGGGATCGAATCCTGGGTTCCCCATTTCTTTTTCTTCTGCGCCCCTGTTTTCCTCTATTCTTTTATTTCTTTTGCAAACAGCCGCTTGGGCCCGATTCCATTCTGGGCCGCTCCACTCTAATGCTTCTGGCCCGTGTATGTTTTTTTCCTGTCCCAAGTGATTTAGCATTTATTCTTTTCCTGCATATTAACAAATGCCATCATTTTGCATTGGTAACAACTAAATAACCATGCATCTGTTTGCAGCATGTTATATATGTAAAATGCTTAGAATTTCATCTAGTTTCATAATATGCAACTTTCATCCATGTTTAAAATGTTAAGAAGCTATTTTATTAAATTTGCTTAAATGCCATGCTAAAATGAATTATTTCAAAACTAATTAAATGTAGCTCCAAATTTAATAAATTTTATATGTAAATGGGGTAGAAAAATGCCTAGTTTAACATGGTGCACTCATCTTGCATGTTTAACAACTCTAAAATATGGTTTAGAGCAGAAAAGTACCAAATCTAAAATATGCACATGAGGGTTTTTCCGGAATTGTTTTTTGTTATTTCCGGCCTCATTTAAACTTGCCTAAATAGTTAGTTTACTTATGCTTCACCTCTTTCCATGTTAATCGAAATTTAATATTGGTGGGTACATAAACAAGAGAGAACTAAATATTTGATGTGGTGTTCCGTCAATATGCAACTCGTTGCATATTGAGCTCCACTTAATTTGTAGTATTGTTTGTGCACTTTGCCATGCCATGCCTCATTAAACCGGGCATGCATTATACTTGATTGTACATCATGTCATGTTTATGTGATGGTTGTTTACTATGTTGTTTGCTTCTTTCAGGATTGCTTCTCTTGTTAGCTTCGGTTTTGTTCCGGAGTTGTGAGGATTCGTTTGACTACTTCCGCTTGTCTTCTTCTTGGACTCGTTCTCCTTCCTTGCGGGATCTCAGGCAAGATGGCCATTACCCTCGATATCACCTCCATCTTTGCTTGCTAGTTGTTCGTTCTATCGCTATGTCGCGCTACCTACCACTTGCTATATCATGCCTCCCATATTGCCATGTCAAGCCTCTAACCCACCTTTCCTAGCAAACCGTTGCTTGGCTATGTTACCGCTTTTGCTCAGCCCCTCTTATAGCGTTGCTGGTTGCAGGTGAAGTTGAAGTTTGTTCCATGTTGGAACATGGATATGTTTGGGATATCACAATATGTCTTATTTAGTTTAATGCATCTATATACTTGGTAAAGGATGGAAGGCTCGGCCTTATGCCTGGTGTTTTGATCCACTCTTGCCGCCCTAGTTTCCGTCATACCGGTGTTATGTTCCTTGATTTTGCGTTCCTTACGCGGTTGGGTGTTATGGGAACCCCTTGACAGTACGCTTTGAATAAAACTCCTCCAGCAAGGCCCAATCTTGGTTTTACATTTTCCTAACAACCTAAGCCTTTTCCCTTGGGTTTCCGGAGCCCGAGGGTCATCTTTATTTTAACCCCCCCCCCCCCCCCCGGGCCAGTGCTCCTCTGAGTGTTGGTCCAACCTGTCAACCGCCGGTGGTCACCAGGGGCAACTCTGGGCTGGCCTACCGGATGCTTCGACAATCCGGTGTGCCCTGAGAACGAGATATGTGCAGCTCCTATCGGGATATGTCGGCACATCCGGGCGGCTTTGCTGGTCTTGTTTTACCATTGTTGAAATGTCTTGTAACCGGGATTCCGAGTCTGATCGGGTCTTCCTGGGAGAAGGAATATCCTTCGTAGACCGTGAGAGCTTGTGATGGGCTAAGTTGGGACACCCCTGCAGGGTATTATCTTTCGAAAGCCGTGCCCGCGGTTATGTGGCAGATGGGAATTTGTTAATGTCCGGTTGTAGAGAACTTGACACTTGACTTAATTAAAATACATCAACCGCATGTGTAGCCGTGATGGTCTCTTCTCGGCGGAGTCCGGGAAGTGAACACGGTTTGGGTTACGTATGAACGTAAGTAGCTTCAGGATCACTTCTTGATCACTTCTAGCTTCTCGACCGTTGCGTTGCTTCTCTTCTCGCTCTTATGTGCGTATGTTAGCCACCATATTTGCTTAGTGCTTGCTGCAGCTCCACCTCATTACCCCTTTCCTGCCCATAAGCTTAAATAGTCTTGATCTCGCGGGAGTGAGATTGTTGAGTCCTCGTGACTCACAGATTCTACCAAAACAGTTGCAGGTGCCGATGATGCCAGTGCAGGTGATGCTACCGAACTCAAGTGGGAGTTTGATGAGGACCTTGGTTGTTACTATGTTTCGTTTCTTGACGTTCAGTAGTGGTGCCCAGTTGGGACGATCGGGGATCTAGCATTTGGGGTTATCTTCTTTTCATTTGGATTTGACCGTAGTCGGTCTATGTGTGTATTTTGAATGATGTATGATTTATTCAAGTATTGTGTGAAGTGGCGATTGTAAGCCAACCCTCTTTATCCCATTCTTGTTCATTACATGGGATTGTGTGAAGATGACCCTTCCTGTGACAAAACCTATAATGCGGTTATGCCTCTAAGTCGTGCCTCGGCACGTGAGAGATATAGCCGCATCATGGGCGTTACAATGTAGTGAATCAATCATTACTTGTGAGCTTACTAGGACAAGGATGAAGAATAGTAACTGCAGTAAGAGACCGTCCAAAATCTGAATCAAGAAGTTGATCTAGCATTTATTGTTTGCAACTAATCGACATGAATAATTGGATATCATATCGAATGAGTACGAAAGACAAGTAAAAGTGTCAACAAACCTGGCCTGCAGTAGTGTCTGTTCCTAGGGCCGGAATATTGAAACCCTGTGAACTTTACTGGTACTAAAGATTACTGAAATACATCTGAACCATTAAGTGCAGGTAGCACTCAGTACACAACAAACCCTAATGACAGTCTGTCGGTGTACAAAAATAGGGGCTCGTTTTTGTACCCCTTTACCCGTACGCGGGCAGTCAGAGCCGCGCCCACGGCCATACCAAGCAGAACAAGGGAGGTGAGCCAAGGTAAGACCGAAGCCCAAGACAATCCAAGCAATGCCAAGGCCAAGACCACGAAGAGCAGAGGGACAAAGTAGGTTCCCCCGGCAAGACCCTTGCCAGGACAGTTCGCCCCACACCAACAGAGCGAGCCACCCTTGACCCCACGGCCCCCAGCGCCATCATTAGCGTGGGGCCAGGGCTCGGAAAGGCACCTCTTTGGTGGCATGCAGATCTTTGTGAAGACATATTCAAGATCAGATGAGGAATAGAAGACGATGATTCTCGGCAAGATCCTTGCCGAGGAAGGCCACCAGACCCCCGGCAAGATCCTTGCCAGGGACGACAGCACGCCACGGCAAGACCCTTGCCGGGCCACCCGGCAAGGCCCTCGCCAAAGACGCCAGCGAGGCCACCGCCAAACTTGCGCTGATCAAGCTTCCACCACCGTTCACATGCAGCTGCCAGCCCAACCAGCTGGGCAGGCACCTGCGTGTCAACATGAAGCTCCCAGGCCAACTCATCGAGCACCTGCGTGGCGGCATGCAGATCTTCGTGGAGGCTCTGCCACCACGCCACGTCAGCTGCCTGACTGCCTACAAGGCTCCACGCACCTCACTGGCCAGGGAGCGTGTCAAGACGAGGAGGAGCGGCGACGGATGGGACGGGCCTCACCCCCGTCCCCAATAAAGCAGGGGGACACCTAAGCTACGCATTAAATGCATCTTGTCCTGTAATACGAGTGATAAGCTCAGAGCACTGTACGCCTTTCCACCTCCTGTGTGCCACTGTGGCAGCCCCTTCCAACTATAAAAGGAGGCCCATGGCATACTTTGAGGGGTTCGCTCTTCAACTGCAGACCGACCACGCTAGTTCGAGAGCTCAAGAACTCTCGTAAATACACCCACCAAAGCGTAACTAGGGTTTTATGCATCCTCGCGGCCTGAACCTGGGTAAACGATCCTTGTGCTGTCTACTAGCCCTGCTCTCCTCGCAACCCTGCGCCCCGGCAACCGTAGTAGGGATTCTTGTGATCCCATAGGTGTCCTTCCACACCGACATCTTTGGCACGTCAGGTAGGGGGCACAATTGTGAGAATCTGGTCTGGTAGTTAGCCTAGTAGTTCTTCGTTGCCATGGCCCCTAAGAAGAAGACGACCACGGCAATCGGCTCGTTGGGAGCCGAACGTCTGCGGCGGCGGTGGACGACGAGCAGCGGACCGGTTGTCGACAGACCGCCCGCGCCCGCGAAAGCACCAAAGATCGCCTGTAGTCGGAGCCTGGCGATCGGCATCGTTCGTGCGCCAGACGACCGGCTACACGTCTCCGGATCCAAAGACGGAGCTGGGGCCCCCACAGGCGGCACAGGGCCCTCCGGGGGTGTCGTTGTGCCGACTCCGGGTGGCGCAGCGACCTCCAGGACGCATACACCAGGGGCCAGCGCGCGTTCTTCCCATGGTGTGCGCGCCGAACAGCGTCACCACGTTGGTGTCCCTGGGCACCGCCATGGGAAGAGCCCTGTGCGTTGTCGGCAAGATGAAGGGGTTCAGCATGCTCGCCGAAGCGCTGGCGAAAATGGCACGCAGCCGCTGGGTCGTGACGGAGCTCTTTCTAACGTAGTTAGAAGTCTAAGCGCGTCGTGATCCACGCAGCTGTCGCCGCCGCCCACGCCAGCGGAAGCTTTGGCGCGCGCACAGCTGCTCCTCAATTTCCCTCCTGCCGTGGAGAAGCTCGACGAGTGGAGGGCCACCATCCAGTGCCTCGTCGCCGTCGCCAACAAAGACGATCTGCGACTAGTGGGCCCTTGGGTCGGCGCCCCACCGCGCCACCACGTGCTGGCGCTGGGAGGACCGAGGGAGCTGCGTCAATGGTGCACTCACCTCCTCCTCGCTAGCCGCCGCGGGCGTCGGCCCATTGTGACGACGCTTGTGATAACATCTCCATAGCGTCGTCTGACCCGCGGACCCTCCGCGACCAGCGCCAGGTCCTTCGGGAATGAGCTCACGAAGACGCTCGAACCACCGTCGAGCTCGGCGCGAAACGCGCCGCTAGTCGGACAAGCGGGCAGGACCCGCTATGGACCACCCGACACCGGGGGGCTCCGGCGGCCTACCTTACGAGGTGGGCTGCCCGGCCTTTACCCGTGAGCTGCGGCAATTTGAGTGGCCGTCCCACCGCACGTTCAAGCCCGACGTCGGCTAGAAGTACACTGGCAAAACCCATCCATCCGAGTTCCTCGGCATCTACACCATCGCGATGCAGGCTGCTGGGGCTCGTGACGACAAGGTGCGTGCCAACTATTTCCCACTGGCACTCAGGCCCTATCTTGGTTGATGCACTTGCCGGTGGATTCCATTTCTTCTTGGTCGGATCTTTGCCATGAGTTCATTGGGACCTTCACAGGAGGCCACCAAGCTCATGGCCAGGCCAGTGATCTGCACATCATTCCCCAAAAGGAAGGGGAGACCTTGCGCAAGTACATCCAAAGATTCAGCCGGGTGCAGTATAACATCCCCGACGTTCATCCTGCCGCTGTGATTAGCGTGTTCCACCAGAACATGCGCAATCGCGAGATGCGCGAAGAACTGGCGATGACCAAGGTTAAGGACGTGGCCGAGCTCTACATTCTGGCCGATAGGTGCGCCCGGGCTGAAGAGGGAAGGAAGTACCCTGGCGAAGATGCCGGTGCGGAAACCGACTCTACCGATGAAGGCACCACTACCCCGACGAGGAAGGGCCGGCGTCGCAACAGGAAACGCAAGGGCAAGGCCGTGCTTGCCATTGAGGGGTCTGATGACACCGGTGCCGGCAAGAAGGTCAAAGAAGATGCCCCCGGCAAGGAGATTGCCGGGTGCGCCGCCTGCCGAGCCTTGGCGGCAACCGACAAGCCAGGGAGCTCCGGCAAGCAATACTGCAAAATCCACCGCACCAAGGGCCATGACCTCCAGAACTGCCGGCAAGTTGAGCTGCTTGCTGAGAAGCAAAAGGCTGAGTATGAGAGGCGGGACAAGGAGAAGGACCAGGACGGTGCGGAGGGGTCCGGCAAGAAGCGTGGCGGCCAAGGAGGCCGCCCCGGCAAGGACAACCAGCAAGAGAGGCCCGCCCAGGGCCACGACAAGAAACAGGAAGACGACGATCACGAAGAGGATGACGAGTCTAGTGAGCAAGGGTTTCAAAAGGCTACGGAGGCCATGTGTGTTGATGGCGGCGCCTTGCTGCATACCTCTCACCGCCAGCTCAAGCAGTGGGCGCGTGAGATTACAGCAGCAGAGCCGTCGTTCAACGCTCAGAAGTCGCTGAAGTGGTCCAGCACGCCCCTCATCTTTGACGCCGAGGATCACCTTGACCGCACTACCGCGGTCGGGTGCTTGCCATTGTTGGTCTCACCAACGATACGCAACCTCAGAGTGAACAAGATGTTGGTTGACGGCGGGGCCGGCCTGAACCTGATCTCGCCTGTCGTGATCAAAAAGTTGAAAATCCCTTTTGGAGACCTCGAGGAAACGGGAATGTTTCAAGGGGTCAATCCGGGGAGGAGCCAGCCGAAGGGAAAGGTCACACTGCCTGTGACATTTGGAGGAGAGTTAAACTATAGGACGGAGAGGATCGTCTTCGACGTAGTCGAGATCCCTTGCCCTGCCAGCCGATCCCCGCCGCCCGCACTAGCTAAGTTCATGGCGGCGCCACACTACGCCTACAACATGTGAAGATGCCCGGCCGTTGACCATCATCTCCGCCCCTCCGACAAGAAGGACGACTGATCTGCGCCGACCAGCTCTACCGGGAAGCAGTTGCAGCGGCTGCCGCCAAGGCACCTGCTCCTGCTGCTGAAGCCCCGGAGGGGAAGAAGAAGCCTGGCAAGACCTCTCACACCCACTCCAGCAAGCGCACCTCTCGCAATCCTTGGTGTGTATGAACCTGCTCAATATACCGTAAGTACAAAGGATAGTTGCATGATGATTGATGCTAAAGGATGGTCAAGGTTCAAATCTAGATCAAATCTTGCGGCAGGGGATGATGTCAAAGTCGAACTTTCTCAGCAAAGAGAGCTGGTCCAAATCAACCTTGAAATTCTTCAGTAGAAGCACGCAACTGCCGAACTGATCTATCCTCCGAGATATTTTTATGTAATAATCTGGCATGGTGAAACAAGTGTCATGTGTGTATAAGTAGTACGACAGTATTATTTATCACATAGGATATCGTTGATAGAACTGCAACTCTGATTGCCGGTTAGGAACTGTCATTCGATTTCATTCTAACAGTTGTCGTGCTTTATTCAATTTTTTGTGTTCGCCTTGCGAAATCATCTAAAACCAGCGCCGTACCGATATCTTGCAATATGAAAAGCGCTGAGGTAGAACACATGGGCCCCCAAACATGCAGGCCCACCAGCCTGTGGCCCAAAGTCCAGAACCGTGAGCTCTTCTGAGTATTATATTCTCAGTTGAATACCCATATTATGTTATATATATTCCCCTTGATTTTTATTATGTATAAAGTTGTGATATTAAAGATTTTTATATTTCCTTACATAGGGAGTATCTCTCTGTCAAAAATATATTTATGTGTAACTAGTTACTTCTGCCTTTCTACTTCCTTTCGCTGATATGTGGGGCATCCAACAACGGGGTCCACGTGCCATGCACCAAATTAGAGTGCACAACTCCATGGTAGACTCACCCCGGTCATAGCGCCACAGTAATGCCCAATGAGACGCTAAATCACAAAAAACCCCACCTTTCCAGCTTTAGCAGTAAGTTGGACAGACGAAGCAACAATATTTCACTAGGCTTGAATCCCCTTCTCCCTCGTCTGCCTGTTCAGAGAAAACCCCCTCTCGGCGATTGCATAGGGTTTTCCCATGGAGAACCATGTACGAATTCTTCATCCATCCCCGATAAATCCAAGTCCCTTGGTCGCGGGTAATCCTAGGATGGCAGTGTGATGCCCCGAGGCCGACGATCGAGATGCCTTCCATGTTTTGCGTGTTAGCTGTGTTATTTATTTGTTTCATTTCATCATGTCATCATGCGCATTGCATCTGCATGTTTTCATAAAGCTCGCATCCGTTCGTAGTTGCCGCATTCCTCCTTGTCTCCGTTGACTTTTCTCGCACCAACCGGGTTCTCGTTTCCCTCTTGTTTGACCGCCGTACCTATCTGCACAACCATGGACCCCCCTCGCAACCCCTCGCGCGCATCTGATACTGCTCCGAACCTGAGCCAGGCTGTCGTTACCGATGGGTCTGGATCATCCTCAAACATCCCTAAAATATCTTCGGTTCTTTGTTTGGACTCTCTAACCTATTTACCCGGAACCATCCGATTAAGATCAGAGGGACCAAATGCCCCTACCCAAAATCCATTGGCTATATAGTCCACCACTAACCAAATCAAGACAAATGTGACGCCCTCGATTCAACCGTACACTAATCATACACGCAAATGTGTATGATCAAGATCAAGGACTCACAGGAAGATATCACAACACAACTCTAGACACAAATTAAAATAATACAAGCTTTATATTACAAGCCAGGGGCCTCAAGGGCTCGAATACGTAAGCTCGAAAACACAAGAGTCAGCGGAAGCAACAATATCTGAGTACAGACATAAGTTAGACAAGTTTTCCTTAAGAAGGCTAGCACAAAAGCAACATCGATCGAAAAGGCAAGGCCTCCTGCCTGGGAGCCTCCTAACTACTCCTGATCATCGGCGTCCTCCACGTAGTAGTAAGCATCAGCGGTGGCATCTGGCTCCTGGGCTCCGACATCTGGTTGCATCAACCGGAAAGAAGAAGAAAGGGGGAAAAGGGGGAGAAAAGCAACCGTGAGTACTCATCCAAAGTACTCGCAAGCAAGGATCTACACTACATATGCATCGGTATCAATGAAAAGGGTAGTATATGTGGACTGGACTGCAGAATGCCAGAAGAGAAGGGGAAAGCCTACCCTATCGAAGACTAGCATCTTCAGCATCTTCAAGCATCTTGGAGCATCAGAAGAGATAAGAGTAGCATAAAGTAAAGTAGTAGTAGCGTTATCAACCTTGGCCAAAGATCCTTTCTCGACTCCCTGCGAGAAAGCAATCCCAGAGCCATACTATCCAGTTATCATCACAATCAAATGTCTCATCACAAGTATCCAGTTCTAGTTGTATCGATCGGGATACAACTCCAAGTGTCCATTACCGTAGGACAGGCTATCGATCGATGTTTTCTTCCCTGTAGGGGTGCACCAACTTACCGACCACGCTCGATTAACTCCGACCGGACACAGTTTCCTGGGTCATGCCCGGCCTCGGCCAAACAATACGCCGCAACCCGACCTAGGCTTAATAGAGAGGCCGGCACGCCGGACTAAATCTATGCCGGGCCATCTCCCCGGGAACTCCTGCACGTTGCGAACGCGGCCGGTGAGCAGACCTAGCTACCTCCTTCAAAAGGCAGGTGCTTACGCAGTCCAACCTGGCACGCGCCACTCAGTCGCTGACGTCTATTAAGCTTCGGCTGATGCATACGACGCAGAACGCCCATACAATGCCCACGTGATGGTTAGTGCTATCAGGCCAGAGGCCCCTAGGATCAAATATCCAAATCGTAGTGGATTAGGAACGCGCGGTAACAAGAAGAGACTCACGAAAGATGTGACCCCGTTGCCCCGTCTTGACGACTTGCGGCAAGGGCTAGGAATGCCCGGCCACGCCTCGTAATTATCTCGCGGGCACCCTCCAGGTCAACCCGTCCCCACATCACTCGCAATTAAGCTCGTGCGGGTACCCCTCAGGGCCGACCCGTCTTTAGTGACATGGTTCAGTGTCAAGTCGTAGTGAAAGGGATCGAGAAGAGGTGTCTAGAGGGGGGGTGATTAGACACTAAGTACCAAAAGTTGCAGTTTTTAACTTCTTTAAGTTTAAGTGGAGTTTAGGCACAAGTTTAACACTCACGATACATATCAAGCAAGCATGCAAAGAGTATATGAGCAGCGGAAAGTAAAGCATGCAACTTGCAAGAATGTAAAGGGAAGGGTTTGGAGGATTCAAACGCAATTGGAGACACGGATGTTTTTGTCGTGGTTCCGATAGGTGGTGCTATCGTACATCCATGTTGATGGAGACTTCAACCCACGAAGGGTAACGGTTGCACGAGTCCACGGAGGGCTCCGCCCACGAATGGTCCACGAAGAAGCAACCTTGTCTATCCCACCATGGCCATCGCCCACGAAGGACTTGCCTCACTAGCGGTAGATCTTCACGAAGTAGGCGATCTCCTTGCCCTTACAAACTCCTTGGTTCAACTCCACAATCTTGTTGGAGGCTCCCAAGTGACACCTAGCCAATCTAGGAGACACCACTCTCCAAGAAGTAACAAATGGTGTGTTGATGATAAACTCCTTGCTCTTGTGCTTCAAATGATAGTCTCCCCAACACTCAACTCTCTCTCACATGATTTGGATTTGGTGGAAAGAAGATTTGAGTGGAAAGCAACTTGGGGAAGGCTAGAGATCAAGATTCATATGGTAGGAATGGAATATCTTGGCCTCAACACATGAGTAGGTGGTTCTCTCTCAGAAAATGTGTATTGGAAGTGTAGGTTCGTTCTGATGGCTCTCTCCACGAATGAAGAGTGGGTGGAGGGGTATTTATAGCCTCCACACAAAATCTAACCTTTACACACAACTTGCCAAACTCAGTGGGACCGAATTGGTAAACTCGGTTGGACCGATTTAGCAAATCTAGTGACCGTTAGGATTTTCGGTGGGACCGACATGCAATTTGGTAGGACCGATATGGCTAGGGTTAGGGCATAACGTAATCTCGGTGAGACCGATTACACAAACTCAGTGAGACCGATTTTGGTAATAAGCTAACCAGAGAGTTGGTCTGGCAAACTCGGTGAGACCGATTACACAAACTCGGTGGGACCGATTTTGGTAATAAGTTAACCAGAGGCATTGTAATCTCGGTAGTACCGATTACTTAAACTCGATGAGACCTAATTTGGTAATGGACATACACAGAGAGATTACAATCCCATCTCGGTGAGACCGAGATCCCTATCAGTGAAATCGATTTGCCTAGGGTTTGTGGCAGTGGCTAAGACATTTGAACTCGGTGACGCCGGATAGAATGAATCGGTGGGGCCGAGTTTGACTTTTGGTTTAGGACATATGTGGATGTGAGAAAGTAGTTGAGGGCTTTGGAGCATATCACTAAGCACTGTAGAGCAAGAAACTCATTAAGAAACACCTCATCCCCTCATGATAGTATTGGCTTTTCCTATAGACTCAATGTGATCTTGGATCAATAAAATAGAAAGTGTAGAGTCTTGAGCTTGGAGCTTGAGCCAATCCTTTGTTCTTAGCATCTTGAAGGGGTTCCACATCCTCTAGTCCATGCCACTCCATTGTTGAACTTGTCTGAAACATACTAGGTAAAAGTGTTAGTCCAACAAGAGATATGTTGACATTAATTACCAAAATCACCCAGTGGATATGGTAATTGATGACAACATACATCAAAGCTTTAGATAAAGATATAAAGAATAACGAGTAAAGCTTTGGAAAGACATGTAACATGCATAGGCTCCTCCTACATGTATGCAATCATGTGGATATGGAATATAGAAGAATGTGAGAGCATAACCATGACAGAGTAAGAAATGTGTTACATGTATCTTGGTTATATGCATCAGAGCAAATGATGTGAATATGGGAAATGTACCTTCATGCTCATGAGTCCTTCTTGCAAACAGTATGTACATCAGAAAGAATTCCTCATACACATGACTGTGATGCATATACTTACCTTGTGGTCTTGAGTTGGCTTAGGATGGAATGAACCTGTGAAAATAGGGTAAGATAACACAGATACACCTACTGGCCAGAGCAAGCAAAAGAAGCCACAAGAGTACCAAGACTGGGATGACATGTAGAGAGTGAGTACTAAGTACCACATTGAATATAGACATGTCCCCAAAGGTGAAGATGCAATGAATTTAAAGAATTTCTTTCCCTTAGATTTCTTGCTCCCCCTGAATCTAGCATGGGATACTGGGAGAAGATAGGGAACAGAAAATTAGAGCAAAATGCAGAATGAGAGCTCAAAGAAACAAATGAACAGAGCTAATGCAAATAAGCACATATGAATATGTCTTTCCCCTCAAGAAGACATGTGGCATCTCTCCTCTTAAACACCAAGCATCTGGGATCCTTGAAGATTACTCTCTTCTTGAGTATTCTCTCCCCCTAGAGATATCTTTCTCCCCCTGTTGAAGTGATAAGGCTTTGATGTGATATCTCTCTCCCCCTTTGACATCAATTTCAAAGAAGGGCCTTCTGGAATTTGTCGTGAATGGGTTTCGTCCTTGAGTCACAGCATAAAGCACTGATAAAAATGTGATTCTTGTAGAGGACAAAATTCATGGAGTGGAGCTGGATCAAAAGTAATGCATGAATAAGTGGCAAAATGTTTTTCCTGTAGTGAAATCGGTGGCACCGAGTGGTATGCTTTGGTTGCACCGAATGATTTCGGTTAGACCGACAAGAAACCGGCGTGACCGAGTTCATCACAGAGGAAACACTTGTCACCTCAGCTCACTAGACAAGTAAGATCTCACAAGGATTTGCAATGAATTAACTGAAAGATTTGCAATGAATTGGATGCAGGGAATGCAGAATAAATAGAAAAGAAAAGAAATCTAGATGAAGTTTTTTTTGAAAGGGGAAACAAATATGCATGAGACAAATGCAAGAGCACAAAAAAAGAACACAAGAGAACTTCATCTAGAGATGGTCGGCGACAAAGTCACCTATGTTAGAGTATATTGACTTAGGAGTCAAGTGAGATCACTTGATCATAGGTCATACTCATCGTTTAAGCTCAAAATGGGGTTACCATTTTTCGTTTAAGCATCTTGATGTATTCACATCTTGTAGAGTTGCTTTGACTCATGTCTTGGAGTAAAGCTTCTCTAAGATGGAATAACATACCTTGGGTGGTGGTGTTGATCGTGATCATGTAGTTGAACTTGTGTGGGTTGCTCAAGGTTGATGTAGCTCATCAAGAGTTGGGAGCACCACTTGGAATTTGAGTTCATCTACCTACATGGGTTAGTTCTTGCAAGGAAGAGCACTTGTGTATCCAAAATGACAATCATGATACTCAACATAGAATTTGTCAAAGGATATGTTTGAATGGTTTCGTGCTTCCTTGTCTTCAACCACCATTGTGTAGAGACTTGGTGATGTAGAGATTGCTCAAGATGTGAGTGAGTTGCAATCTCATGGACTTAGATTCATCCAAGTACCTACAAGGGTTAGATAACATGCAAGGTGCAAATATATCCAAGATATAAGATTATCATCGTAAGATAAATATCAATGATTAGTCATAAGCTCATGTCTTGCATGTATCCAATGGAGTTCCTACTCCAAGTTTGAAGCATCAATGACGTTCAATTCACCTCTTAACCTGCAAAACACTTTCTCATCAAGTGGTTTAGTGAATATATCCGCTAATTTCTTTTCGGTGCGAACATGCTTAAGATTAATGTCACCCTTAGCAACATGATCTCGAATGAAATGATGATGAACTTCAATATGCTTAGTTCGAGAGTGTTGCACGGGATTGTGAGCAATCTTGATAGCACTTTCATTGTCACAAAGTAATGGAACAAGTTTCACATATATCCCATAATCTTTAAGAGTTTGGGTCATCCAAAGTAATTGAGCACAACATGAACCAGCGGAAATGTATTCCGCTTCGGCGGTGGATAAGGATACCGAGTTTTGTTTCTTGGAAGACCAAGACACAAGAGATCTGCCAAGAAATTGACAAGTACCCGAAGTGGACTTTCTATCAACCTTGTCACCGGCATAGTCCGAGTCGGAGTAGCCAACAAGATCGAAAGAGGCCCTCTTAGGATACCAAATGCCAAAATTTGGTGTATGGATTAAGTATCTCACTATCCTTTTCACGGCCTTAAGATCACATTCTTTAGGAGCAGCTTGATATCGTGCACACATGCACACACTTGGCATGATATCGGGACGTGAAGCACATAGAGTTAACAATGAACCAATCATAGAGCGATAAACCTTTTGATCGACCGGTTCACCATCTTTGGTCAAATCAAGATGTCCACTAGTAGGCATGGGTGTAGTCATACCTTTGCATTCTTGCATACTGAACTTCTTGAATAAGTCCTTGGTTTACTTTGTTTGAGAGACAAAGGTACCTTCATTAGTTTTCTTGATTTGCAAACCAAGAAAGAATTTGAGTTCACTCATCATAGACATCTCAAACTTCTCCGACATTAGCTTTCCAAACTCTTCACTAAAATGAGGGTTAGTAGAACCAAATATAATATCATCAACATAGATTTGGCACACAAATAGTTCTCCGTTGACCCTTTTAGTAAAAAGAGTAGAATCAAATTTTCCAATTTCAAAGACTTTTTCAATAAGGAACTTCGTCAAGCATTTATACCACGCTCTAGGAGCTTGTTTAAGACCATAAAGAGCTTTGTGAAGTTTGTAAACATGATCAGGTTTCTTAGGATTAACAAAGCCGGGAGGTTGTTTAACATAAACTTCCTCCTCTATTTCACCATTTAGAAAAGCACTTTTAATGTCCATTTGGTACAAGGTGATATCATGGTGATTAGCATAGGCAAGTAAGATGCGAATGGACTCAAGTCTAGCAACGGGAGCATAAGTCTCACCATAGTCCATACCTTCGACTTGTGTGTAGCCTTGGGCGACGAGACGTGCTTTGTCGCGAACTACTTGTCCATCTTCATCTTGCTTGTTGCGAAACACCCATTTGGTACCGATGATGTTGTGGTTGTTGTCGGGCTTCTCAACCAATGTCCAAACTTGATTTCTCTCAAAGTTGTGTAGCTCTTCGTGCATGGTGTTTATCCAATCTGGATCTTCCAATGCTTCTACAACCTTCATAGTTTCAATGCTAGAGATGAATGAATAGTGTTCACAAAAGTTAGCTAAACGAGTTTTAGAGCAAGTGATTCTCCCGGTTTGGATATCATTGTAGATTTGCTCGATCGGATGGTCTTTAGCGATCCTTGCTCGAACTCGTGAAAGCTTTTGCTTGGGTCTTCGTTGAACATCTTCTTCATCTTGTTATTCTTCTTGGCCTTCTTCATTGTTGGCGTTGTCGTTCTCTTGACGTGGTGGAGAAGGAGGTTGTTGACGTTCGTCTTGGTGCACTTCCTCGTTTTCTTCATCTTGGTGTGTCCCACTTGTGGATGCTTCCGTATCAACTCTTGGTTCACCTTGTCGTGAGGTAGAAGCTTCCACTTGGACGGACGAGGTACTCTCCTTCATCTCCATTGGACTAATCTTGCCAATAGACAAGTCTTGAATTGCTTCCGAGGGGTCTTTGTCTCCTACATCAATTGGCAATTGCTCTACTTGCGAGCCGTTAGATTCATCAAACTTCACATCTACCGTTTCTTCAACCTTTCGGGTGAAATTGTTGTAGACACGGTATGTGTGAGAGTTTGAGCCATAACCAAGTAGGAAACCTTCATGAGACTTAGGAGCAAATTTAGAACGACGATGCTTATCAAGAATGTAGCACTTTGAGCCGAATACTCGAAAGTATCCAACTTGGGGTTTGTTACAGGTGAGAAGCTCGTATGCCGTCTTGCCGAGTAGCTTGTGAAGATACAAGCGATTTGTTCCATGACAAGCTGTCTCAACCGCTTCCGCCCAAAAGTGCTTCGGCGTCTTGTACTCATCAAGCATCATTCTTGCCATTTCGATGAGCGTCCGGTTCTTCCTCTCAACAACTCCATTTTGTTGAGGTGTGTACGTAGTCGAGAACTTGTGTGAAATCCCTTCTTCGTCAAGAAAGGTGTTCACATTTGCGTTCTTGAACTCCGTCCGTTGTCGCTGCGAACCTTCTTGATCTTTACTTCAAATTGATTTTGGGCCTTCCTAGCGAAGTTTTTGAAGATCTTTTGAACCTGCGATTTATCATCGAGAAAGAACACCCACGTAAATCTTGAAAAATCATCAACTATAACTAGACCAAAAGAATTTCCACCGAGACTCTTGTAGGCGTTGGGACCAAAGAGATCCATGTGAAGTAGCTCGAGTGGCCTCCATGTGGTCATGATGTTCTTCACGGGATGCCTTCCTCCAACCTGTTTACCTGCCTGACAAGCGCTGCAAAGTCTATCCTTATCAAATATGAAATCATTAACTCCAAGGATATGATTTCCTTTAATAAGCTTGTCAAGGTTTCGCATGCCAACATGACCTAATCGTCTGTGCCATAACCAACCTTTAAAGGATTTAGCAATAAAGCAAGTTCTGGGTTGAGCCTTTTTAGTGAAATCAACAATGTATAGATCACCTCTACGCACACCGGTGAAGACCATTTTATGATTATCTCTATGAAACACTTGGCAATCTACTTCAGTAAATAGGACATTGAAACCGAAATCAGCAAGTCTAGATACTGAAAGTAAGTTGTATCCAAGAGATTCAACGAGCATGACATTTTGTATGGAGCTATCATGTGATATGGCCACCTTACCGAGGCCAACCACCTTACCCTTTGAGTTGTCACCGAAAGTGACATACTTTCGAGGAGCATCGTTTTCAGCAAGCTCACGGAACATGTCTTTATCTCCGGTCATATGATTAGTACATCCACTATCAAGAACCCATTCCTTTCCTCCAGCCATGCAGCCGCGAAGATTTGCCATAAGACCAAAGTGTCTCATTGCATCGTCAAGATCATATTCACTATCATCATCCTCATCATAGTATCCATGTTCAACATCATTTTGTGATTGATCAATTCCTAGAGAGTGTAATTCATTAGATAAATGATCATTTCTATGATTGTCTTTATGGATTCTAATAGCTTCGGAAATAATATTGCTAATGATTCCAACATCTCCTATGGCACGCATGAGATTTGTAAGCTCAAATAGACAATCACCAAAGCTAGGATCACTAGAATTAATCTTACTTAAGGCAATAGACTTATGGAGAATTTCATGTAAATTTTTCAAGGAATAATCGGGAAATCGTTCCTCAAGAAATTTCCATATAGTATAGGCACAATCAAGAGTAAGAAAACTAGCAATCAAGTTTTTGGGCAATCCTCTTATGATAAGATTGATGGTTCTAAGATTGCGAATCATGTCAATTGACTCATCAAGGGTGGGATGCATAGGATCAACATGAGGTGCACAAGGGCTAGCAATGTACTTGTTCAAATGATATTGATTGAAAATCACAAGCATCTCATTTTTCCACTCATGAAAATACTCTCCATCAAGTATAGGCACTCTATGTCTAAGACTCCCAATAGTAGACTCATCCATCTTCCTCCAATGGTGTTTAAACCAAACCAATGGAGACCAAAGCTCTGATACCAATTGAAAAGGGATCGAGAAGAGGTGTCTAGAGGGGGGGGTGATTAGACACTAAGTACCAAAAGTTGCAGTTTTTAACTTCTTTAAGTTTAAGTGGAGTTTAGGCACAAGTTTAACACTCACAATACATATCAAGCAAGCATGCAAAGAGTATATGAGCAGCGGAAAGTAAAGCATGCAACTTGCAAGAATGAAAAGGGAAGGGTTTGGAGGATTCAAACGCAATTGGAGACACGGATGTTTTTGTCGTGGTTCCGATAGGTGGTGCTATCGTACATCCACGTTGATGGAGACTTCAACCCACGAAGGGTAACGGTTGCGCGAGTCCATGGAGGGCTCCACCCATGAAGGGTCCACGAAGAAGCAACCTTGTCTATCCCACCATGGTCGTCGCCCATGAAGGACTTGCCTCACTAGCGGTAGATCTTCACGAAGTAGGCGATCTCCTTGCCCTTACAAACTCCTTGGTTCAACTCCACAATCTTGTTGGAGGCTCCCAAGTGACACCTAGCCAATCTAGGAGACACCACTCTCCAAGAAGTAACAAATGGTGTGTTGATGATGAACTCCTTGGTCTTGTGCTTCAAATGATAGTCTCCCCAACACTCAACTCTCTCTCACAGGATTTGGATTTGGTGTAAAGAAGATTTGAGTGGAAAGCAACTTGGGGAAGGCTATAGATCAAGATTCATATGGTAGGAATGGAATATCTTGGCCTCAACACATGAGTAGGTGGTTATCTCTCAGAAAATATGTATTGGAAGTGTAGGTTCGTTCTGATGGCTCTCTCCACGAATGAAGAGTGGGTGGAGGGGTATTTATAGCCTCCACACAAAATCAAACCGTTACACACAACTTGCCAAACTCGGTGGGACCGAATTAGTAAACTTGGTTGGACCGATTTAGCAAATCTAGTGACCGTTAGGATTTTCGGTGGGACCGACATGCAACTCGGTAGGACCGATATGGTTAGGGTTAGGGCATAACGTAATCTCGGTGAGACCGATTACACAAACTCGGTGAGACCGATTACACAAACTCGGTGAGGCCGATTTTGGTAATAAGCTAACCAGAGAGTTGGTCAGGCAAACTCGGTGAGACCGATTATACAAACTCGGTGGGACCAATTTTGGTAATAAGTTAACCAGAGAGTTTGCATTGTAATCTCGGTAGTACCGATTACTTAAACTCGGTGAGAACGAATTTGGTAATGGACATACACAGAGAGATTACAATCCCATCTCGGTGAGACCGAGATCCCTATCGGTGAAGCCAATTTGCCTAGGGTTTGTGGCAGTGGCTAAGACATCTGAACTCGGTGGCGCCGGATAGAATGAATCGGTGGGGCCGAGTTTGACTTTTGGTTTAGGACATATGTGGATGTGAGAAAGTAGTTGAGGGCTTTGGAGCATATCACTAAGCACCGTAGAGCAAGAAACTCATTAAGCAACACCTCATCCCCTCTTTATAGTATTGGCTTTTCCTATAGACTCAATGTGATCTTGGATCACTAAAATAGAAAGTGTTGAGTCTTGAGCTTGGAGCTTGAGCCAATGCTTTGTTCTTAGCATCTTGAAGGGGTTCCACATCCTCTAGTCCATGCCACTCCATTGTTGAACTTGTCTGAAACATACTAGGTAAAAGTGTTAGTCCAACAAGAGATATGTTGACATTAATTACCAAAATCACCCAGGGAGCACTTGTGCTTTCACATAGTAACCAAAGTAACTGTGTGTCCAAACATCAAGGGGAAAAACCCGAGGAATCACCCCTGGTGAATTCCACTCGATGTAATCATCAAGGTGAACGTAAGAGGAATCACCCCCGAGGTCCACACTTCAGGGGTTGCACGATAGAGTCATATCGGAAGTTGTTAAGGCGGAATCACCCTCGATGACCACGACCGAATAGCTACACTACAAGGTTAACATCAGAAGTGTTGTAGAGGTCTCAACCTCGGCACTCGATAGTAACCCAGTAGTGTCGAGCAACTAAGGGGAAAGTGATGTGCGGTGTCGGGGCCTGGTCTTCAATCCCGTTGATCGGGTCTTCGATGATGAAGCAGGGGCAACAAGGACAAGGTGGGGGTCACTGATGGATCACTATTCAACCTATACTAAGCAGTTTAGGATAAGCAGGTAAGGTACAATAGCAGATACAAAAGCAGGCTATGCATCAGAATAGGAGCAAACAATAATAGTAGCAAAATCTAATGCAAGCATGAGAGAATGGAATGGGCGATATCAGAATGATCAAAGGGGGGGCTTGCCTGGTTGCTCTGGCAAGGAGGGGTCATCGTCGATGTAGTCGATCACAGGGGCGGCATCGGTCTCGGGGTCTACCGGAGATAAGAGCGGGAAGAAATAATAAATATAAAACAAGCATAACATGGCAATATGCTATGCCGATTGTGACCTAACGTATGGCTACACGATAAAGGTGAAGGGGGAATTCAACCGGGAATGTATTCCCGGTTCCGGACCTGTATCAAACAGATGACCGGAGGGGGAATGTTCCATGTTCAGCATTCTAGGGGCATATGACAGATGAACGGACCGTGTATTCGGATTCGTTGGATTTTTCTGAGCAACTTTCATGTAGAAAACATTTTCATCCGAGTTACGGTTTATTTTCTATGAATTTTCAAAGTTTAAACAATATCCTGGAATTATTTAAAATAACAGAAAGGGAAATATGACATCAGCATGATGCAATGCTGATGTCAGCAGGTCAATAGGTCGGCTGACCAGTCAAACCAGAAAGGTGGTGCCCACATGTCAGCCACTGTAATTAACAGAGTTTATATTAAACTAAACTAAGGTTAAATAGCTACTAGGCCCCACATGTCAGTCTCTAACTAGTAACTAATTAGGTTTTAGATATTAAAACATTTTAATTAATTAATATAGGCTGTTGGGCCCGCGTGTCAGTTGCACTGACTGCCTGGTCAGCAGTTGACTGGGTCAACCCAGTCAACTGGGACACGCGGGGCCCACTGGCAGTGGCTCTGGGGTGGCCCCAGGCCAGCCACGTCGGCGGCCGGCGCCGGAGTGACTCCGGCGACCAAAACAACGGCGGCGCCTCGCCGGAGTTGCCCGGAATCGCGCTATGGGGCTCGGTTTCGGGCGTGCGTGGGTGCGTTCAAACGGGCATCGAACGCCGCATCGATTGGTGGCCTCGGCCGCAGCAGGGGAGGCCGGAATTGACGCCGGCGACGAGATGGAGCGGGTGCCTGTTATGGGTGAGCTCAGGTTCGTCGACACAAGCCTCGGGGAGGCTCGTGCGCGTGCTGGTTGGGCTCCTGGGAGCACCAGGAACTCGACCGTGGGCTTGTGTGAGCGTGACGGCGGTTGTGGCCACGGCGGCGAGGTACAAAGCGGTGACCAGAGCTCGGGCACGACGACGAGCTAGCTACAGCGCGAGCTAGAGGAGCTAGAGGGAAGAGGAGGGAGGCAGCTCACTGATACGTCCATTTTGCATCATGCTTTTATATCGATATTTATTGCATTATGGGCTGTTATTACATGTTATGTCACAATACTTATGCCTATTCTCTCTTATTTTACAAGGTTTAGATAAGGAGGGAGAATGCCGGCAGCTGGAATTCTGGGCTGGAAAAGGAGCAAATATTCGAGACCTATTCTGCACAACTCCAAAAGTCCTGAAACTCCACGAAAGTGATTTTTGGAAATAATAAAAAATATCGAGCGGAAGAAGTTCACCAGAGGGGGGCCCACCTGTCCACGAGGGTGGGGGCGCGCCCTACACCCTGGGCGCGTCCCCTACCTCGTGGGCCCCCTGTTGGCTCTCCGATGGACATCTTCTCCTATATGAGGTGTTTCGTCGAGAAAAAAATCATAAGCAACCTTTCGGGACGAAACTCCGCCGCCACGAGGCGGAACTTTGGCGGAACCAATCTAGGGCTCCGGCAGAGCTGTTCTGCCGGGGACACTTCCCCCAGGGAGGGGGAAACCATCGCCAACGACATCACCAACACTCCTCTCATCGGGAGAGGGCAATCTCCATCAACATCTTCACCAGCCCCATCTCCTCTCAAAACCCTAGTTCATCTCTTGTATTCAATTCTTGTCTCCAAGTCCGGGATTGGTACTAGTAGGTTGCTAATAGTGTTGATTACTCCTTGCAGTTGATGCTAGTTGGTTTATTTGGTGGAAGATCATATGTTCATATCCTTTATGCATATTAATACCCCTCTGATTATGAACATGAATATGCTTTGTGAGTAGTTACGTTTGTTCCTGACGACATAGGAGTAGTCTTGCTATTAGTAGTCATGTGAATTTGGTATTCGTTTGATATTTTGACGAGATGTATGTTGTCTAGCCTCTAGTGGTGTTATGTGAACGTCGACTACATAAAACTTCACCATTATTTGGGCCTAGAGGAAGGCATTGGGAAGTAATAAGTAGATGATGGGTTGCTAGAGTGACAGAAGCTTAAACCCTAGTTTATGTGTTGCTTCGTAAGGGGCTGATTTGGATCCATATGTTTCATGCTATGGTTAGGTTTACCTTAATACTTTTGTTGTAGTTGCGGATGCTTTCAATAGAGGTTAATCATAAGTGGGATGCTTGTTCAAGTAAGAAGAGCACCCAAGCACCGGTCCACCCACATATCAAATTATCAAAGTACCGAACGCGAATCATATGAACATGATGAAAACTGCTTGACGATATTCCCATGTGTCCTCGGGAGCGCCTTTCTCCATATAAGAGTTTGTCCAGGCTTGTCATTTGCTACAAAAAGGATTGTGCCACCTTGCTGCACTTTATTTACTTTTGTTACTTGTTGCTTGTTACAAATTATCTTATCACAAAACTATCTGTTACCACTTATTTCAGTACTTGCAGAGAATACCTTGCTGAAAACCGCTTATCATTTCCTTCTGCTCCTCGTTGTGTTCGACACTCTTACTTATCGAAAGGACTACGATAGATCCCCTATACTTGTGGGTCATCAAGACTCTTTTCTGGCGCCGTTGCCGGGGAGTGAAGCGCCTTTGGTAGGTGGAATTTGGTAAGGAAAAATTTATATAGTGTGCTGAAATTTACTGTCACTTGTGACTATGGAAAGTAATCCTCTGAGGGGCTTGTTCGGGGTATCTTCACCTCGACCAGTAGAGCAAATAATTGCTCCTCAACCTACTGAACCTATTTCAAATGAAATTATTCCCTTTGAAGTTCCTTCGGGTATGTTGGAAAAACTACTAGATAATCCTTTTTTAGGAGATGATACAAAGCATCCTGATGAGCACCTAATATATGTGGATGAAGTTTGTGGATTATTTAAGCTTGCAGGTATACCCGATGATGTTGTTAAGAAGAAGGTCTTCCCTTTGTATTTGAAGGGAGATGCATCGACATGTTATAGGCTATGTGACGATACGAGGTCATGGAACTATAAACGAATGAAATTGGAATTTCATTAGAAGTACTATCCTATGCATCTTGTTCATCGTGATCGCAATTATATATATAATTTCTGGCCTCGCGAAGGATAAAGCGTCGCTCAAGCTTGGGGGAGGCTTAAATCAATGTTATATTCATGCCCCAATCATGAGCTCCCAAGAGAAATAATTCTTCAGATTTTTTATGCTCGGCTTTCTGAAAACAATCGCATCATGCTCGATACTTATTGTGTTGGCTCTTTTATGATGAAGACTATTGAATTCAAATGGAATTTATTGGATAAAATTAAAGCAACTCTGAAGATTGGGATCTCGACGAAGGTAAGGAGTCAGGTATGACACCTAAGTTTGATTGTGTTAGGTCTTTTATGGATACCAATGTTTTCCGTAAGTTTAGCACTAAATATGGACTTGACTCTGAGATAGTAGCTTCTTTCTGTGAATCTTTTGCTACTTATGTTGATCTCCCCAAAGAGAATTGGTTTAAATATCATCCTCCCATAGAAGTAAAAGTAGCTGCACCTATTAAAGTTGAAGAAAATATTGTCACTTATAATGATCATGTTGTTCCTACTTCTTATGTTGAGAAACCACCTTTTCCTGATAGAATAAAGGATCATGCTAAAGCTTCAACTGTAGTTCGTAAAAGTAATAGTATTAGAACTTATACACCTCCTGACCAAGTTAAAGTTGAACTTAATATTGCTATTGTTAAAGATCTCTTAGCTGGTAATATTGATGGGCATGTTATTCAATTCTGCGGTGAAACTGCTAGAATTGCTAAACCTTGTGCTAAAGATAAACATAGACCTGTGGTAGACGTGCCTGTTATTTCTGTTAAAATAGGAGATCATTGTTATCATGGCTTATGTGATATGGGTGCTAGTGCTAGTGTTATACCTTATGACTTGTATAAAGCAATTATGCATGATATTGCACCTGCTGAGATAGAAGTATTGATGTTACAATTAAACTTGCCAATAGAGATACTATATCAACAATGGGAATTGTTAGAGATGTTGAAGTCTTGTGTGGGAAAACTAAATATCCTGCTGATTTTCTTGTTCTTAGTTCCCCACAAGATAACTTTTGTCCCATTATATTTGGTAGACCCTTCTTGAACACTGTTAATGCTAAGATAGACTGTGAAAAGAATGTTGTTACTATTGGCTTGGGTGATATGACTCATGAGTTTAATTTCTCTAAATTTAGTAGACAACACCGTGAAGAAGAATTTCCTAGTAAGGATGAAATTATTGGTCTTGCTTCTATTGCCGTACCTCCTAGCGATCCTTTTGAACAATATTTGCTAGACCATGAAAATGATATGTTTATGAATGAAAGAAGGGAAATAGATGAAGTATTCTTTAAGCAGGAACCTATTCTGAAACACAATTTACTGTTGAAATCTTAGGGATCCTCCTCCACCCAAGGGTGATCCGTGTTTGAGCTTAAACTGTTGCTCGATAATCTTAAATATGCTTATCTTGATGAAAAGAAGATATATGCTGTTATTATTAGTGCTAACCTTTCAGAGCATGAAGAAGAGAGATTATTGAAAACTCTGAAGAAGCACTGTGCTGCCATTGGATATACTCTTGATGATCTTAAGGGAATTAGTCCCACTCTATGTCAACATAAAATAAATTTGGAAGAAGATGCCAAACCGGTTCGTGATCATCAACGATGGCTGAATCCTAAGATGAAAGAAGCGGTAAGAAAAGAAATACTAAAGCTTCTGGAGGCAGGTATAATTTATCCCGTTGCTGATAGTCAGTGGGTAAGTCCTGTCCATTGTGTCCCTAAGAAGGGAGGTATTACTGTTGTTCCTAATGATAAAGATGAATTGATTCCGCAAAGAATTATTACAGGTTATAGGATGGTAAGTGATTTCCGTAAATTAAATAAGTCCACTAAGAAAGATCATTACCCCTTACCTTTTATTAATCAAATGCTAGAAAGACTATGCAAACATACACATTATTGCTTTCTAGATGGTTATTCTGGTTTCTCTCAAATACCTGTGTCGGCTAAGGATCAATCAAAGACTACTTTTAGATGCCCTTTTGGTACTTTTGCTTATAGACGTATGCCTTTTGGTTTATGTAATGCACCTGCTACCTTTCAAAGATGCATGATGGCTATATTCTCTGACTTTTGTGAAAAGATTTGTGAGGTTTTCATGGACGACTTTTCCTTCTATGGATCCTCTTTTGATGATTGCTTGAGCAATCTTGATCGAGTTTTGCAGAGATGTGAAGAAACTAATCTTGTCTTGAATTGGGAAAAGTGCCACTTTATAGTTAATGAAGGTATTGTCTTGGGGCATAAAGTTTCTGAAAGAGGTATTGAAGTTGATAAAGCCAAGGTTGATGCTATTGAAAAGATGACATGTCCCAAGGACATTAAAGGTATAAGAAGTTTCCTTGGTCATGCCAGATTTTATAGGAGGTTCATTAAGGACTTCTCAAAATTTTCTCGGCCTCTGACTAATTTATTACAAAAAGATATACCATTTGTCTTTGATGATGATTGTGTAGAAGCATTTTAAATACTTAAGAAAGCATTGATCTCTGCACCTATTGTTCAGCCACCTGATTGGAATTTACCCTTTGAAATTATGTGTGATGCTAGTGATTATGCTGTAGGTGTTGTTCTAGGGCAAAGAGTTGATAAGAAATTAAATGTTATCCATTATGCTAGTAAGACTCAGGACAATGCTCAAAGAAACTATGCTACTACTGAAAAAGAATTCTTAGCAGTTGTATCTGCTTGTGATATGTTCAGACCTTATATTGTTGATTCTAAAGTAACTATTCACACTGATCATGCTGCTATTGAATATCTGATGGAAAAGAAAGATGCTAAACCTAGACTTATTAGATGGGTTCTCTTGCTAAAAGAATTTGATTTGCATATTGTTGATAGAAAGGGAGCTGAGAACCCCGTTGCAGACAACTTGTCTAGGTTAGAAAATGTTCTTGATGACCCACTACCTATTGATGATAGCTTTCCTGAAGAGCAATTAAATGTCATAAATGCTTCACGTAGTACTCCGTAGCTTTCCTGAAGAGCAATTAGATGTCATAAATGCTTCTCATAGTACTCCGTGGTATGCTGATTATGCCAATTATATTGTTGCTAAATTTATACCACCTAGTTTCACATACCAACAAAAGAAAAAGTTTTTCTATGATTTGGGACATTACTTTTGGGATGACCCACATCTTTATAAAGAAGGAGTAGATGGTGTTATTAGACGTTGTATACCTGAGCATGAACAGGAACAGATCCTACGCAAGTGTCACTCCGAAGCTTATGGAGGGCACCACGCTGGAGATAGAACTGCACATAAGGTATTGCAATCTTGTTTTCATTGGCCTACTCTCTTCAAGGATGCCCGTAAGTTTTTCTTATCTTGTGATGAATGTCAAAGAATTGGTAATATTAGTAGACGTCAAGAAATGCCTATGAATTATTCGCTTGTTATTGAACCATTCGATGTTTGGGGCTTTGATTATATGGGACCTTTTCCTGCCTCTAATGGATATACACACATTTTAGTTGCTGTTGATTACGTTACTAAGTGGGTAGAAGCTATTACAACTAGTAGTGCTGATCATAACACTTCTATTAAAGTGCTTAAAGAAGTCATTTTTCCGAGGTTTGGAGTCCCCAGATATTTAATGATTGATGGTGGTTCACATTTTATTCATGGTGCTTTCCAAAAATGCTTGCTAAGTATGATGTTAATCATAGAATTGCATCTCCATATCACCCTCAGTCTAGTGGTCAAGTAGAATTGAGTAATAGAGAACTCAAAATAATTTTGCAAAAGACTGTCAATAGGTCTAGAAAGAATTGGTCCAAGAAACTTGATGATGCATTATGGGCCTATAGAACTGCATATAAAAATCCTATGGGTATGTCTCCGTATAAAATGGTTTCTGGAAAAGCATGTCACTTACTTCTCGAACTAGAACATAAGGCTTATTGGGCTATTAAAGAGCTCAATTATGATTTCAAACTTCCCAGAGAGAAGAGGTTATTTGATATTAGCTCACCTGATGAATGGAGAACCCAAGCTTATGAAAATGCCAAGTTGTTTAATGAAAAAGTTAAAAGATGGCATGACAAAAGGATACAAAAGCATGAGTTTAATGTAGGTGATTATGTATTGCTATACAACTCTCGTTTAAGATTTTTTGCAGGAAAGCTTCTCTCTAAATGGGAAGGCCCTTACGTTATCGAGGAGGTCTATTGTTCCGGTGCCATAAAAATCAACAATTTCGAAGGCACAAATCCGAAGGTGGTAAACGGTCAAAGAATCAAACATTATATCTCAGGTAATCCTATAAATGTTGAAACCAATGTTATTGAAACCGTAACCCCGAAGGAATACATAAGAGACACTTTCCAGAACATTTCAAACTCCGAAAAGGAATAGGTATGTGGTACGGTAAGTAAACCGACTACAAAACAATTTTTAAGGCTATATTTTCCTGTTTTGGAATATTTAGAAAAATAGAAAAATAAGTAGAAGTCCGGGAAGGACACGAGGGCCCCACGAGGGTGGAGGGCGCGCCCTACCCCCCTGGGCGCGCCCCCTACCTCGTGGCCACCTCGTGTGCCTTTAGGACTCCGTTTTCTTGCACGATACGTATTCTGGTCGGTAAAAAATCATTATATATTCTCCCGGAGGTTTTGACTCCCGTATCACGCAAATATCCTTTGTTCTTGTTTCGAGCTGTTCTTTGTTAGGGTTGCCAAGGCCAGGCATCATGTCGTCCCCCTCCTCCAACAATGGTGACAAAGATGCTTGGCTAATGAAGATAGAGCTGAAGAGGGAAGAACCCATGGAGATTAACAAGGATGAAGGGATCAAGAAGGCCACGGAGAACCAAGCTCCAGAAGCAGAAGACATCCTTCAACTTGATCACAATCTTCTTACCCCAACTGAGATCGAAGCTTTCAAGATGATTGAGTTAGCTCATATTCAAAACAAGTTTCTCACAAGTGAAAATGTTTTATTGAAGGAGCATATCGTTGCACTCAAGGGCATTATTCGCAAGTTGGAGGACCTCCTACACTCGATGTGCGACTATCCATCACCTCCACCTTCTTCACCAGCAAAGGAGACATAATCACATGGGTATGGGCACTCCCCTTGGCAACTACCAAGCTTGGGGGAGGTGCCCCGGTATCGTATCACATCTCCTATCTTTACCGTTTTTCTTAGTTCGATCCTATTAGTAGTATCTTGATCTAGTAGAATAAATTTTATGGCATGATCTAGTTTTGAGTTTTGCTTTATGATCTCTCTATGTAATCGAGTCTATGAGCTATATAATAAAGATTAGTGTTGAGTCAAGGGCTTGATTGTTTTGCCATGATCTTGAGTGAATAAAAGAAAAAAAGAAAAAAAAGAAACAAAGAGTTCATATTAGTCTTGTTGAGAGTAATGACTTCACATAGAAAGAGTATGATGATTAAAAGTTGTTGGGAGTTGGCAGACATAGCTTTGGTCATCGTTGCAATTAATAGGAAGTAATAAGGAAAGAGAGGTTTCACATATAAATATATTATTATTGACATCTTTTATGATTGGGAGCACTCATTAAAATATGACATGCTAAAGAGTTGATGTTGGACAAGGAAGACAACGTAATGGGTTATGTTTTCTTATATCTGAGATAAAGTATAATGTCATGGATATCCAACATGTTGAGCTTGCCTTTCCCCCTCATGCTAGCCAAATTCTCAGCACCAAGTAGAGATACTACTTGTGCTTCCAAAAACCCTTAAACCAGTTTTGCCATGAGATTCCACCATACCTACCTATGGATTGAGTAAGATCCTTCTAGTAAGTTCTCATAGGTGCAAAGCAATAAAAATTGCTATCTAAATATGCATGAATTATTAGTGTGGGAGAAAATAAGCATTATACGATCTTGTGATGTGGAAGAAACAAAAGCGACGGACTGCATAATAAAGGTTCATCTCACAAGGGGCAATATAAAGTGACGTTCTTTCAGATTAAGATTTTGTGCAGCCAACCATAAAAGCGCATGGCAACCTCTGCTTCCCTCTCCGAAGGGCCTATCTTTTGTTATTATCCTCTACCTTATACAAGAATCATGGTGATCTTCACCTTTCCTTTTTATATTTTATCCTTTAGCAAGCACAGTATGTTGGAACGATACTGATAAATATATCTAATTGGATGTAGGGGAGCATGAGTTATTATTGTTGACATTACCCTTGAGGTAAAAGGTTGGGAGGCGAAACTATAAGCCCCTATCTTTCTATGTGTCCGATTAAAACTCCGTAACCACAAGTAGCGCGTGAGTGTTAGCAATTATGAAAGACTAAATGATAGTTGAGTATGTGGACTTGCTATTAAGCTCTGACATAGACTCTTTCTGATGTTATGATAAATTGCAATTGCTTCAATGACTGAGATTATAGTTTGTTGGTTCTCAATAAAGTTTATGACTCGTACTCTGCATTGTGAATGGATTATTACTTGAACATAAGAAATCATATGACAATATATATATATATATATATATATATATATATATATATGTTGCTGTTATGAGAATAATCATGATGCCTTCATGTTCGTATTTTATTTTTATCAACACCTCTACCTCTAAACATGGGAACATATTTATCATTATCGGCTTCCGCTTGAGGACAAGCGAGGTCTATGCTTCGGGGAGTTGATACGTCCATTTTGCATCATGCTTTTATATTGATATTTATTGCATTATGGGCTGTTATTACACGTTATGTCACAATACTTATGCCTATTCTCTCTTATTTTACAAGATTTACATAAGGAGGGAGAATGCCGACAGCTGGAATTCTGGGCTGGAAAAGGAGCAAATATTAGAGACCTATTATTCACAACTCCAAAAGTCCTAAAACTCCACGAAAGTCATTTTTGGAAATAATAAAAAATATCGAGCGGAAGAAGTTCACAAGAGGGGGGCCCACCTGTCCACTAGGGTGGGGGACACGCCCTACCCCTTGGGCACGCCCCCTGCCTCGTGGGCCCCCTGTTGGCTCTCCGATGGCCATCTTCTGCTATATGAGGTGTTTCATCGAGAAAAAAATCATAAGCAACCTTTCGGGACGAAACTCAGCCGCCACGAGGCGGAACCTTGGCGGAACCAATCTAGGGCTCTCGCAGAGCTGTTCTGCCGGGGACACTTCCCTCCGGGAGGGGGAAATCATCGCCAACGACATCACCAACGCTCCTCCATCAGGAGAGGGCAATCTCCATCAACATATTCACCGGCACCATCTCCTCTCAAAACCCTAGTTCATCTCTTGTATTCAATTCTTGTCCCCAAGTCCGAGATTGGTACTAGTAGGTTGCTAGTAGTGTTGATTACTCCTTGTAGTTGATGCTAGTTGGTTTATTTGGTGGAAGATCATATGTTCAGATCCTTTATGCATATTAATACCCCTCTGATTATGAACATGAATATGCTTTGTGAGTAGTTACGTTTGTTCATGAGGACATGGGAGAAGTCTTGCTATTAGTAGTCATGTGAATTTGGTATTCGTTCGATATTTTGATGAGATGTATGTTGTATAGCCTCTAGTGGTGTTATGTGAACATCGACTACATAACACTTCACCATTATCTGGGCCTAGAGGAAGGCATTGGGAAGTAATAAGTAGATGATGGGTTGCTAGAGTGACAGAAGCTTAAACCCTAGTTTATGCGTTGCTTCGTAAGGGGCTGATTTGGATCCATATGTTTCATGCTATGGTTAGGTTTACCTTAATACTTTTTTTGTAGTTGCGGGTGCTTGCAATAGAGGTTAATCATAAGTGGGATGCTTGTTCAAGTAAGAACAACACCCAAGCACCTGTCCACCCACATATCAAATTATCAAAGTACCGAACGTGAATCATATGAACGTGATGAAAACTAGCTTGACGATATTCCCATGTGTCCTCGGGAGCGCTTTTCTCCATATAAGAGTTTGTCCAGGCTTGTCCTTTGCTACAAAAAGGATTGGGCCACCTTGTTGCACTTTATCTACTTTTGTTACTTGTTGCTTGTTACAAATTATCTTATCACAAAACTATCTGTTACCACTTATTTCAGTACTTGCAGAGAATACCTTGCTGAAAACCGCTTATCATTTCCTTCTGCTCCTCGTTGGGTTCGACAATCTTACTTATCGAAAGGACTAAGATAGATCCCCTATACTTGTGGGTCATCACTCACCTAGCGGCACGCATGGTGGCCCTTGGAAGGTTAGGAGCAGCATGAGCGTCGGAGAGGACGGAGATCGCCGGCGACCGAGGTAGAAGGGGGCGGCTCGATCCGTGGCCTGCGGTGCTCCCCGTGTTGCGCTCGTGGACGGGGAGGAGGTATTCGATGACGGCGGGGCTGCTGGACAGGTCGGTGAGGTGAACGGGTCTCGGTGGCCGCGAGGACGGGCGAGGCACGGCGGCGACCGCGTCGGCCTCCTCTCCAGAACGAAGGAGAGGGAGAGGGAGAGGTTGAGAGGGCGAGGGGATTCTGGGAGTGGGTGGAGGTAGGTGGGGAGGAGGTCGAGGCGCCGAGGGGAGGGGTCGACCTTAACCTCCTCGTCGATGGCGAGGTCATTCTGTGGCGACGCGCGGGCGCGCGTCCTTGGTCGGTTGAACAGGGGAGGGGCGAGCGACCGGGGACGTTGGGCAGGTTAGTGCAATGGGCTAAGGCCCAGGGGGCATGGGCTTCTCTCTCTCGATCCCTTTCTGTTTTTCCTTCCTTTTTTAAGCTTTTCTGTTTTAGCTATTTTAGGCCACTTAGACATTTTGCAAAAATATTGGTTCACCACCAATATTACCAGAAGAATACTTTCCACATGATGAACACCTTTGCGAATTTGTCTTGTAGCCTCTGCAATGACAATTAAAAGCCAGGTGTTGTAACTTGAAACACCCAAACTGACTCAAGTCGGTTTGGTTGTCTGAAGTTTCAAAACTTGTCTTTAAATCCTCATCGCATTGGCTGCCAGACAAATTCGTCAAGGTGTTCGACCGTCATGGGCCGCTAGAACTATTGCTGGGCATGGGACACCGGGCGCCAGCATCACTTGTGGGATGTGGATCTAGTGTTCAAAGCCGAGCGCCACATGTATCTTGCACCAATGATACTTGCTATTTAGGGTTCCATCAACGCCGAGTAACCCCCTAACCAGCTCGTCATGTTGTAAATATTTAGTTAGGTCGACGGAAAAAACAAAACTGCTATGTTACTCATCTTTCGATTTAAATGTGCAGTTTTTTCGCCGCTGCGAGGGTCTAGTGTTTGACGAGCTCCGCCCCTGCGTTCGTGGGTGAGCACAAATGACATCTCCTCCTCCCCCTTCATTTTCTCTATTTTAGTCTTCTTGCCGATGAAACCTTCTAGCTATAGGTGTCTTCAATCATCAGTATGCGTGACCACTATGCGTCTCCCGTTCGAAAGGGTTACATCTATAAATATGCATGCATTTGCATATTTATAACCGTGATTCTCTCAAATTGTCCAACGTTATCCATGGACAACCCGAGTATGTGTAGATTGGGTTCGTTTTCCCATATGCTCTACTCCGCATCCGATGTAGAATTTCGTCAGTGCTTCCCTGTTGTTCTACGGGTACACATCCTCTCTACTTATTGCCGAGACGTGTGTCAAGAGAACAGCGGGGAGGTGCTACCGAAATTTTGCGTCGGATCCGGAGCAGAGCATGGGAAAACGATCCCAATCTACACATACTCGGGTGAGATTAGGAGCTATCTTTACCTATTAACGTCTAGGTTGCATGGACGTAATAAAAGTGACACACTCCATTAACTGATGAATATATACATGATGATATATATAATTTCTTCTGTGTCCATTAGCTAGGCAAGATGAGTGATCGTGTGTGGATGTAGACCGGTCACACTAGTCAGAAAAACATGACCATTGAATGGTTAACAAAAATGAAGGGGTTTCTGAGAGCCGCATTTGCAAATAGCCAGAGGACAACATGGTGCCCCTGTGCCGGGTGCAACAATTGGCACAAGAGGACAGAGGATGAGATGGGCAAACACCTGTAGAAGAGGGGTTTTATGCCAGATTATACGGTGTGGACATTTCATGGCGAGTCTGCCCAACGTGCAAGAGCTGAGGTGCTTCGTCGTCACCGACGAGCATGGTATCGGGGTGCAAGACATGGTGCAAGACTTTGATGATGCTTGGGACTGAGCTTTCATAACATCCTCTCCACGAGCAAACTGAGCTTTGTCAGCTGGATGCCATCTCGCAAATAATGGCTCTGAAGGCTCAATTAAACTTCAGCAGAGAATGCTACGACGCTATGATGACAATAGTTGGAACTTTTCTACCCAAAGGCCATGTACTACCTACAATCATGTACTAGTCAGACAAAATCCTACGTGCTCTTAAGATGCCCTATGAGAAGATACATGCCCGTGAGAAAGGATGTGCCTTATTTAGGCTTTAGTATGCAAACTTGAACTATTGTCCCATTTGCAAGTCATCCAGGTATGTTGTGGTAGACAACGGTATGGGTGAGAAGACGCGGACCAAAATCCCCGTTAATGTTCTTCGGTATATGCCAATCATACAAAGACTTCAACGTATTTTCATGGTCGAAGAGACGTCCAGACTGATGACATGGCAAAAAACGGGAAAAAGAACCCAATAGATGTAGATGGGAAGCTGATGATGGTGCACACATCGGACGGTGAAGCATGGAAGCGCTTCGATGCATTACATGATGACAAAGTGGCAGATCTGAGGCATCCTCGAGTCAGCATCAGCATGGATGGGTTCAGTGTGTTTGGTATGATGGGATAATGGGTTCAAGACATATGACGCCTTTAGCAAACGGAACTTCATAATGCGTGTCTGGTACATGTACTCGATGCACGACTTGCCGGCGTATGCGCTATTCGTTGGCTGGTGTGTGCATGCAAGGTTCTCGTGCCCCACATGCAAGGGAGCTCTTGAGTTTCCTTGGCTTCAGGCCGATCGCAAGTTTTCTTGCTTCAACATGCATTGACAGTTCCTGGATCCTCGCCATAAGTTCAGGAAAGATAAGAAGAACTTCATAAAAGGTAGAGTTGTCAAAAACTCTGCACCACCTGCGTTGACAGGCCAAGAGACCCTGGATTACTTAAACGCTCTCGAGCCAGATCCAGAGCATCCAGGGTATTTAAAGGGGTATAATTTGAAACAGGCCTGGACTAACAAGACATGCTTGTGGGTTCTGCCTTACTTCAAGGACCTCATTTGCCCACACAACATCGACGTGATGCACACTGAGAAGAATATCGCCGAGGCACTTTTTGGTACATTGTTCGGCATAGATGGGAAGTAAAAGGATAATTCTAAGGCTAGAGTCGATCTGGAGGCGCTATGTCATAGAGCGTTACAAAACATGCATCCACCGAAAGGAAAGCAGAACTGGACAAAGCCAAAGGCATGGTTTAATCTTGGAAGGCCAGCTACGTGGGAAATTATCTTGTGGGGGTCCAAAAGGAGTTGATGTTCCCTGATGGGTATGCAACGAATCTAAAGAGGGGAGCGAGTCTTGATAAATTGAAGATATTTGGTCTCAAGAGTCATGATTGGCACATATGAATTGAGCGGGTAATGCCGGTGATGTTGCGTGTTTCATCCCAGAGGATGAATGGCTAGTGCTGGCAGAGCTGAGCTATTTCTTCCGGGTTCTTTGTGCGAAAGAACTATCACCTGGCCTGCTGGAAAAATGGAAGAGTTGGCGCCGGAGTTGATCTCCAAGTTAGATAAGATCTTTCCGCCGCACTTCTTTAATCCAATGCAACACTTGATTTTGCATCTCCCAACTGAGTCAAGATTGGGGGGGGGGGCATGCAAAATCGTTGGTGCTACGCAACTAAGAGGATGCAGAAGACTCTACGAGCAAAATGTAAAAATAAACGTAGAATTGAAGCATCAGTGGCTCAGGCATTCATTACTGAGGAGGCGGCAAACTTCGTGACAGCACACTACGAAGCCAAAAATTGTCATTTGCATAATCCGAAGCCTCGGCACAATGCTGACGACCCTAAAAAGGGTGGATCCAACCTCAGCCTATTCAAAGGGGATCTCGCACCAGCTGGTGCTTCTAATTCCTTAACGTTGGATTTTGAAGAATGACATACCATTTCATTGTATATCTTTACCAACCTAACAGAAGTGCGTCCGTACATCAAGTAAGTTCTCGGTACATTGTTTCACAACTTCTAATTCCTCTGGACTGCTCTTATTCCCAGATAAATTTGATACAGTCGATACATCGCCAAATTCTCGTATGGAGGGGTGATCCAAAAGGATTCCATCGAAGAGTATGAGCTTCTGGGAAAGCATGGAAGCAACTATCCTGGTTTGATCTCTTGGTTCAAACAAACGGTAATTTCCATTAGACCATTTCATTTGTTCGTCTAATTTGTGGCTAATGCAACAATCCCTTTCGTATTAAACTTGTAGGCTAATTCAGATTTTATGGACGGCGAAATGAGACAAGTCGCTAACGGTTTTGACTTTTAGGTCTGTTCATTTGACAAATACGACATCAATGGGTATCACTTCTGTACCTATGGCAAAGAGCTATCTATGGCCGACCGAAAGTCTACAAATTGTTGTGTCTCTGCTATCGGCGAAGGACATACCGAGTATTATGGAAGAGTTGAAACAATTTATGAACTTCAATTCTATGGTGCAAACCCACCAAATGTCATAGTCTTCAAATGTTATTGGTTCCAGCCGAAGGAGACTAGAAGGACTTACGAACACTTAGGGCTAGTGGAAATCAAACAAAGCACCCATTTGGATGTTCCCGATGTATATATTATGGCTCAATAGGCAATCCAAGTTTCCTATCTATCGTGGGCCTATCAAAGGGATCCAAATCTCAATGGTTGGGATGTCGTTTATGAAGTGCCACCACGTGTTAGACCACCTCCCCTCAATGAAGAGGATTATGAACCTCACATTAACGCAGACACATATGAAGGAGAATTCTTCCAAGAAACACGTCTTTCCAAAAAAACGTTTCAAGAACCGCTCTACTTCACCCCAGAACATTGAAGTAGACAACAACAGTGAACCCGACTTCACCCGTGATCCGGCACAAGAAGAGCCTAAACTAGAAGAGGTTACTGCTGCGGATGACCTGTCAATGCTTGACCGATTACGTAAAGGTGGCCTTCCACATGATGATGCATTTATTAATGATGATGATGAGCACGTCATACTGATAGTGATGATGATGATGCATTTATTGATCCCGGAGAATTTATTGAACCCGATGATCCAGATTATTATTAGGTATTCAATTTTTTATGTTGTACTTGATTTATATAGTTACTTGTATGATTGTATGATTTATATAGTTACTTGTATAATTTTCTTACTTTGTATGATTGTTTCTTATACATAGAGCCATGGTCTTGATGTCCATCCCCGTCGGCCCTCGCCCGCTTTATGATTCGGATGTGGTAAATTCGCTATCATAACTATTTGTTGCATTTCACATTTATGACAATTATGGCCATCAAGTTGACATAGAGATATTTTAATCTAGGAGGTATGTGAACCAGAATTTGGAACCGACCCTCTTGTCTAGATGTTAAATTTAGTTGAAAAATAAAATGAGTATTTGAAAGAAAAAATTAAAAGAATTGAAGAAGAGAAGATGACATTGGAGGTATGTTGCCGATGTCATCGATGATCACAATATGAAGATGAATGCAATGCGCCTAAAGCTTAGGAAGATTAGAAAATATGCCATTGATAATGAGGCTTGGTATCATGATGCCGTTGGATCAATTTTTACCTTAGTTACGATCTTCATTGCATTTGTTGTGAGGAGGGCAAGTTTTCTCTAGTGTTTTTCTTAACAAATGCATATTGAGCTTATTTTCCTCCTAAATGGCATAATTGCGTAAGTTAGATAAAAAATGTGAGCTATACTTATGTAAGTTGGCTCAAAAATGGCATCATCACCTAGGTTACCATAAAAATGACCTATACTTACCTTATTTTTCTCCAAAATGACATAATAAGCTTAGTTGACCTATACTTTACCTAGGATAGCTATAAAATGACCTATACTTAGCTTCTTCAGTTCATTTATGACATGCTGAGCATACTTAGGTAAAAAAATGGCATGATAATCTTTGTTACCTCCAAAATGACATAGACTTAGCTTGTTTTCCACGAAAATGACATAATAACCTTACTAAGCTCCAAAATGACCTATTTACCTAGCTTAGCTCTAAAATGACCTACACTTAGCATTTTTACCTAGCTTGGCTAAAAAATGGCCTTTTTACCTACCTTAGTTTGAAGAAGAAGAAGAAGAAGAAGAAGAAGAAGATAAAGAAGAGGAGTGGAGAAAAAGAAAGAGCAGAAAAATTCTTCTTCTTCTTCTTCTTCTAGCTAGTCTTCTTCTTCTAGTCTTCTTCTTCTTCTTCTTCTTCTTCTTCTTCTTCTTCTTCTTCTTCTTCTTCTTCTTCTAACTTTCTTCTTTCCCAATTTGCATATTTGCTTCCGATGAGGAAGCTTGCGTTGATGGAGTCTACTCTTCTCCTTGTGCTTCCTTTTTGTTTTGATTTTGTAGGATGAACAATGTGAAACTTGCTACCTATATATGTATGTATGGATGAAACCATTGTATGCTTGTTGTTGGATATGTTGGCTAGCTATATATGTTGCATATGGACTTTTGATTGGTATGTATATGTGTTGGATGATCATATCCCTATGGTAGGGATATGATTTGGTATGTATATGTGTTGTTATGCTTGTTGAAGGTATTTTCAAATGTGAAATCCTGTGAAATTGAATGAATTTAAGAAAAAAACAGGAAAAACAGGGGCTATACAGGCTCTTTGCCATCTGGCAGATGGCAAAGAGCTTTGCCATCAGCCAGCAGACGGCAAAGCTACGACATGGCAGCTATGTGTGCAACTTGGGGTGCACTGGGCTGGCCTATTGGCAGCTTTGCCGTCTGTTGGCAGACGGCTGGCATCTTTGCCGTCTGCCAGCAGACGGCATAGCTTGCCATGTGGCAGCTACCTCGCCGTCCGCTGGCAGACGACAAAGATGTAAAGGTCTTTTCCGTTTGCCAGCAGATAGCAAAGCATGCCGTTAACCCGCTAACGGACCATACCTGCCACATGTGCCGTCCGGGCTCTTTGCCGTCTGCTGGCAAACGACAAAGACCATTTCAACTTGCTATCTGCCAACAGACGGCAAAGAGCCCTTTGTCGTAGCTCGTTCAGCCGGACCTGTTGCCGTCTACTGGTCGACGGCAAAGGCATTTTCCGTCCACCAGGCATGTCTTTGTCGTCCGCCATGGCGGACGGCAAAGTGCCTGATTCCTGTAGTGACCCTTGGTTAATTGTAGGCAAAGTAGCACTGTTCGAGGCGTGCTTTGTACGGTTGAACCTGTATAAGTACTCATACTGCTTTCAGCTATGGTTGTTAAGTGTCCTTGCTGGTTTCAGTTAAGGCTGTTAAGTACTCCTGCTGCTTTTACATTCTGTCGTGTTTCTTTAGTCGAGTCTTCCTCCAGGCGCCAAAACCAAACCAGCGCCGGCGGGGCCGCCTGCTTCCGCCTCCCACGGCTGGGTGTGCCTGAGCGCACGCATCACCGCCCCACCGTCTCCTAAATCGTTAACGCCGACGTCCGAGGCCTCGCCGTCGTCGTCCGCACGGTTTGATGCACTTGCTGGGGTGCCGCCCTCTCGCGTTGTCAACATTGTCAACAAACAAGAGGAATCAGGAGAGGACTGTACGTGGAGAGGATGATAGTAGGGGCGCCCACCATGTCCATGGACGTACACAAGGAAGTTCCTCATTTTTTGTTATATACACTCCATTGTCAGCGTATAGAAAAAGAAAATGCTTCCTCCTAGTGGTTTCCTGACATCTGGGACCCACGACATTGTCAGCGTATATAGTCAATACACAAGAGAAAAACACAAGCTCGGCTGACACCTGGGACATAGCTGCTCGAGCATTATTTTTTTGTTATTGTTGAGACGGAGCAGGGTTTCAACTGGGTTGTGGCCCGTCTAGCCTAGACTTATATTTTACGTTCACCACATGACCAGCCCAGCTATTTTTCCTTTGTGAAAATGAGCCCAGTTTATTTTTTCTAAAGAATACCCAATCAAGGCCTACTTATTTTTTCTACGCCCTGATGGGCTGCAATTCTTTCAAGATAGCTGCAAATCTTGAAAGTAATATGAAATAGGAAGTAAATATAAAAAACAGACGACAAATTGGCAATTAGTTTATAATTTCTGAATTTTTTTCACATTTTCAGATTCCAATTTCACTGGGCTTTAACCTAATTTAAATATATCTTCAAAGTACTTTAAATCTGGCTCGACATTTCGGTATTAAAAATAGTTTGGGCCCCATAGAAATATGTGAAATTTTGTTTAAATTTTTAACCCTGGCCCTGGCCAACAAAAAAAGGACTGCAATAAATTGCATAAGAAGTTGCAATGAGCTGTAAATTATTAAATAATAGGGAATGGTCTGACCTGTGGGCCTATTAAGTTGACGCGTATGCAAGTTTTTTTACTTATTATATACGTAAACAAATGATTCTAGCAGACATAGCTGTTGGATGTCAATCCAACGGCCGTCGTGCTTCTTCAATCTCCGATCTTCTTGCTCCAGCTGCCAAATCCAGCGCCGGTGGGACCACCTGCTCCCGCCTCCCGTGGTCGGCTGTACTGCCGCGCAGGCCTCACTGCCCCCTACTACTCCTATTGCTGGCCAGGCCATCCCTCTACTCACCCACATCCCTCCACTACTATGGCTTCGCCGCCTCCAGGTCATTCCCTTCCTGGGTCTCGCTGTCGTCCATCACGCTGGTGTTCTCGGCACGGCATGGTCAACGTTGTCAACAAAGGACAACATCGGAAGAGGGATGTACATGGAGAGGCTGACAGTTGGGACCCACATGGTCCATGGCCGCACGCAAGCAAGTACCTCGTTATTACGCCAAAAAGAATGAACACTCCCAATGATAATCGGGACCCACCAGCTATATCTTGGCACGGAAGGAAGTGCCTCCTTATTAAGCGAAAAATAACAAGTGCTCCCCATGAAAGCTGGGGCCCACTAGATTTGGAAGCTGACTTGTGGCCCTACTAAGTTGACGCGTACGGAGGATTTGTCAACTTAGTCAACAAATGATTCTATCACCAGTGACCATTGGATTGTTAACATCCAACAGTCGTCCTGCTTCTTCAACCTCTGATTTTCTTGCTCTAGCCCGCCTCCTGTGGCCGGCTGTGCTACCGCGGAGGCCTCACCGCCCCCTACTACTCCCAGCGCTGGCCAGGCCATCGCTCTACTCACCCACACCCCCTGTTATTTTGCGGCAACGGCAGCCTCACACCACAGCCTAACCAGTCAACCCTTGTACTACCCGCTGCATGTTCCCAGGCTCCAAGTTGTTCCCTACCTCACCGTCGTCCACCGCCTGGTGCTGTCTGCGTGGTGTGGTCAACGTGGTCAACGAGTGACAGCCATCAGAAGAGGACTGTACGCGGTGAGGCTGACAGATGGACCCACCAGCTACATCTTAGCATGCAAGGAAGTGCCTCCATATTATGCGCAAAAAAAAGAATCCTCCCCCTATCAGCTCGGAACCACCAGCTACATCTCCGCACGCAAGGAAGTGCCTCCTTATCCTCCCTGACAGCCGAGACCCACCCGGTCCAAGCTACATAGCATTGTCATTCTGGTCGCAAACGTGTACATACATACTTGTCCATCGGTCTTTCTGCCACGATGAACCGTGGCCCAGTAAGGAGCGGTACCTATTCATGCAGTCCCTCTATATCATGTACACGTATGTACGTACATACGAGCGAGGTCTCAAACGCCTACTCGCGTATACGTACGGGCAGGGCTCGTGTACATGGAGAGGCAGCGGAGGGCAGCAACGGCGTCCTGCTCATCGGCAGCCAACCGGCTGGCTCGGAACGGAGGAAACAACGTCGTGTTCATGGGAGCGAAGTGACTGGGTCGGAATGCATCCTGTTCATCGGGAGGCAACAGACTGGGTTGGAATGGGTCGTGTTCAATGGGAGCCTCCTGTCTTGGATGGAACAGCCGGAACGGGGTATGGCGTACCGCAAAACGTAGGAAAACGGCCTTGTGTTCGACCTTGTACGGTCGAAACGGGGTCCTGTTCGTCAGGAAGGGTCCAGCGTACCGTAAAATGGAGGAAACAGACTTGTGTTCGAGCTCCTACGGTCACAACGGGGTGCTGTTGACCGGGAGGGGTGTGGCGTACCGCAAAACGGAGGAAACTGACTTGTGTTGGAGCGCCTACGGCCGAAACGGGGGTCCTGTTCATCAAGAGGGGTGTGGCGTACCACAAAATGGGACTCCATGGGCTACTGTTCATCCACCGTAGACTTCCTCCAGCCTCCACCTGCTACTGTTTATCCATCGTCGACTTCCTCCAGCCTCCACCAACTACTATTCACCACGGGGGTCTTGTTCATCCAGCCTCCACCGGCTACTGTTCAACCAGCCCTCTCCACGGGGTCCTGTTCAACCACCCCTCCATTGGCTACTGTTCATCCAGCCCACCACCGGCTACTGTTCAACCAGCCCTCCACCGGCTGCTGTTCATCCAGCCCTCCACTGGGTCCTGTTCATCCACCCCCAACCGGCTCGAACGGGGTCCTGTTCATCCAACCCCCACCAGGAACTGTTCATCCAACTCCCCAACAACGCTCACTGTTCATCAAGTGGCAGCAGGTTTGATCAGCTTCAGTTAGCAGCTGTAGCAAAGTAATTGCTCGATCGGGTTCAGTAAACAGCCAGGGATCAATCTATCGCTCAGGTTCAGTAACGCGTAGCCTGCAGTGCAATCGCTCGGGTCAATAGGCGAACGCCTCACCCGGGTTCAGTTAGAGCCGAATACCTCGCACCCACGCGCGTACGTGTATGAGAGAAACGCGCATCGCTCGGCCCCGATGACCCACCATAACCGGGAACTCCCTGATATTTTCCTCTCCCTCGCTTCAACCACCATTTTTTCCGTCATGGACGGCCCAAAGAATGTCATGCAGCTGCGTCTCCGGCCCGCCCAGGACGAAAAGCCCATTTTCTGTCATGATTTTTTGTCATAGAAGTAGGAGCCCACCACATCTATGATGATACCGGGTTTTGTTACAATTAACGTCATAGAAGTTTCATAAGCATGCCATAATTATTTTCATTCGGCCCATAATGTGACGGATGTGTCTTTTTTTGTAGTGCGTACACGTAGAATCTCCTAGTAAGGTAATTTCCAGAACATCGATTTCTTCTTAAACACTTGACCGTTGGGTGTTTGTTCACCGTCAAAGGGTAGTTTTTGCCAAGCACAACATTAATTTGTTTAGCCATGTTGTGGACCACTTCCCCATCATAGGGTCTTGGTCCCACACCTACCTCTACCGTACCATCAAATTCAGCTTTCATCTTTCGGTATGGGTGATTTTTCCATAAGAACCAACGATGACGCAAATACACGGTTTTGCGCGAGTTGGGAAGCCTTCTGCTAGCTGTCCTATCCATGCATGTGCCACACCTTACATCTACCTTTGTTTTCTACCCCGATGTGTTGCCTAATCCCGGCATATCTTGAATGGTGTGTGACGGTGTCCTGGACTAGGGGGTACTCACCATGTCATCTCCCGATCTGTTAGATTGGGCCGAGGACCCCAGTCAGTGTCAAACCGGCGGATCTCGGGTAGGGGGTCCCGAACTGTGCGTCTAGGCGGATGGTAACAGGAGACAAGGGACACGATGTTTTTACCCTGGTTCGGGCCCTCTCGATGGAGGTAATACCCTACTCCTGCTTGATTATTATTGATGATATGGGTAGGACAAGAGTAGATCTACCACGAGATCAAGGAGGCTAAACCCGAGAAGCTAGCCTATGGTATGATTGTTGTTCGTCCTACGGACTAAAACCCTCCGGTTTATATAGACACCGGATAGGTTAGGGTTACACAGAGTCGGTTAAAATGGTAGGAGATCTACATATCCGTATCGCCAAGCTTGCCTTCCACGCCAAGGAAAGTCCCATCCGGACATGGGACGAATTCTTCAATCTTGTTTCTTCATAGTCCAGGAGTCCGGCCAACGGTGATAGTTCGGCTATCCGGACACCCCTAATCCGGGACTCCCTCAGTAGCCCGCGAACCAGGCTTCAATGATGATGAGTCCGGCGCGTTGATTGTCTTCGGCATTGCGAGGCGGATTCTTCTCCAAATTCCATATACTTGTCGAACAATTGTCCGCTTCGATAAATGCTGCGCCCTTGGCTTCTACGCCCAATAATGGCCATCTTCCCCGTGTTTGAATGAATGCGAAAAGCCAGGGTATTTTTACACTTACCCCCCTAGCTGCGCAAATGAGCTGCCTATAAAAGGGGCGAGGATCTAGACCTGAGTCACATCATCCCCCCTTCGTGAGCTTTCATCGGAGCGCCTCCGACCAAAGCCCATTCCATCGTGGACAGTCGACGCGGCTCCTCCTCTCGCGCTCCCAGCCCCCAGCGTGGAAATTAGGAGAGATTCTCAGTCCCGCATAGCGAGCTAGTTATACTCCAAACCAAGGGATTTCTTCCCCCGGCCTTCATGGTTCCGGTTCGAGCCGGACTTGCCACCTACAAGGGCGGAAAGCAAGAGGAGAGCGTCCCCGAAACCTCTAAAGGAGAGCGGGTATGCTTCATCTCTTATCTAGTAAGAGGACTCGGATTTCCAATCCATCCGTTTCTCCGGGGGCTCTTGGAGTTCTACGGCCTCCAGTTGCACCACCTTACGCCTGCCTCCATTTTGCACATCGCGGGCTTCGTGGCCCTTCGCGAACTTTTCTTGAGCGTCGAGGCTCATTTCGGGCTGTGGAAGAGATTATTCTGCCTAGTACCCCGTTCTCATGAGGGGTCAATATATCAAGTGGGCGGAGCCGAGCTATGGCGCATCGCCGGGACCGGATACCTATCCAGAACCCCGAAGAAGGTGTCCGAAGACTGGCCTTCGGAATGGTTTTACATGGAGGATGTCCTGCTGCCGGATCCTGTTCGGATCGGCCTTCCGGAGTCTAGCAATGCTCCTCTGAAGAAGCGCCTAAGCTGGCGCCCTCGGAGCCCCAGAGGGAAAATGACCGGGATGTCCTCTACTTGATGATCCGAATAAGATTACTGGCTCATGCCGGATTGACCATGATTGGAGTCATGGCAATCTGCATTATGAGGGGAGTGCAGCCGCTCCAATATAGGGGCCACCCCATGTGGGACTTCAACTGGGAGGACGATGCCACCCGCCACGGCCGCAAAGGGCCGGGATCGGTCACCGAACTGGTGAAGACCTTGTCTGCCATGTATAAAGGGAGGAGGAGGATTTCTCGCCAATCCATCAAGGAGTTTTCTTCAATAATCCTCGAAGCTGGGTAAGCAAACATCTTTGTGGCCTGTCCGATCCATGTTCCCGTGGTTAAATATCTCATTTCATGGTTTCTGCGCAGGAACTGCGCCGGACTGTGGAGAAGATACACAGCCCGCCCCCACAACCAAAGGATCCGGAATGTTCCCTCGATCCAACCTCCGAAGAGGATCCGGATATAAAGGTGAAGTTGATCGACGGGGTGTTCCACCAACTTAGCATCGACAATGCCTTGGTTGCCATTACGGCCGATTACCCCGGAATACTCCCAACCTCGCAGGTAACTGAGACCGAGGTCCCAATACTCTGATAATGACCCATCCGTGCTAATTTCTTGATCACCATATACCAATGGTGTTTCGCAGGGGGTACCTTTGAGGCAGGAAGCCTAGCCCGCGGCGGCTAGCCAACAAGGCAGTCGCCCCAAGAGTTAAAAAGAAGTGCGGTCCGGATCGAAACTCCGCCGCAACGGTATGGCGTGTCACCATATTCACAGGATTGATTCCTGGAAGGCGTACTAATGCTTGTGCTCTTTTCAGAAAAAGAGCGCCGCGGACCGAGTCCGGAGAGGTTGTAATCGAGCCTCCGCCGCCAGGCTCCAAAGCCGGGTCCGGAAGCGGAGGCGAAGCACGAGGCGCAAGTCGGATGCTCCTCCGACAGAGGATGCCGACAAATTGTCCGCCACCAACTCCGAGGTGGAGAGCGCCATGAATCACAAAGCGCCACGGACAGTTCTTCGTGACGCATGTTTTTCCCAAGAGGCCTTGAATGCCTTCAATTGGAGATGCGCACCTCCGTGCAGCCAAGATGGTCTAGCCAGAGCCACGGAGCAGTATGTAAAGGACATACTGGTAAGGAAATTTGATGATTATATATGCCAAGAGCCCCGAGACTTAAAATAGTTAGAATAACTGATTTAAGGATCATTTGTTATGCAGATCTTACAAAAAGAATACCCGACTATCCTGTGAGCTTGAAGAATGCAAGGCCCAACTTGAGGCCAAGACTAGCCGCCATGGGGGGAGCCGCAGAGACCCTCCGTAATATATGCTTCAAAAGATAAATAGTTTATGAAGTGCGGCGGTGTGTAACTCGACAAAATATTGCAGATGGCGCCGGACTAGATCCGGACAAGCAACAGCTCTTGCGCCAGCTAAAGGCAAGCGAGAGCGTGCTTACGAGGGTGCGGCAGAGAAAATAACCTCCAAGATGCCAACACCAAACTGGGTGAGGAACTAAAGGATGTTCGTGCTCAGCTTGTCCGACCAGAAGGAGAATCGACGGCTTGTTGCGGCATTTTCATAAGTGCTTGAGCGAACTTTGAAAGAGTTCGCGAGGAAGGCGACTAACATAAACATGTATGTAGGTTTGCTCACAGGTCGCCCCGAGGAGGAGATGCCCAGATTTGGTGATCCTCTTCCCGAACTGCGTCGGCCTGCATGAACGAGTTCGACAGTGATGAAAGGCGTCGGCCAGTGCCTTGTGGCTATCTATCTCCCTGCCTCAAGGCATTGGGGAGCTGGCAGAGCGGCTTCAAGGAGCACGCGGCGCTCCGACTATGGAAGATATCGGCCTGCCGTCAAGGCGCCAGGGAGGCCTAGGCCATGGTAAAGACGCGGTACATGAAGGTTGACCCAAACCACATGGCGAGGCCGGACTGTGGGGCCTGATGAGAAGGAGATCCTCAGAAGTTAGTGTGCGGCCAAGTAGAATTGGCCGCCAAATATTCCCAGCAAGATTGTAAATTAGATAGCCTATTAGATGGCATTGAGGAGGAATACAATGAGTCGAATTGACTATGTAAAAATATGACATGAAAAAATGTCTTCTAGCCGGATTGTAGATCGTTTGTCATAGCGGACCTTTTCGCTTCGACCTCAGGACCCAATAGTCCGGAGTGTGTCCGAATACCTTCGTGGTTATATAAGAAACGGGGTATGCATGGAGACAAGGCGTAGGGGTCATTGTTGCTGTATCAGACAACTGCCCAACTAGTTATGTTATATTACATGGATAGTAAGAAACATCTTCCAGGGAGAATAGTTCCGTTAAGGGTTCCTTTCGCTGGGATGCATGCCCTAAAGTGCATGACAAAACTGCTAGGAAAGCAGAAAATCATCTGGGGGGCAGATGGGTAAATAGTTAAAAATCATCTTTCACTTCACCGACCGAATATTCCCTTAAGAACGCTTAGCTTTCGGCTTCACCCGGTCCGAGGTACACATCCGGCTGACCCGCAGAATAATCGCAGAGGTGCTCCTTTACCACCTAGCCGAACAATCGGGAACGAGGGGTAAGCACAGAGCCAGGCAACCCAGCTTGGCGAAAAACTTAAGTCATATCGATGCATATAATGGTGAATAAAAGGTACATGCGGAAGTTTGACGCAGGTGTTGGGCATGAAGCCCGTATGAATAAGCTTCTGGTAAAGAAGCCCCCAGGTATAATGAGCGTGTACAGTGCGTCAAATATGTGCAAACAAAGCGCAAACGAGCCTCTAAAGGCTTCGGGAAGGAGGAGGAAGGAGAGAATAAAAGACAGTAAAAATAGAAAATGTGGACGGAGGAAGGAAACGAACTTGGAGTCCGGCGCTTAGGCGTAGAATCTTCGTAGACGGGCTGCGTTCCATGGGTTTGGCTCGAGTCGGTTATCCGATGCGTTTCGCAGACGGTACGCTCCGCCGGTCAGGACCTGGTCGATGATGAAGGGACCTTCCCATTTGGGCTTGAGTTTGTCCTTTTTCTTGTCCGGCAGCGAGAACTAGTTCGCCAACGTTATAAGCTTTGGCCCGCATTTCCCTCGCTTTGATATCTTCGAGCCTGCTGTTGATAGAATGTGGAACGAGCTTTTGCCACGCGCGCTCCTCCTCCAATGCATCCAACTGTCCCGCCGATCGAGCTCGGCTTCTCTTTCTTCATACATGCGCACGCGAGGTGAGTCATGTATTATGTCGCAGGCAAGACTGCCTCTCGCGCCGCATACACCATAAAGAATGGTGTGAATCCGTAATACGATTCGGCGTGGTCCGCAGCCCCCGTAGTACGGAGTCGAGCTCCTCAACCCAAAGGCGTGTTAGATTCCTTGAGGGACCGCACTAGTCCGGGTTTAATGCCGCCATGATTAGACCGCTTGCTCGCTCGACTTGGCCATTGGTTTGAGGGTGATAGACCGAGGCGTAATCGAGCTTGATGCCCATGTTTTGCACCATAATTTGACCTCATGGGCCGTGAAGTTGGTGTCGTTATCGGTGATGATATCGTGGGGACACCGTAACGGTGAACTACCCCGATATGAAGTCTATCACCGGTCCGGATTCGCCGCTTTAACAGGTTTGGCCTCTATCCATTTGGTGAATTTATCCACCATGACCAATAGGTATTTTTGCTTGTGGGTTCCCCCTTAAGGGGTCCAACCATGTCAAGCCCCTGCATCGCGAACGCCAGGTGATGGGTATAGTTTTGAGGGCGTGGGTGGCATGTGGCTTTGGTTAGCAAAAGCTGGCAACCGACGATCGTTGGACTAAATCCTCAAGATCTGCCGAGCCGTCGGCCAATAAAATCCTGTACGGAAGGCCTTGCCTAGAAGGGCTGGCTGCGCGTGGTGCCCACCTAGTCCGGCATGAATTTCAGCCAGGAGGTTTCGCCCTTCCTCTTCGGAGATACACCTTTGAAGGATTCCTGTTGTGCTTTTCTTATAAATATCTCCCTCATGGACTTTATAGGCTTTAGATCGCCATACTATGCAGCGAGCCTCATTTTGGTCTTCGGGGAGTTCCTGCCTAGTTAGGTACGCTAGGAATGGCTCCGTCCACGGGGCGATAACCGCCATTATTTCGTGGGCGAAGGGTGTTATCTCGGTGGCAGAGCCGCCGATTGTGTCAGAGTGTTCGGCATCAGGCAGTGCGGTTGGGTCCGGGTTGTTATTTCCGGACTCCCCTTCCCATAGTACGGATGGCTTGAACAGCCGTTCCAGGAAGATGTTGGGCGGGAAGGCATCGCGTTTTACACTGATGCGTGCCAATATGTCCGCCGCCTGGTTGTTATCCCGGCTATATGATGAAATTCGAGCCCTTCAACTGCGGCCGACATTTTAGGACCGCATTGCGGTATGCTGCCATTTTGGATCTTTGGCATCAAAGTCTCCGCTTATTTGAGATATCGCGAGGTTCAATCCCGCACACCTCTAGGCGCTTAATGCCCACGGAGATCGCCATCCGGAGGCCGTGCGTATGGGCCTCGTATTCGGGTGCATTGTTGGAGTCCGTATACATTATCTGAAGGACATATTGGACTGTGTCCCCGGTTGGGGACGTCAGGACGACGCCAGCCCCCAGGCCGGCCAACATTTTGGAGTCTTCAAAGTGCATGATCCAATTGGAGTATGCGCCGTACTCTTTAGGGAGTTCGGCTTCGGTCCATTCGGCCACGAAGTCGGCCAAAACCGGCGACTTGATAGCTCGTCATGGCTTATAGGTTATGTTGAATGGAGGGAGCTCTATGGCCCATTTAGCAATCCGGCTCGTCGCGTCGCGGTTGTTTATAATGTCGTTAAGAGGTACTTCGGAGGCTACCGTTATCGAACACTCTTGAAAGTAGTGTCGCAGCTTCCGGATGCCATGAACACCGCGTATGCTATCTTTTGATAATGTGGGTACCGGACTTGCATGGAGTTAGGACAAAGGACACATAGTAAACCGGTTTTGAAGAGGGAATCGTGTCCGTCCGCTTCTCGCTCGACGACGAGCACCGCACCGACAACTTGATGTGTTGCGCGATATATAATAGCATTGGTTCGCCTATCGCTATGCTGCCAGACCGGATTTGTTGCCAATATGGCTTTTATCTCTTCGAGTCCGGCCGTGGCGGCATCCGTCCACTTGAAGTGTTCGGTGCAGCGGAGGAGGCGGTAAAGGGGTAACACCTTTTCTCCCAAACGGGAAATAAAGCGGCTTAGAGCCGCTACGCATCCCGTCAATTTTTGTATTTGTTTGAGGTCTTTTGGAATATCCAATTGTGACAGAGCTCGGATCTTGGTTGGGTTTGCTTCAATTCCTCTACCGGACACAATGAAGCCCAGGAGCTTTTCGGCTGGAATGTCGAAGACGCATTTTCCCGAATTGAGCTTGATGTCATATTTTCGAAGATTGTCGAATGTGAGCCTCAAGTCGTCTACTAGAGTTTTGACATGCTTGGTTTTGACGACCACGTCATCTACATATGCTTCCACTGTTTTGCCGATCTGGTTTGCCACACATGTCTGAATCATGCGCTGATATGTTGCGCCGGCGTTTTTGAGCCCCAAGGGCATTGTGTTGAAGCATAACGGGCCGTATGGAGTGATGAATGCTGTTGCAGCTTGGTCTGGCTCCGCCATCTTGATTTGGTGGTAGCCGGAGTACGCGTTGAGGAAGCACAATGAGTCGTGTCCTGCTGTAGCATCGATAATTTGATCAATTCGAGGGAGGGGGAAGGGATCCTTTGGGCAAGCCTTATTAAGGTCTTTAAAATCAGCACATAGGCGCCAGGATTTATCCTTCTTTGGTACCATCACCAGGTTTGCTAGCCAGTCCGGATGTTTTATATTTCGATGAATCCGCTTCCAAAAGTTTGGCTAGCTCCTCTCCCATGGCCTGCCTCTTGGGTTCGAAAAGCGCCAAGAGCCTGTTTGATCGGCTTGAACTTTTAGGATATTTAGGCTATGCTCGCCAGCCGACGGGATTCCCGGCATGTCCAAGGGTGCCAGCAAAGATGTCCCAGTTTTCTCGTAGAAATTCTCGTAGTGCGCGCCTACATCGTGGTTTAATTGTGCCCCAATGGAGGCCGCCTTTCCAGGTCCGCTGGGTGGACTTGGAATTTGACTATTTCATCCGCTGGTTTAAAAGAGGTGGACTTGGATCGCTTATCAAGTATCACATCATCCCTGTTCACCGTGGAGCGCATCGCAGTTGAGTTCCTCGGCCGCTAGGGCTTTGATAGTGCCTCGAGGGCTAGTTCGGCTGTCTTGTTTTCGCGCGGAGTGCTATGTTTGGATCACTAGCGAGTGATGATTTCATTAGGTCCGGCATTTTAAGCTTCATGTACCCATAATGGGCTATAGCTTGAAAAATTGTGAATGCCTCTCGCCTAATAAAGCGTGATATCCGCTGCTAAACGGGCCACTTGAAATATGACCTCCTCGACTGTAATTGTCCGCGAGCGAACACTACGCCCAAAGCAGTGATTTTTCCTGCAGCATGCTTCCTGCTAGGGATTATTCCTCTAAAGATTGTGCTGCTTCGCTCAATGCGGTTCCAGTCTATTTCCATTTTTCGGAGGGTTTCCTCATAGATGAGGTTTAGTCCGCTGCCGCCATCCATGAGTACCTTAGTAAGGCGAAAGCCGTCCACTATCGGACCGAGGACCAATGCGGCTGGTGCTCGGGCTATTCGGAATTTAGGTTCGTCACTGACATTAAAGGTAATAGCCGTGTCACTCCATGGATTTATTGTTGCTACTTGGTAGACTTCGGCAAGGTTGCGAAGTGTTCGTTTTCGCATGTTATTTGATGTGAAAGTCTTGAAGACTGTTAACACCGTACTGGTGTTGCTGGGCTGGGATTCTAAAGCTAGAAGCTCTTCGCCACTTTTGGCCACCTACCGTAGTATCCAACATGCTCGAAGGCTATGAGTTGGAGTGGCGCCATCTATGCTATGAATTTTGCAGGTCCGCTTAGCCAACCCTCCAAAGACGGTTCCGCACTTTAGGGGTTTTGGTTTTTGGTGTTTAACCCAGGTGCTTGGTAATGATGCACCCTTTATTTCGGACTAGGGATCTATTCAAATGGATTATCCCAAAATTTACTTTCGGTTTTCCAGCGCTTCCATCGCACAAGATTTTTGTACTATGGTCACCAAGTCAGCAAAGCGTGTAATTACGCGACGACTTATGGCATTTAGGATTCCCTTGTTCATGCAATTATTGCAGAAAATTGGGATTGCGTCCTCCTCTCGGCAGTCCTTTATCCTGCCCATAACCAGGAGGAATCTGGCCCAGTAATGATGTACTGTTTTAGCGGGCTCTTGCCGAATTCGGGATAGATCGCTAATGTTTGGGTGGGTGGGTGGATCTGGATCCGGAACCCCGTCCAATTTAAGACTCAGGGGCCGGGAAGTTTCCGAACTCGGAAGTTTGGATTTTTGAATGTTATCCAATGAATCCATCCCGTCGCCTGACTTTAAGTTCAGGGCTTGATCGACATCCGCCCCTCTCGCTGGAATCCGACATGGGGGATCGAACCGGATGTAACTAGTCCTTAAGATAGAAGAAGAATCGCCGCATTGCTCCTCTACCACAGCAACATGATGGGTAGCCCGGGAGAGTTGATCTCTCTCGATCGGTTTTAGGCCCAATCCGGTCGTAGTCTCGTGGCGACTCCTCAGATGGCGCGCGATCCAAGAGCTCGCTTACTAAGAGATCTCGATCGATCTAACTGTTCGCAAGTTCCAATTAACGTGAAGATTGGTTTCAATGACTCGAGAAGTCATCGCTTGCGCGCGGGCGAACCGGCGGTCATAAGAAACCACCCAGCCAAGAGTCCACCAGTGGCCAAGGCCTTTGGCGATAGTATCGCCTTTAAAGACGGATGAGGCATCCTTCCCGACGGCGACGCACAGAGGGAACTCTCAATGAAAGCACCAAGGTCGGTGTCAAACCGCGGATCTCGGTAGGGGGTCCCGAACTGTGTGTCAAGGCGGATGGTAACAGGAGACAAGGGACACGATGTTTTACCCAGGTTCGGCCCTCTCGATGGAGGTAATACCCTACCCCGCTTGATTAATATTGATGATATGGGTAGTACAAGAGTAGATCTACCACGAGATCAAGGAGGCTAAACCCTAGAAGCTAGCCTATGGTATGATTGTTGTTCGCCCCACGGACTAAAACCCTCCGGTTTATATAGACACCAGATAGGTTAGGGTTACGCAGAGTCAGTTACAATGGTAGGAGATCTACATATCCGTATCGCCAAGCTTGCCTTCCACGCCAAGGAAAGTCCAATCCGGACACGGGACGAAGTCTTCAATCTTGTATCTTCATAGTCCAGGAGTCCGGCCAACGGTGATAGGTCGGCTATCCGGACACCCCCTAATCCGGGACTCCCTCAGCCGTATACTCATGGGCCAGTCCGGATAGCTGCCGCATACAAGGAAGATTCCGCAAGACTTGGCGATCAAGACAAGGACTCCTCCCCCACCGGCGTATTCGGCTAGGACTCTTGTTATCCTAGGCCTCTAGTGCATTATATAAACCGAGGCCAGGCTAGTCGATAGAAACAACAACAATCATACCATAGACTAGCTTCTAGGGTTTAGCCTCTTTGATCTCGTGGTAGATCTACTCTTGTACTACCCATATCATCAATATTAATCAAGCAGAGTAGGGTATTACCTCCATCGAGAGGGCCCAACCTGGTAAAACATCGTGTCCCTTGTCTCCTGTTACCATCCGCCTAGACACATAGTTCGGGACCCCTACCTGAGATCCGCCGGTTTTGACACCGACATTGGTGCTTTCATTGAGAGTTCCACCGTGTTCGGCAATAGGTCGATGGCTCGCTGCAGATCAACCGCGACTTCGCATCTTCATCACCACTCGACCGTCACCTTGGTTCGACCAAGGAATGCGCCTACCTCCGATCGTCATGTTCGGATGAGGGCCTTCATCAACATCAACTCCGGTCTCTATCAAGATCATGGAGGAATCATCCAGGAGCCCGGGACTCAACGCCAACATTGCCCTCGGCGACCATATCGTTTTCCCTCGACAGCGGACTTGTGTCCGCCGCCACCGCCTCCTCAAGCGCCGCTTTAACGATTGCTTCGTGGAATTGTGCGGAATTGAGTCTACAACAACCCTGGAAAATTTCGTCGAGTTCCGATGGAGGAATCTCTGGCAATCTCCGATATACCGGAGCCGCATTGAATCTGGACGAGAATCTGGACGAGTTTAGGGTGTGGTGTCCAGCTTCTAACTCGGACTTCCTTTGGAAGATCCAACCGTTGATCGGCTGCGGAATTCCTATATCTACCACCCCTCAAAATTTCAGCTCGATCCGACCATCCAAACTCCGGGAACCTTCCGATTAGTGCATCACTTTTCGGATCTGTTTTCTGCGTGAAAACGAATCCGACCCGAGTTCGTCTTTTTTTATGAACGGGATTTCGGACATCCTTTTTGAAGGAAGTTTTGTATGGGATGTTGTGTTTTGTTTCCGAACACGTCACACTAACTTTAAAATCTTTTGAACATGATCTTGAATATCATGCTGGTGTCAAACCAGTCCGGCAATATTGCTCCACGGCTGCCGACCTACGCTAGACACGTCGTCACTTTGTTGAGCCGAGCTCTACTTCTTCGGATCATCATCTCGGCAAGCCGAACAAGAGTCCGGCATCGCGAAGGATCAATCATCACCAACATCGCCGCCCCACGGATTACACGGAGCGGGCATACCGGCATCGCCGCACGGTCGCCTCATCAAGCCGGCATCGACCATGTCACGACCTGCATCGGCAGGGCCGCACTATTGCTTCTTCAAGCTGGTGTCCATCACGCCGACCAACTTCGACATCTCGGCTGGACCGGGGGCTTCACCATCTCTTCATCAACCTAATCCGGACGCTTTGGCGTCGCTAGCCGACCAGCTCCGTCACGTTAGCTGGACCGAGGGCTTTGCCTCGGCAAGCCAACCTTTGCCAGCATTGCCATGCCGTCATTTTATCACCCCTGAGGCAATGGGTGCGCGGATCGAGTCCCTATTTTGGGAATCACCTCCCTTCGGATTGCTACAACAAATAGACCAGGTGCTATTAATCCTAGTATTTTTTGCTTGTTTGGGTTCATTTTTCCCAAGAAATTATTACTCTGGTTTGTCCATCATATATACGCAGGTCTATCAAATGGTGGCTGCATTAACGACGATCGCATGGTGGTTCGGTCAATTTTCGTACATAGTCCGGCGAACGCCGCATCCGGAACTCGGACCGACCTGTGAATTCAGGCTTTGCCACGCCTTTATTGCATTACGCCGATGACCTGCATCGACATTGACTTCGGCGCCAGGCCATATTTCTTTTATTACTCACTTTGCATAAATTATTTATTATGCAATGATTTTTTTAATTATCATTATTACTATTATCTCCGGTTTGCACCACTTTTGTGCACAGGAAAATGATACGGGACTTCAAGGCCACTCTGCGGGGTCTGCATTGACCGTGCTATGTCACCACTTCGGTGTGTCGAGCTCTCCACTCCGCCACCTCGGGACCGGCTTGGGGGATGGAACCTTGTCCGTATCAAGCTCGGATCGCGTCATCAATACCGAACACATTAACCAGCTAAGTCGCTTTCATGCTCAAAGATTTAATTTCTAACTTGTGTTCGGTTCAACCAAGCATTATACTTTTTTGGAAAAAAATTGCTTGTAAAAAATTTCCTTGTCCAAACTTTGTTTGTGACAGATAAATTCAAATACCCAATTCATTTGGGGCTTCCTTCATGAAGCTTTTCCTCTTGCATATGATTATACTTGTACGGCTTCATTCCTTGTTTGTGTATTATGCCACAATATGCACCATATTGACTTAAGCGATTTGCAAGCTGGGATGCCTCGCTCCTGTGTTTACCCCTACGTGCCCGATTGTTCGGCTAGGGAGTAAAGGGAGCACCTCTGCGATTGTCACGATCGGGTCACCCGAGCCGGACCTCGACTGGTGAAGCCGAAAGCTAGCGCCTTATCTGCTTTTCAATAATGGTCGGCACAACGGAACTCATGAGTACAAAAATCTATTGCACAAGTCTCATATTAACAATGAGCACCAAGAAAGGTATCGGTGGGTTACTATTTTCTTCAACATGCTTCTTACACTTTATCGAGAATATAGCATAAGTTCTCTCGAGCGCTTTGTCTCGTTACAGCCTTATAACCTGATAGCCTGGTTATTGGAAACACCGCCGATATTCTCGATGATGGAGTACATAACACTTTTCGGTCCTTGACGGAAGAGGGAGAAGCCGACGGTCGGTTAAGACGCTGCTTAAAGTTCGGTTGAACATAGATATGATATAAGTACTTCGACATAGAATCATTCTTTACCCAAGTCACTTGGGGGCTCTTATGTTTATTTGAGCCGCTTTTATAATAAGTGTTTTTATTCTTAGTCGCTGCAGAGTTTTTATTATTATTTATCACTCCTTTTCTCGACACGAGTGTGCGGTCACTAGCCGGGAGCCTAATTTCTCTCAAAACCGCTAGAGTTTAGTTTTCTAAACTGGCCTAATGAGAAGTACTCCGCCTTCGGATGGGAGACCTGTCAGAGGCTGACCCGCTTGAAGTCTTGAGATAGGATATGTCATGTTAAAGCACGGCAGAAGCACTTTTTTTCTAAAGTCCAATTTTCGGATTGGCACCAACACTTGATCTTGTTCAGACGCCATGTTTTTACCGACGCTTTTTGGTTTTCCAAGCTTTTGGCACTTTTAAACTATTTATGTGTTTTCAGCACAAGTCTCAAGAGGCAACGCCAACACCTTTAGAGATTCGCAAAACATTCTCGGATATTGCTATGTATGCATCAGTTTCAATTGTGTCTTCGGTCAATAGTTGGGTGCCCGGCCCCCCGCTTGCCTCCTACGCCCGCTTTGTTCGGCTAGGTGTGCAAAGGAGAACCATCATGATTGTGCTTCCAGCTCGCATGGTCAAGCAGCTCAATGGAGAAAGCCGAAACTGACCGTCACAATAGGTGTAAACCGGTAAGCGATCCGATGACTATATTAAATGACGGGCCATTCATAAATTGGCGAAGTGTTTCGGCTTGACCTCGATCGTCAGCCAACACTACTGGGGCTAGTAATCGGCCTCCCAAACTAAATCCTCAATATTTTGCTCTTACATTGAGCTGAGGTTTCATGATCATGCTTAGCATGACAACCCAAAGAAAGGAACCGATAGCGGACTATTTTCTTTGGAAGACATTTCTTCATTAAACAAAGAATATAACATATCTCTCTCGCATACCTTTGTTTATAAAACCGTATGGCCAGATTGCCTTGTTTGTCGTAAATCTTTGCCTCTCATAAAGGCTTTATAAAGTAGATTAAACACTCCTCGCCATCGCCGAGGAGGTCGGGCCGATGGTCGGTCAACAAAGTTTTGTACAATGCGGATCCGAGCATTAAAATGACATAAAGTACTTGGATACATTGAGTCATTACACATAATTTGTGATTTTACTATGGATATCGATCCTCATTCGCCACCCGTGCCCGCATTAAGGCTCGGGGCTACTGGGCTTCGGGCTTATTATTTACAAATATTAAAGGGCACATCAATCCTCGATCTGGTGTTGCCACCCGACCAAGTGTCTCGGGGCTACTGATTGCTCGTTCTATGCGTAAAATTTTAATCGCAATACGCTTCCGAGGAGATTTTGATCTCGTGTTGGTCGGCCGCACCTAACCCGAGTCTCGAGGATCGAGCACGCCGCTTTTGTGTCCCAAGTATTCTGCCGAAGTTAGATTTGATCCTCGCCGATTTTGCAAATCAACCCGAGTCTCAATGGCCATCGATCAGCGGTCTTACGTCATCCTTTAGGTGCATCTCGGTTTTAGACCGATACACACGCTAGGGCTATCGCTATGTATCTCGGCAGAGAATAAATTGCACCAATCAAAATATTGACAAAATCGCCCACATTCGGGTGGTGCACCACTCGAAGCAGTCCGCATAAAGCTCTGACGCTAGTGGCTGGCTCCATAGAGGGCATTTCCGCATTAAGCTCGCTAAACTCCTTCAAACTTCTTTGAACTAAGGTGATTTACGACACCTCGGATACAGTCCGGCGTGGAGCTGGATACATAGTCCGGCGTTGGAGCTCGATACAGTCCGTGTTGGAGCTCGGATACATAGTCCGGCGTTAGAGCTGGAAGCAGTCCGCATTGGTGCTCGCTGCAAAGATACCTCAAATGCAGTCCGCGTTGGAGCTCGGACGCAAGAGGACGCTGCCGCCGGGAACAACTTCAAACCCAAGGTGTGGCATAAAATAACAAGGCATTGATAAAGGCCGAAACTTAAAGGCTCCTCGATACCCGACATGTAAACTCGCCGAATGCATTTCGCGATCCTCAAGATCAAGATGAGAAGATTTGTTGAACCAGTTTTCAAGACCAACGATCAAGATGAAGAACGGTTCGAAGAATCGAGGAGCGCCCCTAAACTTGAAGACCGGTTCAGGGGCTATCGACGGTGTCCCGGACTAGGGGTACTCACCACGCCATCTTCCTCGATCCGTTAGATTGGGCCGAGGACCCCATGGTCAGATACTCATGGGACAGTCCGGATAGCTGCCGATACAAGGAAGATTCCGCAAGACTTGGCGATCAAGACAAGGACTCTCCCCACCGGCGATTCGGGTTAGGACTTTGTTATCCTAGGCCTCGTGCATTATATAAACCGAGGCCAAAGCTAGTCGATAGAAACAACAACAATCATACCATAGGCTAGCTTCTAGGGTTTAGCCTCTCGATCTCGTGGTAGATCTACTCTTGTACTACCCATATCATCAATATTAATCAAGCAAGAGTAGGGTATTACCTCCATCGAGAGGGCCTCAACCTGGGTAAAAACATCGTGTCCCTTGTCTCCGTTACCATCGGCCTAGACGCACGCTCGGGACCCCTACCGAGATCCGCCGGTTTTGACACCGACAAAGGTGCACCAAAGATCGCACGAGATCGAAAAATCTCCTTTTACAGAAGCATCATAACATTTTACAAAGACGCCGATCTATCCACACCGCCGCAGTTCTTCTACCAAGAGCTGAAAGTAAATGTCGATGTCATTTCCAGGTTGATGCGGGCCTTGGATAATCATTGACATCATAATGTATTTTTTCTTCATACACAACCAAGGAGCTAGGTTATATATGCACAGAAGCACCGGCAATGTGCCGTGATTGGTGCTCATATCGCCAAAATGATTCATCCCGTTAGTACACTCCCCGAGCCTTATACTTATAGGATCCTTGGCAAAGTCTTCAAACTTGTTGTCAATTAATTAACACTGAGCCCCATCTTTCGGGTGCCTCATGTACTTGTCCGCAATTCTCTCATCATGATGCCACTGCAACCTCTTTGCCTCTCTAGGGTTTGCAAACAAACGCCTTAACCTTGGAATTAAAGGCAAGTACCAAACAACCTTGAATGAGATTCCTGTCTTGATCTCGTCATCCAATTTGTACTTGTCCTTTGCTCTTATGCGCTTGTATCGTGCATGCTTGCATGTCAGACATGCACGCAAATCTTTGTACTCAGCATGGTACAACATACAATCATTCACACAGGCTTGTATCTTTTGTACTTCAAGTTCCAATGGGCAAACAATTTTCTTCGCTTCATTCATGCTTCTGGGGAGCACATTATCTTCTGGAAGAATTTCTTCGGAAAGACCTAACATCTCTGTGAAGCCCTTATTTGATAGACCGTTTGCTGCTTTAAATTTGAGAAGCGCCAGGGTGGCACTCAACCTGAAATATTTCTTTTTGCAACCTGGATACAATTCTTTCTTGGAGTCCACATCAATGGTTGGCAGATCCTTGTACCCAATCATATCCTTTTTTGGGCCCTCAAAATCTGCAATCATAGCAGCAAAATCTGGCATATCAAGATCGTCGCCATCTACGTCGACGTCTTGGTTTTCCAGTGGACGTTTTGGCTTTCCGGTGTTCCATTGGTAGCTTGACGCCTCTGCCCTGATATTAGATTCAACACCCATGTGACACTGATTGGGGTCTGGCAGCTCGCAGCCCTGGGTATCTCCATCCATGACCTCCTCTTCACCGTGTCTGGTCCAACATGTATATCCATCCATGAATCCCTGAGAGACTAAGTGCCACTGGACATCTCCAACTTCATGCGACTCTGTATTGGCACAATCAGTACATGGACACTGGATGTAATCCGCATCACCAATTCTCCTTGTTGTACTTTCAGCCAAATTCATGAACTCTGTCACACCACTAACAAATTCTGCGGTTTTCCGATCTTTCATCCATCAAGATCGTTCCATCTGCACCACACGAATGGCAATTAAAAACAAAACAACAACATTAATACATGGATTAACTGTCGCCCAAAGGTGCGTGCATAAATCACAAGGTTTTATTTCCATAATTACTGAGGGCGCTCCATATTGTTATCCAGACGTGCAAAGACAAAAATTAATGGCGAGTCAATTTACACGCAGAGTACTAGTACATCACTACCCTTAGGAATTGAATACCTTAATTAAGCCACTTACAAAAAGAATACCTTAATTAATTAGCCGCACGGCAACCTCCACCCAGCAGACAGAGAAGCCTGATGTGGCGGTACGCCGAGACAGCAGTGTCGAGGAGCAAAGCTTAGTGCGGCTGCTGCCTGAAGTTTGACCTCCACTATCCCGCCATCGACCGTGATAGATGTGCTCGAATGACGCCGCCGCTAACCTCGAGGGTTGAGCTCCTCCTATTTCCCGTCGCAGACCGAGGATTGACCTCCTATGAGGCCGCCACTGCCCACCGACCGAGGATTGGTCTCTTGTCCGGTAGACGCCGCCTATGCCGCCGCCACCATCTCTATATGCAGAGCGGCTGTTTTTTACGGATATCCGCAGAGCGGCTGTTTACATGGTATCACTGTCACTCAATTATATGTACAGGGTAGTACATCGCATACGGTTATGTAATCGCAACCGTGTCTCACGTACGTTGTCTTCTCACACGGTTTGTTGCGGAAATCGTGTGTGAGGTTGTAATACCTAACACAAACGACATGTATAAACAGTGTGTTGTATACAACATATAGTGCCATAAGTAGTTCCCGACCGTTAGCTAATCCCCATAGTTTCCCCATTTCCCCCAAATCCCTAGACAGCCTCCAAATATCCTCGCGTGGCACTGACATTGGTGGAATGCAGACAAGTGGTGCTGATGGTTTCGGTGCGGCTGCTCCTGCTCGTATCGCTGCCACGACGGCGGTCACCGCCGAGCACTTTCCTAAAGTCATCAGAAGGCAGATGTACTATGGATCTGAATCGTCCTGTCAGGTTCCAATCTACCCCGATCTTTTATAGCATGTCCAAAGTAGCTCCTTGCTGAATCCGTATTGAATGAACTCCCCACCAGGAAAGCGATCTGCCGCCGGCTCTGGAGCATGACTCCATACTCCCGCAACACGAGTTTGACTCCAAGTTTTGCGCCACCAAGAAGTGCCAAAAGCTGAGTTGTGTGCACATGCACACTCCCGCTCGATGTGTATGCACGGAGGGATTCGACATTGGCAGGCGGTTTCTCAGTTGCCCCTTAGAGGTTAGTGCTAAGTTCATCATTTTAGTTGAGTTAATGCCACCGCTCATCCTGAATACTATTTAACATTGGCAAGGATATGAGGCTTGTGCCTTTGTTAACTGGCTGGATGAAGAATGGCATGTCAAGGATCGCAGTGTTATCACCAAGCTCGCAGAAGATAACGTAAAGCTGAAGAAGAAACTAGCTGATCTGGAATGTACAATCAGTACGATGAAGCAAGAAAGAATCAATCACAGGCAACAGATGAAAGCAAGAGACAAGAAGGAACTAGCATGTGTAGTTGTGGTTGTCGCATTAGCCATGTTCTATGCGCTGTTTGCAATGATTATTAGGGGTTTTGATTGACATTATTGCTAAAGCACATCTAGATGTGCTCTAAGCAATGCACATCTAGGTCCTATGCCATTGATGTTACGCGAAGATTCGTGCAGATATTTTCCTTTGTCTTTTTTTCTTTTCCTTTGTAGTTTGATTATTACTGGATTTATCAATAAGAAGAGCTTAATGTATTGCTTGCCAATAGTCCTACTCCGTTCGTACCGGTATCGGTGCATAATCCCGAAACTCGTCCCTTGTTTTTGTCCTGAAAAAAACCCAGCCAAATAGCCAATAGGAGTCTGCGCAATCCCGAGAATTTGGAGCGACTGGGTACAAATAATTGCGGTTGATTATATCAACGGTTAGATAATACGTCAACCCCCGCTTCAATTGGCATTTCCTCTTCTCTACATACCCCGCTTAAGTGTCCACCATATTCATCGTCCCTGGCAGGCCACGCTACACACTCGCACACATTCTGCAGCCATGTTGAGCGACAGCGAGGATGACAGTTCGACGAGCAGTCTGGCGCCCGATGATAGGTCAACATCGGAATCACCCCGCTCGTCTTCCATGAGTCCGGCGTCGAGCCCGGACCTTGACTATATCTAGATCATGGAAGGGACGCCGCCTCCGGAGTCATCAGACGACAACCAGACGGATGAGGAGCCGTCGGAGGACGAAGAAGAGGACGACGATGATGAGGAGGAGGAATGGTCGAACGAGGAGGACGGCGACAACGACATCAACGACGATGACAATGGCAGCAGCGATGAAAGGTCAACGGTCAGCGGCAAGAAGCGTCCTCGCCAAGACGATGTCGCGGGGCCATCCAACAACAATAAGAAGAAGAAGAAGGACTAAATTAAGCAGACTGCATATATCTCTGTTTCCGTCCGCTCATATTAATTTGTTATCTCTATTTATCCTGTCAATCTCATCGCAAACGGTTAGTAATACATATTCGATAGAGATCTTCTACATTATAGCCCACAGGTTGGTTTGTTGTATCTGCCCTGAAAAGCACACAATTAACAAAAAAAGACCGTATGGGTTGTCTACAATGATCGCATACAATTCTGATTACCGACATGTTTGCTGGGTATCACAAACATCTTGTTACGCCGAATCATTTGTGTTCACCTCGATCATTGCAAACGGTTCATCGGAGCAAACTGTATGCCGTATATTGCACACTCCTTGATCTGGCTACCCGTTTCTGTTGTTCCGTCTCATCACAAACGGTTCGTACGGATCAACCATATGGAATGCATCACACATGCAACTAAAATAAGAACCGTGTTTGATGCATCCGTCATCGCAAACGTTTTGCACCTTTTTGATGGTTTTTACACGCTTGCGATTAATGCATCACACACAGTTTCGTCAAAGGGTCTCTGATCGTAGTGTCACGTTAGAAGCAACCTGCAGTAGTGGATGGATGCTTGAGGGATGCACAGACTCTCGATGCTCCCCCACAACTGCCCTGAGGGCACACACACCTCAGGACCCCCGGACCCTGGGGTCACGAGAAAGTGGGTGTCACAAGGCCCCACTTGGTCCTTGGGAAGCAGACCCCACTCATCGAAGCGCGGCATCTTCTTGCGAAGGCTCCTTTGTTCGGGTAATTGTACAAGGGGACCCTCTTGAAGGAAGTGTGGCGGGTTCTCCACCGGTTAGGAGGCGGAGCACCCCGTATAGTGTGCTGGAAGGGAGGGGAGGCTTCTGAAGCCTCATGGCGTCCTCGGGGCCAGTGAAGTCCCACATTGGGCGGGAGTGGCGCTGGAGTGGAACAATGCGTCGCCGAACGAACTCCCTCACCACCATCGCCATCGTCACCCCCGCATTCCTCAAGTCGGCCAGCCTGGCCATGACTCGCGAGAGCCGCGTATCGGCTAGCTCCACGTGCTCCCAACCGAAGCTCAGCACCACGGGGCCGCCGGAATCAGGAGCAAGGGGTTGTACATGGTGGCATCAACGTACACCCATTGCTTCCGAAATCCCTCCACGTCCGGGTGGAGTGTGGTGTCAAGGCAGTGCCCGCAGTTGCCTCCACCGCTCGGAGCGACAAGCACCCCGAGTGCTACCCGCCAATGACCATCTAAAGGGAGAAGAAGTGGTGGAACAAGGCCACGGATGGGGCAATGCCCATGAAGTCCTCGGACAAGAATGCGAAGGAGAAGAGGAGGATAATGTACCCAGGGTCGAGGTGCATCACGTGGACTTGGTAGTGCGTAAGCACGACATTGAAGAAATCCGTGAACGGCGGCAGCAGGCCGACGAACAGGGCATGAAGGTGAAGAGGGTTGTCGGTGGCGTCCAGATCGGCAAGAGACGGGGATGCGGGCTAGATATTTGTCGCCTTCCACTCATTTGAATCAGCAGCGATTGCATGATGTACCTTGTCCAACCCCTCACGGTTGACCACGGTGGACCGGTGTCGGTGTTCTGGGAACTGGGGTACCCAGACTTGCCTGCCTGCGGCCCATCGCGTGGCTCCATCGATGGCCTGGCACGGCCCATCTTCAGCACCAGCAGCACAAGACCCTCGCAAGTGGCCAAGCCTCGCAAGGTGGACGACGTCAAGACCTACAGAAGGAGCGGCCTCCTCAGTCTGGCTCCTGAGGAGCGAAGATTTCTATGCAAGCCCTCACCTCTTGAGGTTCGGATAACACAAGCCATGATGACCAAGGACAGGAGGGCGCCAGCGGGCGCAGAGGAGTAGGTTTCCTCTTTGGTGCTAAGAAGACAAGCGCAGACGCGGAGTCCCGGCGAATCAACTAAAGGTTTCCATTTCCATGCTACAAGATCAAGACCGCCAGGACGGCAGGACAGAGGTCATCGCCGAGCCCACCACAGCGTCACGACCAGAAGCTTTGCAGGCGAAGACTACCTTTCGTCAGGATAAAATGTACTAGTTGTCTTCCTTCAAATTTGGCCGTCGTGGGATCCCTTCCCGCCTTCATTTTGGGAAGAGGACCAAGGCCACTATAAATAGAGCCTAGCCACCACCGTAGAGAGGGATCGGATCGGATCCAGTCCATCCTCACACCCACTAGCTCACCCAAGAACACACCTTCTGAGGTTGTGCTTCCACTATACTAGTTCATCCTAAGCCCACCTCGAGGCCAATCCACCACAAAGCAGGAGTAGGGTTTTACACCGCAAGGTGGCCCGAACCTGGGTAAACTGCTATGTCCCATTTCCTTCCAGTTCATCGAGCTAGGCCGTGGGATCGACAAGTTGGCAGATTGGGGAGGTTGAGTTCTTTGCACGCACCCCAGAGTTCGAATCTATCTTGGGTCTGCAGAGCCCGGAACCCGACATTTGTTGCGCCAGGTAGGGGCGTGTTGGAGCCTCTCTTCCTCCGACCGATCCGCCCTTGTTTCGCCGTCCCCATGGCTGATGCTCGTCGAGTTCGTGTTGAGCGTCGGGCCGCCCTCGCAGCTCGCGTCGCACAAACGACGCCTGCAGGTGACGACGCTCCCCACGGTTCCCCATCGCCTGCGGCCAACGCGCTGCCACCGGCCCCGCGGCCCATGAGCAGCAGGCTTCGTCGCTGTAGACTTCTGTGTGGCGTGATGGACGCACAGCCACTCCATCGCTGACTCCAGCGACTGCTTCATCTTTTCTCGTCGCGGGCCGATGAACGCGCAGGCTGCGTTGCTCATGGCACGTGTGCTCCTGCGTTATCACCCAACTGTCAACCTCTACGAGGACTCGCTGGACTGCATCGCCTAGCTCGTGAGTGCCGCTGGAAAGGCCCCTGCACCGTCCCATTCACTGCCTCCCTCGCCGACTCTCGTGGGCGACGTGGCCCATGGTGCACCCCCTCCTCTAGTGCAACAAGGCCAAGACCATGAACTCGGCAGGACGGATGTCATCACCGAGCCCACCGCCGTGTCACGACCAGAAGCTTTGTAGGCAAAGACCACCTTTCGTCAGGATTAGATGTACTTCTTGTCCCCTGTCAAATTGGCCACTTTGGGATCCCTTCACGCCTAAGTGTTAAGGGAAGAGGACTGAGGACACTATAAATATAGGTTAGCTACCACCACAGGGAGGGGGAATCGGATCATTTCCACCCTCACCGCCAGAGCTCTCACGAGGATTTTCATCCACTGTACTTGTTCATCCTCAGCCCCTCGTGAGGCCAAATCCACCAGAAAGCAGGAGTAGGGTTTTACACCGCAAGGTGGCCCGAACCTGGATAAAATGTTGTGTTTGTCTTCTTCCCCGCTGGAGCGCATATTCGGCGAGGCTAGGCTGTAGGGCGACGGGCTTGAGACTTGAGAGGTGGAGACCTTCGCACTCGCCCCAGAGTTCGAACCTTCTTGGGTCTGCGGAGCCCTTAATCCGACAACAACAACTTAGGTTTCTTGCCAAACCATAGTTCATATAGTGTCGTCTCAACGGATTTAGATGGTGCCCTATTTATAGTGAATGCATCTATCTCTAATGCATAACCCCAAAACTATAGTGGTAAATCATTAAGAGACATCATAGAACGCACACTACTAGGGAAAAGCCTAGCAGTAGCGCGGGCACCCGCGCTACTGATACAACGCTACAGTTAACGTTTAATAGCAGCACGTTTTGACACGTGCCAATGCTATACCTACTTAGCAGTAGTGCTTTCCATACCAGCGCTACTGCTAAGTGCTTTAGCAATAGTGTTTTCCCATCCATCGCTACTACTATATTTTTCATATCTTTTTTTGCTGCGTATTTGCGATGTTTTTGTACAGGTTTTATACAGTATTCTAATCATATCATAAACATGCAATATGCTCATCATATCATACAAATAATAGTCTCATCATACCATCCAACACATATCATGTCGTCACATCATAATCACGATATAGCTATACAAGTTACATGACATGTCTCATCATACATAATGTAGTACTTCTTGAGGCGTTGGTTCATATCCCTCTCTCACGCTAGCGTGAACCTAAACTAACCATCGGCTCGTCGCTTGAAACTGAAACCGTACACTGCTACGACACTCCGCCACTGTCAGATACTCCTGGCGTAGAACTTCTTCGCCATCGATGATCTATGCACCTGCATCGTCACATGAGTCGATGATATGCGACATATATAGTTGAGCAACAAAAAGAGACAGACTTGGCAAAAATAAAAGCAACATATCATAAGCATAAATAACAAAGTTCATCGTACCCAAAATGCATGCCCTAACTAGAGTGATCTTCGCTAGTTGAGGAGGATGGTTTAATTACATCACAAATAAAGTTTCGTCGTGCATAACACAAAGTTTCATCATACAGAAAGTATGGACTAAACGGACACATTGTCATATATCGTCAATCACTCCAACATGTCGTGCCATCCATCCAAGTCAAGGAGATAGTCCCCGAGCTTAGCGAAAGGCTTCAGGTCGAGACGCTGAGCGGCTACGTGTGTTCGAACGTCTTCCCGCGACATTTGCCCTTCCTCATAGAACATCCCTATTTTGTTGAGGACCTCCTTTATGATGATTTGGGCAAGTTCACGCTGGATGTGATAGGACTCAGCTCGAAGTCGATGATCTGGGATATCTTCTACATTCTTTGCCCATTGCAGAATATGGGCATCACAAGATGTAGATGACATCCGAAGGTTCTGCTGATCACATCTATACTCCAGCATGTGGTGTAGGACATAGAATCCATCACTAAGAGTATCACTCGGTTGCTGGATGCAGCAGAAGTCGGTCTTATGGCCGAAGGCGGGCCTGCCGTTCCTCGTCTTCTTGGTCTTGATCTCTCCACCCCGTACACCATAGAAAAAGATAGCACTATCGAGAATGGACTTGATGTGGGTGTAATCATTTTTGTTCATGTTCTTCGACGAGTTCAAGTAAAGAGCGTGGGAGAATCATGGGTAAAGGAAGATGAGGACGGCGTGCCCGTTGCTGCGCAAAATAAGTACACCTCAGATTAGCCTCCACCGTGCAAATTAATGATTGAAATAGAAGGAAGGATATCCACGTGGATGACTTAGATGGGATGATAAGGCATGAGAATCATCTCCTTGTCCTTATTGGCGACCATGAATTCGACGATGTAGTCCCTCGCGTATTCACAGTGCTCTGGGCAGACTGCCAGGATGCCCTCGTGCATCAAGTACGGGTCAAGGACACATATATAAGGTATCTGCTCAATCCCGATGATGTAGTTCATGTACAAGGCAAAAAGGCGGACAAACGCAAAATCCAGCTTCTTCAAGTGAAACATGTCAAAGATGTAATCGAATCTAAGGAAGAACTTCTTCGCTGGGAATGTGTCAACGTACTGCCTTTGCCGTGGCACGTTAACCACGTAGAGTGGGTATCCTGGATTTTCCGAGGCGATTAGGCTTTTCTCTGTCCGCAGCACATCATCATGATGTCTCCTTAGATCGCCGTATATGGCATCTACTTAGGTAGGATTGGTTCACCGGGGACATGGTATTTCACCACACCCATGACAGGTATACGGTCTTGAACCCAGGGATGCGGAGGTGGCTGGATCATAGGAGCACCTTTATTGCCTTTCCTTGCTCTCTTCCTATGCTTCTTTGGTGCTGGAAGGTCGTCTATAATACGTTCAGCCTCTGGAGGCGGCAATTCAGGCACCGACTCATCATGCTCAAACCCTGAGTACTCATACTGCTGAGCCATCAATCCTCCATCGTCATAGGCGCAAGTATTGAGATACTTTAGAGTGACATCGTCATCCTCATACTCATATATGACATCGATATCATGCATTGCTTCTTCGACGGCGGTGACGTAATCAGCGACTAATGGAGCCTCTTCCTCACCCTGTCCGCTATCACCCAGCATGATAGGCGATGCTGAGGCTGCGTGGTCATGGGTGTGCTCCCGTCCGCCTCCAAACAAAGCAGACTCTTTGGCCACAACAAGACCCACCCCTTGCAATTGCCAAGCCGCCGTGGGGTCTCGTCGTCATCTCCCCCTATTACCGGAGGAGCCAAATTCTCGTGGCCTGGTTTGACACTGGCCATGGAAACTTTGAAGACGACAGGGGGATCGGCCGGCTGTGGAACAATTGTTCCTTCGGCTTCATTATCGTCGCCTTCCCCACGTCCACCTTCTGGCCACTGATGGTGTACAGTATGGTGCACGGGGTTATGTCGGCCTGCAGAGACATCGGAAAGGCAACGGAAACAGGAGATTATACATTTATTGAAGAGGGCTGGTGTGACAGGTATGGTGAGGGCGTCCAGCTCAGCCAAAGATGAAGCACTGCCGAGCACGTCCGAGACAGAGGACGTGCTGCTATGAGCAGGTGCGGGAGCCCGTGCAGGAGCTGGTGCGGGAGGAGGTGCTGGTGCAACGCTAGTCGAGATGCTCCTGAAGAAGTGGCAAGGGGAAAGTCCACTGCATCTTTGTTTGGATTTTGCCTACTCCAACTAGCAGCGGCTGGAACCAAGAAACCATATGAATCTGCAATCGCCTGTTTTGCGGCAGCTACCGCTATTGTGACTGTCTCAGCTGATTTCTTATCAACCGCAATTGCAACCTTCTTGTCGATGTTTTCTTCATCTAATCTTCGTCTTTCCTTCCTATCATCCGTGGTCTCACGGTAGTACTTCTTCCACGTGGCGCCATCTCCGACGCTGTGCACACGTCTATACGACGGTCGAGTGTCCACTGGGAGTCGTTTCAATATGTTCAAGGCCCGGTTGAATAGGATGTCCCACTTGTGCCTTGCCAATGCCATAGACGGTGAGTCGCTTTCGGCCGCAATCTTGTGTTGCTCTCTCTTGAAAGTGCGTTATATCGACTAGACGGGGGGTGAATAGGCGATTTTTATGAATTCTTCACTGAAGAATTTGCCGGTGAGGAAATTCCTTAGCGAAGAATTACTTGCAGCGGAATAAGTACTCAGAAGTAAGCATAAGAGAATGCGGGCATGGTCATCATGATGAAATGAAGACAATCAAAGAGTACAGAAAGTGTAAACACAGGATAGCACAAGATGAAGACAAACAGATCAAGAAATTGAACTGAGGAAATTGAGAAAGTCTTCACCAAAGTCTTCAAACACAGATATGAATGAACACTCAACACAAGAATGAGGAAATGAAAGGGTTGAGGAGATAGAACCAGATGGTTGGTGAAGACAATGATTTGGTAGACCAGTTCCAACTGCTGTCTCGGTTGTACGTCTGTTGGAGCGGCTGAGTATTTAAACTCGAGGACACACAGTCCCGGACACCCGATCCGCTGAGCACGCAGCTCAGACACCAAGTCCTCACCAGATTCTCCTTGAACTAAGGTCACACGGACCTCGTCCAACCACTCGTGGTAAGTCTTCAGCGACTTCCAAACCTTCACAGACTTGGTCACTCGGCGATCCACAATTCCTCTTGATGCTCTAGACCATGACGCCTAACCGCCGTGAAGAAGCACAGTCTTCAAAGGTAACAAGTGTCGGATCCACTCAGGATCAATCTCTTCAAGATGCTCAATCACTTTGGGTTTGTAGGGTTTGGTTTTGGGTTTTCCTCACTCGATGATTTTCGCCAAAGTCCCTCGAGGATGGGTTGCTCTCAAATGACAAGTGTCAAGTTTCTCTCGAGCAGCCAACCAGCTAGTGGTTGTAGGGGCGGCTATTTATAGCCTAGGGAGCAGCCCGACATGATAAGACATAAATGCCCTTCAATGATATGACCGTTAGGTGGATAAGATATTTTGGGACAGTCAAGCAAGAAGACAAAGAACGGTCGGAAATTTGAATCTCAAATTCCTCGAGCTATCATGTTCCTCATCGTAGGCAATCCAGATCTGGCGAATTCCTAACTCCTCGGTCAGAACAAATTCTCAAATACTGTAAGAACTTTGTCTCTCGCTCATTGAAGAAATTGACTGAATCTGTATGAGATTTCCAAAGGCTTCACTCAAGGGATTGGTAGGTGTAGGATTTTGAGTTGAGCATCACATGGAAATTTTTCCTTAGTATTTCCTCGACCCCTTTAACAAAGACGGTGTTTCCTATGACTCAAGAAAGATAAAACGAAACTATGAAAACAAAAGTCTTCACGCTTCATGTTCCTCAAATGAATACCAAGTCTTCAAGGTCACACCAATTTCTTCACTTTCAAAGTCTTCAAAATATCAAAGTCTTCAAAGAAGAACTTCATTTTTAGGGTCGACTTTCTCTGTAAATATCAAACTCCTCATAGACTTATAGACCTGTGTACACTCACAAACACATTAGTCCCTTAACCTATAAGTCTTCAATACACCAAAATCACTAAGGGCACTAGATGCACTTACAATCTCCCCTTTTGGTGATTGATGACAATATAGGTTAAGTTTTCAACGGGGATAAACATATGAAGTGTAAATACTGATATTGAGGAATTTGATTGCAAGATATAGAAGAACTCCCCCTGAAGATGTGCATAGTGAGGAATTTGCTTTTGAGGCAATGCACATTTGAAGAGTTGAATCATGGGGATCTCCCCCTATATCTTGTAATTCATACACGCATTTGACATATAATATGAAGAATTTGAAATGCATGATGAAATATGGTGCTTGATGTAATTCAGCATGCGTGTGATAACATTAATGAGAAACAAGCATGCACAATAACGCATCAAGAGTATCAGAGCTCAAGAGAATCAGAGCTCAGTGCATCAAAAGTATCAGAGCATAGTGCAAGAGCACAGTGCATCAAAAGTATCAAAGCACCATCGGGTTTAAGATTACAACTTGATCCAATAAAAGTTTCAGAAGAACGAGAGTTGTAACTTAACAAAAAAATTGCCCATATAATAGACCCGCTTGAAGACTAACTCAAATTTCTCCCCTTTGTCATCGAATGACCAAAAGGATCGAACCGAGGACTAACGCCTCAAGAATTTCAAGTTGAAGAAGGAGCGCCAGGCGTTGTTGGGGTCGGTTGTCGTAGTAGGGCCTGCCGCAGTTGTCGCCCAAGTCTTCATTTTCATCGTTGTCGCGATGAAGAATAGGAGCTGGCCACCAAGGAAGGAACTTTGACCTTCTTGTATTTCTTCGGAGGAGGTGCAGACCAGTCAAATTCTTCCTTGAGACCCATTGTCGTCAGTTCTTACGCGTTGTAGACATTAGAAAGAACAGCCCAGGTGCGTTTGAAGCTTTCATGGAGGTAGTAGTGGTTTTTCTTCACTTCATTGTGTGTAGAGGTCATGTTGTGAAGAATTGAACCAAACTGACGCTTGAACCATTTATGATTGCGATCAACCTTCTGATGAAGACTGAGGAGTAACTCACGATCAGTCATCACCCTGGGTGCTGTAGCTTGAGGACTTTGCTTGACTGAGGTACTTGCGGTAGAGTCATGTGTGGCAGAGTCATCATTGGTGGAGTAGGATGCTGCTTTGCGAAACTGTCCATCCAATGGACGAATGCCTTCATCGATCACAGCAGAGCCTTGCCCTTGTCATCACCGAGGTAAATGTCCGCTTGAGGACTTCAATCGGGGGCAAGTAGCTGTAGTGGTTCAGAGTATCAGCCTTGTAACTGAGTGAAGACCTTGTCCTGATGAATCTCATTATCCAAGGCGCATAAGGCTTCAGCTCAAATGGTGACATAGCAATGTTTGCTAGAGTCCTCATGAAGAAATCATGGAAGTTGACGGGAACGCCATGAATGATATTGAAAAGCATATTCTTCATGATGCCAATGACTTCTTCATCATTTGAGTTGTGGCCTTTGATAGGACTCATTGTCTTCGTCAGAATCCGATAGACAGTCCGAGGCACATACAATAATTCCTTGATGAGGAATTTGGTTCTTGGGGCCTGCCTTGGCTTCAAAGGCTTCATCAGCACTTGCATATAGTGATTTGAAATTTCTGGTTCGTTGTAAATACAACGAGCACCATCAAGTGTAGGACTGAGTGGTAGAGCACGAAGCAATTCAGTTGCTGGTGCCTTGTAGTGAGTATTTTCAGACATCCAGCCTAATACCCATGAGTTCACGCTTCAGCGCCTCCGTGATGTGCAGCGTTGCATAGAATTGAAGAATGAGTTCTTCATTCCAATCACGATGTCGGTCAGAAATTCGAAGTCTTGCATCGTGAAGAACACCGAGGACTGGCTCAAAGCCCGGCAGAGACTCCATGTCCACATGAGGAATATGTGCATGATCAAGACTTTGTCTTTTTGAAGAGCACCGAGGAATAGAAATTGGCTTGACCGGCAGTCCGTAAACGCCTCTTCCTTATGCGAGCGTAATCATATGGATTGTAATCGATGAAGAATACATGCTCGCCAAGAAGTCTTCAGCCTTGAACTTTTGCTTTGTTGAGAAGGGATTCTTTGGCTTTGGCAAAGGAGTGTCGATGAGTTGCATCACGACCTCTGAATCGCAATCTCGTGTTCTTCGGCCGAGGAATTTCTTGTTCCTCTACAAAAGTGCGATCGAGGATCAGCAGAAGCAGGTTCATCGGCGCTAGTGGCTGGAATTTCTTCATGGATGATGAAGTGGGATGAGTTTCTTCAGAGTCCATTTGAACTGTTGGAGCAGGGGACTGTGGTATCTGTTGGATTGGGGTGAAGAGAGGAGAATTTGGATGTTGACTTTCCCAAAAGTCATCGCTCATCACCGGCGCTGTGCTTCCAATATCCACATCTTCTTCAATTTCTCAACACCGCCTCTTCACCGTGAACCGAGGCATAGGCGAGGAAATGATTGGGGTTGAAGGGATTGCTTCCACTTCAATTTCTTCATCAATCTGCTCTGACGGGCAGCGTAATGATTTTCTTCATCGATCCGCTTGGGATCACATAATCTTCATCAAAAGGAACAAGGTCCTTTGATGGAATTAAGGAAATTGGAACAGAATCAATAGGATTTTCAAAAGAGCTGGTCATTGGCTTCATTTTCTTCACACCCAAGAATTTGACACGGTGATGCTTTCGCTTTCTTCACTGCAGCTCGCTCGCAGCCTTGGTCTTCTTCACATCGATGGGCGGATGGAAGAATTGGAGTTGGTGTTGGCGCAGGAGGAGCCGAGGAATCTTGTTGATTTTCCTCAGGCAATCGATGCATCAGCTTGCCTGCCTTGTTCAGTTTCTTCAGCGCACCACTAGTGGATGCCCCGCAATTTCTTCAAATGGCTGGAATGGGATCATCAGCCTGAACTAGCATTTTCTTCAAGCAGCTTGAACTTCATCAGTGGTGTTGGCATATTCTTCTGTTTGCTGAGCTGAGGCTCCAGCCTGAGGAATTTCATGTTGCGTTGGGGCAGCAACATTGGCGAATTTCTTCGTCAGGTTGACAAATCTGACCTTGGCTCCTTGCCAATCAGCATAATAAGTATCGAAGTTTTTGCCGAGGTCTTGAATTTCAGTCTGGACCTTGAGAAGTTCCTCGTGTCATTCGACAACGTTTTCTTCGTGAACTTCTCCTTTCGTATTGAGCTTTCTTGATCTCTCTTGCCTTTTCAAACTTCCATTTCTCTTCAGTGATGAAATGGGTTAGCATATGACTTTGTCCAGGAGTCGATGAAAGTCGCATAGGGGTGTTTGGATCCTTGTGCCGAGATCAATGTAATCGAGGATTTTCCTCGATCCAACAAAGCGATGGCACAGATGTGCCTTTGGCTCTAGCGCCTTTCTTGGCGGTCTCTGATGATTTCCGCAAGTTCATCATCATCAGCCTCATCATCTTCAGGTGGCTCTTGGAAGGCGACCTGTTTCTTCTTGGGACTTGGCCAAGGACCTCGTCCAGCTGTGGCCTTAGTCTTCAGCAGAGTCGGGCCAGATGAAAACTTTGGTGCAGCTGAGGAATTAGCTGAAACACCAGATACAATGGAGAAGCCTGCAGTCCTTTGGCACGTGGCCAGATGCACAGGTGCAGAGGACTTTGTCGGAACTGCTGAGGACTTGGGAGGAGCAGGAGCAGCATGAGGAATTGGCTGTGAGGGCACAGTTGAGGAACTTGGCCGTGAGGGCACTATTGGAGAAGCACTTGGTTTGTGTGCGGGCTTCTTTGCCATAGATTTTCTTGGCTTGACAGAGGCCTCAGTGGCAGCAGCAGTAGCAGAGTCCTCATTGAATTTCCTCACTGCCTCGTTGGCTTGTCTTGCCAATTTGGCTTGGCGCTTGGCCCATTCTTCAGGAAAGTCCTCACCACGCTTGATGTCGGTGGGGTCACTTCTTGACCAGGTGCCAATGGAGCTCTTGGGCATGGAGGATTGAGTGTGAATTTCTTCATGTACTTTGGAGTTACATATCTGTACTCCTCCATTCCCTTGCCCATCTCCGCTCAATCCTTTGAATGCGCACCTTGCGCTGATTTTTGTTTTCCTTGCGAACTCGGCTTCATCAGTGTGCAATAATCAGCATATATTTCCTCGTGGATTTCAAACGCGGTCATGACCTCAGCCTCTTTCCTCCTTTCGTGGCTTCTTTCCTTCTGCCATATTCTTCAGCTGAGGAATTTGAACAAACGAATTCTCTGAAGAAGTATGCAACTTTTCTTCGAGGAACGCTGCAAATGAGTTAAGTTGATGAGAACCTAGTGATTCAGCAGCGGACATGAGTACCTGTGAACAGAGTATAGTTGCGAGGAATTTGGAGAGGTCATATGCGTTCTCAGAAGGTTTTTCAAAAAGAACAAGTTTTGAGGAATTTGACCAGATGAGCCTTGAAGAATTTCACTAAGCGTTCTTTGTCTTAGGTTCCAGAGTTGTATAGATCGAGGATCCACACAATTGAGGAATCTTGAAGAAAATCATTGCTTAGAGAAACGAATCAAGAGCATATTTTGTTTGAGGTGTTCATATGTGTGAAGATTTGGAGAATAAACACCTTTGAAGATTTTCAGGAAGGTTTGAGAATCAAAGCGAGTAATAAAAGTAACTTTTAATTATCCGAAGTGAAGAACACGACGAACTAAGAAGAACAGTTGGGAAGTTCGTCAGTTCAGATCTTCCACGCCCTAACTTGGCGGAGGAAGACAGCTACGGCGGCGGCGAAGTGAGGATTTCCGCGGTCGGCGCGAGTACGACGGCGACGAGGTTGAGGCAGTGAAGCTCTTCCTCACCGGCGACGATGGAGTAGCGGCGGCGCTAGGGTTTGAGGAGCTCGAGCGGGAGAGTGAGATCGAGCGGAGTAAAAGAAGTGAGGATGGGGAGAGGGGTATTTATAGAGGCAGTGAAAAACTGTTCGCCCGAAGATTTAGGACGAACATGCCCCTGACCATTCTCCTTCTCACGACATGTGTCACCCACGTACTGTGTAGTGGAGATCGTGTACGATCGTGGGTGAATAGACAAATCCATCGTGGGATGCGGAACGGTTTGAGCGGCAAAACCGAAAGTTTGGATAAGATCAGTTTTAAAGTTCCGTTCGCAATTTCTTCAGCTGACAAGGACACAGTGAAGATTTTGAACGAGTTTCAAATAGAACGCACATGAAGAATTTGTGAATAGATTGGGTTGAGTATAGCATAGAGGGGGAAGGTTCCGATCACATTGACTTAGCAGAAAAAACGACTTGAAGAATTAGCCATAAGTGAATGCTGTAGAGGACATAAACCCATATATATTTATATAGCCAATGAAGAAAAACGACGGAAACGGTGAAGATTTTGCAAAGTTGAAGAATTTGAAAGACTGAAGAATTTCAAAAAGTGAGGAAAAACTCAAATTGAAGATTTTCAGCTTTGGTGGTGGCGTGACCCACCGTATAAGAATGATGATTTCAGACACCGCGTACAATTGTCGTATGTTTCTGAGAACCAAATTCTTCATTAATTTCTTCACACTTAGAGTGTTATTCTTCATGTATTGAAGAAAAACGTTTCTTCATGTGTTGCACATCTAAGTCATCAATTTTGCATAAGTGTCAGGATATGTGTCCTTTTCAAAGAACATTCGAAGATTCTAAGATATTTAGCTCACACCGCAACTTGCTAAATCTCTTCTCATCCAAGGGCCTAGTGAAGATATCGGCTAGCTGTTCTTCAGTCTTCACATGCTCGATGGAGATGTCGCCCTTCAACACATGATCACGAAGAAAATGATGACGAATTTGAATGTGCTTTGTCTTCGAGTGCTGAACTGGGTTGTGAGCAATCTTGATGGCACTCTCATTGTCAAAGTAGAGAGGCACATTCTTCACGTTGATGCCATAGTCCTTGAGAGTTTGCTTCATCCACAGCAATTGAGCACAACAAGAGCGAGCAGCAATGTATTCAGCTTCCGCAGAGATAAAGGATACGCAGTTCTGCTTTCTTCGAGGACCAATGCACCAAAGATCGTCCGAGGAAATGACAAGTACCAGATGTTGACTTATGGTCCACACGATCACCAGATAGTCGAGTCGAATATCCAATGAGATCAAAAGTAGAGCCCTTGGGGTACCATAATCCTAGTGTTGGTGTGTGAGCTAAATATCAAGAATATGCTTCACAGCCTTATGGTGTGATTCCTTCGGTGTAGCTTGAAATCGGGCACACATGCAAACACTAAGCATTATATCTGGCCTAGATGCACATAAGTACAATAGAGAACCAATCATGGAGCGGTATACCTTGTGATCGAAGTCAATACCATTTTCATCAGTGCATAGATGGCCATTTGTGGGCATAGGAATTTTGACGCCTTTGCAATCTTGCATGCCGAATTTCTTCAGAACATCTTTGAGGTATTTCTCCTGAGATATGAATATGCCATTGTGTTGTTGATTTAATTTGAAGACCTAAGAAGAATTTCAACTCTCCCATCATAGACATTTGATATTCTTCACTTATCATATAGGCAAATTCATCACTATAACGTTGGTCAAGACAGCCAAAGATAATATCATCAACGATATTTGGCACACAAACAGTTCACCATCATATGATTTAGTAAAGAGAGTAGGGTCAAGTGAACTGGTGTGAAGCCATTCTTCACGAAGAATTCCTTCAATGTATCATACCACGTCTGTGGGGCTTGTTTGAGACCATAGAGGGCCTTGTTGAGTTTGAAGACTTTGTCGGGATTCTTTGGATCTTCAAAACCTGGGGGTTGAGCAACATATACTTCTTCCTCAAGCTTACCATTGAGGAATGCACTTTTCACATCCATTTGATATAAAGTGATATTGTGATGGTTAGCATAGGCGAGTAATATGCGAATAGACTCAAGTCTAGCAACAGGTGCAAAAGTTTCATCGAAATCAATTCCTTCAACATGTGTGTAGCCTTGAGCTACAAGTCGTGCCTTATTCCTCACCACTAGGCCATTTTCATCTTGCTTGTTGTGGTAGATCCACTTTGTGCCAATGATATTATGCTTGCGAGGATCTGGACATTTGACCAGTTCCCAGACATTGTTGAGCTCGAACTGATGTAATTCTTCTTGCATGGCCTGAATCCACTCAGGCTCCAGAAATGCTTCATCTACCTTAGTGGGCTCTGTGAAAGAGACAAAAGCATAGTGCCCACAAAAATTAGATAAATGTGAAGCTTTTGAGCATGTGAGAGGACCTGGCGCTTCAATGTCATCGATGATCTTGTCAACTTGCACTTCTTTTGCAACGCGAGGATGAGCTGGTTGTCGTCGAGGAATTTGATCATTTTCTCAAGACCATTGTCTTCGCATTATCTTCAGTGCATCACCGATGTTCTTCACAGACAGAATGAATTCTTCAAGAGATTCTTCAAGAGGAATGACATCCTCAATTGCCTTGAACTTGATAGATTCCTCGGTGCTGGTTCATCTAACACAGAAGGTAGGTGCTCTCTTTGCAGCCATTAGTTTCATCGAACCGCACATCTACAAGATCAACAATCTTGTGAAGTGCGATGTTGAAGACTCAGAGGTGTGCGAGTCCTTTCCGTAACCAAGCATAAAACTTTCATGTGCTTTCGTGCAAATTTAGAATTGTGATGAGGATCTCTAATCCAGCATTTAGCACCAAGACTTTGAAATAACTCACATTGGGTTTCTTGTTAGTGAGGAGTTCATAGGCAGTCTTCTTGAAGAATTTGTGAAGATATACTCTTGATGATGTGGCACGCGGTATCAATTGCATCAATCCAAAAATGACTAGGCGTTTTGTATTCATCAAGCATAGTGCAGCCATCTCAACAAGAGTTCTGTTCTTGCGCCCACGACGCCATTCTTGCCGAGGAGTATAGGGAGCAGATAACTCATGAGTAATACCAAGTTCATCAAGATAGGCATCAAGACCGGAATTCTTGAACTCAGTTCCATTGTCACTCCTGATGTGTCTGATCTTCACACCAAAGTTAGTTGAAGCCCTCGAGGAAAATCGTTTGAAGACTTCCTGCACTTCATTTTTGTAAGTAACAATGTGTACCCATGTGTAACGAGAGTAATCATCAACAATAACAAAGCCATATAGAGATGCATCATTAGTGACAGCTGAGTAATGATTAGGACCAAAGAGGTCCATGTGAAGCAATTCTAAGGGACGAGTAGTGGTCATGATAGTCTTTGCTGGATGCTTGACCTTGGTCATTTTCCAGCTTCACAAGCTCCACACAAGTGATCCTTGAGGAATTTGACATTCTCAATGCCAATGACATGCTTCTTCTTTGCAAGCGTGTGCAAATTCCTCATGCCTGCATGACCAAGTCGCCGATGCCATAGCCAGCCTTCTGAAGCTTTTGCAAGTAGACACACGGCTGGTTGTGGTCCTGTAGAGAAATCAACAATATACAAGTCTCCTCTCCTAAAGCCTTCAAGACTTTGGAATTGTCACTTCAATAATCACAACACAACGATACTTGCCAAAGATAACAACCATATCAAGATCACAAAGCATTGAGATCGACATGAGGTTGTATCCTAAGGACTCAACAAGCATGACTTTGTCCATGTGTATGTCCTTAGAGATCGCAACCTTACCAAGACCCAATACCGACTTTTGCCTTTGTCAAAAAGATGATATGCTTCAGATGAGATGGTGATAAAGGAGCATCCATCAATAGATTCTTGTCACCAGTCATGTGATTTGTACATCCACTATCGAGAACCCACTCAGTGGCTTTGGGTTGATCATCCTGCAGGAGAATTAGTGCAACTTACGATCTCATATACTTCATCGCTGAAGAATATGATATCAAGTTCATCGATGAATTTCATCAGCAAGATGAGGATGTGTGAAATGAAAGTTCATTTCATCATGATTAGCTGCGGCCCTTTCAGCATTTTTGTCGTGCCCCAAAGAAATTCTTCGAAGTTTAAAGCATGTCCGGAGACCTGACCTGCAGAAGAGGTTAGTTCTTTTCTTCACCACCCACATCTGGAGGGGTGGCAAAGAGTTCATCACTCTGCGAGCACCATATGAGAATGGTGGCATAGAGGCCAAACCATTTTGTTTCACATAAGAGGGGTTAGGGTAAGCATATGAATAAGCAGAGAAATTCTTCGAGGACTTATGAACATATTGGTTTGAAGAATAATGCACATATTCATAGCCCTTAGCTCTACCTTGCGAAACAAAGTCGTTAGCACGATGATAATCATATGAGGACTTTGATCCTTTTGAGGAATTTGATCCACGTGAGGAATTTGGTCCATATGAGGACTTGGATCCATATGAAGAATTTGGTCAATATGAAGAGTTTGATCTAGGGTTCCTATTCTTCACAGGTGGCGTCATGAGGACATTCACCTGAAGACTTTCAAGGCACTTCTTGGGAACCCAGATTTTCTTCATAGGGGAACCGTTCCTGCAGTTAGTGCCAACATATCTAGCAAATACTTCACCATTCTGATTTTTGAACAATTTATAGTTGGAGTCAAATGACTCATCAAAAGAATGAGGAGATTCGCATGTAAAGCCAGATAAGTTAGATGGATCAATGGAGGTCCCTTTGCAGAACCCATGAGGTTTTGGGATACCGCTCAAAGCTTCCAATATGTTCCATCAGCATTGAGTTTCCTCTCAAAGGAAATACCCTCTTTCCTAGGGTTCCTGTTGAGGATCTGCTTTTTAAGCACATCACAAAGAGTCTGATGCCCTTTGAGGCTTTTGTACATGCTCGTCATGTACAATTCCTTCAGCCCGCATCGTCAAGGATACTAGCAATGTCCTCGATGAGGAATTAGTGATAGCAGAGGCAGGTGAAGAATTTGTAACAGTTGAAGCATTTGAACATTCAGTGAAGAATTAGCGATTCACGCTCAATGCACTTTAAGCATGGAGGAACAAATTCTTCCCGAGAAGCGCTGATTTGTTGAGCAAGTAATGATTCGCGCTCCTTCTGAAGATCTTCATAACTCACTCTTAGCTTCTCAAGATCTTGCTTTCTTTGAAGAAATTCATAAGAAAGTTTCTCATGATCGACAAGAGAGAGTTATGATGACCTTGAAGGTTGTCAAACCTAGATCAAGTCTCAAGATTTTCAATCGTGGCTTTAGTGTGATCCATTTCTTCACCTAACATATCATCACTCTTATCTAGCATGTTTTGAACCTTTTCCAAGGCATGTTGTTGTTTGGTGGCAATGCAAACAAGTTTGGTATAGCTAGGTTCAATATCATCATCGATCCATCATCATCGATTCACAGTCACTAAATTCAGATGATGAACATTCGTTACCTCGACACCCTTTGCCATGAGACATGATGCGAAGATGATGATTCTAGTTTGAAAGTCATCGCTCGAGAGATTCCTTGAAGTCCTCAAACCAAGGATCATGACGGTTCGATGACCTTCATAGACGCCGGAGATTCGGTCCCAGATAAGCTTCGCATTGCAAAGATGCATAATGCGCTTGAATTCATCTCTAGATAGGCAGGAACAGATGATGTCCTTCGCCATGATATCAAGACGAGTGTACTTGCGAATATCATCTGCGTCACTGCTTTTGCATAGATCAAGAAGACCAATTTCAGTGACGCCCATAGCTCGCTGTCCATTGCCATGAGGCTTCCTCATCATGGCCTTCCACTTGGGATAATCAAGACCGTCAAAGATAGGACATGTCACTTTCTTCATACCTACGGTCGACATAACTAAAACTCCAGGTGGTTAAACCAAAATCACATAAAACAAGGGAGTACCTTGCTCTGATACCAATTGAAAGTGCGTTATATCGACTAGAGGGGGGTGAATAGGCCATTTTTATTAATTCTTCACTGAGGAATTTGCCGGTGAGGAAATTCCTTAGCGAAGAACTACTTGCAGCGGAATAAGTACTCAGAAGTAAGCATAAGAGAATGCGGGCATGGTCATCATGATGAAATGAAGACAATCAAAGAGTACAGAAAGCGTAAACACAGGATATCACAAGATGAAGACAAACAGACTGAAGAAATTGAACTGGGGAAATTGAGAAAGTCTTCAGTCAAAGTCTTCAAACACAGATATGAATGAAGACTCAACACAGTAATGAGGAAATGAAAGGGTTGAGGAGATAGAACCAGTATGGTTGGTGAAGACAATGATTTGGTAGACCAGTTCCAACTGCTGTCTCAGTTGTACGTCTGGTTGGAGCAGCTGAGTATTTAAACTCGAGGACACACAGTCCCGGACACCCAGTCGCTGAGCATGCAGCTCAGGACACCAAGTCCTCACCGTATTCTCCTTGAACTAAGGTCACACAGACTCGCCCAACCACTGTGGTAAGTCTTCAGCGACTTCCAAACCTTCACAGACTTGGTCACCGGCGATCCACAATTCCTCTTGGATGCACTAGACCATGACGCCTAACCGTCTGGAAGAAGCACAGTCTTCAAAGGTAACAAGCGCCGGATCCACTCAAGATCAATCTCTTCAAAGATGCTCAATCACTTTGGGTTTGTAGGGTTTGGTTTTGGGTTTTTCCTCACTGATGATTTTCGCCAAAGTCCTCGGAGGTTGGGTTGCTCTCAAATGATAAGTGTCAAGTTTCTCTGGAGCAGCCAACCAGCTAGTGGTTGTAGGGGCGGCTATTTATAGCCTAGGAGCAGCCCGACATGATAAGACATAAATTCCTTCAATGATATGACAGTTAGGTGGATAAGATATTTTGGGACAGTGGCAAGAAGATAAAGAACGGTCGGAAATTTGAATCTCAAATTCCTCGGGGCTATCATGTTCCTCATCGTAGGCAATCCGCCTTTGGCGAATTCCTAACTCCTCGGTCGAATAAATTCTCAACACCGTAAGAACTTCGCTCTCACATCAAGAAATTGATTGAACTGTATGAGATTTCCAAAGGCTTCACTCAAGGGATTGGTAGGTGTAGGATTTTGAGTTGAGCATCACATGGAAATTTTTCCTTAGTATTTCCTCGACCCCTTTAACAAAGATGGTGTTTCCTATGACTCAAGAAAGAGAAAACGAAACTATGAAAACAAAAGTCTTCACGCTTCATGTTCCTCGAATGAATACCAAGTCTTCAAGGTCACACCAATTTCTTCACTTTCAAAGTCTTCAAAATATCAAAGTCTTCAGTCGAAGAACTTCATTTTTAGGGGTCGACTTTCTCTGTAAATATCAAACTCCTCATAGACTTATAGACCTGTGTACACTCACAAACACATTAGTCCCTTAACCTATAAGTCTTCAATACACCAAAATCACTAAGGGGCACTAGATGCACTTACATCTCTGCAAAAGGAACAAGGATCGTTTACAAATATGACTAAATGTGCAGTTGAATTGATTAGAAGCTAAAATTACCAGCAGTCTCACGAACTCCGTCGTGACCGTGTCCGTCTCGAAAACCTTCTTCACCGGGTCCCAACGGTACCGGGCCCTGAGGACGTCACGCTCTTGCGGGACGGTGAACTCCGCCAAGGGGTCTGGGATGCCCAGACGTTCGCGTTACACACCCTCCTTGGCCCATATGGACCTCTTCCCCGAGTAAACCACGGCTTCCAAGCTGGTAGCACCCCATGTTCCTCTCCTGAAGCCCCTTCATGTACTTCGACTTTTCTTTGGCAACTTCGGCATCGCAAGCCGCCTTGAATATTTCAAACTGCTCTTCCGTGATTGTCGGATTATCCTTTACAATCTCGGAGTAGGGTTCCTTTTTTATCGATGATCCTTGCATTCACCCTTAGTTTCCAGGCGGCCAACGCATCGCTAAACTTGCTCATGGCACATTTGTTTATCTTCTTCATTGCCGGGTCTTTATCTGGATCAGTATATTTCTTTTCATCCCGGCCCGGGAACAAGAATACCTGGTGCAACTTTGTTAGGAGGGAGGGCCTCATATTTACTATCTTCCCTAGTTTCTCATCATTGATGGTGGCGGTTGTCCGAATGATGCATCCTATTTGATTGCCGTAGCACGCTCGTGCTTCCGCAGGCTCTTTTGGCTCAAAATTGCCATCGTCCACCTTTGTGACCACCACTCTAGTAGTGATGAGCTGGTTTGGGCATCGACATATCCTCTTCGGTTTCGGTTCTATACCGGCTTCGCCAGTCTCGGTGCTGGTCTCAATCACCAGAACCTTGTCCTTCATCGTTCCTAGCCATGTTTCCTATGATTAAATCTAGTCAATTAATTCTAGACCTAATAAAATGAATAATGACATAAAAAAGGCCTATGTTTTGCAGGAACGTTGATTCCTTCCTAGTGCGGCAAATCCTGGGCACTCGATAGTCCTAGTTTGTAGCACAAGTCATGTCGAAATTCACGGAAAATTTCGGCATGCTCTTTGCTAAAAAGTGGACAAATCGAGCACCTGAAATTTGCCGGAACGGAAATGAATCAACATTCCTGCAAAACATAAGCCAGTCGGCTTCATTCCCTGGAAACAAGAAAAGGCCACTTGGGCACAATCGAACCACTTCAATGAAAAGATATAACATGACCACTTCAATGAAAAGATATAATCAACAATAATGGAATATACAAATGAACATCAATGACATATATCATATAACATCAATTCTGTTTTTTGTTTGTAGCTAAATGCCATAGCTACTTTTTTTAGCTAAATGCTTTTATTTTTTGTTTAAAGCTAAAATTATAGGAAGGGGTCGTCTTTAAAATAAAACTTGCCTAAATTCTTTTCCTTGAAAAATAGTGGTCTTTTCAAAAATAAAAAACCTTTGCAAAATGACCTCACTAAACACTTCTCTGCCTAGGACAGAACCCAAATTCTGTTCAAGCTATTCCTCACACACACACATTATTTTCTCTAACCCTTCTCTGCCAAGGACAGAACCCAATAAATTGCAAATGAACTCCATTTTCTCTAACCCTTCTAACCAAATACTCTAAACTAAAATTTTCTCTAACCAAGTTAACCTAGCTTGTTAACCTAATGAACCTAATTAACCTAGTTAGTTAATCTAGCTAGTTAACCTAGTTTACCTAGATAATTAACCTAATTAAACTAGTTAACCTAGCTAGTTCTCTGTCAAATCCCTAACTAAAATTTTGCACTAACCTAGATAATTAACCTAATTAAACTAGTTAACCTAACTAGTTCTTTGCCAAAGCCCTAACTAAATTTTTGCACTAACCTAGATAATTAACCTAATTAAACTAGTTAACCTAGCAAGCTAGTTCTCTGTCCAATGTTTGTGCTATGCATGAGAGAGAGAGAGGAGGGGTGGGGGCTTATAGAGGATGGCTACGGTGGTGGCGAGGGAGGCAGTGGTGGCGAGGGCGGCAGGGGCGTCTCCCATGACGGCGAGAAGGAGGCAGTGGTGGCGAGGGAGCCAGGGGCGTCGAGGGTGGCTCTGGTGGTGGCGAGGGCGGCTCCGATGGCATTGATGAGGCCGCGCGGCTCCGGTGGCATTGGGGGCGGCTCCGGTGCCGTCGACGACGTGCGGCTCTAGTGGCTCCGGGGGCGTCAACGTCGGCAGGAGACGGTGGCGAAGTGGGGTGAGGGATTTGGGGAGAAGTGGTGGCTCTCGGTGTCAAAACCGGCAGATCTCGGGTAGGGGGTCCTGAACTGGGCGTCTGAGGATCAATGGTAACAGGGGACAAAGGGGACACAATGTTTACCCAGGTTCGGGCCCTCTTAAAGGAGGTAAAACCCTACTTCCTACTTGATTATATTCGATGGGTATAGGGGTTACAAGAGTTTATCTACCTCGATATCGTAATGGCTAAACCCTAGCTTTCTAGCCTATGAGAATTTTGATTGTCCCTATGGACTAAACCCTCCGGTTTATATACACACCGGAGGGGCCTAGGGTTGTACAGAGTGGATTTGTAGAGGAAGGAAATTATATACCCGGATACCAATCTTGCCATCCACGCATAGGGGAGTCCTACCTGGACACGGAGAAAGTTCTTCCGCTTTGTATCTTCATGGCCCATCAGTCCAGCCCATATCGAATAGCCCGTACACCCAAGGACCCCCCCCCCCCAATCCAGGACTCCCTCAGTAGCCCCTGAACCAGTCTTCAACGACGATATGTTCGGCACGTAGATTGTCTTCGGCATTGCAAGGCAGGTTCCTCCTCCTGAATACTTCAAAGCATTTTTCTGAACAAAAGAACTGTATCTGGCTCTGTATAATAGTTACAACCCTTAGCCACGAAGGCAAAATATCAAACAAAACAGTGTCTTTCCACTGACAACTTTTTTGGCGAAACGTCACGTCTAGACTCTTCGTGTTACGAGGCACATCCTCCATTGACACGTCTTGTCAAAAAAGAGATCGTCTCCGCCCATTACGGGATCCTCATCAATACGGGTTTGGGTAATCCAACCGTGCCATTCGCATGACCCCTTCAGAACAGGCGGGTTTTAAGGCTTAAGGGGGGGCGTTTGGTATTCACTGCCTATATAAGAGGGTAAAGATTCCTCTTTTTCCCCATGCCTTCTTCCTTCTCCTTCCTTCCCATCTTCAAGCTCCAGCTCCCAAACTTCAATCTTTCCCACCTGTCGTGGATTTGTCATAGCAGATGTCCTTAGTGTCAGGACTTAGTCGTGAGGCCAACACATCTTTGTAGTAGCTTGAGATGGGTTAAGCGGAATCGAGAGAAGCAACACAAGACAAGGATTTAGACAGCTTCGGGCCCCGGGAAACATCATCCGGTAATAGCCCTACATGCTGTTTGTGGCTAGGTCTCATTATGATCATGAGGGACTCGTCGGTAAGCCGGCTCTATGTCTCTAACCCCAGAGATTATTTCTTCTTGCTTGTCCCTCTTTGGGTGCCCTACCCCTACTTATATAAGTTGAAGGGGCGGGTTACAGGACTAGTCCTAGTAGGATTAAGATTACTCAATTACAAGTGGAGTCCTAGTCTTGCTTCCTTTGTAAGGGAATATTCCTTACGCTTTCCTCTTAAGCCGGCCCACCATAACATGAGCCGGCCTTCTGGGCCTTGGGCCTAGTCTTCTATCTGACCCGCCGTCGGGGCCATCCATGAGTCGTCGGGCTCGTGAGTCGTCGGACCAGTGAGCCGCCAGACCCATGTCGCCAGTCCTCCGGCGGGTCATCGATGAAGTGCCAAGTCCGGCCGGGTCATACTTCCGGCAGGGTCATGCCGCGGGGTATATCTCTGACATTATCCCCTAGTTTAATTTGGATTTATCCATGTTAAACCGATCCTGTAAAATAAACACAAGAACAAACTTGACAGGTTATGCTCCGGGTTAAATATTCTTGTAAGCCGGCACCTGATCATCCTTATGTCCTTGACATTTCCTCTTGGAAAATCTGGGTCAATAGGCCAGCTTCATAATCCATTTGCTGACATTGGCTCTTGTAAATAAAGAATATAAGAAATAATCCATTTGATTCGGCCTTCAATGCTCTGATTTGACAAAAATATTGGTCTTGAAATATTCAATTGATATTCAACCGGCCTAAAGATGTAGATCTTGCCGATTTATGATTGCCAAAATTGTCGGGTTATAAACAAATGATGTCGGGTCATGTAATTGTTGTTGATGCCGGGTTAATCTTATGATGACGCTGGGTCATAAACTTTACAGATTTCTCTGATAATAATATAATACCGGATTTGCTCAAAACTGAGAATTTGAAGTTATTCCTCCCTTATATGCATATCACCTGTAGCCCCAAAGTGTCGGGTTGTCATGCTTGCAGCAACCTGGGACTTGTAATTGCCTTATGCTCATAAAAATTTCAACCAGTGTAGCCCCCAAGGGCCGGGTCATTATGCAATAATGAGTAGGGACTTTGTAAATATGATCATGTAAACTTGAGCAGCAACGTGTAGCCCCCAAGGGCCGGCTCAGTAAGATATTACTGAGCTGGGACTTTGTATATGATTCATTGATAATAACATCATATGATGTAATCTCCACCATTGGGCTTGAACCCACACCCACAAGGTTAAGAGCTTTGTACTCTACCAACTGAGTAGTGGATCTTTCAATATAATGGATTAAGGCTTGTGTACCTTGAATTTTCGACAGGAGCAATTGGTAGCCCCCAAGGCCGGCTCATTTAGAATGTGATGAGTCGGGTCTTCAATAAGTAGAGCAAAAAATGACTTTGCATTAGCCTCCAAGTGCCATGGTGCATGCTGGCAGTGACATGGGACTTGCATATTCGATGTAATCTCAATTGGAATAATGTAGCCCCCAAGTGCCGGGTCGTAAGCCTGCAGTGACTCGGGACTATTTCTTCCATTGTAGAATAAACCATATCCATTGATAAAGTAATAGCCATTGCGCCAAAGCGACTTTGAATACCTTATCTGTTGACAAGTAAATTCGGAGTTTAAATACCCGGCGGCTCTTGATCGATGGCGATTTAATACGCCCATTGTAAGCCAAATTTTATAACCCGCGCTTTATAGCCTTTGAGAAAATCCAAAACGGATAATCATTTTGAAGCATCAATTTTAATGATGAGCTTGGACTTAAGAATTTATATAAGTCATAGTTCTGCAAATCCTGCACTGAGTTTAAACAACATATGCCCTGGCGACTTAACGTCAAAAGCCAGGGCTGGCTTAAACATAATCATGTATAAACAATATCATACCTATGATATTGAATCGTACTACCGGCTTATGATACTTGTGCAGTAAGGGTGATAACCCAATCTTTAGAAGCCAAAACTTCCAAATGTTTATGATTGTCATATGATGGCGACTTATCATCCAAAGTCAGCCGGGTGAAATTTAAACTACACTGATACTTAGATCTGCACAAAAGCCTCAAGACAAAAACAAAGATTGTTTGCAAAAAACTTAAGAAAAATAGAAAGAAAAATTTTAGGCTTCTGATTCGAATATGATCAGTAAATCAGACCAAAGGGGTTAAGATAGGATTCGAATACGATCATGTAGCCCCCAGTGGCTTTGGCGTTGCGCCGATCAAGAGGGTACCGACAACTATGTTCTCTTTGGTTCGAATACGACCTATGTTTGAACAGGAAGCCCCCAAATGACCTTGAGAGTTTTTTAACGACTCTGATTCGAATACGATCAAAGTCGGACCCAAAAGGAGGTTAAGCTATGTTTCGAATACGATCAAGAAGCCCCCTAGTGAGTTTGGCATTGCGCCAATCAAGAGGGTACCGATAGCTATGTTCTCTTTTGTTCGAATACGACCTATGTTTGAACGGGAAGCCCCCAAATGACCTTGAGACTTTTTTTAACGACTCTGATTCGGATATGATCAAAGTCGGACCAAAAATGGGTTAAGCTAGATTCGAATACGATCAGCCCCCAATGGTCTTGGAAGCAGGGTACCTATGTTTGAGTTGTGCTTTGCAACAAACTCTCTTTGCCCCTTTAATTTTTCCTGAGAACTCGAACTTTGCGAGAGATAAATTATTCTTGAGTCGGAATTTTAAATCGGATATTGAGAGCTTCAAAGCTTTGTGAGAAATAGATTTCTCTTGAACTGGATTTTAAACCGGATGTTGAGATCCTCAAAACTTTGCGAGAGATAGATTTCTCTTGAACCGGATTTTAAACCGGCCTTCTTCATTTTGAGCCGGAAACTTTCTGACAACATTTAGATTTTCATCAATATAGCAGTAGCCTCCGGAACCGGGTTATCTTCCCTCCACTGATCCGGAGTTATTTAATCTGCTTTAAACTGACAATCATTTACCGAGTCTTGTCATCGTTGAGTCATGTCATTGTAGCCCCCGAGTCTTAAGACGACTCGAGGAGTTGTCTTGAGATTCTCCATATTTGACCATAGCATAAGGTGTATATCATTGGTGTTGATAGCGCGATGTGAATCCACAGAAGGTTGAGGTGACTGCGGCGGGTTATAAATGATCTCGTACGAGCCATGTCAGCAACTCGGCTAATGGTTCCTTCCAACTGGCTATTTTAAGTTAACCAAACTGTAGTGGCTGCGACTTGTGCGCCTGCCCATTGAGCCATCCAGTGTAGACGGAGGCTAATAATACATGATAATTTGCCTCCAGTTTATTGGAAGAAAACTGGGCTACCCAAGCTGTGACTTGCTCATACTCAATAAACAGCTCATGGAGACAGGTGCGGCCCGGTGTGTTGATGTAGACCAGGCAGCGAGAGATGGACGGAAAAGACGACCACAACATTGGAGGCGGCTCAGACAGATGAATCGGCTGCGGTGTTGTAAGCCGGTGCGGATGGGTGAGTCAATCGCGACATTGTAAACCGGTGCGGTCGAGAGAGTCGGCTGCGGCGTTGTAAGACAGTGCGGTCGAGAAAGTCGGCTGAGGCGTTGTAAGCCAGTGCGGTCGAGAGACTCGGCCGCCGCGTTGGAAACGGCACGGATGCGGGCGCAGTCTTGGTGAGTTGATGTAGATCGAGCTGTACGGGCGGCGGCTCGCGCACACGCGTTCAACATCAAGTGGGTGCGGATGCCCGTTCATGATGATGCTTAATGCGTACTCCATAGACACAACATGGCACCACCTTTATAATGAAAATTGCCCTGCACATAAAAATGTACATACCAATGTAATTGTTCTTTGATTAAAAATATGTACTAGAAATAGATAGAAACAATAACACCTGATATATTTTGTTAGATGAACACGGATGCTGGCATTAATCAATGCTGGACAGTGTCAGACGAACGCCTAGACGTAGGACTGATAAATAGTAGCACCCACGTGGCACAATGCATCCGCTGAATACAACCAGCAGGCAAACTTCTCGGGCGTGTCATTCAATTTTTGATGTGATGGCTTGCCCCTGGTGACCACGTGAGAGCTTCCTTGGAGGTCTTGTTGATAACATACTCTGGCAGATCGCTTCCTTTCCTTTGGATTGTACTACGAAAACTAGGTTCTTTCTCCCACAGGAGGCGACGGGAGAACAGGGCGATTCGGGCGTGGTATATGCAGCGGGTGTTTCAGTGCTCGACAAGACGGCCCGTACGGGAGCGAATCAGAAGCGGACAGGCGGGTGACATGCGGTACGAGCAACCCTGCACGGAGACTCGTGCAAAAGCGAAGGGGTATCGGCCGTGATGACGGCACCGGTAGGTCGACAGATGCCGGCTGATGTTTAAACGCTGATTTGAGACGCCTGTTAATGTTTGTAGCGCCTGGCCACCACGGGTGTGGATGTAGTAGCTTGCATAAAGTAGCGTGGTGGTACTTTGAAGTAATACTTTCCCTTTGGATCCCATGTAGAGTATTTGATGTCTGCCGGTTCCTCAACAGCTTAACTGATTTGACTATTGTCAAGATACCATATTACTTAGCTTGATGGAAGTTGAATGGCCAGGTTCCTGGTCGCTTTTGCGTGTGACTGCTGCTGCCCTCTTTTTTATTTTTACTCTGACCTGGTAGTATTCCTGGTGTTTACATAGCCGTTGTACGGAGAACAAAAAATTGAACTAGCAGACTACTTTCCCGTTGAAGCAGTACTAGTTGTCAAATCAGCCTTGAATTTTACGTAGTGGGAACCGCACTGCTGGTTGGTAGTAGTATATCTAGCAATCAATTAAATCACTTTGGAATTGCTTCCGCGGTCGCTGACGGCTTGGTTGATCTGGGGCCCCAAAGAAGAACTTGGCGGTTTGAAGCGATGATACAGAAACAGCGGACGATGTGACAGCGACAGCAGGTTCAGAGTCCAAGTCGGAAATAGATTCCTTGGACGACTCATAGGGGATGTAGCGACTCATGGCACCAAGGCGGATTCGAAGGCGAGGTGAAGATAGCCATGGAGACGGCGCTCGAGCCCGTGGTTGAGGTGGCAAAGAACGAGGAACGTGCCCGCAAGGCAGCTGTCGGTGGCGGCGGGCCTTTCCCATGGAGAGACGATGACGGCTCATAGTAAAAGTGATTCACGGCAGAAACTACTAGTAGCGGCTTGGAACCCCTTGGCCATCTTGCTGACCGACCGGATGAACACCATAAATTTTTTTTGATCTTGATAAAAGCTGATGTAGATCCTTCCAAAACTGATTTTCTTCATCCGGAAAAATTGCGGACCTCTCGAAACCTTAGCTAAGATCCCTCCAAGAACTCAACACCACCGTGCGCAGGCCCCACGGTGGGCGCCAACTATCGTGGATTTGTCACGGCAGATGTCCTGAGTGTCAGGACTTAGTCGTGAGGCCAACGCATCTTTGTAGTAGCTTGAGAGGGGTTGAGCAGAATCGAGAGATGCAACACAAGACATGGATTTAGACAGCTTCGGGCCCCGGGAAACATCATCCGGTAATAGCCCTACATGCTGTTTGTGGCTAGGTCTCATTATGATCATGAGGGAGTCGTCGGTAAGCCGACTCTTTGTGTCTAACCCTAGAGATTATTTCTTCTTGCTTGTCCCTCTTGGGGTGCCCTTCCCCTCCTTATATAAGTTGAAGGGGCGGGTTACATGACTAGTCCTAGTAGGATTAGGATTACTCAATTACAAGTGGAGTCCGAGTCTTGCTTCCTTTGTAAGGGAATATTCCTTACGCTTTCCTCTTAAGCCGGCCCACCATAACATGAGTCGGCCTTCTGGGCCTTGGGCCTAGTCTGCTATCTGACCCACCGTCGGGGCCATCTGTGAGTCGTCAGGCTCGTGAGTCGTCTGACCAGTGAGCCGCAAGACCCGTGAGTCGCCAGTCCTTCGGCGGGTCATCGGTGAAGCACCAAGTCCGGCCAGGTCATACTTCCGGCAGGGTCATACTGCGGGGTATATCCCCGACACCACCTCCACCAGCCTCCCGGCCATGTCAGGATCTGGTTCAAAGGGCAAGTGGGAGGCCTCCTCCGTCATCGAAAAGGATGGCATGGAGCTCCGGGGGCGGGATATCTGTCCGCGGACATCGCACACAGGCTCCCTGCCAAGAATCAAGTCATCCCCACTCCGTAGCCCGACGAAAGGGTCGTATTCATCCCCCACTTCCTCCGTGGGCTAGGGTTTCCCCTCCATCCCTTCGTCTGGGGCCTTATGTTCTACCACGGGCTAGATTTCCATGATCTAGCCCCAAATTCCTTCCTCCACATCTCGGCGTTCATCGTCGTGTGTGAAGCTTTACTCCGCTTCCCCCCACACTTCGCCCTGTGGCTCAAAGTCTTCAACAGGAAGCCGAAGGTGGTCGACGGCAGCACGCAGATTGCGGTGGCGCTGATGGTGAGCAAGCTTCCCAATGCCATCTGGCCCAAAGGGGCTTTTGTGGAGACAGTCAAGGTGTGGCAGTAGGATTGGTTCTACAACACTGAACTGCGTGATGCTAAGAGGGCGGTCGTACCCGACTTCAGATCCGGACCCCCGATGAGAGTCACCTCGTGGACCACCAAGGGCCTTGATTGGGGGTCCCAGCCAGAGGTGATGATGCTGCAAAAGTGCATTTCCAGTGTGTTGGGCGAAAACACCAGACTCACAAACGTGATCCAGGTGATGCTCTTCCGCCGTGTACTCCCCTATCAACTCCTCGCCTCCCCTATGTGGGAGTTCAGCCAGATGAGCCCCGGACCTTGAAGCGCTTCTTCGGCACCACACACAAAGATATACAGAAGCAACTTTCCAAGGCCCAGAAGAATTGGCCCATGGAGACCGAGGACATCGGGTCGATATCGAGAACCCAGCCTCAGCGGTAAGCGTGACCCTTCCGAAGACTTATTTGATTGACACTTCGGATGTGATAAAAATTATATTTTCCCCCCTTTTCACACAGAGTTAGACAAAGAAAGCGGAGCAGATCGACTGCCCGGCGCCACTACCGGAGAATCCGACCACTCCCTAGCTGACGGAGATGCTGGTTCTGGTGCCGTATCTGGCGCCGGAGAAGAAGGCCAAAAGGAGGGCAAAGAGACCAAGGGCGAACCTCGCCACAAGGGTCCTTCGGACGCCATGTCCGGAGAAACCGAAGCCCTCTCTTCCCATGAGGAGACGAGGAAGAAGAAGAAGAGGCAGAAAGCGACCCCCCCCCACAAGGGGAGGAAGAAGAAGAGGACGGCCTCCAAAGAACTGGAGGGGGAGGCGCCCAAGAGGAGGAAAATTATCCTCCAGGACAGTTCGCACTCAGAGTCCGAACAAGTCCGCAAGAAGCCACCAAGGGCGAAGCCCCTGGCCGCATCGTAAGTGTTCGAATACTCATTGTTTATTTTTAATCCTCCCTCTCTATTATATAAGTTATTTTACTATGTGTTCTTCAGCCCTCCATGCGAGTTTCCGAACACTTCGTTGTCGGAGGGGAGCTCTCTGCCACCCGAGATGGTGGAGAGCGAGATGCCGTCACGAGCCTCCTCGCCTGTCGCCATGGATAACACCGAGGTGTTATCCCGAAGGACTTCTCCTGGCTGAGGAGGGGCGGGCGAGGCTGTCGAGTAGGCGCCCGAGGTTGATACCTCGGTCGCCAAAGACATGGGGGAGGCGACCCCCACGACAACCGACGGTGGGGACCCCCAACAATCTGGGCCCCTGCCGGACACCATTCCGGAGACCAATGTGGCTCCGGTATGAGGTGGGAAACCCCCTTTGAAAGAGGGGGGAGGAACGTCAGCTCCATCGGCGACCTCTACCAATCCGGAGGCGCCGAACATTCTAACGGAAGCACTGCAGCGTGCTTCCATCGTGGAGGAGCAGCGCACCCTGATGGGTGCGGTAGTAGAGAAGGTTCAGTCTGCTAAGGGCGGATTGAATGAAGCCTTTCACAACCTACTGATAGGCTTCAAGGTATGCGACGTAATGCTCTAAACGCTTTTCATGTAAAGGAATACAACCATGTATAGACAGTAGCCCCTGAGACTCTGTCTGGTTTGGGAGAAGCCGGACAGAGGATCCGTATAGTATTCGGATAATTAACACATTGTTCCATTATTGTAACAGGCTTCCCTGTTGGCGGCGACCGCCCAGGCCGTGGAGGTTTTCGAACTTAATCGGAAGCTCCGGCTGGCCGATGAAGAGATCGACCGCATTAACAAGCGGTTCGATGAGATGCAAGGTATGCATAGAATCTTTAGAAGCTTCAACGTATATCATAAGTGATAATTATATTCAGAGACTAAGTCATGTGGTGCTTTGATTATGAGCGTAGTTGGGGCAGCCGAGGTCGAGACCCTCAAAAGTTCCCTTGCCAAGGACCAACAAGAGGCGAAGGCAAAGAAGGCAGCCGCTGACAAAGCGGCTGCAGAGCTAAAGACCGAGAAAGTCGCCCATCGCGAACACGAGGCTCGAGTGGTCGAAGTCGAGCAGAAGCTGAAGGACGCCATCCTCAAATGCGAGGAGTTGGAGGAGAAGGCTTCAACCCAATCGACTGAACTCGCCAAAGCCCAACATGAAGCTAAGGAGGCGCGGGTCGAGTCCTAGAGTGCTCGCGAGGAGATCCGTCAGGCAAAGCAGATAGCGGCTGGTAAGGCCTTTCTTTTGCAAAGTACTTTTGGAGGTCGAAGATATGCTTTACTTACTCGAGTATGGAGTTCTCCAGACGCATTTGCAGATCTTCCGAGGAGTGCTGCAAATGCCGCTTAGTTCTTCCGAGCCCAGGAGGGAAGCTCGAACGATAAGTTGTTCTGGTCGTAGTATCTTGCACTGGAGCATCCGGTGCCTCTGAACGACCAGCTGAAGCAGCTGATGGAGCTGCATAGGGTGGCCAGTTTGTCCATGAGGGATTTAATAGTCGGGCTTTGGCTAGCCAAACCAATGCCCAGTAGCTACTTCGGTTTGGTGAAGCGGCTCATCGACGCGCTGCCCCGGGTTAATGCTGTGAAGCACTCGGCCGGCATAGAGGGTGCTCGAATGGCCTTCGCCCGCGTCAAGATGCACTGGGCGAAGATGAAGGATACCGACATGGCAACCACAGGTCTGCCCGATGGCAAGGACCACCGCAAGCCAGAGAGGTACTTTGAAGACGTCCTAGCTGGGGCCCGAATAGTAGAGGGCCAGTGCTCTAATGACATGATATTCGAGTAGATGATGTGAGTTGTAAAGACTAATGTTATGAACCCATGATTGTAATATATTTCCTCCTTTTATTTTTAAATAATTTTCCTCCGATGTGACCATTTGAATTCTGAGATTTGCCAGTCATCGGCTTCAGCCCCCACATAGATGCTATGGGGGTGTTCAGCGTAATGCGTCTCCGCACTTTATCCAACGTCTTGGTCCGTAAAGGAGACGTCCGCAGGGCGAACTAGGCAATCAGACTATGCAGCTTTATTACTTTCACTTAGTCATAGGAGTTTGACAGTGGAGCTAAGTACTAATCCCTTGAGCGTATGCGGCGATCCGAACTAAGGTGCCTTTTTCCACATGGCTGGATGAAGACCAGCCCCTCGTATAACACGGAATAAATCACCAATGACTTGTAGTATAAGACTAAGTCACCGAATCGCTGGCCAGCTCTCGCCTTATCATGACAGTCCGTTTTCGGCTTTCTCTACTAAGGTATTTGACCAGACGAACCAGAAATACATTCGCACTAGTTCTCCCTTTACGACCTTAGCCGAATGAGCGGAACATAAGGTGGTAAGCACAGGAGCCGGGCAACCCAACTATAGACCAAAGACATGATTCGGAGCCGATGCATATGGTGCAATATTCGGGACGCCAAGAAGTACCCTATAGGTGTTCGGACTTGAGAGCGTGCGGAGCCGAATACAACCCCTAGTATTTAAGACTGGATTAAAGCACGAGTGGCAATCTAAAGTAAGGAGGGAATGCAGATGAGAAAAGAAATTAGTACCAGACAAAAGTGGTGACCAACTATTTCCTTTATATCCTGTATAATATGTCAAGATGTTCTATTACAGATAATGCCATGAACATTAAGGCTATTTTACATGCCGAGAGTTTACACAAGGGGAAGTTTGACACAGGGCTGTTGAAAAAAGTAGCGGCTTGAAGACTCTAATGTTGCCCTGTTGCACGTCTGCGCTGTTTCTCCTTGGTTATAAATCGCTTGAGGGGAGAAGTTGATGGTCGTCTATAAGAAAGGGGAGTTTTTAGAGAGTAGCCCCTGTAGAACCGCGGATTAGGCAGGTTTTAGTGAACCTGTCGGTAAAGAAAAAGAATGAGAGAAAGAAGGTTAAGGTCCAAATAGGGTCAAGCTGCACTATAGACCTTTTACCGCAATATGCCTCCGGTGCCTCCCAAGGTATTTTAAGTGTGTAATTATGCACGTGCGGTACGTATGCCGCAGCCTTATGGGGCAATCGGTGGAGGCTAAACTGCTATTCAAGCTCCGGATCTGCTGAGTTGTCGTGCTGTAATGTGGATCGGACTCGCTTGGCAGTGTCCATGGTCTTGATAACTGATGAGTGGTTCGGCTTCATGACGCTGTTCTGTACCTCGGCTGTGAGGGCCGCGGTGTGCTCCTTAGTGCGGAGGGAGCGCTCCATGTTTCCATTGGCTGTAATGACGCCGCGCGGTCCAGGCACTTTGAGCTTTAAATAAGCGTAATGTGGGACCGCATTGAAGCGGGCGAATGCAGTGTGTTCGAGCAGCGTGTGATAACCACTGTGGAAAGGGACGATATCGAAGATCAAGTCTTCTCTTTGGAAGTTGTCCGGAGAGCCGAAGACTACTTCCAATGTTAAGGAGCCCGTACAACGGGCCTCCACGCCGGGTATTATGCCTTTAAAGGTAGCACTACTAGGGAAAACCTTATACACAGAATCTTAGCAGTAGCGCTTGTTAAAAAAGGGCGCTACTGCTAAATTGCAGTAGCGCGTGCGGGTTAAATGCGCTACAGATACACACTTAGCAGTAGCGCGTCCCCATTTAAACGCGCTACTACTTAAACTCTCACTACTAAGCCGATAGGCTACATATAGTAGTAGCGGTCTTTTAGAAACAACGCTACTGCAAAGCTTGTTGTAGTAGTGTGTTTCGCACAGAGAGCTCTACTGCTAATTCAAGGAAAATAAAATGTAAAACATATAGAAAAGTAAATGAAAATGAAAATGAAAGAAATAGAAAAAGGGGAAGGAAAAAAAGAAAATGTGAAGGACAACAAATGAAAAAGGAAAATAAAGGAGAAAGACGTAGCAACAACATGCTTTCCAGAAACGCACTATAGCTAACTTAGCAGCAGCGCGTTGTGTGAGCCAGCGCTATAGCTAAGTTAGCTATAGCTAATGTAGCAGTAGCGCTTTTCCTGGAATGCGCTACTCCTACTTTCGACTTAACCATACGCTCCTTCTTCCCCACAACCACTTCCCCCAAATCGAACTCATCTGCTCACGCCGCCGGCGTCGCCCTGCATCGCCGTCGGCCGCCGCGCGCTCTCTCGTCGCTCTCATCCCGTCCTCGACGCCGCCTCGACCCGACCACGACGCCGCCTCCGTCGCGCGCCCGAGCCCCGACCCCGACCTCGACGCCGCCTGCCGCTCCCTCGCCACCGGCAACCGAGCTAGTTTATTTTTATTTATAGTAAGTTTATTTTTAGTAACAACTAGTTGAATTAATAGAACTAGTTGAACATGTCACATTTTTTGTTATTTTTTTAGTTAAAGCAATTATTCCCGCATCAACGTCGACGATGCCTATCCCGCATCCTCGTCGTTGACTTAGCGGAGGACACCTGCTTGATGAGATGGGCCATGTCCGGACTGGCTCACTGGCTGGTACTGGAGGCGCTACTCACCGGGGCGAGCTTGGTGAGGAGCCAGCCCGTCGTTGACCCGAACCTTCTTTGGTGGCGGTCGCGTGGGCCAGTGACGGAGCAGAGGCTTGAGGACCCCGCGGAGGTGGTACATCACCGTGTCAGCGAGGAGGACGCACACGTCCATGGCTACATGGTTGCGTTGGAGCGCAGGTTCTCCAATACCTGGCAGGTTCTCCAGGGATCTCACTGGAGCTATGATCCTGTGATGGTTCCTTCTCTTTAGGTGTCCACCGCCCGCGCCGATACCCGGCGTTCGCTAGGGTTTTAGTTGTATTAGTGATAACTAGCAAAAGGGCCCGTGCGTTGCAACGAGAGAAAAAAAATCATAATTTCCAATGGTCATGATCACATTGCGCTGCATCACCGAGATACAATATCTCTCTCAATTTCACGAAATCAATGAACATTTTCTGAAATTATGAACAGTTTGCTAAACTCATGCACATATTTGAAATTGCAAACAACATACTATTACAAATTTCTGAACATTTTCTACAATCAAGAACATTTTTTAAATTTATGAACATTTTTTGCTATTTACAAACATTTTTTAAAATTTGTGAACATTTTTAAGAAATTTTCCTGAACTGGCAAACATTTCTAGAATCGATGAACTTTTTTTAGAAATTGGGTGGGATAGTTATTGAATTTGACGAACTTTTTCTGATTTAACGAACATTTTTGGAAATTCCCGTGCGTTGCAACCGGAAAAAAAACTATCAAGTTATACAGGTGTGCTAGGTATAAAAAAGTATGAATCAAATTCAGAAAGTATATACAAATGATGTCATGATGAGATAACACACTTTTAAAATGTAATTTCAAAAACTAACAATATGATGCTCATCAGGACTTGATTGTTTAAGGCGTCACAACAAAATATTTTGTGGCTGAGCAAACTGCATTGACGGACCCTGCCTGAGCTATACTGATAAATAAAGTGTTTTGCCTTGACTTAGTGTAGCGCTGTTTACCATAACCACTATTTGTGATACGAGAATAAGCATAACTGTGTATGGAAGCAAAATAGACATTTAGTCATTTTAATATAGCTTACAAAAACTAACCATTAGAAAGTTATGTCAATTTTGTTGAGTTCGGCGTTGTACAAAACACGGAAACCCTTTTTTACCCGATCCGAGGGACTAAATAAAAACATAAAACGACCTCTATTGATCTCCCAATAAAACCTTTATGTAAGCTACAATTAGTTTTGTTCATTATTTACGGACGTGTTTTAGTTTTTGTGAACATTTTCTAAAAGCTGATGGACATGTTTTTTTTTTTAATTCCTGAATATGCTTTGAAGATTGGATCATTTTTAAAAATCATGAACATTTTTTATTCCATGAAAATTCATTTGAAATCGTGATTTGTGTACAATATGTGAGCAATCTTTTAAGTCATGAACATTTTATGATTTTACGAATATTTTATGAATTCACAAACAGTTTATCATTTTCCTACTTTTTTTCAAAACTCGCAACTGTTTGATATTTTGGAAATCTGAAATTAATTTTGAGAAAAAACCAAAACAGAAATTAAAAGTGAAAAAGAAATAAAAACAGGGGGCGCCTTGAATCCGAAATTAATTTTGAGAGAAAAAACAAAACAAAAATAAAAAAGAAATACAAAACAGGGGGCGCTACGACCCGCACATGGGCTGGCCCATTATTGCGCTTAAGATAGGTAGAAAGAAAGAGAAAAGGCGGGGAGAACCAAGGATCGAACCAAGGTCTCCCATGTGGATCTTCGTAGCCTCAGCCATCCCGCTACTCGTCCATTGATGTTCTTATACCGCATCAATTTTCAATAACAGAACCCGGTGGCGATATTTGAAATTTAAAACGAATCATTTTTGCCACTTACGGGTGGCATTGATGGGTTATATTACCAACTTCGAGGGTAGTTTTTATGACGTACGGGCAGAAACCCAATTTACTATTAGGTAGAGATATTCGACGATGTACGGACGCAAGAGATGATTTAATTTTGCTTATTGAATGCATGCTAATTTGAATACATATTTATTTTAAGATTTGGTTTTTCTTATTGAATGCTCAAATTGGAGAAGTACTCCTATTTTGAATGCTCAAATTGGACCCCCACTATGCAAGGCGTATGCATTTGATTAGTTGATAGCTAATAGGGTTTTTGTTTTTGCAGAAATCTAAGAGCCCCTCCATCATCCCCGCCGTCGTCCCCGTCACCGACCCCCCCCCCTCCGACCTCAAGGTGAGACCAGCCAAATCTCCATGTCAATATGAGTCCTATAAGATATTTTGAAATGTTTTTGCTCATATTTTCAACCATTGAAATGCAATGACCATCAAGTTTGAATGCTCATATGATGTAGATAAAAACATGTATATCTTGTGTTGCTCAAATAGGATATGTGCTTGCCCAAGTGGCCGGTCATGTTTGCAGGTTACCTCCGAGTGGCCTATGTTTAGCCGGAGTGTTGATTAATTTCCGTTCCGGCAAATTTCAGGTGGTCGATATGTCCTTTTTTAGCAAAGGTCATGCCGGATTTTTACGTGAATTTTGGCATGACTTGTGCTAGAACATGTAGGAAATATCGAGTGGCCTGGATTTTCTATAAAGATAATTAAATGATATTTCGGGTTGACTTTGAGTCTGTCGAGGCTCCACCATATATGAGAGGACGAAGAATCCCGATTGTTGTCATGGGGGTCGTTTCTCCTTCTTCTCCTTGTGCTAGACCTTTGTTATGCACTTGGGGAAGGAGGAGTAACGACCATCACCGACGGTTGCAAATGTCAGAGAGGAATCAGTGAGGGAGAGTCTCCACCATATATGAGAGGATGAACAATCCCGACTGTTGTCGTGGGGGTCGCTTCTCCTTCATTCCCTTGTGCTAGACATTTTGGTGTAATGCAGTCGAGGACGAAAGGAGGAGCGATCATCACCAACGGTCGAATGTATACACCACGTGAGCTGAGAGTTTTCAAGAAAAGACTCGGTAGACCGATAGTCAACCCGTGTTGAATAATAATGATCTAATTTAGTTTTTGTAGTACATATATTTAATTGTACAAGTTTAATCTTTGAATTATGAACATAGGAAATGCCGTACTCGGACGACGAAAGTCTCCCGGGGGAGTGCGACTGGTGCAAAGACGACCGAGGTCAGTGCGACAGGCCTCACCTGGACGGAGATCAGCGCTTCAGCATTAAGCTCCAGGAGACCTTCGATGTTGAAACGGTACGCAACGACGACAAGTGGTTTTTTCATAATTAAGCACGACTTAAACTATTTCAACATGTAATTTTCATGTTTTACAATTCGACTAGCTTCTCCCATGCCATGCAAGACGCTATGTCTTGGAGAGGATGGGTTCTGAAGACCATGAAAGTTTCAAAACAAAGAAAATTCACCTAAGGACCCATCATGGTATGGATTTTGAAGTAAATCTCTACAATTCCCAGAGCGTAACCCATTTTGGTTGCACAAATAGGGAAGCACTTTGAAAGATGTATGTTTTTTATGAGGATATGCTTGTCACCATGGATCTTGGTGATCGTGACATCGAGCAAGACAATATGGACATTTGGGTCCTTGTTGATACGCTTCCAATTCTACCGCTATGTGAGTTTCTCAAACATAGTTATTAACTAATTTATATTGTTTATTTAAAAATAGTTGACAACGTATTTCCATTGACAGCTTATTTTCATTCTTCAAACATTGTGCGGAAGATGGTAGACAGAACCTAGTACACCGATGGCTCTGAATTAACTTATCAGGAGAAAAATCATCTGATCGCATTTTGTACTAAACTTGATAATTACAATATCTATTGTCAAAATCCTCCACATTATGGTCAATACGTGCCACTAGTGCACGTGTTGAACCACGGTAACATCCATGGAGATGCCATGGTAAGATTTTTTACTATTACGATATCCGTGCATCTTTTGCATACTTCTAAAACTGAACTACATTGCTAACTAAGAAGTTATTACTACGTTTTTCAACAGAAAATCCCAAGGATTGTGTGCCTCATCTGTTGTATTAGAATGGTCACCTTGATGTTTTGAACATACAGCCAGGTCATCCTACGAATCTCACCTGTCCATATCGGATTTCTAAAATCGGTGAACACATGGTAATCAAAGAATGGAAAAATGTATGGATAGTCATAAGGAGGTTCTTGGAAGCAACATTGTGCGAAAGGCAAGAATTGGAGACAAGATAATCTCCATTCTCCATAATGGAGAGTCTGGGGCTATTTTGTTTTATGCTATTTTACCTATGAGAATATAGTAGGTCCTAAGAGAATGTAGTAGGTCCTATGAGGTACAATGTTTATTATGTGGTACAATGTGTTAGAGTTGATGATGAGGAGTAGTTGTGATTATGAGTAGTGACCAACTTGCTATGTGATGTCTTATTGATGAAAACAATGATCATGAGGAGGTGTTATATGACAATGATGTATTATGATAAGTTGTTAATTATATGATGATGATATTTGTTATATCATTGGGTGAAATAACCGCATATTAGTTTCAAGTGGATGTCCATCCACTTGAAACTAGTCCACGGTTCTTTCACCCAGTGATGTAATAACTCATTATGATGTAAAAACAATCTCAAAATTGCTGTTGTTTGAAAACTTGTATAAAGGTGTATGAATACAACATGAAATAAAATACGAAATAATAGTAGTAGCACGGGCTGGGAGAAGCGCTACTAGTAATTACCAGTAGCGCTGTTTGGAGAAAGAACTACTACTATGTCGATATAGAAGTAGTGTGGGTTAACCCATGCTACTGCTAACCTTTAGTCAGAAGGCGCTGTACGAAAGAGGCGCTCACCTTGGCCTCTTGATAGGCCTAAAACTCGCGCTGCTGCTAGGCTTTTCCCTAGTAGTGTAGTATTGCTAGGCTTAATTCTTGACGGTTCAATGCCGATCTTACGGAGAGTGTCTTGATAGATCAGGTTCAGACTGCTGCCACCGTCCATAAGGAATCTAGTGAGATGGTATCCATCGATGATGGGATCGAGTAGCAGGGCCGCCGAACCTCCATGACGGATACTAGTTGGCTGGTCCCTGCGATCGAAGGTTCCCTGATGGCGAGAGATCGCATTAAGTCCAGAGCTTCATTTAGAAGTGAAAGCTGGAAGGGCGACTAAGGGTCTGCGGAGCTGGGACTGGTATACGCCACTCGACCGTGCTAAATGGACGCAGAACCCGAGAGTTCGGAGTTGGCCTCCAGGGATGAATCTGGTTTCCCGATGACAGAGAGAGTCCTGTTTGACTCCATGCATGTTGATAACATGGTCACCTCTGGGTCTCCAGTAGGGCGCTCCGTAATAGGAGAGAGTCCGGCGGGGCTTAACCTCCCGTTTTCGGACGGAGTGGTCCGCTCTGGATCTAAGGCCAAGGCGGGCACGAAGGCCGGTCCCTGAGCGGAATCTGATGGTGGATACGACAGGCTTCCTTCATGTAGATGAGGAGCGACAGCCGGGGCCGAGAACCCTTCGAAGATCAAGTCTCCTTGGATATTGGCGATGTAATTCAAACTTCCAAACCTGATCTGATGACCAGGGGCATAGCTGTTGATCTGCTCGAGGTGACCAATTGAATTGGCACGTAGAGCAAAGCCGCCAAACACAAAGAGTTGACCAGGGAGAAAGCTGTCCCTGGAGACAACATTGTCACCGATGACAGGTCGAGCCATCAATCCTTCTGTTGACGATGTAGTGGAACTCTCAATGAAAGCATCAATGTCGGTGTCCAAACCGGCAGATCTCGGGTAGGGGGTCCTGAACTGTGCGTCTGAGGATCAATAGTAACAGGAGACAAAGGGGACACAATGTTTACCCAGGTTCGGGCCCTCTTAAAGGAGGTAAAACCCTACTTCCTGCTTGATTATATTCGATGAGTATAGGGGTTACAAGAGTTGATCTATCTTGAGATTGTAATGGCTAAACCCTAGCTGTCTAGCCTATGGGAATTCCGATTGTCCCTACGGACTAAACCCTCCAGTTACACACCTGAGGGGCCTAGGGTTGTACAGAGTTGGTTTGTAGAGGAAGGAAATTACATATCGGGACACCAATCTTGCCATCCACACCTAGGGGAGTCCTACCCGCACACGGGGAAAGGTCTTCCGCTTTGTATCTTCACGGCCCACCAGTCCGGCCCATAGAGAATAGCCCGGACAACCGAGGACCCCCCAATCCAGGACTCCCTCAGTGGCCGGGGGGAGGGGAACCACGAGGGGGTTAAGTCAAATGTAGGAGTAACGTTGGATGGAAAAACGCGCCATAGCTAACTTAGCTATAACGCGTTTTACAAAATGCGCTACTGCTATAGCTACATATTTTCCTTTCCTTTTCTTATTTCCTTTTCCCTTTCTATAGCGGGGGTCTAGAAAACGCGTTGCTGCTATATTATCTATAGCGACTGCCATGAACAGACGCTACTGCTATGCCTTTCTCCTTTATTTTTATTTTTCTTTTATTTGTCTTTACATTTTATTTTTTTCCTTTATCCTTTTTCTATTTCTTTCATTTTCATTTACTTTTATATTTGTTTTTCATTTTATTTTATTTTCATTAGCAGTAGCGCTTTTTACGGAAAACGCATTGCTCCAATTATCTTAGCGGTAGCGCGGTTTTAAGAAGATCGCTACTACTATTCGTAGCCTATTGGCTTAGTAGTGGGAATTTTAGTAGTAGCGCTTTTCCCAGAAGAAGCGCTACTGCTACACCCGTATCTGTAGCGCTGTTCACGTGAACGTGCTGCTGCTATGTAGCACTAGCGCCCCCATTTTAACCAGCGCTACAGCTAAAGTTCTGTGTATAAGATTTTCCCTAGCAGTGGCACCATATCTAATAAAGTACGGTACAATGTTCAGACACACCATTACACTGTGGTGTTCCAGGTGGCGTGAGTTGTGAAAAAATTCCACAGTGTTTTAAATGAAGGCCAAACTCGTAACTCAGATATTCGCCTCCGCGAGCAGATCGTAGAAATTTATTTCTTGTTGCGATGATTCTCCACTTCACTCTGAAATTCCTTGAACTTCTCAAATGTTTCAAACTTGTGTTTCATCAAGTAGATATATCCATACCTACTCAAATCATCTGTGAAGGCCGGAAAATAATGATACCTGTCGCGTGCTTCAACACTCATCGGATCGCATACATCGGTATGTATTATTTCCAATAAGTCATTAGCTCGCTCCGTTGTTTTGGAGAACGGAGTTTTAGTCAGCTCGCTCCGTCCAATACGGCATGGTTTGCAAGTATTAGTTGATTCATAATCAAGTGATTCCAAAAGTCCATCTGCATGCAATTTCTTCATGTGCTTTACACCAATATGACCTAAACAACAGTGCCACAAGTATGATGCACTATCATTATCAACTTTGCATATTTTGGCATCAATATTATGAATATGTGTACCACCACAATCGAGATTCAACAAGTATAAACCATTCATCAAAGGTGCATGACCATGAAAGATAATACTCATATAAATAGAACAACCATTATTCTCCAACTTAAATGAATAACCTTCTCACAATAAACAAGATCCAGATATGATGTGCATGCTCAACGCTGGCACCAAATAACAAAATAGGTATAAAATTAATCCTGAAGGTAGATGTAGAGGTAGCATGCCGACGACGATCACATCAACCTTGGAACCATTCCCGACGCGCATCATCACCTCGTCCTTTGCCAATCTTCGTTTATTCCGCGGCTCCTATTTCGAGTTACAAGTATGAGCAACCGAACCAGTATCAAATACCCAGGAGCTACTACGAGCATTAGTAAGGTACACATCAATAACATGTATATCAAATATACCTTTGTTCAATTGCCATCCTTCTTATCTACCAAGTATTTGGGGCAGTTCCGCTTCCAGTGACCATTCCCTTTGAAGTAGAAGCACTCAGTTTCAGGCTTGGGTCCAGCTTTGGGCTTCTTCATGGGAGTGGCAACTTGCTTGCCATTCTTCTTGGAGTTCTCTTTCTTTCCCTTGCCCTTTTTCTTGAAACTAGTGGTCTTGTTAATCATCTACACTTTATGCTCCTTCTTGATTTCTACCTCCACGGCCTTAAGCATTGTGAAGAGCTCAGGAATCGTTTTCTCCATCCCTTGCATATTATAGTTCATCACGAAGCCTTTGTATCTTGGTGGCAGTGACTGAAGAACTCTGTCAATAACACTCTCAACTAGAAGATCAATTCCCAGCTGAGTCAAGTGGTTATGATACCCCAGACATTTTGAGTATGTATTCACTGACAAAATTGTTTCCTCCATCTTGCAGCTATAGAACTTGTTGGAAACTTCATATCTCTCAACCCGGGCATTAGCTTGAAATATCAACTTCAGCTCTTGGAACATCTCATATGCTCCGTGACATTCAAAACGTTTTTAAAGTCCCGGTTCTAAGAAGTAAAGCATGGCACACTGAACTATTGACTAGTTATCAGACTGCGTTTGCCAGGTGTTCACAACTTCTCAATTAGCGAGAGCGGGCCTGTCACCTAGCGGTGCATCAAGGACATAATTTTTTTATTCAGCAATGAGGATATGGACCCAGTCCGTATAGTTGCTACCATCATCTTTCAACTTAGCTTTCCCTAGGAACGCATTAAAATTCAGGGGAACGGTAGCACGGGCCATTGATCTACAACATAGATATGCAAAAACTATTAATACTAAGTTCATGATAAATTAAGTTGAATTAATCAGATTACTAATGAACTCCCACTTAAAATAACATCCCTCAAGTTATCTAAGTGATACATGATCCAAATCAAGTAACCCATGTCCGATCATCACATGAGATGGGGTAGTCTTCAATGGTGAACATCTCTATGTTGATCATATCTACTACATGACTCAGTTTGACCTTTTGGTCTCCAGTGTTCCGAGACCATGTCTATACATGCGAGGATCGTCAAGTTTAGCCCAAGTATTCTGCATGTGCAAAACAGTCGTACACCAGTTGTATGTGAACGTAGAGTCTATCACACCCGATCATTACGAGGTGCTTCGAAACGACGAACTTTGGCAACGGTGCATACTCGGGGATAACACTTTTATCTTGAAATTTAGTGAAGGGATCATCTTATAATGCTACCGTCGTTCTAAGAAAAATAAGATGCATAAAGGATAAACATCACATGCAACCAAAATATGTGACACGATATGGCCATCATCATCTTGTGCTTTTGATCTCCATCTCCAAAGCATCGTCATGATCTCCATCGTCACCGACTTGACAACTTGATCTCCATCATTGCGTCAGGGTCCTCTCGCCAATTATTGCCTCTACAAATATTGCTAACGCATAGCGATAAAGTAAATCAATTACATGGCGGTTGCATTTCATACCATAATTAAGAGACAACCCTAAGGCTCCTGCCCATTGTCGATATTAGAAAACAAGATCATCTCATACAACAACATATATCACATCACTCTTGACCATATCACATCACAACATGCCCTGCAAAAACAAGTTAGACGTCCTCTACTTTGTTCTTGCAAGTTTTACGTGGCCGCTACGGGCTTCTAGGAAGAACCGTTCTTAACTATGCAAAACCACAATGGTGATTATCAAGCTTGCTATTTTAAACTTCTTCAAGGACCTGCCGCAGTCAAATTAGATTCAACTAAAGTAGGAGAAACAGACACCCACCAGCCACCTTTATGCAAAACAAGTTGCATGTCAGTCGGTGGAACCGGTCTCATGTGCGTGGACATGATAACCCGCAAGTATAGGGATCGCAACAGTTTTTGAGAGTAGAGTATTCAACCCAAATTTATTGATTCGACACAAGGGGAGCCAAAAAATATTTGGAAGTATTAGCAACTGAGTTGTCAATTCAACCACACCTGGAGATTAACTATCTGTAGCAAAGTAGTATGATAGTTTTGGTAGCAGTAGCAACAACAATAGTAACAGTGACAATGATAGCAATGATTTAGTAGCAAGTGTAACAGTAACAGTAGCAATAGTAACTAATCAAGAACAATATAAAAGAAATTCGTAGGCATTGGATCGGTGGATTCATTGGATGATATTCATCATATAACAGTCATAACCTAGGGTGATACGACACTAGCTCCAGTTCATAAATATAATGTAAGCATGTATTCCGTAAATAGTCATACGTGCTTATGGAAACAACTTGCATAACATATTTTGTCCTACCCTCCCGTGGCAGCGGGGTCAATATGGAAACTAAGGGATATCAAGACATCATTTCAATAGAGAACCGGAACAAAGTATTAACACATAGTGAATACATGAACTCCTCAAACTACGGTCATCACCGAAAAGTATCCCGACTACTGTCACTCTGGGGTTTACGAATCATAACACGTAATAGGTGAATATAACTTGCAAGATCAGATCTAGAACATAGATATAATGGTGACGACATAAATGGTTCAGATCTGAAATCATGGCACCCGAGCCCAAAGTGACAAGCATTAAGCATGGCAAAGTCATATCAACATCAATCTTAGAACATAGTGATACTAGGGATCACGCCCTAACAAAACTAACTCGATTACATGATGAATCTCATCCAACTCCTCACCGACCAGCGAGCCTACGAAGGAATTACACACTCCCGATGGGGAGCATCATGGAATTGGCGATGGAGGAGGGTTGGTGATGACGAAGATTGAAGATCCCCCTCCCCGGAGCCCCGATCAGACTGTAGATCTAGCGTCCCGCTAAAGAAAGGAGGTGGCGGCGGCTCCGTATCGCGAAACGAGATAATTCTTCCTCACTAAATTTTTTCTGGAAAAAAAGGTATTTATGGAGTTGGATTCAAGGTCTGTGGGGCCACCGGGTGGGCAGAACCCACCTGGGCACGCCTGGGGGGGCGCCCAGATGGGTTGTGCTCACCCAGCCCCCCCTTCGGTGGTTCTTGGCTCTAGTAATTCTCTTTTATTGTACAAAAAGTCCTCCCAAAGTTCCGTTCCAATCCAAGAACTTTTATTTCTGCACAAAAACTACACCATGGTAGTTCTGCTGAAAATAGCGTTAGTCCGGGTTAGTTTCATTCAACACGCAAATTAGAGTCCAAAACAAGAGGAAAAGCGTTAGGAAAAGTAGATGCGACAGAGACGTATCAGGACATGTAAGGTTGGTCCGGGCCGCTTCATCCCATAATGCCACCGAATCAAAATAAGACGTTGTTGGTAAGCAGTATGACCATCACGGCCCAGAACTCCTTTGTGTTCTACATGTGCAAATCATCTACACATAGACCTGGCTGTGATACACTGTTGGGGAACTTGGCATGGAAAATAAAAAAATTCTACGCACACGCAAGATCTATCTGTCGTGGTATAACATGGCCACGTATGTGGCCTTCGGCCCCTTGTGGTTCGGCAAGGGGGAAGGGCGCGTTGCACAAAGAGCGGAGGCCATAGAGCAACACGACAGTGATGACATAGGCAGTTTTTACCCAGCTACGGGCGCCGCGAGGCGTAAAACCCTACTCCTGTTTAGTGGATTGATGAAAGGACTGTGATGGAGATGCGATGCTCAAGCCCAGTAAGGTCGCCTTGGGACGAGAGCAGCTACACGCGTATGAGTGTTCAAGGGTCTGAATCCTTTCTAAGATTGCCACGACCCTCCTTTTATAGGTCAAGGGGTTACCACAATGGCAAAATAGTCACTATCGAGCTATTAGATAGCCACAGTGCTATCATACCTAACTCTGTAGACAGGACAAGGTGCATTAAATGCACTGCTTAGTGTCACATCATGGGTGTAGCCCAGCAAGCCTTGCCGTACTATTCAACCACCTCCTCGCCTTCCTGCGTGACACGCCTCTGGACAAGTGTCATTTAGGGGTATTCTTCTGTAACACCCCGGATGTAACTTTCCATATTTGTAACTCCAACTCTTGCCATTTTCGGCATTGTGATATGATGTTCCCTCCATGTTTGGGTTTTTGTCTTTCGTTTTGCATTTTGTCCTTGTCATGCATTTCATATCATGTCATCATGTGCATCGCATTGGCATACGTGTTCGTCTCATGCATCCGAGCATTTTCCCCGTTGTCCGTTTTGCAATCCGGCACTCCTACATGCACCGGCGCACCCCTGTTGTCTCTTTTTCGTGAGCGGGTGTTGAACGTTCTCGGAATGGACCGAGGCTTGCCAAGTGGCCTTGGTACACCACCAGTAGACCACCTGTCAAGTTTCGTGCCATTTGGAGGTCGTTTGATACTCCAACGGTTAACCGGGTAACCGCAAAGGCCTCTTGTGTGTTGCAGCCCAACACCCCTTCAAAACAGCCCAATAACCCATCTAAGTCACTTCCATGTCCATCACCGTTCGATCACGATCGTGTGGGCGAGAACCGCACTCCATTTGGAGCTTCCTAGCTCCTTCTACCTATAAAAACACCCCTCCCGAATTCGGATCAAATCTGTCCCTAACCCTAGCCCGCTCCTCTACTTGCCCCGGACACGTCCGGCGGAGCGGACGCGTCCGCCCGCCGCCCGGACCACTCGCGCGCCGCCACGTGTCCCGGCCGGTCCCAGATCGCCGCCGACCCAGGGCCCGCGAGGCTCGTCGAGGCCCTCCGAGCCCGTCGCCGCCCGTCCCGAGCCAGCGCCGGGCCACGCCCGCGCCGCCCGCCGCCCGAAACACCGCCGCCCGGCGAGATCGCCAGCCTCCACCGCCTCGTCCTCGCTCCGCCCGCCCAGAAGTCGCCGCCTCGCCCGTTGCCGCCCGCCCCCGGCGCCCAGCCACGGCCGCGCCCGCCGGACCCCGTCCGCCCCGGCCTCTTCTCCCTCCTCCCCGAGCTCCTACTCCGGCGAGCCGCCGCCGGCCGTGCTCGATTCACACGCCCGAGCCGGATCTAGATCCACTAGAGGTTGACTTTCCCCGAGCCCCGGTTTTCCTCTAAGTCATTTTTTTCAGTAATTTTGTTGCATGTTCATCACATCATAACTCTGTACCCGTGGCTCCGTTTTGGGCGTGTAGCATACCGAATTGTTCGCCTCGACGAGCACATCATTTCATCTCATTGCATCATTTTCATTTGAGCTCATCTTGATGCCCTAAATACTGTTAGAAGAGGGCTATGTGATGTTAGTTTCAGATTCTTATCAGAACATGCACTTTTGTTATTTTTGCCATGATTGATGTGTGCATCCTATGATCTTGAGTCCTACATGTGTTTTGTAATATGTCATGCCATCTTTACAGGGGTGTATGCCATGTATTTTTGTGATCTCTGTGGTGACTAGTACAAGCATGCAAACTAGGCTTCATGATGTTGCTGTTTTCAGCCCCTGATTATTGCGATATTTTTATGCCATGTAAACTTGATGCTCTGAGAGATCCATGCTTATTTTGAGATACTTCAGTAAGGATGTTTTGAACATATGGTTATTCTCTATCCATCCATGCCCTTGTTTGCAATTATGGAGTGCCATAGCTTGAGTCAATCGAGCTCTACTTTTGCTATAAAATGTTTCCTGGCAGATTGTTTACATGTTATTCAATTTTGCCAAGGTTGTTGTAGTTGATCCGTGTATGCTATGATGTTGTTCTTGCCATGTATAGCTTCTATGCCATGTCTTCTTGATGGATGTAAGCTTAGTTTATCATGTAATGCTCTGTAGTGAGTGCATCGAGCTCATGAAGATGCCTTCATAATTCTGTCAATGTCATGCCCTGCTTGGTTTGAATCATAACTAAACTTGCTATATTGACATGGGTGCTATTACATTTTATGATCCCTTTTGGCTCATAGTCAGTAAGGGACTTTTGTTCTATGCTTTGAGTAGATTCATTCCATGCCTTGTTTTGCTATTATAAGTTCCTGTAGAATGTTGTTTGCTTGCTCTGAACATTGCTTCTTGATACTGATTCTGCCATGTTCAGTATTTTCACCAAGTCTGTGAAGCTGATATATTTTTCACTTTTGCCATGCTTGTTTGGACCTGTTATGGTGTGATTTAGCCGTAGCTCAGTGTTCATCTTTTGTCAAGCATCTTGAGTAGATCACTGCCATATGCTTTGTTGGTATGTTTGGGTGCAGTAGCTTAATTTCTTGTTGCTTGCTAAGTGGCATCATGCTGTTAATGGCAGATTTGTGTCATTCTTGTTTTGCTTGTCATTTGCAAACCGTGCATCCGATTCCGGTGATCTTTATATCGATTTCAACCGAAATCATCTCACCTTTCCAGCGGCATACTTGGTTTGCCAAGTTGATGCCTTGTTCATCAGTTTTCCTTCCGGAGCACGCATATGCATTGCATCTCACATCTCGCATATCATGCCATGTTTTGCATCATGTTGTTTGTGCATCGCCCGTGATTTATTGTGGTTCCATTGTTTGTGTTCTTGCTTTGGGTAGAGCCGGGAGACGAGTACGTGAATGAGGAACCTGTCGAGAACACTTACGAGGATCAAGCTTTCGACAACTCTGAGAACCTTGCAGGCAAGATGACCATACCCTCGAAATCACTTCTATCTTTGCTTGCTAGATGCTCGCTCTTTTGCTATGCCTATGCTATGATGCCTATCACTTGCTTATCATGCCTCCCATATTGCCATGTCAAGCCCCTAACCATCCTTTCCTAGCAAACCGTTGATTGGCTATGTTACCGCTTTGCTCAGCCCCTCTTATAGCGTTGCTAGTTGCAGGTGAAGATGAAGTTTGTTCCTTGTTGGGACATGGAGATGTTGTTCCTTGTTGGAACATGTTTACTTGTTGGGATATCACAATATCTATTGTTTAATTAATGCATCTATATACTTGGTAAAGGGTGGAAGACTCGGCCTTATGCAGTGTTTTGTTCCTCTTGCCACCTAGTTTCCGCCATACCGGTGTTATGTTCCTTGATTTTGCGTTCCTTACACGGTTGGGTGATTTATGGGACCCCCTTGACAGTTCGCTTTGAATAAGACTCCTCCAGCAAGGCCCAACTTTGGTTTTACCATTTTCCACCTAAGCCTTTTTCCCCCAGGTTTTCGCGAGCCGAGGTCATCTTTATTTAACCCCCGGCCAATGCTCCTCTGAGTGTTGGTCCAAACTAGAGCCCTTTGCAGCGCCACCTTGGGGAAACTTGAGGCCTGGTTTTAGTTGTACGGAGTGCTCATCCGGATGTGCCCTGAGAACGAGATATGTGCAGCTCCTATCGGGATTTGTCGGCACAATCGGGCGGCTTTGCTGGTCTTGTTTTACCATTGTCGAAATGTCTTGTAGTCGAGGATTCGAGATGATCGGGTCTTCGGTAGAAGGAATATCCTTCGTTGACCGTGAGAGCTTATAATGGGCTATGTTGGGACACCCTGCAGGTATTATCTTTCAAAGCCGTGCCTGGTTATGAGGCAGATGGGAATTTGTTAATGTCGGTTGTAGAAAACCGAAGTTGACCTTGATTAAAATACATCAACGGCGTGTGTAACCGTGATGGTCTCTTCTCGGCGGTCCGGGAAGTGAACACGATGTTGGAGTTATGTTTGGCGTAAGTAGTTTCAGGATCACTTCTTGATCGCTACTAGCTTCACGATTGTGCCTTGCTTCTCTTCACGCTCTCTTTTGCGAATGTAGCCACCATATATGCTAGTCGCTGCTGCAGCTCCACCTCACAACTCTGTCCTTCCTATAAGCTTAAATAGTCTTGATCTCGCGGTGTGAGATTGCTGAGTCCCGTGACTCATAGATTCTACCAAAACAGTTGCAGTGCCGACGATGCGGTCACGGATGGCGCAACCGAGCTCAAGTGGGAGTTCGACGAGGAACGTGGTCGTTACTATGTGTCTTTTCCCGATGATCGATAGTGGAGCCCGGTTAGGCGATCGGGATCTGTGTAGCATTTGGGGTAGTCTTCTTTTATTTTGGTTCCGTAGTCGGACCTTGAGTGTAATCTGGATGATGGATGTTTATTTATGTATTGTGTGAAGTGGCAACTGTAAGCCAACTATGTATCTCTTTCCCTTATGTATTACATGGGTTGTGTGAACATTACCTCACTTGCGACATTACTTTCAATGCGGTTATGCCTCTAAGTCGTGCTTCGACACGTGGGAGATATAGCCGCATCAAGGGCGTTACATCTTCCTTAGAAATGGCCGCCACGTGCCAAATGGCAGCCACTTAATTACCTGGGGGCTCGACACTGCACTGATAGGTGACTTCCGTTGTTGTGACATGGAGCGATGGAGCCTTGGCGGAGTGATTCGCCCTTGGCGTCCCTGGCAAGCTTACCAGGAGAGTCTTGAGACTTTTCTTCTGGGTGACCTCGACCTCGCCACGCTTGCCTGCCCAGCAAGGGAGGTTTCTCCTTAGTGATATCTTGCTTATTTGGCTTGTCTTGGTCTTCTTGATCTGCCCTTTGATTTATCAAAGAGCTATCTCTTCTGCTTGGCCTTGTTTTGGATACTTGGTGCAGTTTGCTTTGTTTTTGTCGTGCCGGAGATTTGCCTGTCTGGGCACAAGTCAGGGGAAAACATACACCCCAATTTGTGTGCCCCGATAGAAGCCCCTAGACCTGATCCATACGTGTTGCCAAGCACGTTGGGTTAGGCCCCAAAATGGTGCGCAGACACGTGTCGAAGAGATGCTGCGCGTGCAGCGATTTGTCACTACTGCAGAATGTTGCTAACGCGACACTATGATCAAAGACCCTTTGACGAAACTGTGTGCGATGCATTAATCACAAACGGGGATGTAAAAAACCGTCAAAAAAGGTGCAAAACGTTTGTGATGGCGGAGCCATCGAACACGGTTCAGATTTTAGTTGCGTGTGCGGTTCAGGCCACACAGTTAACCCATTCGAACCGTTTGCGATGAGGCAAAACAACAGAAATGGGCAGTCATATCAATGTGTGTGCGATATACGGCATATAGTTTGCTCCGATGAACCGTTTTCTATAGGGAGTGCAACATAAAATGGTTAGCCAGATCAAGGTGTGTGTGTGATATAGGGCATACTATTCACTCAGACGAACTGTTTTCGATTAGCGAACGCAACAAAAACGGTTCAACTTAACAAGATATGTGTGATACGTGGCAAATAGCCGACTCAGATGAACTGTTTGCAATGAGAAATTACAACACAAATGGTTAATATAGTTAGTTCGTGTGCGATTCTGTGTGTAAAAAAAACTTTGAAAAAGGCAAACTAGTTGCTTGCGGTGGCTAGGAGTATCGCACACGATGCGTCTGCGAGTACTTGTGTGTGATGATTAGTAAGTTACACATATATACGTTTCCTTATGTTAACACTTGTGTGATAAATAACACGTGGCACCGGATACGGTATTCGGGTTGTGTGTGTGCTCCACTTAGTCTTCCCGCGCTCCAGGGAATGCTTCCCGCGCTCCACATGGGTCAATTGTAAAATCCATGCCTATTCCCTCACCGGTTTCCTGCCACCAGCTAATGGCTTGCTGCACATAACCCAGGCGGCAATGCACTACTGCGACACTCTACGAAGATCTAGTCCTCACCCATCTACCATTAGTTATTCCAAGCATGCCAGGCAACGACCAAAGCTTCAACGTCGACGCCTACCTGTGTTACATCTTCGGTGAGGAGAACAAGCCAGAGCAGGTCGGGGAGCAAGAGCTTCATCGACCAGTGCAGGCACCATGGCCCATCCGCAGTGATATCGGCGTCACAGTCCTTGGGAGCACAATCGACATATTGCAGAGGAGGTGTGATGAGCAGTTTGCCATCCATCATGCAAAAGATCCAGAGCTACTCGGCAGCATGATCGACGACCCACCCGAAGAGCCGTCGTCAAGAGTGCTCATCGAGAGCCTGATGCCCTGCAAGGAATGGGCAGAGGACCTCTGCAATTCAGTCAAGACAAAGGTAGCATGCGGCTTCATCATTGCCTGCGGCGGCCGTGTCAACTTCGATCCTGATGATGTGGTGGCCAGGCTCGAGTGCATCCTTGTCGGAGTTGACATCCCCGACAAAGTAGAACATCGCCAACGTGATATCTTGAGAATGCAGGTGATTGACGGAATTTGCTACCAGGCCAGAGACATGGAAATGGAGCGGTTCTGCGGAGTTGTCATGCGCGCGATTGCACGCTGTCAAGCTCTTCTAGAAGAGGGCCAGCAGCCCCAAGAGCCTCCCAGCGCCAGCAGCTCTGTAAGCAGAGGCGGGTCGGGACACTTGGAGTGAATGGCCGCAAGGGTGCTATGATGATCATGGAGTCCGAGAAGACCATCATCGGAAGGCCGCCATCTCAGCCTTTTCGGGTTATATTTTATTATAGTTGTATGCATATGTAGGCCGTGAGTGTTCTGTGCCTTGCCGCATTTGGAATTTTAAATTATCCTGAATATATAAGACAATTATTAAGAATTAACCATTGTGATTGTAACTTTGCCTCAACGGCGAGCAGAGCGCGCGCAGGGACACCAGAGCGGAGCGCGCCGCGGCAGCCTCAACGGCGAGCAACCACGTGGTCAACCTTCTGCCATCAATTTTTTTTACCTTGTTTCTCGTCACATTGCTAATTACAATGCAATTAGTAATTGCAAATCTATTCACACCTATCAAACTAATATGTGTTCACACTTAGCACCGGGCTATAAAAACCACCCACTCAAAAATTAATTCACAGTTCCTCTCCTCATCACCCACAAAACTGGTTTTTTCTGTCAAGTCGTTCCGCCATGACAGGTAGGAGGAGTTTAGGATGGACATATAACCAGGCAGCAAAGACCAAGGCTGCTGAAGCACTAGAGAGGTCTCGCCGCAAAGCCGCAGCCGCAACAGAGATGTCCCGGCGTGCCGCGGAGCCCTCGAACAAGCTCTCACGGGCACTCGAAGGCTCTCACAAGCGCATTCGCGGTGTTAGCCATCGCGACGAGCCGCCGTTCCTGAAGTCCTTCGCCGGCGATGACGACATTCTCGCTGGCGTCACTATGCAGCAGGAGCTGGTCGAAGACTTGATGAAGCCACTCAAGATCAGCGATGCCTCGTTTGACAAGGCGATCGGCCTCGTCGAGCAACTCATGGGTGACAATGCGAAGCTCCTCAAGTTGTTCGCCGAGAAGGAGGAGGAGGCCGCCGGCTGGAACATGCTGCATGAGCAGATAAGTGCCTCGGAGATGACGCTGAAAGCGGTCGTTGAGGAACTGATGGGTGGCTTGAGGAAGCTCCGGATCGAGCGCGAGCAGGAGGTGGAGGAATCCGTGGCTGCTTTCAAGCAAAGTCATGAGGAATTGAAGAAGGAGCTGGAGGATTTCGCCGCCCAGTGATCCATCGACGAGTAGTGACCCAGATCGTTGTCTGCAATTTCCTTCTTCTCTTGCCCCCGTGTCTTCCGGGCTTTGCCGCATCTGGCATTTTAAATTAGCCGGAATATGTAAGACAACTATTATCTGCGCCATTGTAAATTTGTCGTCGTATTATCCATTGCCATTTTATTTGTGGTCATATTATCCGTTGCCCTATGTGGCAATTTAAATTAGGGCGGAATACGAGTTGAAAACGCGAACAAAAGAAAATGCTGCCATGGGATCACAAGCAAACACCCTCCGTCCAAGTGCTTTAATTAACCCATTAATGGAGAAGTTGTGAGCGAGGCAGGCGGCAGCTGGTGCATGGAGGTCAAAGAGTTCGCTTCCCGGTGAGCATGGGTGGCCTTGCTGCTCGCACGTGTCCCGTCGAGCCTGCGAGGTGGACAGGATGCATGCGTCCCATCGAGCTGCTTGCAAGGACTGCTTTCAAGACGCTGCGTCCGTCGAGCCTGCACGGCAGACTTCTCGTGCTTGTCCCGTCTAATCAAACAGCTGCACGCACGCCACTGACTATGGTTAAATTTCTCCATGGTTAATATAATACAACCATTTGCGATATTAATGTGTCAGATTTTTGTTTCAAAAGGACTTCGTTGGCTGCTAATGTGTGCGCCCCTTCTCAAACTGGATGATTTTTTTACCACAACATATATGTGCCATGTCATGAAACCATGCCAAGTTTCATGTTTTTTGGGTGACTTTTTGATTTACTGGGATTTAAAAACCGAGATTCTCAATGTTTCAGGACGATGACAAGTTTGCAATTCATTCCCATTCCTTAAATGAGACCTAAATATGCACCCAATGACACATGTACGATTTCGCAACCATTTTGCTTCACTGGAGCATGTGGTTGTAGTTAAAATTTGAATTATGGACTACATTAAATGCATAGAAAACTTAGTAATTAGTAATATATATACAATGGCCAAACGAACTCTGAACAGTTTCAAATTTTAGCCCGACACTCCTGTTATTCTATGTTACCTATAGAAAACAAAGTTCAAGGCGAGAAGAGGCAGTGATTATCGTTTCGCCCACAAGAGGGGCATGTTTCCCTACCGGAACCACGAGGGTTGCGACAGGCTCCGGTTTGTAAATGGCTTGTAATATATAGCTTCGCCCAAATTGGACAATTATATGTACCATGTAGTGATACCATGCCAAATTTCATGATTTCTTGGTGAGTTTTGGATTTACAGAGATTTAAAAACCAAGATTCACAATGTTTGTGGCCAAGCCAGGACGGCGAGACGGTTAAATTCGTTCCCATTCGTTCCATGGGACCTAAACATGCACCCCAAGGAAACATGTACATTTTTTCTAGCCATTTTGGCGCATTGGAGCATGTATTTTGTAGTTCGGATTTGAATTATGGACATTAAAATGCCTAGAAAACTCAATTAATGAATAAAAAAGGTCAAATGAACCCTGAATAATTTCAAAGTTGAGCGCGAATCTCCAGTTGTTCTGTGTCGCATGTAGAAGAAAATACGAGACTAGAAGAGGGAGTGATTATCGTTTGGCCCACAAGGGGACACGTTTCCCTATCGAAACCACGAGGGTTCTTTCGATAGGCTCCAGTTTGTAAGAGGTTTGTAATAAAGCTTGGACCAAATTGGCAATGTTTTTACCATGACATATATGTGCCATGATGTGAAACCGTGCCACCTTTGATGACTTTCTGGTGAGTTTAGGATTTATGGGGACTTAAAAACTGAGATTTGAAATGTTTGAGGACGAGCCAGGACACCGGTACGGTTGTAATTTGTTCCCATTCCTGGCATGAGACCTAAACATGCACCCAAGGACACATTTATAATTTTTCTACCCATTTTGGTGAACTGGAGCATGTATTTGTAGTTCAGATTAGAATTATGGACATTAAATGCCTACGAAACTCAATTAGTGTATAAAAAGGACAAACGAACCCTGAATAAGTTTAAATTTTAGCACGGATATCATGTCGTTCCATGTTGCCCGTGGAAGAAAATACAATGCGAAAAGAGGCAGTGATTACGTTTCGTCCACAAGGGGAACACGTTTCCCTATCGGAACCACGAGGCTTCTTTGAGAGAAGCTCCGGTTTTTGTAAGAGGCTTGTAATAAAGCTTGGCCCAAATTGGACAATGTTTTTACCACGACATATATGTGCCATGAAGTGACACCATGCCACCTTTGATGACTCTCAGGTGAGTTTAGGATTTGTGGGGACTTAAAAACCGAGATTCGAAATGTTTAAGGACGAGCCATGACACTGGTATGATTGTAATTCGTTCCTATTCCTGGCATGGGACCTAAACATGCACCCAAGGATACATGTATAATTTTTCTAGCCATTTTGGTGAACTAGAGCATGTATTTGTAGTTCAGATTTGAATTATGGACATTAAATGCCTACGAAACTCAATTAGTGTATAAAAAGGCCAAACGAACCCTCAATAAGTTTAAATTTTAGCACGTATATCCTGTCGTTCCATGTTGCCCGTAGAAGAAAATACAAATTGAAAAGAGTCAGTGATTACGTTTCGCCCACAAGGGGGACACGTTTTCCCTATCAGAACCACGAGGCTTCTTGAGAGAACCTCCGGTTTGTAAGATGCTTGTAATAAAACTTGCGCCTCAATGGAAAAAAAATTCCTCGACATATAAGTGCCATGTCATCACACCATGCTAGGTTTCACGATTTTCGGCTTTGTTTTGGATTTACGGGGATTTAAAAACCGACATTCTACTCACGAAATGTTTTCAAATAGCACACGGTTCACTAACGAAAGCCGATATTCGATGAAAAGTTCGTGGAAACCATATTTTAAAGTTTCATAAAAATTTGAAAAAATGTGGGATGTTAAGAAGGTGATGTTTTATTGCAACACAAAATTTCAAGTTGAAAAACATTACGAGATGTGAGCTATGAAAAATACAAATTGAGCCCTGAATAGTGACATTACTATTCGACACTAATCAACGCTGATTTTGTCTTTTTCATAGCTCACATCTCGTAATGTGTTTCAACTTGAAATTTTGTGTGGCAATAAAACATCATCCTCTTAACATCCTGTCAGGACCCCGATTCCAAGTCACATCGACCTAGCTGGTAACACCTCATATCACTTTGCGGCCTCACGCACGGTATTCCCGCGGGTGTCGCCTTACCATGGCCCGGGACCGTTTGCGTCTTTTGGCTCACGTATATGATAGTGTCGCTAGCATCCACATGACAAAGAACCCGGGCCGACATGGCTAGTCGTGAACCCAAAGCGGCACTAACCTATGGGGACAGGCATACATGAATCACCTTGAGCATGTCGGTCATCAACGTATGAACTCGGGCTGTAGCACTGGGCTAACAGGACTCCGGTATCCCGGGCTGTAGCGGGCTAGGCAGGACTCCGAGTATCACCGCGTGACATTTCCCGAAGGAACGTACATAGGAACGAAATGAATCACATGCCGCCAGTCAAGTGTCCAAGCGGTAGTCTTTGGGCTAGCGGGACTCGGTGAACCGGGCAGAAGCGGACTACTATCGCTCGTAAGCACGAGACTACATTTCCCCATATGAGAGGCTGCCAAGGATAAACAACTAGTTTGTCGGATCCCACTCATACCAAGCATTTCAATCATACACGCAATATGCCCGATATGAGTAAATACAACAAGGCATCACAACAAAACTCTACAACTCAAGTACTTTATTTAAGAGGCTCGAGGAGCCATACATAACATAGTCATACAGGTAGGGGTCACATGACCCAACACTCAAGTCATACAATCATACAAGCACATGCGGAAGCAAACTAGTCTGAGTACGCACTCTAGAAAGAAAGAAAGCTTGTTGGAGCCTTTCTATCTACAATGGCCCTTCACAAGTCTTAGATCGCCACAGGGTGGCTAGCTTACTAAATCAAGTCAACATCTACATAGAATCCGTCGGAGGGTATTATAGTCCTCTGAAAAATATTGATTAAGCAAACATGAGTACAAAAGTACTCAAAAGTCTTACCACGAATCCTATCATACATGCACATTCTCAAGGAAGGAAGTGGAGTTATTTGCAGCAAGCCAGCTTTGACTCTTGGCTAAGCTATCCTACGTGACACACTTTGTAAAGCATTTTGTCGTACACGAGTCCACTAATCACCATCACAATACTCCACCGTGGATCCTCTCTCATCATCCCCGAGAGGGCCATCCACGATACTCACACTTATCTTGAGGCTTTTAGTAGTATCCATTTACTTGTCTATGAACTGATATAGGTAACCCGAAGTCCTTCTCCGTGGACACGGCTATTCAATAGATCATATTTAACCTGCGGGGTATACTTCTTCACACGCTCTCACCACTTATAAATGCGTTTACACGACATGTACTCGGCAACCTTCAAGCGGAAGCCCAGCGTGGGTGTCGGCCACAGCCTACCTAAACACTCAAGTCCCTAGTCCAGTTTATCGCCTACTCGGGTTCCATCCGCAGGAGTCCGCCGAGGTTTCCCATACAGCCCCGAACGATGTGTGCGGGGTTCCCGAGATACCAAGCGGGCACGCGGTACACCGGGCCACGGTGCCTACCGCAACACAACCCACCCCTAAGGTCAGCGTTATGTGCGACCCCACATGCTACAAACACGAAAACTACTTGCAACTCCGGACTATGAACAGGGGTGGTTAAGAAGCCGAGAGGGTCCATTGGTTTCGGGCCCAATGCGTGGTAGTAGCTAGTTCATGGATCACAAACACAGATCTCAGTTCTTAAGTTCGGCCTCAATGAAACAACCCACCATGTACTCCTACATGGCCTCTCATCGATACCTTTACCAAATCGTGTTCAACACTTTCACTCTCGAACCAACACAACCTTTCACTCCAGTTCATCATCCCGATGAGCCAGACCTGACACAACTCTAAGCATAGCATGGTAGGAATCACAAACATGGCTCAATCAACTCCTACACATACTAGTGGGTTTCATCTAGTTACTGTGGCAATGACAGGTCATGCAAAGGAAGTGGGTTCAACTACCGCAGCACACAACAGTTGAATCGCGTTGTCTTAATGCAGTAAACGAGAGCAGAAGCGAGAACATGGGTTTGTATCGGAATGATCAATGAATTGCTTGCCTGATGGAACTGGGGTAGAGAACTTCCCTTTAGATGGGTAGTCGAGGTTATCTTCGGGGGCAGAACCTATCATGAAAACACACCAAAATAAACATACAAGGCAATATGCAACAATATGATGCATGCTATGACATGGCAATATGGATGTGTGTTGGCCTAATGCAAATTGAAAGGACAGGGGATGAACTCATTTGAATCAAGGATTCAAATGATAGCTCATTTGAATTAGTCCTAATGGTGCAATATCTTATTCTGGTTATTCAGCAAGGTTAACTTGTTTTAACATGCATGAAACCTGTACCAATGGATAGAGTGTATTTTTCTGATAATTTTTCATATATAAATCTTTGCATTTGGAGTTATAGATAAAAAGTTATAAGCATTTGAAATTTGAATTATATTCGAATTTACTATATAAAATAAATCCAGAATTTGAATTAATGCGTCGGCATGAGGTCAGCGTGACGTCGGGGTCAACGGGTCGTCCAGGTCAAACTGACCAGTGGGACCCGCATGTCGTGTTAGTTTAACTAATTAACTTAATTAGAACTAATCCTAATTAGTTAGCCGGGGTCCACCGTCATAGACTCGAGGCGATCAACAGGGGCCCACGGTCGGGTCGATGGTCAACTCGCTGGCGTCTAGCCGCCCGAGAGCCAGGCAGGGCGAGCAAAGTGCTTTTGCACTTTCCGGCCACCAAATGGGGCGCGGAGAGCATCTCGTGGAGCTGGAGGTGAGCCGCGGTGTTTAGTGGGGTCGATTGGGTTAGGGGTGGCGGAGTGGGCGCCGGCGACGAGTCGGGCGGCGGCCGGGGCTCGGGTGATGTCGGGTTTGTTGCTAGAGGGCTCGGCGAGGCGCGGGAAGTGCATAGTTAGGCCCAGTGCAACTCGGTGAGTGCGATGGACAGGGTGGCGAGGCCGTTGAGTGGCCGGAGCCTCGTCGGCGACGAGCTCCGCGGCGGTGGGTTCGGGTGATCGACGTGTGCTCGTTGTGGTGCACGACGGAGAGAATGGAGAGGATGGGGAGGTAGCCAGGCTCACAGTGATCCCGTAGAGAGCCTCGTCGGGGTCGGGGACGGTCTGATGCGGCGGCGACGGCGAAGGGGATCTCCGGCGGTGGCGGAGTCGGGCGAGGGCGGTGCGGCAGCTTCGGGGCGAGCAAGAGCTCGGGGTGTGGCTTGTTTGACAAAGTCGACGGCGGCGAGGCGACCAGACAAGGTCTCGAGGCGCGGGGACGGCGGTGGCTACGGCTACGACGGAGGAGCGGCGACGGTGGCGTCGGCCATGGCGAGGGAGAGCGAGAGAGAGGGGGCAGGGGGAGAATGGGGTGTCACTGGGTCGGGCGACGACGCGGAGGTCGTCCAGGGCGACGAGGCGGCGAAGGGGTGAAGCAGGGCGGCGGCCAGCTGCGTGGCGCGCCCTGCGCTCGCCGGCCGACACCGAGCTGCTGCTGGCCGAGCCAAGCAGCTCACCATGCGGCTGCTTGGCTGGGCAGCAGGTGGGCGGCATGAAGCGACAGTAAGGTTTTTCCTTTTTAAGCTTTTTCTATTTTACGTAACTTTGTTGGGGTTTTAAAAATACCAAAACTATTTTAAAATTACCAAAATGCTCCTGGTCACTTGTTGGAATATTCCCAACATGAAACATTTTGGTTTGGCAATTTTGAACATTAAAATATTTTCATAATTTGAAATGCTCATTTCAAAACTTGTGGATTAATTCTAGAACCCTTAGATGACCTAGAAAATGGTGCACCTCCTTTGACATGGGTTCGAACCCAAACAAAGAGGATGAGCATTTTGAAGGGCATTTCGGATTCATTGAAATAAATTTTAGTAAACCCTAGTTGTTTTAAGGGGGTGTTCGGGTTTCTGCCTTCCCATTTCAAATTCAAATGAAATTTAAACATGATGCACACCCTAATGCATGGTCTATCCGGGATGTGACAACTCACCCCCACTCAAAAGAATCTCGTCCGAGATTTAGGATCTGTTCTTGAAAAAGGTGGGATACTCAAGTCGAAGGCGATCCTCCCTTTCCCAAGTTGCTTCTTGCTCGGAATGGTTTGACCATTGAACCTTTAGAAACTTGATATTCCGGCGTCGAGTGGTGCGCTCGGCTTGATCGAGGATCTGAGCGGGATATTCTCGATAGGTGAGGTTATCTTGGAGATCAAGCGTTTAGTGGTCTACTCCACGGATAGGATCCGAGAAGCAACGCTGAGTTGGGAAGCGTGGAAGACATCATGGACTTTGGAAGATGCGGAGGTAGTTCAATTGGTAGGCAACTTCCCTCGTTTGGCAAGAATGCGAAAGGGTCCAATGTAACGAGGAGCCAACTTGCCTTTGATACCGAATCGATGGGTTCCCTTTAAAGGAGTAACCCGAAGGTAAGCCTTCTCGCCAATTTCATAAGTCATAGGCTTATGCTTGCGGTCATATTGGCTCTTTTGACGAGATTGGGCTGTTTTCAATTTCTCACGAACAATGCGAACCTGCTCTTCTGCGTCCTGAATCATATCCGGGCCAAAGAGTTGTCTCTCCCCGGTTTCTGACCAGTTAAGAGGCGTTCGACATTTCCGTCCATAAAGAACTTCGAAAGGGGCTTTGCCCAAGCTGGCTTGATAGCTATTGTTATAAGCGAACTCGGCGAATGGAAGGCATTTCTCCCAATTCATGCCGAAAGAGATGCAGAAGCTCGAAGCATATCCTATAGGATTTGATTGACTCGTTCTACTTGACCACTTGATTGGGGATGGAAAGCGGTGCTAAAGGAGAGACGAGTTCCCATAGCGTTTTGGAAACTTTCCCAAAATCGAGAGGTGAAGAGACTACCACGGTCTGAGTTAATCTCTGATGGAACACCATGAAGAGACACTATTCGGGAGATGTACAATTCAGCTAGCTGGCTAGCGGTTATACTCTCATGACGGGTAGGAAGTGGGCTACTTTGGAAAGGCGATCAACGACAACGAAGATAGTGTTATTCCTCTCTTGGTCTGGGAAACCCGGTAATGAAATCCATACCGATTTTATCCCATTTCCATTCAGGAATTTCCAAAGGTTGAAGGGTACCAGCAGGCCGTTGATGCTCTGCCTTAACTCGACGGCAGACGTCGCAGTTAGCAATGTATTGAGCGATTTCTCTCTTCATCCTAGTCCACCAAAACCTCTGGCGTAGGTCTTGATACATTTTAGTACTACCGGGATGAATGGTGAGAGGAGAGTCATGAGCTTCCTTAAGGATCAATCGCCTCAGGTTGCGCACCTTGGGAACCACTAGACGGTCTCCAAAGAACACGACACCTTGTTCATCAATGGAGAAACAATCTGCGACTCCTTTCTTGATGTTTCTCCTGATACGGGAGATTCCCGGATCTATCTTCTGTGCTTTGATGATCTGATCCGTAAGGGTAGGTTTTGCCACCAGGGTGGAAAGGAACCCTCGAGGAACAATGTGAAGATTAAGCTTACGAAATTCCTCGTGGAGAATTGGTTGACCTTGTTGTAACATCAGATTGTTACAATAAGATTTGCGACTTAGTGCGTCAGCCATGACATTGGCTTTGCCTGGGGTGTAAGATATTCCTAAGTCGAAATCTGTAATCAACTCGACCCAACGTCTTTGCCTGAGATTCAAATCCGGTTGGGTGAAGATATATTTCAGACTTTGGTGATCGATGTAGATTTCTAGCGATTACCCGAAAGGTAATGTCGCCAGGTTTTGAGTGCATGAACCACTCGCTGCAAGCTCTAGATCGTGTGTGGGTAGTTATCCTCATGTGGGCGAATCGCCGAGATGCGTAGGCAATCACATGACGATCTTGCATGAGTATGCAACCTAGTCCTTGTCGCGAGGCGCCGCAATAGATAATAAAGTCCTTAGAAATCTGGTGGAACAAATGCGGGAGCAGATGTCGCGCGTCTTTTCAGTTCTGAAAGCTGATCTCGCCTTTGTGGCGTCCATTCGAACTTCTTATCTTTCTTGAGGAGTTCGGTTAGAGGTTTAGCAACTTTAGAAATTCTCGACGAAGCGGCGGCAATAGCTCACTAAACCGAGGAAACTCGAACTTGCTTGACCGATTCAGGTGGAGTCCAATCAAGGGCGGCTTGAACTCGCTTCGGGATTGACAGCAATACCCTTACCGAGATTACATGTCCTAGATAGGTCACTTCTGGTAACCAGAATTCACATTTAGAGTATTTGGCATAAAGGCGGTGCTCTCGAAGTTTCATCAATACTAGCCTTAGATGTTCGGCATGTTCTTCCTCATTCTTGGAGTAGATGAGTATATCATCGAGGTATACCACGACGAATTTATCCAAGTACTCCATGAAGATTGAGTTCATTAACCGAGAGAAGGTGGCTGGAGCATTGGTTAATCCGAAGGACATGACGGTGTACTCGTATTGGCCATAACGAGTGACAAAGGCCGTTTTGGGAATGTCCCCGTTCTTGATTTTGATTTGATGGTAGCCCAACCTCAAATCCATCTTGAAAAAATCGAGGATCCAGCGAGCTGATCATACAGTGTCGTTGATCCCGGGAGCGGATACTTGTTCTTGATAGTGACCAAATTGACGGTCGGTAATCTACAACCATCCGATCCGTACCATCCTTCTTCTTGACGAAGAGGACGGGCAAGCCCATGGAGATGAACTGGGACGGATGAAACCCTTTTGCAAGGACTCATCGAGTTGTTTCTTAAGTTCAGCTAGTTCTAGGGTGCCATCTTATAAGGTCTTCTAGAGATTGGGGCGGTTCCGGAATAAGATCTATCACGAACTCGACATCCTGTCGGGTGGAACACTGGCAGTTCTTCGGAAAGACATCCGGAAATCACGGACTACGGAATATCTTGAGGTGCGGAAGGGGTTGGCATTTAAGGAGTAAAGCTGGCGCTTAGACACTCGGGTTAAAACATCCTTTGTTTTGCCGAAGGATGGGTAAGTTGAACAGTTCTAGTAGAGCAATCAATCTTAGCATAATGGGCTGACATCCACCCATACCCAAGATGATGTTTATGTCCGAGGACTTGAGAGCTATTAGAGATGCAAGAAAGACTAATCATCGACAAGAATTTCATTCCCATGACTTATTCTAGAGGTTTGCCATCTAGAACCGGGAGTTTAATTTCCATGGAGGTAGGCATGTCACGAATGTGGTGTTATGCAATCGAGCATAGTTCTCGAAATAAATGAATGAGATGCTCCGGTATCAAAAAGAACAGTTGCGGATGGCAATTAACAAGAAGCGTGCCGAGGGCGGCGTTGGGATCCTCATAGGTTTCTTCAGCGAGACATAGTTGACATGGCCACGGCGGTGGCAACCGGCTTGGCATAGGGCATCTTTCCCGCTGGCTTGCCGCGACCAGACTTTCCAACTTGATAGGGGTTGTTCTGGGACACTCTCGGATATAGTGGCCCGTCTCTCCACACTTGAAGCAAGTGATCACATTTGGCCGTGGAGCAGCACTAGCAGTTGGACCTCCATAGGTCTTGGGTGGAAAATACGGCTGGTTGGGGCGAGGCGCCTCAAAGGATGGCCTCGGGGTGTACACAGGTGGTAGAGCCGTGTTGGGACCCAAACCCGCGCTTCGGGATCGAGCGGATGGCGATCGAGAATCACGGATGTGCTTGCGTGAAGCCTCAAAATCGGTCTGCCTTGATTTGGCCGATAGCCTTATTGACTAGCCGGAAAGAGGTACACTCATGCAGACGGAGATCTCGGCGTAGCTCGAGGCTAAGTCCCTTACGGAACCTTGCCTCCTTCTTGGCATCGGTAGAAACTTCTTGGGAGCATAACGTGCTAACCTCCCAAATTCACGGCTGTAGGCATCCTTTGTCACCCTACCTTGGGTGAAACTGCAGAATTCCTCACGTTTGCGGTCCATAAGACCTTCGGAATATGGTGCTCACGGAAGGCGGCACTGAATTCATCCCAAGTTGTAACTTGTCCAGCGGACGCATAGCCTCATAATTTTCCCACGAGACTAGCGGGGCCTTCCAGATGATAGGCGGCAAAAGTAACCTTGTCGGCCTCAGCCACGTTGGCGGAACGCAGCTTGTGGTGGATGCTGCGGAGCCAATCATCTGCGTCGAGAGGCTCGACGGAACATTTGAATTTTGGAGGATAAAGCTTGACGAAATCATTGAGTGAAACCACATCGTTTCTTGGCTGGCGTGCTGTGTTTTGTTCAATCCGCTCCAATAAGCGGTTGGTTTCGCGCTTATTGCGTTCGCTTCCAAAGATCACCTCGGCCAAAGATGGCGGTTGCGGCAGATTCACATTTCGGCTGCATGGCTTCTCCCTGCTCTGGAACAGCAGGAGTGTTTCGAGTGTTGACCATCCTGGGAGACAAAGCAAAGGTTTAAACCAGGATGGCAGAATTTAACAAGGAAGTGCGGAAGGTAATGGACAGCATGGAATGCAAAGATGTTCATCCGTATGACATGGTAATATGAAACTGCCATATATATATATACCATCGGTCATACACACCATTCATAGTTTAGTACAAGCCTGACGGAGTACAACTATAAGGAAAGGCGTTACATCTCATCGGAAGCATTCCAACTCCTATACATTATTTTTCTACACTTCCGGAACGATACACACTAAGTCGTATTCCACGAGTCACGCAGGACGGTGGAAACACAACCATTACCATACTAGGAATACTACTACTATCTCAGGCAGCTCCGTAGTAGTCCTCATAGAAGTCACCACCCAGACACGAAGTGGAACATGATCGTCCGGAAGCAGACAATCTGTGGGGCCTGTGGACCATAAGGACTCGGATGTGGCCGTGGACCAACAAGCGGTGGCGAGGAGGCCCACGAGGAGGAGTGATGCCTCCAACCTCACGCCACTCCATGAAGTCCGCAGACTCGCCGCACAGGTACAAGTCTCTCATGTCCATACATCCGCTTGCACGGCAGTGCAAACCTAGTCGAGGTAGCCCAGTGGTCGAGCGGGCATTAAAAAGCTCCATACGCAAGGCCCGGTTCTCACGGTCCTTGTCCTCCAAAGAACTCAAAGAGTAGTGCGAAGGAGTGAGTCCTCATGGGATGCATCGCTGTACAAACCACGAAGGTAGCCATGCGCCCTAGGAAGGATCTTTGGCATATAGCGGAAATCGGTGTTGCTCAAAGAAAGCAGTTACAGCTCGAATAATAGTCATCATGGAATAGGCTGCATCTTGTACAGACATTCCAATAGTGATTCGAGCCCATAAGAACGAAGAAGTGGCTCAAGAGCTCGGATAAGATGGATAAATCCGAACCGTGCATAGATATTGGCTTTGATTGAAATCCCTAAATTGCTCCTCGACGGTATATTCAGGATACCATCGATAACCAGCCTCAATCATCACCCTAACCAACATGGCCGTGTGACCGCACACATCAATGCAACGAGTCAGGCGAACCACTTGGTTCTGGGAACGGGTGGCCATCTGAAAGCACAGCCACAATGCAAAGGCATTAGAATTTCTAGGGAAAATCGGGCAGCATAACATCTGTAAATGCTCAAAATCAGATTTGAGACATTCAAAATCAGATTGCAAAACCACTCAACAACATCATATCAAGGTTCTGGTTCAAAAGATAGCATACTAGAATTTAGTAGCACTGAACTGAGGATATAGCCAACAATCCTATAAGTTACTACGGATTAGTAACACGTGAACCTGATAGAGAGAAGAGAGCCTAGTCCTATACCCACGTCGAATGAGAAGAGAATGACTCGGATCGAGGGCATAAGGTAAAGAAGTAAAAGAGCCTTACGTTCCTCCACAATCAATTCCCCTACATATAACTAAAGCATTTCTAGACTCAACTTCACCAGTTTGGCTTAGCGAACCTCAGCAGCCCTGCTCGATGCCAACGCTGTCGGACCCGATTCCAAGTCACATCGACCTAGCTGGTAACACCTCATATCACTTTGCGGCCTCACGCACGGTATTCCAGCTGGTGTCGCCTTACCATGGCCCGGGACCGTTTGCGTCTTTTGGCTCACGTATATGATAGTGTCGCTAGCATCCACATGACAAAGAACCGGGCCGACATGGCTAGTCGTGAACCCAAAGCGGCACTAACCTATGGGGACAGGCATACATGAATCACCTTGAGCATGTCGGTCATCAGCGTATGAACTCGGGCTGTAGCACTGGGCTAACAGGACTCCGGTATCCCGGCAGTAGCGGGCTAGGCAGGACTCGAGTATCACCGCGTGACATTTCCCGAAGGGACGGACATAGGAACGAAATGAATCACATGCCGCCAGTCAAGTGTCCAAGCAGTAGTCTTTGGGCTAGCAGGACTCCGTGAACCGGCTGTAGCGGACTACTATCGCTCGTAAGCACGAGACTACATTTCCCCATATGAGAGGCTGCCAAGGATAAACAACTAGTTTGTCGGATCCCACTCATACCAAGCATTTCAATCATACACGCAATATGCCCGATATGAGTAAATACAACAAGGCATCACAACAAAACTCTACAACTCAAGTACTTTATTTAAGAGGCTCAGAGGAGCCATACATAACATAGTCATACAGGTAGGGGTCACATGACCCAACACTCAAGTCATACAATCATACAAGCACATGCGGAAGCAAACTAGTCTGAGTGAGACTCTAGAAAGAAAGAAAGCTTGTTGGAGCCTTTCTATCTACAATGGCCCTTCACAAGTCTTAGATCGCCACCGGGTGGCTAGCTTACTCGTCAAGTCAACATCTACATAGAATCCGTCGGAGGGTAGTATAGTCCTCTGAAAAATATTGATTAAGCAAACATGAGTACAAAAGTACTCAAAGAAGTCTTACCACGTAATCCTATCATACATGCACATTCTCAAGGAAGGAAGTGGAGTTATTTGCAGCAAGCCAGCTTTGACTCTTGGCTAAGCTATCCAACGTGACACACTTTGTAAAGCATTTTGTCGTACACAGGTCCACTAATCACCATCACAATACTCCACCGTGGATCCTCTCTCATCATCCCGAGAGGGCCATCCACGATACTCACACTTATCTTGAGGCTTTTAGTAGTATCCATTTACTTGTCTATGAACTGATATAGGTAACCCGAAGTCCTTCTTCGTGGACACGGCTATTCAATAGATCATATTTAACCTGCGGGTATACTTCTTCACACGCTCTCACCACTTATAAATCGTTTACCGACATGTACTCGCAACCTTCAAGCGGAAGCCCAGCGTGGGTGTCGGCCACAGCCTACCTAAACACTCAAGTCCCTAGTCCAGTTTTATCGCCTACTCGGGTTCCATCCATGAGAGTCCGCCGAGGTTTCCCATACAGCCCGAGCGATGTGTGCAGGGTTCCCGAGATACCAAGCGGGCACGCGGTACACGGGCCCACGGTGCCTACCGCAACACAACCCACCCCTAAGGTCAGCGTTGCGTGCGGCCCCGACATGCTACAAACACGAAACTACTTGCAACTCCGGACTATGAACAGGGGTGGTTAAGAAGCCGAGAGGGTCCATTGGTTTCGGGCCCAATGCGTGGTAGTAGCTAGTTCATGGATCACAAACACAGATCTCAGTTCTTAAGTTCGGCCTCAATGAAACAACCCACCATGTACTCCTACATGGCCTCTCATCGATACCTTTACCAAATCGTGTTCAACACTTTCACTCTCGAACCAACACAACCTTTCACTCCAGTTCATCATCCCGATGAGCCGACTGACACAACTCTAAGCATAGCAAGCATAGCATGGTAGGAATCACAAACATGGCTCAATCAACTCCTACACATACTAGTGGGTTTCATCTAATTCTTGTGGCAATGACAGTCATGCAAAGGAAGTGGGTTCAACTACCGCAGCACACAACAGTTGAATCGCGTTGTCTTAATGCAGATGCGAGAGCGAAGCGAGAACATGGGTTTGTATCGGAATGATCAATGAATTGCTTGCTGATGGGCTGGGTAGAGAACGCCCTTGGATGGGTAGTCGAGGTTATCTTGAGGCGTAACCTATCATGAAAACACACCAAATAAACATACAAGGCAATATGCAACAATATGATGCATGCTATGACATGGCAATATGGATGTGTGTTGGCCTAATGCAAATTGAAAGGACAGGGATGAACTCATTTGAATCAAGGATTCAAATGATAGCTCATTGAATTAGTCCTAATGGTGCAATATCTTATTCTGGTTATTCAGCAAGGTTAACTTGTTTTAACATGCATGAAACCTGTACCAATGGATAGAGTGTATTTTTCTGATAATTTTCATATATAAATCTTTGCATTTGGAGTTATAGATAAAAAGTTATAAGCATTTGAAATTTGAATTATATTCTGAATTTACTATATAAAATAAATCCAGAATTTGAATTAATCGTCGGATGAGGTCAGCGTGGCGTCGAGGGGTCAGCGGGTCGTCCAGGTCAAACTGACCAGTGGGACCCGCATGTCGAGTTAGTTTAACTAATTAACTTAATTAGAACTAATCCTAATTAGTTAGCCGGGGGTCCACCGTCATAGACTCGGAGCGATCAGCAGGGCCCACGGTCGGGGTCGATGGTCAACTTGTCGGCGTCTAGCCCAGGCGAGGCCAGTGGCGGAGCAAAGTGCTTTTGCACTTTCCGGCCACCAAATGGGCGCGAGGAGCATCTACGTGGAGCTGGAGGTGAGCCGCGGTGTTTGGTGGGTCGATTGGGTTAGGGGTGGCGGAGTGGGCGCCGGCGACGAGTCGGGCGGCGGCCGGGCTCGGGTGATGTCGGGTTTGTTGCTAGAGGGCTCGGCGGGCGCTGGAAGTGCATAGTTAGGCCAGTGCAACTCGGTGAGTCACGATGGACAGGGTGGCGAGGCGTTGAGTGGCGGAGCCTCGTCGGCAACGAGCTCCAGCGGAGGTGGGTTCGGGTGATCGGCGTGTGCTCGTTGTGGTGCACGACGGAGAGAATGGAGAGGATGGGGAGGTAGCGAGCTCACGGTGATCCCGTAGAGACCTCGTCGGGGTCGGGGGCGGTCGATCTGGCGGCGGCGGTGAAGGGATCTCCGGCGGTGGCGGAGTCGGGCGAGGGCGGTGCGGCAGCCTCGGGGCGAGCAAGAGCTCGGGGTGTGGCTTGTTTGACAAAGTCGGCGGCGGCGGGCGACGGACAAGGTCTCGGCGCGCTGGGACGGCGGTGGCTACGGCTCTGACGGAGGAGCGGCGACGGTGGCATCAGCCATGGCGAGGGAGAGCGAGAGAGGGGGGGGGGAGAATGGGGTGTCACTGGGGTCGGGCGACGACGCGGAGGTCGTCGAGGCGGCGAGGCGGCGAAGGGGTGAAGCGGGCGGCGGCCAGCTGCGTGGCGCGCCTGCGCTCGCCGGCCGACACCGAGTTGCTGCTGGCCGAGCCAAGCAGCTGTTGGCGCTGCTTTTGGGCTGGGCCGGCAGGTGGGCCGGGCGCGGGCGACAGGTAAGGTTTTTCCTTTTTTAAGCTTTTTCTATTTTCTGTAACTTTGTTGGGGTTTTTAAAAATACCAAAACCATTTTAAAAATTACCAAAATGCTCCTGGTCACTTGTTGGAATATTCCCAACATGAAACATTTTGGTTTGGCAATTTTTGAACATTAAAATATTTTTTTATAATTTGAAATGCTCATTTCAAAAACTTGTGGATTAATTCTAGAACCCTTAGATGACCTAGAAAATGGTGCACCTCCTTTGACATGGGTTCTGAACCCAAACAAAGAGGATGAGCATTTTGAAGGGCATTTCGGATTCATTGAAATAAATTTTAGTAAACCCTAGTTGTTTTAAGGGGGTGTTACGGGTTTCCTGCCTTCCCCATTTCAAATTCAAATGAAATTTAAACATGATGCACACCCTAATGCATGGTCTATCTGGGATGTGACACATCCCGCATTTTTTTTAATTTTTTTTGAAACTTCAAAACATATTTTTCTCACGATTTTCGCCATTTTACACCGAATGTTGGTTTCCGTATGATATCCCCCCTGCCGCGCGTGCGATCCGAGTCGTGCGTTCTGATTGGCCAGAACCCAAACCCCACGGATAGTACGTCTACACCGTTGGATTCTCCTTGATCGAACGGCGATCCTCATCCCTTTTGACAGCACATGTAAATGTTTTCAAATAGCCCCTCCAAAAAATGTTTTCAAATAGCACACGGTTCACACATGAAAGCCGTGTTCCTACCAAACCGTGGCCGATGCCCCCCCCCTCTTTGCTGCGCACGCGATCTGAGTCGTGCATTCTGATTGGCCAGAACCCAAACCCCACGGATCGTACGTGGCCACCGTTGGATGCTTCCATATCAAACGGCAACCCTGAGCCCTTTCGATAGCGTGAAACGCCTTAATGGCAAGGAGGCAATTCTTATCAGCAAGGGCCGGCTTCCCATCCGCTAGCCTAGTCGAATAGAACGCAAAAGTTAAGCGTGCTCGGGCTGGAGTAGTCCAAGGATGGGTGACCCGGTGGGAAGTTGCATATCTCAAGCTTCATTTACATGCTATGACATGGTCATTATAGAGATATATTAATATATCTCTATAGTGAACTATCATGGCAATTATATAAACCTTGGGATCCTTGTTTTGATAATTTATCGACTACGTTTTTATGGGTTATTTTTTGCTCTAAAAAAATTAAAGAATGATTGACCGGACTTGTCATGGCGATTATATAAACCTACTAGGTTTTTATGGGTTCTGTTTTCCTCTAAAAAATTGAAGAATGATTGACTTGACCTGTATGGCGATTATATAAACCTTTTTTAGGTTGCATGCAGGGTATAGGGGGCAGGGTGTTCTTCTCAAGCATGTCTCCCTTGTGCGGCTTACAGACACGGCACATATCTGTGCGCTCGCCGAGGTATATATACTATCCTTTATCGACAATTAGGGGGCCCCACACAATCTATCCCTTTGACCCAGCAACGAGAAGGGTTTGACCATGATGGTTTCCTATTGATACTAGTAAGGTACACGTGCATTACGCGCATGAGATTTGGTAACTAAATTATGAATAAATACCACACTATAGCATGTAAGCTTTGAGTCATATATGCATGATATAGATGTTCGTTTAATTTTTAAAGTTCATCTCATCCAATATCAATTAGTATTATAAAAAAATCTACTTTAAGATTCATGGAACTGTGCATTGTAATGGTAAAAACAAAAGGTAACAATTCAATGAAAAAAAAGGTTTGGGAAATTAAGATATGGAAGATTATAGAGAACAAAGGAGAAGTGCTTGTGTTTTGAGGTTTGTGCATTATGCTTAAGTTCAACCATGGAGTCCTCTAGATTGTACATGCATGTGGCAGAATCTGTTGGAATGTAGATGATATCCAATAGCCAGTAGTGCTCGGATTTTCCATCTATGTACCGTCGAATTGGCTTCATCCAACGACCAACTTTCAAAGTTATCCGCACACTATATAGGTGTATAGATGTATATATATACATAGATGTGTCCCATGCTAGACCAAATAAAGTTTGAGCGCATGCATGGGACGACCACCCCGCCGCCGCCTCGAAGTTGGGAAACTGACACCGTATGTATTGAACCAGGCTTGGAGTCGGGTACGGTGTTCGGTTTGTAATGTAGTTTGTGGCCCATCAAAGTAGTGCATTTGGGATTTAAACACATCACACACCACCGTACCCATACATATTTTTGGGCCGCATGCAGTGTATACGGGGTCTTCTGATCGACCATGTCTCCCTTGTGCGGTTTTTTGTGATGACACGCATATCTGTGGGCTCCCTGAGTGTATATATATCATCCCTTTGACCGATAATGAGGGGTATTATGTGTTCGCCATGAATGGATTCCTCCTAGTTCGCCTTAGGGCCGATCACCATGACATGTCGCTCAACCAAAGCACGAGCTCATGCGTTGTCAGGATTCCCTCCCACATGTTCGGATTCCTGGGTTCGACCTACATCAAACCCTGCGTATCTCATCCTTAACTACCTTGCCTTCATGGTTGTTGTCTGTATCGAGAGGTAGGCACCACATCTAAATTGTACATTATTCTATATTGAAAACACACATCACCCCTTACCAACGTACATCATTTTGGGCCGCATGCAAGAGGTGCTGGTTTTGTGGTCCCTCTTGTGCGATTTTTATGATGGTTCAATCTATTGGCCCAAGCGGCTTATCAACAACAACAACTGTCATTTGACCAAACGATAGATTCATTGGTCCGTCTTATGGTAGGTCATGGCGACATGCGTGTATGACCAAAGTATCGATCATTACGTGCATCCGCCCCGCTGACACGAAGTGGGAGGTGGTGGGCCAAGCATCCTAGCTAGGTACGACATTAGGTCATTATATATCCTAGCTAGGTGGTTGTTAGGGTGATTTCGGGTTTGCGAGTCAGGTGCCACCAAAGTAATGCACTGTGTATTTAAAGTTTTAAACATCCCCAATATTCATACATATATTTGGCCACTTCCAGGTCGTTCTTGACTTCTGGCCCCTCTCATCGATCTTCAACGACGCGCCCAACCGTGGGCCTGCACGGTCAAAGTTGTGCATTGGAATTTTGAACATCATAGACCACCCTTTTCACTCATATATATTTGGCCACATGCTGGTGTGGCTGTCTTTTGACCCTCTCTAACATTATTTTTTGCTGCAAAGACTCTGATGACGCTCATCGGACACGGGGTATAATATCTTAACCGTGTGCGATACAAGTGCGATGTGAATCACCACGCCTGCGCAAGCACGAGCAAATTAAGGTGGAGGTACTGGCTCAACCGTGTGCGATGCAAGTGCGCTGAAATCACCACGACCGCGTAAGCGCGAGCAAATTAAGGTGGAGGTACTGGCTGAACCGTGTGCAATGCAAGTGCGCTGATATCACCACGACTGCACAAGCGCGAGCAAATTAAGGTGGAGGTACTGGCTCAACCATGTGCGATGCAAGTGCACTGGAATCACCACGACCGCGCAAGCGCGAGCAAAGGGTGGAGGTACTGGCTTAACCGTGTGCGATGCAAGTGCGTTGTATAACCACCACCTGTGCAAGCTAAAGGCGGGTAAGTTTATTTGGAAATTAGGACGAACCGTGTGCGATAGACTAGCTAGCTAGAAATTAAAAAACAAACTACCCGCCTTGAGGTTTGCAAAAATTGGTAGATCCGCGCCACTTTTCCTTATTATCATACACGCATATTGTTATTGGACCGTGCGTGATCATGGGCACTCCCGCCCCGCATCAATACCTTTACCCAAAATTTAGTAGCTGTCGTACTTCAACGGCCGCCCACACTCCTCCAACACCGACCTTATAGTAAAATTGCAGTAGCCGAGGCATTTGAACCGTCGCCCTCCCTCGTCCACCACCATCTCCACCCACCATTACTAAAAATTTTAGTAGCCGCGGCATATCCTCAAACACCAGCCTCCCTCCACAGTCCCCACCCGCCCCCCTCGAACCATAGCTCGTGGCCGGCGCCGGCGCCGCCGCCAACCCCTGCCGGTCTGCCGTTCCTCCTAGCTTAGATAATAAAGTTCAGGTTACCCAGTGATTCCCATACCATCGCCCCACTCCCCTGAGTTTTTAGATGAGGCCTGCGGTGTCCCTCCCCGCCAGATCCACATCCCCTGCTCCAGAATGTCGCAGCCTAAGCTCAACCACGTATCCCGGGGAGCCCGACGAGCGTTCGGCCAAGAAGAGGTTTATCATGGCCTCTCCGGCGGATGTTGGCGAGGTGGCCACCGTTCGCCCCGACCTGTCGATCCCGGAGCAACACATCCTTGCGGAAGCCGGCGAAGACGTTGACTACATTGCCATGCCGAAGGCTTCATGTCAGCGGGCTAGCGTATTACTGTATCTCGGGAAAGCTGGCTACGACGTCAAGCTCGTCCACACCGACTGCTTCACGCGGGCCATGTCACAGGTTAAGTGGTCCATCCCCAACCGCTCTGGTTCAACTGCCGTCGATCTCTTCGATGGACCTGCCGCTGATCTCCTCCGCCAAGCGGTCAAGGATTTTTGAGCTTTATATGCCATCGAGCCCATTTTGTCATTTCTGAAGGACACATTCTACGGCGGCGGCTTGGGACCCTCAATTGCCAAGTCAGATCTCATCCACCACGACCACGGGGAGGGCACCCACGAAAGTTCTTCCAAGGTGAAACAGCCCATCTGTGACATCAGAGAGCGCACCATGGGTGCATGCTCTTCCAAGCTGGAAGGATCCCGTCCATGAAATGTGAGGCAACATTCTGTCAGCAAATATTACCTTTTCTAGCTTGCCAACCCGTACCCTTTGTTGTAGTAGCATTTCTCGTGCGGTGCTTTAATTGTGCGGTGTTTAATTATCTTAATTATACAAAAATGTATTGTTCAATAGGTCTATGTGATGTTTAAGTATGAATTGTCCACTTCAGTTTCACGAATGGCTATATTTGGTTGTTTATAGTGAGTAGATGCCTTGTTTATCTGTATTTGGTTGTTAGGTTGGTTGGAGTGAGCATATATGTGCGCTCCCTGAGTGTATATATATCATCCCTTTGACCGATAATGAGGGGTATTATGTGTTCGCCATGAATGGATTCCTCCTAGTTCGTCTTAGGGCCGATCACCATGACATGTTGCTCAACCAAAGCACGAGCTCATGCGTTGTCAGGATTCCCTCCCACATGTTCGGATTCCTGGGTTCGACCTACATCAAACCCTGCGTATCTCATCCTTAACTACCTTGCCTTCATGGTTGTTGTCTGTATCGAGAGGTAGGCACCACATCTAAATTGTACATTATTCTATATTGAAAACACACATCACCCCTTACCAACGTACATCATTTTGGGCTGCATGCAAGAGGTGCTGGTTTTGTGGTCCCTCTTGTGCGATTTTTATGATGGTTCAATCTATTGGCCCAAGCGGTTTATCGACAACAACAACTGTCATTTGACCAAACGATAGATTCATTGGTCCGTCTTATGGTAGGTCATGGCGACATGCGTGTATGACCAAAGTATCGATCATTACGTGCATCCGCCCCGCTGACACGAAGTGGGAGGTGGTGGGCCAAGCATCCTAGCTAGGTACGACATTAGGTCATTATATATCCTAGCTAGGTGGTTGTTAGGGTGATTTCGGGTTTGCGAGTCAGGTGCCACCAAAGTTATGCACTGTGTATTTAATGTTTTAAACATCCCCAATATTCATACATATATTTGGCCACTTACAGGTCGTTCTTGACTTGGCCCTCTCATCGATCTTCAACGACGCTACCAACCGTGGGCCCTTGCGGTCAAAGTTGTGCATTGGAATTTTGAACATCATAGACCACCCTTTTCACTCATATATATTTGGCCATCTTTGGTGTGGCTGTCTTTTGACCGCTCTAACATTATTTTTTGCTGCAAAGACTCGATGGCGCTCAGCGGACACGGGTATAATATCTTAACCGTATGCGATACAAGTGCGATGTGAATCACTGCGCTGCGCAAGCACGAGCTAATTAAGGTGGAGGTATTGGCTCAACCGTTAGCGGCGATGCAAGTCTTGAAATCACCACGACCAGCGTAAGCGCGAGCAAATTAAGGTGGAGGTACTGGCTGAACCGTGTGCAATGCAAGTCGCTGAAATCACCACGACGCACTGGCGAGCAAATTAAGGTGGAGGTACTGGCTCAACCGTGTGTGATGCTAGTCTTGCTGGAATCACTACGATCAAGCATAGCGCGAGCAAAGGTGGAGGTAATCTTGGCTTAACTGTGCGATGCAAGTGCGTTGTATAACCACCACATGCAAGCTAAAGGCGGGTAAGTTTATTTGGAAATTAGGACGAACCGTGTGCGATAGACTAGCTAGCTAGAAATTAAAAAACAAACTACCCGCCTTGAGTGTTGCAAAAATTGGCAGATCCGCGCCACTTTTCCTTATTATCATACACGCATATTGTTATTGGACCGTGCGTGATCATGGGCACTCCCGCCCCGCATCAATACCTTTACCCAAAATTTAGTAGCCGTCGTACTTCAACGGCCGCCCACACTCCTCCAACACCGACCTTATAGTAAAATTGCAGTAGCCGAGGCATTTGAACCGTCGCCCTCCCTCGTCCACCACCATCTCCACCCACCATTACTAAAATTTTCAGTAGCCGCGGCATGTCCTCAAACACCAGCCTCCCTCCACACTCCCCACCCGCCCCCCTCGAACCATAGCTCGTGGCTGGCGCCGGCGCCGCCGCCAACCCCTGCCGGTCTGCCGTTCCTCCTAGCTTAGATAATAAAGTTCAGGTTACCCAGTGATTCCCATACCATCGCCCCACTCCCTTGAGTTTTTAGATGAGACCTGCGGTGTCCCTCCCCGCCAGATCCACATCCCCTGCTCCAGAATGTCGCAGCCTAAGCTCGACCACGTATCCCGGGGAGCCCGACGAGCGTTCGGCCAAGAAGAGGTTTATCATGGCCTCTCCGGCGGATGTTGGCGAGGTGGCCACCGTTCGCCCCGACCTGTCGATCCCGGAGCAACACATCCTTTTGGAAGCCGGCGAAGACATTGACTACATTGCCATGCCGAAGGCTTCATGTCAGCGGGCTAGCGCATTCAGATCTCGGGAAAGCGGCTCTGACGTCAAGCTCGTCCACACCGATCGCTTCACGCTGGCCATATCACAGTTAAGTGGTCCATCCCCAACCGCTCTGGTTCAACTGCCGTCGATCTCTTGATGGACCTGCCGCTGATCTCCTCCGCCAAGCGGTCAAGGATTTTTGAGCTTTATATGCCATCGAGCCCATTTTTTCATTTCTGAAGGACACATTCTACGGCGGCGGCTTGGGACCCTCAATTGCCAAGTCAGATCTCATCCACCACGACCACGAGGAGGGCACCCACGAAAGTTCTTCCAAGGTGAAACAGCCCATCTGTGACATCAGAGAGCGCACCATGGGTCTGTGTTCTTCCAACTGGAAGGATCCCGTCCATGAAATGTGAGGCAACATTCTGTCAGCAAATATTACCTTTTCTAGCTTGCCAACCCGTACCCTTTGTTGTAGTAGCATTCGCCGTGCGTTGCTTTAACTGTGCGGTGTTTAATTATCTTAGTTATACAAAGATGTATTGTTCAATAGGTCTATGTGATGTTTAAGTATGAATTGTCCACTTCAGTTTCACGAATGGCTATATTTGGTTCTTTATAGTGAGTAGATGCCTTGTTTATCTGTATTTGGTTGTTAGGTTGGTTGGAGTGAGCATATCATGGGCTCCACGAGTGTATATATATATATATATATATATATATATATATATATATATATATATATATATATATATATATATATATATATATCATCCCTTTGACCGATAATGAGGGGTATTATGTGTTCGCCATGAATAGATTCCTCCTAGTTCGTCTTAGGGCCGATCACCATGACATGTCGCTCAACCAAAGCACGAGCTCATGCGTTGTCAGGATTCCTGGGTTCGACCTACATCAAACCCTGCGTATCTCATCCTTAAGTACCTTGCCTTCATGGTTGTTGTCTGTATCGAGAGGTAGGCACCACATCTAAATTGTACATTATTCTATATTGAAAACACACATCACCCCTTACCAACATACATCATTTTGGGCCGCATGCAAGAGGTGCTGGTTTTGTGGTCCCTCTTGTGCTATTTTTATGATGGTTCAATCTATTGGCCCAAGCGGTTTATCGACAACAACAACTGTCATTTGACCAAACGATAGATTCATTGGTCCGTCTTATGGTAGGTCATGGCGACATGCGTGTATGACCAAAGTATCGATCATTACGTGCATCTGCCCCGCTGACACGAAGTGGGAGGTGGTGGGCCAAGCATCCTAGCTAGGTACGACATTAGGTCATTATATATCCTAGCTAGGTGGTTGTTAGGGTGATTTCGGGTTTGCGAGTCAGGTGCCACCAAAGTTATGCACTGTGTATTTAAAGTTTTAAACATCCCCAATATTCATACATATATTTGGCCACTTCCAGGTCGTTCTTGACTTCTGGCCCCTCTCATCGATCTTCAACGACGCGCCCAACCGTGGGCCCGCACGGTCAAAGTTGTGCATTGGAATTTTGAACATCATAGACCACCCTTTTCACTCATATATATTTGGCCACATGCTGGTGTGGCTGTCTTTTGACCCTCTCTAACATTTTTTTTTGCTGCAAAGACTCTGAAGACGCTCAACGGACACGGGGTATAATATCTTAACCGTGTGCGATACAAGTGCGATGTGAATCACCACGCATGCGCAAGCACGAGCAAATTAAGGTGGAGGTACTGGCTTAACCGTGTGCGATGCAAGTGCGCTGAAATCACCATGACCGCATAAGCGCGAGCAAATTAAGGTGGAGGTCTTGGCTGAACCGTGTGCAATGCAAGTCGCTGAAATCACCACGATGCACTGCGCGAGCAAATTAAGGTGGAGGTCTTGGCTCAACCGTGTGCGATGCAAGTCTTATGGAATCACCACGACCACATAGCCTTGAGCAAAGGGTGGAGGTACTGGCTTAACCGTGTGCGATGCAAGTGCGTTGTATAACCACCACCATGCAAGCTAAAGGCGGGTAAGTTTATTTGGAAATTAGGGCGAACCGTAATGCGATAGACTAGCTAGCTAGAAATTAAAAACAAACTACCCGCTTGGCGTTGCAAAAATTAGCAGATCCGCGCCACTTTTCCTTATTATCATACACATATTGTTATTGGACCGTGCGTGATCATGGGCACTCCCACCCCGCATCAATACCTTTACCCAAAATTTAGTAACAACATCGTGCTTCAGCGGCCGCCACTCCTCCAACACCGACCTTATAGTAAAATTGCAGAGCCGAGGCATTTGAACCGTCGCCCTCCCTCGTCCACCACCATCTCCACCCACCATTACTAAAATTTTCCGTAGCCGCGGCATATCCTCAAACACCAGCCTCCCTCCACACTCCCCACCCGCCCCCCTCGAACCATAGCTCGTGGCCGGCGCCGGCGCCGCCGCCAACCCCTGCCGGTCTGCCGTTCCTCCTAGCTTAGATAATAAAGTTCAGGTTACCCAGTGATTCCCATACCATCGCCCCACTCCCCTGAGTTTTTAGATGAGGCCTGCGGTGTCCCTCCCCGCCAGATCCACATCCCCTGCTCCAGAATGTCGCAGCCTAAGCTCGACCACGTATCCCGGGGAGCCCGACGAGCGTTCGGCCAAGAAGAGGTTTATCATGGCCTCTCCGGCGGATGTTGGCGAGGTGGCCATCGTTCGCCCCGACCTGTCGATCCCGGAGCAACACATCCTTTTGGAAGCCGGCGAAGACGTTGACTACATTGCCATGCCGAAGGCTTCATGTCAGCGGGCTAGCGTATTACTGTATCTCGGGAAAGCTGGCTACGACGTCAAGCTCGTCCACACCGACTGCTTCACGTGGGCCATGTCACAGGTTAAGTGGTCCATCCCCAACCGCTCTGGTTCAACTGTCGTCGATCTCTTCGATGGACCTGCCGCTGATCTCCTCCGCCAAGCGGTCAAGGATTTTTGAGCTTTATATGCCATCGAGCCCATTTTGTCATTTCTGAAGGACACATTCTACGGCGGCGGCTTGGGACCCTCAATTGCCAAGTCAGATCTCATCCACCACGACCACGAGGAGGGCACCCACGAAAGTTCTTCCAAGGTGAAACAGCCCATCTGTGACATCAGAGAGCGCACCATGGGTCTGTGCTCTTCCAACTGGAAGGATCCCGTCCATGAAATGTGAGGCAACATTCTGTCAGCAAATATTACCTTTTCTAGCTTGCCAACCCGTACCCTTTGTTGTAGTAGCATTTGCCGTGCGGTGCTTTAACTGTGCGGTGTTTAATTATTTTAGTTATACAAAAATGTATTGTTCAATAGGTCTATGTGATGTTTAAGTATGAATTGTCCACTTCAGTTTCACGAATGGCTATATTTGGTTGTTTATAGTGAGTAGATGCCTTGTTTATCTTTGTATTTGGTTGTTAGGTTGGTTGGAGTGAGCATATATGTGGGCTCCCTGAGTGTATATATATCGTCCCTTTGACCGATAATGAGGGGTATTATGTGTTCGCCATGAATGGATTCCTCCTAGTTCGTCTTAGGGCCGATCACCATGACATGTCGCTCAACCAAAGCACGAGCTCATGCGTTGTCAGGATTCCCTCCCACATGTTCGGATTCCTGGGTTCGACCTACATCAAACCCTGCGTATCTCATCCTTAACTACCTTGCCTTCATGGTTGTTATGCATGTCGAGAGGTAGGCACCACATCTAAATTATACATTATTCTATATTGAAAACACACATCACCCCTTACCAACGTACATCATTTCGGGCCGCATGCAAGAGGTGCTGGTTTTGTGGTCCCTCTTGTGCGATTTTTATGATGGTTCAATCTATTGGCCAGAGTGGTTTATCGACAACAACAACTGTCATTTGACCAAACGATAGATTCATTGGTTAGTCTTATGGTAGGTCATGGCGACATGCGTGTATGACCAAAGTATCGATCATTACGTGCATCCGCCCCGCTGACACGAAGTGGGGGTGGTGGGCCTAGCATCCTAGCTAGGTACGACATTAGGTCATTATATATCCTAGCTAGGTGGTTGTTAGGGTGATTTCGGGTTTGCGAGTCAGGTGCCACCAAAGTTATGCACTGTGTATTTAAAGTTTTAAACATCCCCAATATTCATACATATATTTGGCCACTTCCAGGTCGTTCTTGGCTTCTGGCCCCTCTCATCGATCTTCAACGACGCGCCCAACCGTGGGCCCGCACGGTCAAAGTTGTGCATTGGAATTTTGAACATCATAGACCACACTTTTCACTCATATATATTTGGCCACATGCTGGTGTGGCTGTCTTTTGACCCTCTCTAACATTATTTTTTGCTGCAAAGACTCTGATGACGGTCAACGGACACGGGGTATAATAGCTTAACCGTGTGCGATACAAGTGTGATGTGAATCACCACGCCTACGCAAGCACGAGCAAATTAAGGTGGAGGTACTGGCTGAACCGTGTGCAATGCAAGTGCGCTGAAATCACCACGACTGCACAAGCGCGAGCAAATTAAGGTGGAGGTACTGGCTCAACCGTGTGCGATGCAAGTGCACTGGAATCACCACGACCGCGCAAGCGCGAGCAAAGGGTGGAGGTACTGGCTTAACCGTGTGCGATGCAAGTGCATTGTATAACCACCACCTGTGCAAGCTAAAGGCGGGTAAGTTTATTTGGAAATTAGGACGAACCGTGTGCGATAGACTAGCTAGCTAGAAATTAAAAAACAAACTACCCGCCTTGAGCGTTGCAAAAATTGGCAGATCCGCGCCACTTTTCCTTATTATCATACACCTATATTGTTATTGGACCGTGCGTGATCATGGGCACTCCCGCCCCGCATCAATACCTTTACCCAAAATTTAGTAGCCGTCGTACTTCAAAGGCCGCCCACACTCCTCCAACACCGGCCTTATAGTAAAATTACAGTAGCCGAGGCATTTGAACCGTCGCCCTCCCTCGTCCACCACCATCTCCACCCACCATTACTAAAATTTTCAGTGGCCGCGGCATATCCTCAAACACTAGCCTCCCTCCACAGTCCCCACCCGCCGCTCTCAAACCATAGCTCGTGGCCGGCGGCGCCGCCGCCGCCAACCCCTGCCGGTCTGCCGTTCCTCCTAGCTTAGATAATAAAGTTCAGGTTACCCAGTGATTCCCATACCATCGCCCCACTCCCCTGAGTTTTTAGATGAGGCCTGCCGTGTCCCTCCCCGCCAGATCCACATCCCCTGCTCCAGAATGTCGCAGCCTAAGCTCGAACACGTACCCCGGGGAGCCCGATGAGCGTTCGGCCAAGAAGAGGTTTATCATGGCCTCTCCGGCGGATGTTGGCGAGGTGGCCACCGTTCGCCCGACACAGCCGATCCGGGCAGCACATCCTTGCGGAAGCCGCGAAGACGTTGACTACATTGCCATGCCGAAGGCTTCATGTCGGCGCGGCTAGCGTATTCAGTATCTCGGGAAAGCTGGCTACGACGTCAAGCTCGTCCACACCGACTGCTTCACGCGGGCCATGTCACAGGTTAAGTGGTCCATCCCCAACCGCTCTGGTTCAACTGCCGTCGATCTCTTCGATGGACCTGCCGCTGATCTCCTCCGCCAAGCGGTCAAGGATTTTTGAGCTTTATATGCCATCGAGCCCATTTTGTCATTTCTGAAGGACACATTCTACGGCGGCGGCTTGGGACCCTCAATTGCCAAGTCAGATCTCTTCCACCACGACCATGAGGAGGGCACCCACGAAAGTTCTTCCAAGGTGAAACAGCCCATCTGTGACATCAGAGAGCGCACCATGGGTCATGCTCTTCCAATCGGAAGGATCCGTCCATGAAATGTGAGGCAACATTCATCGACAAAATATTACCTTTTCTAGCTTGCCAACCCGTACCCTTTGTTGTAGTAGCATTTGCCGTGCGGTGCTTTAACTGTGCGGTGTTTAATTATTTTAGTTATACAAAAATGTATTGTTCAATAGGTCTATGTGATGGTTAAGTATGAATTGTCCACTTCAGTTTCACGAATGGCTATATTTGGTTGTTTATAGTGAGTAGATGCCTTGTTTATCTGTATTTGGTTGTTAGGTTGGTTGGAGTGAGCATTTTTTCAGTTATCAAGTAGATGCCTTGTTTATCTGTATTTGGTTCTTAGTTTGGTTGCAGTGAGCATTTGTCCAGTTATCAACCAGATGCCTTGTTTATCTGTATTTGGTTGTTAGGTTGCTTTTTTTAGCATTTGTCCTGTTGTCAAGAAGATGCCTTTTTTATCTATATTGGTTGTTAGGTTGCTTTTTTAGCATTTGTCCAGTTATCAAGCAGACGCCTTGTTTATCTTTATCTGCTTGTTAGGTTGGTTGAAGTGAGCATTTGTCTATTTTTCAAGCATATGCCCTGTTTATCTGTATTTGCTTGTTAGGTTGGTTGAAGTGAGACCCTGTCCAGTTTTCAATGGCTATATTTGGTTTTTATACTGGTCATTTATGCCTTGTTTATTTTAGTCATTCACAATGTGTTGTTCATTATGTGTAAGTCGGAACTGTGCCGCTCGATTACATCAATACCAGTTTGAGCGGCTATATTTGGTTCCAGTTATTCCTGGTGCAGCTAACACATGCCCTTTATTTCAGTTTTACACATTTATCTAGTGTGATGTTTAAGCATTACCTGCGTTTTATTCATTTTCAACAATACCAGTTTGAATTGCAATATTTGTTGGCTGTTAAGCCTGCTACCCGTAACGTTGCCTTCCATTTTATATCTGCTTTAACAGCATGTTGTAACCAACACATTCAAGCTATCATTTGGAGATGATGTTGTTTACCTTTGCTATATTTGTTTGATGTTAAGGTTGCTATACTCATGCCTTTCCACTACTTATGCAGGACAACAACGGGAGTGGCCACCATTTTCCACCGAGGTTAGCTTCATCCCTCGGCTTGTACTCCCCCTGTCATTCCATAATGTAGTGCATATAGATCCAGGCCTGGACACTAGTTAGCTTCTAATATTGACTTGTTGCTTGTAGGTACATATGCCCTTGGCAAGGATCCATGCATCCACCCTTTTTGCGCATGGGGCAATGAGATATTGATGAACCAGCATCAAGTGAATAAACTGATAAGGATTATTAGCAAAAAGATACGAATGGTGGCAAGCAAATTATTTTTTTATGCTCTATCCAACACAACAGTGAGTTGTAGGATGGTAACGACCAACTCTGCAGCCTTCTCTTTTTACTGCCCATAATGAGTTGTTAGACAACAATGTCTGAATCTTTTTCGTTCCCAGTGGTTCCCGAAGCAGTTCACTCAAGATTACCTCGCAAAGTACATGATTGGTGGACATGCCATGAAGGTTAAATTATTTCATCCAGACTACAATGAGCATCAAGAAGTCCTAATGAAGACAGTGAAGGATGGACGGGCATCCATCACAAGGGGTTGGCCTAGAGTCGTGCACGCATTACGATGGAGGAGGGCACAATATGGGCACTCCGCTTCACCTCCTCCGGCAACTAGAATGTCTTTCACCTCTCTCTTTACAGTCTTTAGTACAATGGTGGTTCATCATTCTTTACTTGGTGCTTCCGTAGTTCTTCAAAATATGTACTTGTGCATCGAATTATGCATGCGTCGTTGAACCTATATTTGTAGTAAACATGGTTGGATATGAAATAAGTGATTGCCTGCTTTCAAATTCAAAATATGTGATTTTTAAATAAGGGATTAATTAGGGATTATACTGCACACGGTTTGCGAAAGCGAAACGTCTGCGATTTACGTGGAGATCAGAAATGTTCCTAGGATCCACTACGTGTGCGATCAATCTCCACTACACACACGACTTTCTCTTAAAAACTGTTTGCGTTAGGCCACCTTGCGCAAACATTTACCACATAAAAACTATGTGTGATGGGCAGCCTTTGCCACACAGTTTCTTCTACGCACCGTGTGTGATGCATTCAGTAACGCAAACGATAAAATTATTAATATCGTGTGCAATGGAAACACTATCAAAAACGATTTAACGGGAAAATTTGTGTGTGATATACCTGTGAACGGAAAGGTTTTCCTTGGAGCAACTGTGTGGGATGTACATATGAACGAAAACGTTTAGCGGGGACTGACTGTGTGGGATGTACTTACGACCGGAAACAATTTCGCATGTATAATTGTATTTTTTTAGCCCTACCATATGTATTTCCGTATTTGAGTGCTCGCAGGTCGCACACGACCTCATTTTGCCGAGCGTGTGTGCCAGGAGGGCATATCCCCGACGGTTTCTGGGTCGTGTGGGAAGGACCCCCCGTATCGCCCACATTCACTTGGCGACGGTTCCAAATGTCGTCACCGTTTGTATAGCACCGACGCGCACCAGTGTGTTATGATGACCAGTCAATCCATCGTCCACTTTGTGTAATTACCGCAAGTCCTGGGGTCGTGGGACTATAGCAGTTAATGTAAAACGGTAACTTTCTGAGGGAAAGTGGCGAAGAGCCACTCCTCCCCCACGTTCGTTCCTCATAAAGGGAAAAACACGGAAAGGCGTGGATCATTCGCACCCGTTTCTCCATCGTCTTCGTCCTCAAGCCAAATACCCGCTCTTGCACCCACATCCACTTTCAACACCTCGTTTGGCCTTCCACCTCCTCCAGAGCTCCGGAAGATGAAAAAGGAAGTCGCCACTTTGAAAGGGAAGCAGGCGGCCACCAAGAAGGAGCCGGTTGTGGAGGGGAATAAGAAGAGGGCAGCAGATTTGGACAGGAAGCGATGGGGAGATGTGGTTTTCTTCCCATCAAACCTAGACAGTGACGCCCTGGTACAGATAGATGTGGGGGAGAGAAGTTCCCAAGGGACATGGTGCGCCCAAAGTCTTGTCGGAGGGGAAGAATGATTCGCCGGATTCGTACCAATTTTTCTGCGCATACTTCCTCTATGGTCTCTCCTCCTTTTTTGGATTTCTTAGAGGCAATGATGGTGATATACGGATTCCACCTTTACACTTCACGCCAAATGCAATGGCGTGCATGGCGATTTTTGCCCACCTGTGCGAGAATTTCGTCGGAGTTGCCCCCAATGTGGATCTATTCAGGCATTTCTTTGTCCCGCGGGCGGAGAACAAGGCTCACCATTTCAGGAATGTAAGGTGGATCCCTCGGGTAGCGACGGAAAGTTGGGATTACCTTCCTGGTCAGCACCACGGCAGATGGGAGGAGTGACGGGCAGACTGGTGCTGGATCCAGGACAAGGAGGCCCCAGAATTTTGCCAGGCTGGACGGAGTGCATCATGCGCGGCAATGACTGGAGGGAGTTAAGCCTCACGGACGACAGGCCCCGCCCTGTGTTGAACAGAATTCCTCGTCTCAAGGCTGCCGGGCTAACCATTGAATAGGTTGGAGCCAATTTCCTTCGATGCTTGGCAGTACAGAGATTCTGGGGACAGGATGCGTCTGTACCCATGCCTTACCAACAACTTATCGATTTATGGCCATGGCTGGCTATGTGAACAATTGTTCGGCAGCCTTGGGCCATTCAAGTTGCCGGCAAGGGTCGTTTCACTGAATGCCAACTCCGCCCTGGACCAGATTCTAAAGTGGATGCCCGACTGCAATGCTTATGTAGTTGCAAGTGATTGGAAACTTTCGGAGCTAGAAGTAGAGCTCGAGTGGGCTTCCAACCAGGTGGAAAGGGCTACCAGGGTGGAGAACCATATGTTCAAGCACACCTACAAGGTAGAGGTAGAGTTTATCAAGAGGCGGATTGAGGAGGACAAAGTGTTCTGGGCCGCCGAAAAGGCGAAACCCGGAAAGGTGGAGGAAGAAGGGGAAAGGGAAGCCAAAAGCGAAGGCTCCTTCGACGATAGGAGCGAGGCGCATTCCTGGAGAAGGCTGCCAGGGACGACGTTGCCGGGGTTGAGCCTGCCAGGATCGAGGCCTTATATGCCGTGGTGGCAGAGGCCCAGGAAAAGGACGAGGACGAGGATGCGGAGAAACCCAAGGAGGATTGGCTCACAGCGGGCCCGCAAGCCCCCGAACAAGACCTGGAGTAGCATCCTCGCCGACGGCCCAACCGAGGAACATCGGCTCCTGCTCCTGCGCCTTATGTCAAGAGGGTGAAGAAGATCGCCTCCAAGAGCAACAGGGTGGATGCGCCGTGTCGATATTCTTCCCACCTTTCCGATGCTAAGACCCCTCCCGCCAAGCGATGGGCGGTCACGGGAGTCGACTCCAACTCCCAATCAGATTTGAGCTCCTCACGCAGTTCATCCTTGTCAGAGCCCCATGCGTCCCAGCTAGGCCTGCAGTTGTCGGGAAGCACCGCTGCCACGACTCTGAAGAGGGGCAGAGCATCTTCGACATCCATGGGTTTCGCATTGGGCTCCATGCTCATTGACTCAGAGTAAGGATAACAATTTTTTCTGTTGTTGAGATTTTGCATGCTTGTTGGTTTGCTGATTCAATCTTGTTCACTGCCTTTGAAAGGGAAGAGGAGGAGGAGGAGGATACCCTCGCCCACCGGGCCAAGCTGCTCAGGCATGTGGAGCCGCCGAGGTCCCCGGGAGGCACGGGCTTGGCGGGGAGCAGCACAAATGATCCAGTGAAAAGCCCCCAGCCCAGCCCCTGACGCGAAGGCACGAGACTGAATTCCCCTACCAAAGGTGGTGCAGAACAATACCCACCATCTCTAATCAGAGAGGAGGGGGAATCTGCTCAGGATGGGGCCTCCCAGGAGGGGTCCACTCTGCCTGTTGATCGAGTTGAGGGGACCCGGACGGGGACTCCCACGGAAGGCCCTGCCCATGTTGACGATGTAGTTACTGGGGAAGGGGGCGGTGTTCATGCTCCAGGATATTGTCGGGGAAACTGAAGACCCTCCATGACAAACAACTCACGGTCACTTATTTTTTTTCCTTTATCATCTTGTTCCAAGTTCTTGGTCTTCCAATGCTTCTACTCCTCGTAATTGCTTGTTGCCTTTGCTTGCGGTATCATTGGTCGAGGATCTCGAGTTGTTGGAGAAGGTGGCCAGCATCGGGAAAGATGCTCCTGAGGAGGCCGCCAAGAATGCTGCCGTGGAGGGGCAGGAACATGCTGCCGGGGGCGCTCAAGAGCCCCCGAAGGAAACAGAGAAAGCCAACGGCAGTGCGTCAGGATCAGGGGTGTTGGTTGAAAAGAAAATCCCCCTTCGAACCATGAGCCCTCCTCCCGCGTTTGGCACCTCGGCTAGGACCCCACAACCAACTGGCATTGGTGCTGGCCTAACCTGGTCTCGGAGCCCCCGGTTCTTCGGCAGCAGCGTGCGTAGAGCTAGATGAGGAGATCCAGCATGTCATGGCGCCACTGTCCCAGCAAATCGGAGAAACCGATGGCTCTGTCGATGCATTCTTGGACTTGTCCTTCTTGGAGTCTGTGGTGGCGGGCATTAAGGAAATGCAGAACCGGTATGGCCATAAGTGGCAAGCACTCAAGGAGCAGCGCAATTCGGCCAACGGCGTATGTCAGAATCTGCGGGACAAGGGCAACGAGCTGCGTGAGTGGCATGGCAAGCAATTTCAAGTTCTTATGCGGCAACAGAAGGTGATCTCCATGTTGAAGGAAGACGTTGCTGCCCAGGAGGCCAGTCTAACGGAGCGCGCAGTGCCCTTCAATGCGAGGGAGAAGGATATCTCTTCCCTGGAAGAGAAACTCGAGGCTACCCTTCGCGACAAAGACGAGGAACTAGATGCCCTTGTACATCAACACACCAAGGAGCTGGAGGACAAGCACAAGGCAACCCTCGACATGCTCTCCACCGACTCTACTGCTTAGGTGAAGAAGGTTGCTGATAACCTTGCCACGGCATCCATTGTCGAGGCTGATCTTGATCAACAGGTTGAGAAACTGACAAAGGAGCTTGCCGGGAGTACCAAGGAAACTGTGGCTCTCAAGGAGGCAGCGCAGAAGGCAGAGACCCTTCTAAATGAGGTGCAATCGCAGCTCTCCTCCAAGAGCCAGGACCTTGAGGCTGTCAATGGCACCATTGAAGACATGAAGGCAAGGCTTGGCATCCTGGAGAGCGAAATCGAGTTTGGCGGGGTTCGTGAGAAGCTGCTGATGAAGGACCTGGAAAATGCAAGAGTCCTTCGAATGGATGCAAAGGACAAGCTGGCGAACCCATCCGAGCAGGTCGACCTTTGGATCAAGAGCCTGGTCGACATCGCCGAGCGCCTCACTGCCTAGATTGCAACAATGGGCATGGAGGGGCCAGTCTTCTCGGTTGGTCGGCATGAGGTCTTGAGTGTCAAGCTAGGGCTCTTCTTCAACGAGTTGATTGAAGGCTTAAAGACCCATGAGGAAGGAGGCGCTCTCTTGGCAAGCGAGTCTCGAAAGCTCACCCACAATGCCCTCTACATGGTCTTAAGTAATCTCCCCTATCGCCACCCCGAACTCAACCTTGCTGATAGCTTCAGGAAGCTCCCGGCAGGCGCTGATGTTTCTGTAGCTGAGAAGAAAGCTGGTCCCTTTGCCGATAGGGTCCTCTCCGTCCCTAAGGCTCCATAAGGCCACCAAGTCAGGCCTCGAATCATTCATGTCGCTGTGTTGCCCTGTAACAAAACATTCTGCATGTCTGGTGTTTAGATCCCGTACTTCTTTTGCTTGTTCTGTACTGATGTTTAATTAATTTCAAATGCATGCTATCCCTCTTGCATTGCATCCATTGAAGTCTGTATGGTTAGCTTCCTTTTCGCGCATTTTCGGTTGCCTGCTGGTAGCATGCTGCCCCGATTGCTATGAGGAGCGGGGCCTTAGCATTCAACTAGCAAGGACAAGTCCTGACAGGTTTTTCCTTACGATTCTTTGACGCAGCCACCCACTTTGTTGAGCTGGCTCAAAACAAGGTGGGGGCGCAGACAAATACAGCAAGGTGCCATTGCATGGAAAGGTTTAAACCATACGAAAAACATTGAATGACCAAGGGTAAGCAAATGCAAACTCTGGAGATAAAATCAATGGACAAGTTGACTTAGCTTTTGTCCACGCTTCGTTTATTCTCCGATAGCAACCATTCTCCAGGTCTGTGTGCCTTGGGAGACTGGCATTTAGCTTGTCATTTTTGGATCCCCGGTAAGGGCCGGAGGGAATCATAGATCTCTCACGGGCAACAAAACATGGTGCAAGGTAGGGCCGGTTTTTCTCTCTCCTTCCCCTTGCACTTTTGATGATCTTACGAGGTTGGCACAAAAGTTCACGCTGATGCGGAAGGCCTTGCTAGAGCATGCATGCTGGGACATCATTCAATGGATTGACACCGGTGCTCTACTTAGGATTTTCCCCTAGCAGGGCAAATGCTGAACCGAGTTTCGCGCGGGCTCATCTACATCGATGACGCTAAACCCAGTGTAGCTCGATCATCGACTAGTGAAAGTGGCGGAGAGAGGAACCATGCACCTTATCACCTTGCCCATTTTTCCAAATGGGGTTTGCATGGTAATCATGTCACCTAAACCGTTCAGGGTTGTCGCGCCACTGTCATCCCTTGTTCCCGCCGCCGCGTCAGCCGCGGTGGAGATAGATGATGGGAACTAGACAGGGCGGGTGAAGGAGCGATGTCCCTTCCTTCCCGATCTGCTCTGTTGCGTTTTTTCTTGGGAGTCATGGATGATGAAGCCATCGACGAAGAAGACGATGATGAAGATGACGCGCTGCTTACACCCTCGGGTTCGCACAAGTGCTTCCCCTACCTGGCGCAAAGATGTCATGGTTTAACACGACCACCTATGGCGCCTTCTGCCCCTTGTGGTTCAGCAAGGGGGAAGGGGTTGCACAAAGAGCGGAGGCCGTAGAGCGGACAGTGATGAGACGGGCAGTTTTTACCCAGGTTCGGGCCGCCGTGAGGAATAAAACCCTACTCCTGCTTTGGTGGATTGACGAAAGGACCGTGGTGGAGACACTGTGCTCAAGCCCGGAAAGGTCGCCTTGGGATGAGAGCATCTATGCATGTATGGGTGCTCAAGGGTCCGAATCCTTTCTAAGGTTGCCACGGCCCTCCTTTTATAGGTCAAGGGGTTACCACAATGGCAAAACAGTCATTATCCAATGATTAGATAGCCACGGTGCTATAATACCTAACTCTATAGACATGACAAGGTGCATTAAATGCACCGCTTAGTGTCAAATCATGGGTGTAGCCCGACAAGCCTTGTCGTGCTATTCAACCACCTCCCCGCCTGCCTGCATGACACGCCCCTTGACAGGTGTCATTTAGGGGTGTTCTTCCTTATAAATGGCTGCCACGTGCCAAATGACAGCCACTTAATCACCTGGGGGTTCGACACGGCACTGATAGGTGACTTGAGTTGCTGTGAGGTGGAGCGGTGGAGCCTTGGCGGGGTGATCTGCCCTCGGCTTCCCCCGCAAGCTTACCGGGGGAGTCTTGAGACTTGTCTTCTGGGTGACCTCGACCTCGCCAGGCTCGCTTGCCCGACAAGGGAGGTTTTTCCATAGTGAAATATTGCTTATTTGGCTTGTTCTACTATTCTTGATCCGCCCTTTGATTTCTCAAGAACCATGTCTTCTACTTGGCCTTGTTTTGGATACTTGGTGCAGTTTGCTTTGTTGTTGTCATGCCGGAGATTTGCCTGTCTGGGCACAAGTCAGGGGGAAACACACACCCCTGTTTGTGTAACCCGACACTATCCATGGAGATGCATAGCTATGAGAGGGGAGAGTATGTCTACGTACCCTTGTAGACCGTAAAGCAGAAGAGTTTTTTAACATGGTTGATGTAGTCGAACATCTTCGCGATCCAACCGATCAAGTACCGAATGTACGACACCTTCATGTTAAGCACGCGTTTAGCTCGATGTCGTCCTCACCTTCTTGATCCAGCAAGACGAGCATAGTAGTAGATGATTCCGACAACACGATGGCATGGTGACGGTGGTGGTGAACTTGTTCCTGCAGGGCTTTGCCATGCACTTCGTAAAAACTGTACGAAGGACTAAACTGTGGAGAGGGGCGCCGCACATGGCTAAGAGATTGTCATCAGTTGTGTGGCGCCCCCTCCCTCTCATATATATAGGTGGGGGAGGCAGACTTGGGTGCGTCCCAAGATGGCTGGCCGGCCCCATTGGATTCCTCCCCTTTAGTGCCCCCTTCCATGTTTGCATGCGGGGGGGGGGAGGCAGGAGGGGGTGCCCCACCTTTCCTTCCTCTTAGGTGGAGGGAAGGAAATAGGGGCTAGTCCTCCCCCCTTTCGATCCATAGGGCCGATGGCCGAGAGGAGGGGTGTGCCAGCCCCTTGTGGGCTGGTGTGTTCCCTCTCCATAAGGCCCATTAACCTCCCGGGGCCATAAGGCCCATTAACCTCCCGGGGCTTCCCGGAACCCCTTCCGATGATCCGATGACTACCTAATACATCCTGAAACCTTTTCGCTGACCAAATTGCATCGTCCTATATATCAATCTTTACCTCCAGACCATATCGAAGCTCCTCATCATGTCCGTGATCTCATCCGAAACTCCAAACAACATTCAGTCACCAAATCACATAACTCATATAATACTATATCGTCAACAAATGTTAAGCGTGTGGACCATACGGGTTCGAGAATGATGTAGACATGACCGAGACACCTCTCCGGTCAATAACAAATAGCGGAACCTGGATGCCCATATTGGTTCATACATATTCTATGAAGATCTTTATTGGTCGAACATTATGACAACATACACAATTCCCTTTGTCTGTCGGTATGTTACTTGCCCGAGATTCGACCGTCGGTATCTTCATACCTAGTTCAATCTCGTTACTGGCAAGTCAATTTATTCATTCCATAATACATCATCTCGTAACTAACTCCTTAGACATTTTTCTTGCAAGCTTCTTGTGATGTGTATTAGCGAGAGGGCCGAGAGATACCTTTCTGATACACGCACTGGTCTAGCGAGGTGCTACACACACAGTTTTTAAGCCCTTTCCGCGGCGGCATTTTGAACCATCGCCAAGTGAGTGACTGCGATAAGGGGTCCTTCCCACAAGACCCAGAAGCCGTCGGGGATATGGAGCCATGATGCAGAGGCCTTGCCAAATATAACCGTATCTGATGTAGCACACACTAAATTCTTTTGCATGTCTGGGATCGGTGATTAAACGTTTCTAATGACGCAGTTAAACCAAATGGTGTGTCGTAATGAACCATTTGGGAAACAATATGTAAGGCACACGGGCCAACATATGAACTGTGTGCGATATGTGCCCCATCGCACACGAGTTTTCTTCGGAACCTGTCTTCCATGCAAGACTCCATCGTACACGTTTCCCAACAATTATCGTGTGCGATAATGTTCTATCACAAATGGTTCAGGAGCCCCTTCGCACACATACAAGTGCTGCAGACCATTTTTGATTTGTTGTGTATCACCGACAGTTGCTGCAAGAGTGACATGTGCTTTTTGTTTGGGATCCAACACGTTTCCTGAAAAATTTACGATTGGGATTGTATTTTACATTGGGAATCGTTTACTCCGAGCTCTCATGTGCGATAATGTGATATCACAAATAGTTCCAGAGCCCCTACTGTAACATCCCAAAATTTCAATTTGGAATGTTATACATAGATCATCATTGCATATCATATTTTTGTTGCATTGTTGGCTCGATCCTCGAAATTCTACACAACTCAAGGACCCACGGAGAGATTTGGGGATTTCGTTATTTTCATATTTGAGTTTTCTCAAATTTTGAAAATAGGATCATTTGATTTTAATTATTTTATCTTCAATTATTTCTATTACAAAAATATGAGAGAGGGAATAAAATGACTTTCCCAAAATAAAGAAATAATGAGGATTTAATAATAAAATCAAATAAGATTTTATTTCGGAGTTTTTCGCCATTTTATTTGAATTTAGGAAAAATGTGCGTTTTCAAAAATTGCATCTAGGCCCCAAATAAATGTTCATCTAGTCCGACTTGATTTTAGAAGCCGGGGAAAATTTATTTCGGGATTTTTGGAGTCCGTTTAGTATTTCTTTCGTTTGTTTTTCTGCGTGAAATTATTTAAAAAAAAACGAACCGACTTACCGGGCCGTACCCGAGCAGGACTCCGCCCGGGGCAGCCTTTAAATAGCGCCGCCCCGAGACGCCTGACCCACCACCACCCGCCCAGCCCAGTGACCCCGCCGCCACCAGACGCCGCCCGCGCCAAACACTAACCCTAACCCCGCCGCCGCCCGATCCGCCGCCACCGCCGCCGACTTCGCCGAACGCCGCGAGCCGCCGACCCGCCGCCGAGGTTCGCCGCCGCCTCGTTTTCCGCGCCGGTTTTTTTATAAAAACCGATCGGTTTTTTTAGTTTCGTCGGTTTTTTAGTTTCCTTTTTTATTAGATCGGTTTAATTTTTTTCGGTTTGGTTAAATAGCGAGTGTTCGCTCGTTCGTTCGTTTAAGCGAACGTGTTCGTCAAATTGGTTCTAGTTAACGAACGTCCGTTCGTTAACCTGTTCATCGTTTTTCTTTTTCTCGGATTTAATCCGCGATTTTTCTGATCGCGATTTCTGATCCGATTTTCGTTTTAGTATAACTTTTCGCTCGTTTATCGGAATCAGGCGATCCAAGCACCTGAAGTTTCGTCTCGAAACCCTCTTCCCGAATAACCACATTAAACCAGTTTTTGCCTCTGTAAAATTTGACTTAGATCCAGGTTAGTAAAACGGAGCTGTTTTCTTTCGCCGTTTGACTTTCGTTGCTTCGTTTGATTTGATTCTTTTTGCAAACCGGAGTTCTTAAGTTGAACTTTCTGGTTAGATCTTTTGTCTGAGTTTTACCTGTGCATTAGATGAGTACTTATTGTACGCTTGTTTGTTTGTCTGCGATAGAATACCCGGAGTGCGCCGCCTGTTACTTCGAGTCTCTAGGTTTCGCGGATCATCAGCAAGGCAAGTAACACTTTGATCATATACTTTTCATACCCAGTTTTTATGCATTAGATCTATCCTCAAACATTGCATGATTAGGATCTACTTAAATTGTGGGATGGGAAGTAGTTTGAGGTAGTACCTATTACCTGATTTATATTCAAACCTTTGGGAGTTACTTCTATGTTTGCTTATTATGCCATGCTTTGCTAGTAGACGGGGATTGGGTGAGTGTATCCATGATAGATGTGAGATTGTTAAAATAATGGTTTATTTAAGGTGGCAATTTAAACACACATCTGGGTGGATTGAGGCACATGGTTTCCAGGACTTGCCTGTTTTTCTTCGGACCGCCACCCAGACTCAAAGGGATCATGAGATTATTCATGCTAGAAACTTCCGTGTGCAACCACATGCTACTATGGGCTCTAGCATAGTTGACTAAGTTGTGCGAACTCTTACGGGTAGACTAGCTGATGTAGGGGTTGTAGGTTGGTACGGTTTACCCACACGTAAGGTGCTAGCGCTTCTGAAAGACTATGTCTCGGTCATCCGTTTCTCAAACACCATGTAGTGCGAGAAATCAAACGGAGGAGATCGATCTTGTGGGGAAAAGTGCACAAACCTCTACAGAGTGTATAAACTAATCATGGTTAGCCGTGTCCCCGGTAATGGACATCTTGAGTATCTAGTACTTGGATATCATGTGAATCTCATCATGTTACTCTAATTAATATTGTTGGGTTGTTAATGAGTACTTTTAATTGGGATTGAGGATGCTGTCAACCATTCTCAATGTTCAACAACCACCATGACAGTTAAATAAATTTATTCCTTTGCGGAGGGAAAAATTGGCTTTACATAAAACTGTAACCATAGAGCTTTCCACCAGCCATATATGCATGTAGTATAGGCTTACTTTTTCATTATTCTCTATGTGTTACTTTGCCAAGCATATTCCATGTCTTGACCCGTTTCGAACTGCAACGTTTCATGTTGCGAGACTTTTCGATTTACAGTGAGGTGCTTAGGTCGTGGTTCTATACTCAGTGATGCCGTTGGAGTTGATGGACTCACTTATCCTTCCAAGCTTTCCGCTATTATCGTTATTTGATGGACTTAAGCCATATTTATTTTGTTAAGTTATATCTTGAGACATTCGATGTAATAAGTGTGTGATTGCTACTCTGTTATAAATCCTTGATCTTGTGTGGTGTCGGCATTCTTGATCCGGGATGACACTTGAGCACGAGATCGATTGTTTGAGGTATGGTCGCTACAAAGATGGTATCGAGCACCACACCGACCGTAGAGGACATGACCACTAAGCTAAAGCCCTAGATCACTACTCTCTTCTCATTTCGGCTCCTCATCTTTTCTACTCTTTTAGGATGAGGAGCGAGGATCAAGTTCACCCAGCCGGATGAAGATACACCCTTTGGGCGACACCAAGGAAGTCACTAAGTACCGAACATCGAATACCAAGCTTCACGGGACCTACAATTTGACTTTACCGAAGAGGAGCTTGGAAGATTCAAGCTCAAGTTCCGGAAGGGCGTTCACGCCGATCCACGGAGCCCATAGAGTGTGTTTTTAATGCACTAACTTGGAGTCTGGGAAAGAGCATGGAAGCTCACATAACCATGGGACGCATTGGGGAAGTGTACCAAGAAGACCTCAAGGATACTATCTACCAGATTTGCGGGCGCCGAGATGAACAATGGGAGATAGTTGGCACTAAGAAGGATCGATCCATTGCAGCTTTCATCCAAGAGTTAAATCAGCACATTCGACGCCAGGAGAACCAGATGTGCGCAGACATGATGGAGTTGAATAAAGCAAAAGCCAAGATTATCGAACTAGAAGGAGAACTGAAGGCCACTCACAAGGACTACATGGAGGAGATTGTAGCTCTAGTGAGACAAAACGGCGATCTTAAGGAGAAGATTGAAGAACTCATGGGGAATTCAGCACCGGAGGAGAAGATGAAGATTGCACCTGTCCAGAGAACTACATCATCATCGACGACACCGATTCCGATCCTAGTGATGATGATTTCGAAGACAAAGCTGGAGCAGATATCCTGGAGTCTTCATCGGAGCAGTTTTTCTAGTTGACCACCATAACAGTAGTAGATTTCCCCCATTAAAAATTAGTTTTAGTTCCAGCACTTTGTAACGATAGATAGACCATTGTATGCCCTTGTTTTATTTGATTGGAGTGATATTGTGTGTTTTTGTCTCATGTGCATATGGGTAGTGTTTTCCCCCTAGACCTCATTCTATTCTTAACTCTCGTCTTTTCTATAAACCCTCGATGCCTCAGAGGCGCGACCCGGTTTGTTTTTCCGCGGAGATCACTCGGTTGATTCAGCAGCGTAATGCCTTGATTCAAACATTGCTACTGTAACCAAGGCAACAACAACAACAACAACAACAACAACCCACCGCCACCACCACCTGTTGACCATTTGACCCATTTCTTAAGGCTGAATCCGCCGGTGTTTTCCGGTAGCACCGAGCCGATTGTTGCAGATGATTGGCTCCGCAAAGTAGGGAGGGAGTTGACCACTGCGGGATGTCAGATGGGGAAAAGGTGAAATTTGCCGCACATCGGCTTGAAGGACCCGCAGCAGCATGGTGGGAGAATTTTACAGCCACTTACCTCAGAGACAACGACACATGGGATCGGTTTGACAAGCCTTCCGTCTTGCCCATGTTTCAGCGGGAGCTATGGCCATGAAGAAGCGTGAGTTTCGCAACTTGCGCCAAGGAGGACAGACGGTTGGCGAGATGTGGATGACTTTAGTAAACTAGCACGTTATGCCCCGGATAGCGTTGCTACGGACGCAGCTAAGCGGAGAAGTTTCTAGAAGGACTGAGCGATGAGCTGAGCATGCGATTGATGGTAGCCACCTTCAATAACTACCAGGAGTTAGTAGACCGTGCTCTTATGATTGAAGGGAAGCAGCAGCAGATTGACAATCGCAAGAGAAAGTATGGACGGGGAAGTATAACTCGGGCTCGGCGAAACTACGCTTTACCCCGAAGCCAGGAGGACAATTTCAGCATACTCACGGAGGAGGTAGCACGCACAATCATAATGGCACCAAGAATGGAAACGGGAATGGAGGAAGCAATGGACAAAACCGCACCAACCCGTCAACACAATCCAAGGTAGACCTGAGCCATATCACTTGTTATAAGTGTCGTAAGACTGGGCATTATGCAAATGAATGTCCAAAATCCCAAAATGGTAACGGCAATGGAAGCTCAGGAAAGAAGCCGAACCCTTTCAACAGGGGACAAGTGAACCACGTTACCGTGGAGGAGGTTGAAGCTCAGCCAGACGCAGTAATAGGTAAGTTTTTGGTTAAGACATTTACTGCAGTTGTTCTTTTTGATACTGGTGCATCGCATTCATACATATCAAGGGGATTTGTGGATAAGTATAAATTACCAACCCAAGCCCTTAGGTCACCCATGCTAGTAACCTCACCCAGAGCAGAATATATGGCAAGTATATGGTGCGATCGACTGCCATTAAGGATTGGAAACTATGTATTTACCTCGGACCTAATAGTTTTGGAATCCCAAGGATTGGATGTGATATTAGGTATGGATTGGTTATCAAAGTACGGAGGGAATACTGATTGCGCCAGTAAGTCGATTTTGCTTACCACCCCAGAAGGAAGAAGAATCAAGTATGTATCACGGCATGAGCCGAGGAGAGCACATGTAAATTCCTTATCAGGAGTTGTGTAGGAGGAAGTACCAGTGGTAAGGTATTATCCGAACTTGTTTCCGGAAGAGTTGCCAGGCATGCCGCCGGATAGAGACATTGAATTTCTGATTGAACTACTGCCAGGCACTGGGCCGATATCTAAGAGACCGTATAGGATACCAGCCCAAGATTTGGAGGAAATTAAGAAGCAGATTAAGGAGTTACTGGATAAAGGTTTTATTCGCCCAAGTTCTTCGCCTTGGGGATCACCAGTACTTCTAGTAGAGAAGAAGGATGGATCATTAAGAATGGTTGTTGATTATCGAGGATTGAATGAAGTGACCATTAAGAACAAATACCCGTTGCCGATGATCAACGACTTGTTTGACCAATTGCAAGGAGCTAAGGTATTTTCCAAGATCGATTTGCGATCAGGATACCATCAGTTGAAGATTCGGGAGCAGGATATACCTAAGACGGCTTTTACCACTAGGTACGGGCTGTGTGAGTATACCCTTATCTCATTTGGTCTAACTAACGCCCCGGCCTATTTTATGAACATGATGAACAAGGTGTTTATGGAGTTTTTGGATAAGTTCGTCGTGGTATTCATTGACGATATTTTGGTCTACTCAAAGAATGAAGAAGAACATAAGGAGCATTTGCGTTTGGTACTCGAGAAGCTCAGAGAACATCAGTTGTATGCCAAGGTCAGCAAGTGTGAGTTTTGGTTGAAGGAAGTTGGATTTCTCGGACATGTTATATCCGGAGAAGGTATAGCAGTAGACCCCACAAAAGTTGCCACGGTGACCAACTGGGAAGCGCCAACAACAGTTGGAGAGATCCGGAGTTTCCTTGGACTCGCAGGATACTACCGGAGATTCATTGAGAATTTCTCGAGGATTGCGAAGCCCATGACAGAATTATTGAAGAAGGATACCAAGTTTATATGGACTGAGGAGTGTGAGGCTAGTTTCCAAGAGTTGAAGAAGCGTTTGGCTACCTCACCAGTATTAATCCTGCCAGACCAAAGCAAGGATTACGAAGTTTATTGCGACGCTTCACGTCGAGGACTTGGAGCAGTGCTTATGCAGGAAGGAAGAGTTGTTTCGTATGCTTCACGACAGCTGAAACCTCACGAATTAAACTATGCCACGCACGATTTGGAGTTAGCAGCCGTAGTGCATGCATTGAAAACGTGGAGACATTTCCTCATTGGAAATCATTGTGAGGTGTATACGGATCACAAGAGTTTGAAGTACATCTTCACGCAGAAGGAGTTGAATCTCAGGAAAAGGAGATGGTTGGAGCTCATCAAGGATTATGATATGAGATTGCATTACCACCCCGGAAAGGCTAACGTGGTAGCAGACGCGTTGAGCCGTAAGAGTCATGTAAACATCCTAATGACCGGAGTTTTACCAAAAGAATTAGCCGAGGAATTCCAGGAGCTATGTTTGGAAATAGTCCCGCGAGGCTATGTAGCAGCGTTGGAGATTCAATCTACTTTGATGGATAAAATCAGAGAAGCTCAAAAGACAGATAAGGAAGTTGCTTCTATTAAGGAGAAGATGAGCAAGGGAAAAGCAAAGGGATTTCGTGAGGATGAGCACGATACCCTATGGTTTGAGGACCGCGTTTACGTACCAAGTGATCCGGAGATTCGGAAGTTGATTTTGCAAGAGGCACATGATTCGCCGTACTCGATCCACCCCGGAAGTACCAAGATGTATTTGGATTTGAAGGATACTTTCTGGTGGACCGGAATGAAGAAAGATATCGCAGAGTATGTAGCAGTTTGTGATGTGTGTCAGAAAGTGAAAGCAGAACATAAGAAGCCAGCAGGATTGTTACAGCCATTGCCTATACCCGAATGGAAGTGGGATAAACTAGGCATGGATTTTATCACGGGATTTCCCAGGACCCGTTCAGGCTATGACTCGATTTGGGTTGTAGTCGATCGGTTGACGAAGGTAGCTCATTTTATTCTAGTAAAGACTACCTACAGCAGTGCCAAATTGGCTAAGATATACATGACAAGGATTGTATGCTTGCATGGAGTTCCGAGGAGTATCATATCGATAGAGGAACCCAATTCACCTCAAAGTTACGGAAGCGGTTACGAAACTTTGGGAACGGATGGAGTTTAGTACAGCTTTTCATCCACAGACGGATGGACAAACCGAGAGTCAACCAGATTTTGGAGGATATCTTTGAGAGCATGTGCTTTGGATTATGGATCAAGTTGGGATGACAACTTGCCATATCGGAGTTTTCTTATAACAACAGCTACCAAACCAGTTTGAAGATGGCACCTTTCGAAGCCTTGTACGGAAGGAGGTGCAGAACCCTGCTATTGTGGGATGAAGTTGGAGACCGCCAGTTGTTTGGACTGGATTTGATTAAGGAGTCTCGAGCAGAAAGTAAAGTTGATTCGCGATAGGCTCAAGGTAGCCCGTCAAGGCGTAAGAGCTATCCAGATTCAAAACGCAAGGAGATGTAATATGAAGCCGAGATGAGTTTATCTTGAGTATCTCCGCTTGAGGAGTTAAGCATTTTGGTGTTAAAGGAAAATTAGTGCCACGTTTTGTGGGACCATACAAAGTTTTGGAGCGCATGGGAGAAGTTGAGTACAAGTTGGAATTACCCGAAGGTTTGTCAGGTGTTCACGATGTGTTTCATGTTTCTCAGTTGAAGAAGTGTCACGCAGAGATGGCGGATATACCACTGAGAGATACTGTGCCACTAGAGGCGATTCAGTTGAATAACGATTTGACTTATGAGGAGAAACCAGTTAAGATTCTTGAGTATGCCAGCCGAGTCACCCGCAACAACGTCATTAAGTTTTGCAAAGTTCAGTGGAGCAACCACACTGAGGATGAAGCCACCTGGCAGCGAGAGGAAGATCTGCTTAAGGACCACCCTCACCTATTTTCTAGCCAACCCGAATCTCGAGGGCGAGATTCATCTTAAGGGGGTAGGTTTGTAACATCCCAAATTTTCAATTTGGAATGTTATACATAGATCACCATTGCATATCATATTTTTGTTGCATTGTTGGCTCGATCCTAGAAATTGTACACAACTCAAGGACCCACGGAGAGAGTTGGGGATTTCGTTATTTTCATATTTGAGTTTTCTCAAATTTTGAAAATAGGATCATTTGATTTTAATTATTTTATCTTCAGTTATTTCTATTACAAAAATAAGATAGAGGGAATAAAATGACTTTCCCAAAATAAAGAAATAATGAGGATTTAATAATAAAATCAAATAAGATTTTATTTCGGAGTTTTACGCCATTTTATTTGAATTTAGGAAAAATGTGCGTTTTTCAAAATTGCATTTAGGCCCCAAATAAATGTTCATCTAGTCCGGCTTGATTTTAGAAGCCGGGGAAAATTTATTTCGGGATATTTGGAGTCCGTTTAGTATTTCTTTCGTTTCTTTTTATGCGCGAAATTATTTAAAAAAAACGAACCGACTTACCGGGCCGTACCCGAGCGGGACTCCGCCCGGGGCAGCCTTTAAATAGCGCTGCCCCGAGCCGCCTCAACCACCACCACCCAGCCCGGCCCACCCGACCTCACCGCCACTTGACGCCGCCCACACCAAACCCTAACCCTAACCCCGCCGCCCGATCCGCCACCGCCGCCACGGACGCCGCCGACTTCGCCGGAGCCGCCGACCTCGCCACCGAGGTTCGCTGCCGCCTCGTTTTCCACGCCGGTTTTTTTTATAAAAACCGATCGGTTTTTTTAGTTTCGTCGGTTTTTTTAGTTTCCGTTTTTTTATTAGATCGGTTTATTATTATTTTCGGTTCGGTTAAATAGCGAGTGTTCGCTCGTTCGTTTGTTTTAGCGAACGTGTTCGTCAGATTAGTTCTAGTTAACGAACGGACGTTCGTTAACCTGTTCGTCGTTTTTCTTTTTCTCAGATTTAATCCGCGATTTTTCTGATCGCGATTTTCGATCCGATTTTAGTTTTAGTATAACTTTTCGCTCGTTTATCGGAATCAGGCGATTCAAGCACCTGGAGTTCCGTCTCGAAACCCTCTTGCTGAATAACCAATTTAAACCAGTTGTTGCCTCTGTAAAATTTGACTTAGATCCAGATTAGTAAAACAGAGCTGTTTTCTTTCGCCCTTTGACTTTCGTTGCTTCGTTTGATTTGATTCTTTTTGCAAACCGGAGTTCTTAAGTTGAACTTTCTGGTTAGATCTTTTGTCTGAGTTTTACCTGTGCATTGGATGAGTGCTTATTGTACGCTTGTTTGTTTGTCTGCGATAGAATACCCGGTCGCGCTTTGTTACTTGAGTCTCTAGGTTTCACGGATCATCGGCAAGGCAAGTAACACTTTGATCATATACTTTTCATACCCAGTTTTTATGCATTAGATCTATCCTCAAACATTGCATGATTAGGATCTAATTAAATTGTGGGATGGGAAGTAGTTTGAGGTAGTACCTATTACCTGATTTATATTCAAACCTTTGGGAGTTACTTCTACGTTTGCTTATTATGCCATGCTTTGCTAGTAGACGTGGATTGGGTGAGTGTATCCATGACAGATGTGAGATTGTTAAAATAATGGTTTATTTAGGATGGCAACTTAAACACACATCTGGGTGGATTGAGGCACCTGGTTTCAAGGACTTGCCTGTTTTTCTTCGGACCGCCACCCAGGCTCAAAGGGATCATGAGATTATTCATGCTAGAAACTTCCGTGTGCAGCCACATGCTACTATGGGCTCTAGCATAGTTGACTAAGTTGTGCGAACTCTTACGGGTAGACTAGCTGATGTAGGGGTTGTAGGTTGGTACGGTCTACCCACACGTAAGGTGCTAGCGCTTCTGAAAGACTATGTCTCGGTCATCCGTTTCTCAAACACCATGTAGTGCGAGAAATCAAACGGAGGAGATCGAGTCTTGTGGGGAAAAGTGCACAAACCTCTACTAAGTGTATAAACTAATCATGGTTAGCCGTGTCCCCGGTTATGGACATCTTGAGTATCTAGTACTTGGATATCATGTGAATCTCATCATGTTACTCCAATCAATATTGTTGGGTTGTTAATGAGTACTTTTAATTGGGATTGAGGATGCTGTCAACCATTCTCACTGTTCAACAACCACCATGATAGTTAAATAAATTTATTCCTTTGCAGTAGGGAAAAATTGGCTTTACGCAAAACTGTAACCATAGAACTTTCCACCAACCATATATGCATGTAGTATAGGCTTACTTTTTCATTATTCTCTATGTGTTACTTTGCCAGCATATTCCATGTGCTGACCCGTTTTCGGGCTGCAACGTTTCATGTTGCAGACTTTTCAGACGACGAGTGAGGTGCTTAGGTCGTGGTTCTATACTCAGTGATGTGGTTGGAGTTGATGGACTCGCTTATCCTTCCAAGCCTTCCGCTGTTATCATTATTAGATGGCCTTAAGCCATATTTATTTTGTTAAGTTCTCTCTTGAGACATTCGATGTAATAAGTGTGTGATTGCTACTCTGTTATAAATCCTTCGAGTACTGTGTGGTGTCAGCATTACTGATCCAGGGATGACACTTGAGCACAGAGATTAGACTGTTTGAGGTCTGGTCGCTACACCTACGCACATGTAGTAGTGCTACAAATAATTTGCAATCTGCTGTGTATCACCGACGGTTCCGGTATGATTGACGTATGCTTTCCGATGTGGATCGCACACACTCATTTAGTTGAACTGTGCGCTGAGCAATTGCCAGGTTAATACAAAAATATCCCATTTGAATCGGCATGCAAAGAGCAAATCCGCCACAATATTCAATTGAACAAATAGTGTCCACAGAAAGAACATTCATCAGATTTCGCAACAACTGCAGTTGAACAAATGTTAGCTAAATTCCAATGATTTGTGGACATATATATGCATTACATAATTAATCATAGGGTACAAAATATGAAGACCTCATCAGATAGAAAACAATGGATCCATGTGTATATGTTTAGCGACTAACTCTTACTCAGTGTTTCAGGAGAACGCATGCTGAAATCTTCATTATCACCAGTGGGATTGATGTAGTGATTCAGGAAGAAGTCGCTGATAAATCTCCGAACCATTAGCAATTCACCAGTGGGGAGCGGTTCAGGGGTCCTTGGTTCTACAATGAGCTGCAGTATTTTTAAGATCAGAATGTGCCATATGAGTGGAGTAGAATATATTAATGAAGATATACTTACTTGTACTAATTTGCGAGCATCTTCACAACTCTCAGCAGATTTGCAGATGGATATCATGTGTCTGCGAATGTAGTATCCACAAAGGTTGGTCCCTGCTTGTTGAGGACACTACAAATTTTTGTACAGAATTAGTCATGTATTTGTTCTGTTAGGAACAACCTAATTGGTGTTAGATGTATTTTTTTATTTGGACAGAAATAGAAAGAGGTTTATTTAGAAGTGTGAACATTAGACTAGCGTAAGAAAAGGTATTTGCAGACTATTGGATACATTTTCTGAAAATAACAGATTTCGATGTGTTACCGGAGAAACGATCTCGTGCTGCAATTGTAGTTCCCTCTTGAACAGGTTCCCTGGTTTAGTTTTCCACAATGCGAGCACACTGAAAATGAAGATGAATTTTGAAAACATCAATTATTGAACCAGGTATGAATGAAAATTAGTGTCAACATCACAGAATTCAATACATATCCATGAATTGCTGAAGATGCGTCAGATCATGAGTGTTTGTTGACTCTCTGAGAGAATCCATATAGTAAACTGTGTTCTTGTTTGGAACAATGAATACCAATATCCAGTGATTGCTACATATTAAGAAAGCCATGAACTTACGAATTATGTCAAAATCTGAAAGACAATCAGTGTATGTGTGGTTGTTTACTTGACTTACCGTTCATGATATGGCCAGAGAAATGATTCTGCATGGGACGTGTTTTTGAAGATATGGACGGCCGTGTTAATGGCCCACTCCCGTTCATCCTTACCATGTAATGTTGTGCCATTTGCTAATTCAGGATCTATGAAATACACACTCTCCCTTTTTCTTCTCTGTGCATTCAATCCCCTGAGAGGAATAAAATGCAGTTAGTTGTTTATCATTTACAGCCTTGTATGGAGAAGTTGATCAGAGTTTGTTAAGTACTTACAAAATCAGGCATCTAACAAGAGTGGCATCGAGCTCGTTGAAGTTGAAGAAGAGATGTAAGTCCTCAAAACTCACACTAATGGAACCAACCTCATGTCGGAAATGATCTCTCTTGTAGTGGACTAGTAGAACATGATGACCTGCTAACATTTGATCCACGCAATATTTATGTAACTCGCGGCAACTAGAGCTGCACTCATCAAAATATTCACCAACAAGAAATGGCTGGCCATGGACGTAATTGCGTGCTTCAAGTACTTCTACTTTACTTTTAGCAAGTTGCGAAGATATTTCTTCATCATCCATGCCGTCAGAAATAATATTACTCCCCGATTCGAACAACTTGATGTTAATTTGGTTCTGGGCGGTGAGTGCTTTAAGTAAGAGGCAATCATTTTCTTTCCTCGTCGCTCTCACGGCATGCTTCCTCGCGGGTGCATCCGTTTTGGCTGCTTCCTTCTTGGTACTTGAAGCACTTCTGGTACAACTCCTGGTTGGCTCAAAGGTAGACTGCCGAGTAGACGGTGAAGCTTCAACGGACTACTTAGAAGACGGTTTAGCTATGCCGGACCGCTGAGCGGGCGTTGTTGCTGTGATGGACTGCTGGGCTCTAGGAGTAGAGGCATCAGACTGCTGACCATGTGTTGAAGCTATGTCGGGTTTCTGCGCAGGTGGTGCCAACTTGTCGGTTTGCTAAGGAGGCCATGCCAACGCGTTAGTCTACTGAGCAGGAAGTGCTAATGCATTGGTATGCTGATCACGCGGCTACAGACCGATGGACTAATGAGCAGTCGGTTCTGGACCTACAAACTGCTTCGCAGGCGATTCCGAAGCATCAAACTGCTTAGCAGTCCGTTCCACCAGGTTGGTCTACTGAGCATGTGCTGCAGTTGGGTCTCCCCGCTCCTTCAGCGGCCGGCATCAGAACCGGTGGTGCGTCTTTAGCAGTTGTAGGCCTTGCCACTGTTTGCTCTGGGGCGGACGATGACATGGCCTGTACGACACAAAGTCGGGCCGGCTGATCACAGGTTGATGCATCAGCCATCGGATTACGAGTATTAGGTTCTTTGGGGGAAGCACGCGAGAGCTGCTGTGGCAAGGAGAGCGGCAACGGTTGAGGGGCGACATTGGTTGCTCTTAGAGGGGCTTCAGGGATCTCTTCCATGAAATCTATTTCCTTTCGTGGCCACTGGATGTGATGTAATAGTGTTTCTCCCAAGGTCCTTTGCTCATCAAAGTCTCCTAGGACATTCTTCAGGGCAAATTCATTGAATCCAGGCTTTGCTTCAGTCATGTAGCACTTCACATTGCTCGGCTTCAATGGCACATTGTCCAACAAGAGGCCCTCTTCCAAGAAGGGTGGGCAAACTGAGGCTGTTGCACATTTTAATGTACCTTCATAATGTGTAAGCACACCCTTCAGTCTGTCTTTCATTCGAAATAGATCAGATATAGCATCGTCATGAGCAACTGCAATCTCAGTGTCGTTGGGGTCTGCTGATGCACCTCTACTCTTCTGCGGTGCTATGGCGCAATAACCATCATCCTCCATGCCCGCCTCCCCTCCCATCTGCTGGCTATGTGTCAGTGTTACAGTCTTTTGCATCATCATTGACTCCTCAATATCCTTTCGAACAGCCAGATACATGTCCTTCCTCAACCTTTCATACAATTCATTCTGCTTCATGTCACTCCTCGCTTTTTACATGTTGAGCCTCTCTTATTTGCTAAGTGTGAAAGCCCTCTTGTGCGGGACATTAACACCTATACCCCTTGCATGGCCAGGGGGCTCTCTTGTTTCCAGATCATCGGATAGAATGTCACACGGCCCTGATTTCCTGTAGAACCTTCCAGGGATCTTGGAAGCCTTTAAAATCACGCGATACAGTTCTTCGTCATGTGAGTTTCAAAGTAATAAGTTCCGTCATCACACCTCCTTGCACATGCCCACAAGTAGTCTCTAGCGTGTTCGCCCCTGATTTCACTAAAGGTCGGTTTCCCACCCGCCGCTACTGCTTCTTTGTCCTCCTGATCCCATATCGGTTTCATGTCGTAGTATCCTGCCACACCCATACGGTGTGTGTGTGTTCCTCTTTTGAAGTTCCGATTGCTTGGCACTCTTCTCAGCAAACTCTGTAGTTGGCCTGACCCTTTTGAATTCTGCCCAGTCTGCCTTTGTAATTTGGGGGTATGCGGGATTGGGTCCTTGCCTTCACTCAAGTACTTCTTGTACAGCACGTGCTTCCAGTTTCTCCAAGCATCCCTAGCCTTCTTCAGTGCAGCGTGTTCCACCTGCATTCTCCACTGCTCTGGAACGTTGAAGTGATCCATAATCTTACGGATTATCCTTTTCCGTGCTTCTATGCCAGCCTTTGGAAACCCCAGCAGATTAATGTTGAGCCTTGACCTACCAACAAATCCAGAAACACTCCTAAACTTCATGCGTGCTTTATCTGGTTTAGTTGGAGCCCAGGACTTTAAATCGATCTCGGTTACTTCATATACACCTTTAGGATGGTGGGTGGGCTTCCTTGGAGCGTTCCTCCATGTCCTGACCGGATGGGTAATTGCTGCAGCTCTATCCTGTTCAAGATTACTTGATCCCTCACCATCTGCTAAAGACCTAGGGTTGTCCGAATCACATGAAGATACATCGCCTGAAGCATGAGTGTTGTCGCTTCTACTCAGCATCTACAGAGAACACATGTGAAACTCAGGAAAGGAGGATAAGCATGAAACTAACAACTTGGTATCAAGCTGTCTAAACATGACATGCAATAATTTAGAAAATGTACGGGTTATTTGTTAATTTTGTGTGACTCGGGCGCCCACGATCTGTAAATCTGCAGTAACTTATTGGAAAAAATACAACTTATGTGTACTAGTTTGGAAGGTAGATAATGAACATATATACGCTTTCCATTATTTTATAGCCAATTTGGGAACATACGGGACGAAATAGGAAGAGGGATTGTGAGGAATATGCCTCACCGCGACGGAGAGCAGTAACTAACAGGTTTCTTAATGCAAACCCAGAAGGAACACAGGAGAGGAGAGGCTTACATTATCGATATGCTCGAGGGTGGCTGGTGAGCAAACGAAGACGGCGAGGTGCGGGCAGCCGCGTGTTGGGAACGATAGTGGAAGTAGGGTTGACGTCGAAGAGCGGGCACACGGCCGGGGTGAGCATGCCGGTGTCGGAGAGGGTTCTGTTGTGGATTTGGGGGAGGCGGAGCTGGCGATGGAGATTGGGTGGACTAATTGAGTGAAACGCGGGTGGGCGGTTGGAGGGTGTTGGCGGCCTAGGTGAAAAGGGTGAAAAAATATCCCCGGTGGCCACGCGGAAAGGCCTATGCAAACGGTTTCCTCTAAGCGCTCGTGTGCACAAAGAGCATAATTTTGTTTGAAATGAAGACGTGGTAATTTTGAAATGAAGATGTGAGTTCATTGTTTCGCCTCTAATTTTTTCCCACGGTAAGCAATCACCATTATAACACAGGTTTGATTTGCTGGAGCATTTCAGGTCTTGTGTGCTATATTTAAAACATTTTTGGGATTTACCGTGATTTTTGGCATATAAATCAAATCCTAGTCGGACTGCATTTGCTGTCGAAAGGGATGAGGATTACCGTTTGATCTGGGAGCATCCAATGGTGTAGACGTACGTTACGTGGGGTTTGGGTTCTGGCAATCAGAAAGCACGACTTTGATCGCGTGCAGCAAGGGGGGCATCCGCCATGATTTGGTAGGCACAAGGCTTTTGTGAGTGAACCGTGTGCTATTTGAAAACATTTACATGAACTAACAGAATATTTTCATTTGAATGAAAACAAGAGTTCAACGTTTTGCCTCCATATTGTTTTCCACAGTAAGAAATCACCATTGTACCCTATGGTTCAATTTTCTGGTGCATTTGAGGTATATTTTGCTATATTTGAGTCGTTTGCTATAGTCGCAACTACACGTGGGTACTAGCTAGCAAGATCATTTGTGTGTCGCTTTGGGAGTTTTCATTCATTATTCGAGAAACGGGAAAAATTCAAACAGTTCAGCCGCAGGGTGCGGCCAGAGGCGTAGGCCTTGTTGGTATTTTAATTACAAGAAATGCATATAGAGTCCGAAAATAACGAAAATCGGTTATGTCACCGTGGCATGCTCTCAGGATCCCATGGAAAATTTTTGGTAAAGTTTGGCACAAGTTTTGATGCTCACACCTTCCAAATCAGAGCATTTCACACGAAGGATCATAGTTTCCAAAAGGAGACGCGGCACTTCGACTTCAATTGTCGGTGATAACATCGTTCCTCCTCATATTTTTTTCACGGTAAACAATCATGTATATACCCTAGGTTTGATTTTCTGGCCCATTCCAGGTCTCGTCTACTATATTTAAGTCATTTTTTTGCACTTACCTTGCATTTAGTGCATATAAAATAAAAACCGTTCTACAACTACATCTGGGTGTTAGTTAGCAAAGAAGGTGTACAAATCATTTGTGTGTCGCTTTGCGAGTTTTCATCCATTGTCCGAGAAATGGGGAGAAGTTTCAAACATTTCGGTCGCGAGGTGCGGCCACCGGCATAGGCCTAGTTGGTATCTAAATTACAGGGAATTCAGATGACAGAAAGAAAATTGGCGTGTGGCCGTGGCGCGCTCTCACGACCCCGTGGAAAAAATTGGTGAAGTTTGGCACAAGTTTTGATGATTTCTCCTTGCAAGCCGGAGCATCTCACAAGAAGGGTCATGGTTTCCAAAAGAAGATGTGTCAATTCAAACTCCAGTGGCCGGTGACTTCATCGTTTGGTCTCATAAAAAATTTCATGGTACGCAATCACCACTATACCACGAGTTTGATTTTCTAACGCATTTCAGGTATCGTTTGCTATATTTAAGACATTTTCTAATTTAATGTGCAATTTGTGGATATAAATAAAATCACAACCAGAACTGCAAGTGTTGTCGAAAGGGATGAGGATTGCCGTTCAATCAAGGAGAATCCAACGATGCAGATGTACAATCCCTGGGGTTTGGGTTCTGGCCAATTAGAACACACGACTCAGATTGCATGCGGAGGGGGGGAGAGGGCATTGGCCACGGTTTAGTAGGTACCCGGCTTTCGTGAGTGAACCTTGTGCTATTTCAAAACATTTACAAGAACTAACATCATATGTTTGTTTGATGAAAACATGAATTCATCGTTTCGCCTCCAATTTTTTCCTTGGTAAGAAATCACGATTGTACCCTATGGTTTGATTTTCTCGTGCATTTGAGATCTTGTTTGCTATATATGAGTCATTTTTTGCACATATATATAGTCGCAACTACACATGGGTGTTAGCAAGATCATTTGTGTGTCGCTTTACGAGTTTTCATTCATTGTCCGAGAAACGGGAAAAACTTCAAACAGTTCGGTCGCAGGGTGCGACCAGAAGCGTAGGCCTTGTTGGTATTTTAATTACAGGAAATGCATATAGAGTGCGGAAATAACAAAAATCATTGTGTCACTGTGGCGTGCTCTCACGATCGCATGGAATTTTTTTTTGTAAAGTTTGGCACAAGTTTTGGTGCTCATACCTTCCATACCAGAGCATCTCACAAGAAGGATCATAGTTTCCAAAAGGAGACGCGGCACTTCAGACTCCAAATCGTCAGTGACTACATCGTTCCGCCTCGAAAAAGAATCATGGTAAACAATCACGAATATACCCTTGGTTTGATTTTCTGGCCCATTTTCAGGTCTTATCTGCTATGTTTAAGTCATTTTTTGAACTTACCTTGCACTTAGTGTAGATAAAGTCAAAACCCTACTACACTACATGTGGGTGTTAGTTAGGCTACTTAGGCTACTCATAGTAGAGAGTATCATATACTAGTATCATGCATATTATACTAGTGTATTATACTACCTTTATAGTGCATAGTATAATAGAGTAGTATCATAGATGATCATACTTATTGCCATGCATGACACAAATTAGTATCGCATTTAACATGATACGGTATCTACCTATGTTACTCGAACCCTCTCTATCTTCTTTAGTTCTTTGCCAGATCATCATACTTGCTATTTCTGAGTGCAAGATACCGGCTATCATACCACCACTATGGTCAGCCTTATAGTGGGGAGTATCATATACTAGTATCATGCATATGATACTAGTGTACGATACTACCTTCATAGTGCATAGTATCATAGAGTAGTATCATAGATGACCGTATTTATGGCCATGCATGACACAAAATAGTATACCATTTATTATGTTACAGTATCTACCTATGTTACTCTAACCCACTCTCCCTTCTTTAATTCCTTGCCACATCATCATATTTGCTATTCTCGTGTGCATGATTCCGGCTATGATACCCCCACTATGGCCAGCCTTAGCAAAGATGGTGTACAAATCATTTGTGCATCGCTTTGCGAGTTATCATCCGTTTGTCCAAGAAGCTGGGAGAAGTTTCAAACATTTCGGCCGCAAGGTGCGGCCACTGGAGTAGGCCTAGTTGGTATTTTAATTACAGGAAATTCAGATGGAGTCCGGACATCAACAAAATCGATGTGTGCCCGTGGCGTGCTCTCACGACCCTGTGGAAATTTTTTGGTAAAGTTTGGCGCAAGTTTTGATGATCGCTCCTTCGAAACCAGAGCATATCACATGAAGGATCATGGTTTCCAAAAGGAGACGTGTCAATTCAAACTCCAGTGGCCGGTGACTTCATCGTTTGGCCTCATAAAAATTTCCAAGGTACGCAATCACCATTATACCATGGGTTTGATTTTCTGGCGCATTTCAAGTATCGTTAGCTATATTTAAGAATTTTTTTGAGTTTAACGTGCATTGTGTGCATAAAAATAAAATTACAACCAGAACTGCATTTTCTATGCAAAAGGGATGAGGATTGTCGTTCGATCTGGGAGCATCCAACGGTGCAGACGTACGATCCGTGAGGTTTGGGTTCTGGCCAATCAGAAAGCACGACTCAGATCGGGCGCGGGGTTTGGTTGGCACACGGCTTTCATGAACGAACCATGTGCTATTCGCACACCAGATTACATTTCTTCTGTTCATACATACTGGAGTGAGATCAATTGAGTGTGCTACCTCTATGGCATGATAATAATAATAATAATAATAATAATAATAATAATAATAATAATAATAATAATAATAATAATAATAATAATAATAATAATAATAATAAACAATTCATATTCATTGCCTGAGTTGACAATATATCAAGGTCAACATATTAGCGGTTCTCACATCAGTAGAAAACCGGGCATAACTCACAAATTCAGTACACGCGAGTTCTAAATTGAACGAATTAAGTTGCAGGGTAGGCATAGAAACTAGTCTTAAGGCTTAATTTCCATGTACATGGGGGAACTAGGATCATTAGGTTGACCCCGAATGAACTTGGGTTTTCTGATGATTTTACTCTTCTCTGTTAGATGGGTGCGTGATCCCCTAGCTGGCAACTCAACAAATTCACCTCATCGGCACTATCCTCGACATCCAGTACCCTCCTATTCCCATGCATCACTACATGTCAGTTCTTATGCAAGGGGTCTTCCACATAGAAAATCTGGGTAGCATCGCTAGCAAGAATGAACGGGTCTGTGTGATATGCCATCATTGTCCTGTTAACACAGGTCTTCCTGTAATCATCAACATTTACCTAACCAAGAGGGATCTGTGTGCACCTGAATAATGCCACCTTTACTTTCACATAGTTAAGCTCCCAAAACACTTTGATGGTTCCATAGTATACCCTTTTATTAGCTTCCTCTACAGTCATGCATTCGATTCGAACAGAGCTGTAGTGATATGAGGTCTTCTCATCACGTTCCTCAGTGTAGAACATGTAGCCATTTATGTCATATGCTTGGTACGTCAACACCGTAGGTGATGGCTTTTGTGCCAACCACGTAGCTATGTCATCCATGGATCCTTGTGCCAAATGGTTCTTTGGCCATTCAGCATAGTTCTTAGTGCCCTCCTCCATCTCCACGTCTGATGAAGGCACCATTGGTATGAAGCTTTGGCCTATCTCCACGAAGTGTTCTTTGGCATAAGCGCTGAGAACTGGGCTGTTAAGAAGTACCGTCAAATGGGCTTTCTCTGCCAATTCTCTGGGTGCAGCCTTTTGCGTGCCAGCAAGGACCAGCTTACCTTTCAGCCTTCCCTCGTGGCGAGAAAGGGGCAAACCTATAGGTATTTTTTTCATGTATTCGGTGCAAAACTCAACCACCCCCTCCGTGGTATAACCTTGTAGGATGCTTGCCTCTGGATGGTTTTAGTTCCGACAATATCGCTTCAGTATTCCCATGAACCGCTCGAAGGGATACATGTTGCAAAGAAACACATGACCACAATACTTTATCTCATCGACAAGGTGCATAGTGAGATGGATCATGACATCAAAGAACGACGGTCGGAAAAACATGTCTAGATTGAACAACATTCTTGCAATATACTCTTGCATATGATCCACTCTCCAGGATCTACAACTTTCTGCCGTAGTTGGTTGAAGAAATGACAGAGCTCAATGGCCACTAGGACGATTTGTGTCAACATTACGTGGCCATCATGTGATGTCATGTGTCCCAACTTCATTTTACCTGAGCTCACATCCACAAGACTCTGATGTTTGCGGAGTAGGAAGAGGGTGTCTTAACTGACAACAAATAGGTCAAGAACTCTTTTGCTTCTTTTGTACTGAAATTGTAACTCTGGTGAGCTTTTTGATGAATTTTTTATCATCTTCTGCTTCACTTGCGTTTTGATTGATTAGTAAGCATATCAAGCCGTGCACCGTCACAATCCTTTGTTTTACCTTTAATCTTGATCAGAGTACCAAGGATGCTTTCACATACATTCTTCTCTACGTTCATGACATAGATTCAGTGACATACACGTAGAGTCTCCTAGTAAGGTAATTTCCAGAACACCGATTTCTTCTTAAACACTTGACCCATGGGCGTTTGTTTCACCATCAAAGCGTCACTATACAGGATGCTGCTAATGCGACACTACGATCAGAGACCCTTTGACGAAACTGTGTGCGATGCATTAATCACAAACGATGATGTAAAAAAACCGTCAAAAAAGATGCAAAACGTTTGCGATGGCGGAGACATCAAACACGGTTCAGATTTTAATTGCGTGTGCGATGCAGGGCACACGGATGATCCATCGGAACTATTTGCGATGAGACAAAACAACAGAAACGGGCAGCCATGTCAAAGTGTGTGCGATATACGACATACAGTTGGCTCAGATGAACTGTTTGCTATTAGGGCGTGCAACAGAAACGATTAGGCAGATCAATGTGTGTGTGATATACGACATATGGTTCACTCGGACGAACAATTTTTGATTAGAGAACACAACAAAAATGATTCAACTTAACCAGGTGTGTGTGATATGCGGCATATAGCTCACATAGATGAACTGTTTGCGATGAACCAAAAGAACACAACCGAGTCGTGTAAACAAGATGTGTGTGATATGCGGCAAACAACTGACTCGGATAAACTATTTGCGATAAGAAATTACAAAAGACGGTTACTATAGTTAATTCGTGTGTGATTCTGTGTGTACAAAAAACTCTGAAAATTGCAAACTAGTTGCTTGCGTGGCTAGGAGTATCACACATGATGCGTCTACGATTACTCGTGTGCGATTATTAGTAAGTTACACATACGTTTCCTTATGTTAACACATGTGTGAATTTGCAATATGGACAGTTAATATGCAAATGCCTTCTAGACATCGGGCACACTTTTAACCCAATGAACTGTGTACGGTACTAATACTTTCCATGAAAATTTAAGATCTTGGCTAACAACATTTGAATAACATATATATAGTTGTTACACTATTCGACAAAAGGAGGATCTTCGTAACATGGTTTTGACAACCATATGGTCCATATCTAGATACTTAACATAGTAACAACTATCACATTTTAAGAGGCTGAGGGCCAACAATCATATGGTCCATATCTACATACTTAACATAGTAACAGCTAGCACATTTTAAGAGGCCGAGGGCCAACAACCACAACTATCCACTGGAAGGAGCTTGCTCACGGTGACTCGACATCTCGTCAATGTAAAGGAAGATCCCTCCTGTGCCTTGGTAGAGCATGAGTAGAACAGTGTCTCCAGTTTTCCCATATGGGTGCATTACCACAACAAGCGAGAACTTGTTAATTTGAATGGTTTCCTTTCTGCGGGAAATGCAGTACCTTGCAATCACTTTGGCATTATTAGCAGGCACAAATGTAATTCGACCACGCCGGAAAATCGATCCAGGAACTGCTACAACGGGCAATTTCTGTTTAAATGTAGAATAAAAACCAATTGTAACATATTGTTGAAGATATATATAGTTTATGAGCATCAACATAAAAATAAGACTTTGTACCAGCGTTTTGTGCACACAATTGGTCTTGTTCAATGTGTGCACCATAGATATAATTAATGCCATCCAAAATCCAGCATTCATACGTTGTGCTATCTCTGTCAGATTATCAACAAAGTTTATGACATGCTTCAAGTCCTTCCGGTGAAATTTGGTATGCTTAGTAACATACAGATCATTCACTATGCATCCAACATATCCTGCTTGAAAGGTGGAAAGGTATTTTTATTCAGAGCATGGCAGAAGAATATATAGTGTGCATAAATTGGTAAACAGAATTTGTTACCGCCTAGGAATGGAGTCAGAAAATAAAATCACAATTGGTTGCTTAAATAGTGATCAATTAGTCAAAACAAATACCCCGATTTTGCTAAGTAATATGCCAGCATGGAGAAAGTTGAAAGGACACTAACCTCGATCAGACATTGATCGGCTGATGACATTGGGGAAGTAAACATCCATGTTAATTAGACCAGGCTGTGGTGCACGCACTATAGTTTTATTGCCAGCTTTCAGTTCAGAACACTTAGACATTTTTCTCCAAAGGTCCGCATGAAAATAGGAGTGACCATCTTTATCAAGTTTTACGCTAACCATCATTGTAAATCCATGTTGCGTTGTCAATATGACATCCATGGAGTCATCAAAAAAGTAAAGCCCAAGATTTCCTTCTACTCCTGTTCTTGCAAAGCAAGAGATGTACTGCTTGAAATGAAAATTAAGATCGTAAATTAGATATATTGAAATAACAGAGCAAGATGCAAATATGGGAGTAACTGATAGAACAGATCAATATATAGATGAAAGCAAAGTACAAAAATATATAATTAAAAATAGATAATGTAACAAAGATTTGATGCAAATATGAGAGTAACTGAATGAACAATACATCTTATATTTGCCTAATATAGGGCGGGATCGGCTTCAACATCTAGGCTGCACGTGGCACCGTACCTTTTATCCAAATGTAGCAACAGACGGTATATGTTCACAAATTTAGGCCATGCCGACCGTGGTATGTTGAGATTGAACATACCAAGCGCTCCCTGAAGCCATTGGGAATGGTGAGATAGAACTTGGTTTCCGACTAGCCGCGACCACACTTGCCCAATTTGTGCTTGCACTGTGGACACATGAATGAAAACCCTCGAACCAGCTAGAAGATAAATGAATCCAGGGTGATTTGCGCTGATTGATTAACAGGAACGGAGGGACCGTGATAAGAGATGAGTGAATATTTCGCTAACTTGATTACCTTCTCCATGAGAAAAATGCTTGGCCCAGTCCCGCAGAAAACCCCAATCGACCAGAGTCTAGAATGTCGGTGCAGATGGGTGGCGGAAAGCAGTAGGGGAGAAATCCCGTGCCGTTTGGAGCGCGACCTCCGCCTGTCGATGACAGCCATCGAGCTTAGGATGGCCGCCGCGATAGAAGTTGATGAGGTGCAGAGTTGCGGAGGTGTCCGTGGTGAGTGGGTGGGGATGAAGTGGGCGAGGGTTTTCTTTCTTTCTTTTTGCATGTGTCGGTGAACACACACGGTTCGAAGATGCGACGGAGATCAATCGTGTGTGATAGTAAATCACCGAGATTGAAGGGGAATCCAAATTTTCTTTGTCCTTTGTCCATGAGTTTTTTTCTACGATGAACATAAACCCTGCAAATCACCTTGTTCAAATTTGGCACTTCTCCGGGTTCATTTAAAATATTTAGGGGATTATGTGCATTTTCTAGGCATTAATGCACATAATTAAAATTCAAATAATCGGTGCATGAAAAGGTGCATGAGAACGGTCTCGAAAACCATGATCGTGCTATTTAGTAAATTCTCATGCCTTTTACAAGCAATGGGCAGATATTTCACGAAAATGTGTGGCAATAGTCAACCACAAACACGTTGTTTTTTGGTTTTTCAACTGTAGAAAAATGAAATGCATGCTTGAAAAACATGACGGATGACATGGTGCCATGGTATGGCCTCACCATGCCCTGGTATGAATTTGAGATGGTTTGGCCTATGTCGTCGTCCACGCCATTCATAAATCGAACCATCACCGAGGAATTTTCATGGTTTCGAGGGGGAAATCAGCAAGATTGAAGGGGTCGGGAATCCAATTTTCCTTCCTAGCTTGTCATTCAGTTTTTTCTACAATCAACATTCCCCCTCAAATGCAACGTGTTCAAATTTGGCATTTTTCTGGGCTCATTTACCATATTTAGGGGATTATGTGCATTTTCTAGGCATTAATCCACATAATTCAAATTCAAACAATCGGTGCATGAAAAGGTGCACAAGAACGGTCTGGAAAAACCATACTCGTGATATTTAGTAAATTCTCATGCCTTTTACAAGGAATGGGCAGAGATTTCAAGGGAATGTGTGGCAATAGTCAACCACAAACGTGTCATTTACTGGGTTATCAACTATAGAAAAATGAAATATGTGCTTGAAAAACATGATGCCTGGCATGGCGCCATGGTATGGCCTCACCTTGCCATGGTAAAAAGCTGAGAAGGTTTGATTTATGTCATCATGCATGCCCTTCATAAATCGAACCATCACCGAGGAAGTTCCATGCTTTCGAGAAGGAAATCACCAAGATTGAAGGGGAATCCAAATTTCCGTCCTAGTTTGTCATTCAAATTTTTTTCCAACGATCAACATACCCCCTCCAATGCAACGTGTTCATATTTGACATTTTTCTGGGCTCGTTTACCATATTTAGGGATTGTCTGCATTTTCTGGGCATTAATGCACATAATTCAAATTCGAACAATCCGTCCATGAAAAGGTGCACAAGAACGGTCTGGAAAACCATGCTCGTGCTATTTAGTAAATTCTCCTGCCTTTTACAAGGAATGGGCATATATTTCAAGGAAATGTGTGGCAATAGTCAACCACAAACGCGTCGTTTATTGGGTTAACAACTATACAAAAATGAAATACATGCTTAGAAAACATGACGCCTAGCGTGGTGCCATGTTATGGCCTCACTGTTCCCTATTAAAATTTGAGAATGTTTGCCTTATGTCATCATCACGCCTTTCATAAATTGAACCATCACCGAGAAAGTTTCATGGTTTCGAGGGGGAAATCCCCAAGATTGAAGGGGGATCCAAATTTCCTATATCCTTTGTCCATGAGTTTATTTTCTATGATGAACATACACCTTGCAAATCACCATGTTCAAATTTGGCACTTTTCTGGATTCATTTAGCATATTTAGGGGATTGTGTGCATTTGTAGGCATTAATGCACATAATTCAAGTTCAAACAATCGGTGCATGAAAGGGTGCACAAGAACGGCCTGGAAAACCATGCTCGTGCCATTTAGTAAATTCTCATGCCTTTTACAAGAAATGGGCAGATATTTCGATGAAATGTGTGGCAATAGTCAACCACAAACGTTTGTCTGTTGGGTTTTCAACTATAGAAAAAATGAAATAAATGCTACAAAAACATGACGCTTAGCATGGTGCCATGGTATGGCCTCACCATGCCCTGGCAAAAGTTTGAGAAGGTTTGCCTTATGTCGTCATGCACGCCCTTCATAAATCAAACCATCAACGAGGAAGTTCCATGCTTTCGAGAGGGAAATCACCAACATTGATGGGGAATCCAAATTTTCTTCGTTCTTTGCCCTGGAGTTTTTTTCTACGACGAACATACACCCTGCAAATTACCATGTTCAAATTTGGCATTTTTCGGGCTCATTTACCATATTTAGGGGATTATGTGCATTTTCTAGGCATTTAGCGCATATAAATCCAATCCAGCTACACCAGCACGGGTGTGATGTGAGGGACGTGGATTGTCGTTCAATCGCGGGGCATCCTACGGTGCACATGCGCAATCCGCGTAGCTGGGGTTCCGGGCAATCATAACGCAACACACAATAGGCTCAGTCCACACTGTTCCCGAAGGCGACGGAGATGAAACGTGTGCGATAATGGACGAGCAAAATTGTAAGGGAAGCCAAATTTCCTTCGCGTTTGTCGTTGAGCTCTTAAAAACCACAACACTGTACGGCTGCCCGGCCACTCCGTCCCAGAGCTCTCTCCAGGCGTCATTTGTGGCACCGCGACGCATAGTAACTGGTAAGGAAGCGATGGCATCCCGCCTCGCCGCGTTCCTCTCCGCCCGCGACTGCACACATGGTAAGGTAGCGATGGCATCTTGTCGCGCCAAGTTCATTGCCGCCGGCGGCCACACGGTTACGTGGGCGGACCTTGAGGCTACCATGGCCGAATGGGCGATGGATCTAAAGGCGGCCAAAGCCGCACAAAAGGAGCGGAAAAGGCAGAAAGCAGTCATGAAAAGAGAGTCCCACGTCCGCAAGAAAGAAGAGGTCGCACGTCGTGCTGAGGAGAGCTTGGCAGAGATCGAAGCACGGTGGTTGCCGCCTACAAGGCCGGGAAGGAGAATGCCAACATCTGGCCAGCAAGCCCTGATGGCAGCATGCGAGAAGTAGTTAGTGCGTGTGTCGCCCGTAACTTTGTATAATTAATTAAGAGCATCTACCAGTACTACATACATAGTAGTCTTAGAGAAAATTACAAGTAGTACTTTAAGTTGGTACTATCTATTATTAATGTACAATGTCGGTAAGCGCATCCTTTGAGGGCTTTGAGTGTTGATTAGCATGTGTTCGCTGAAGTTTTGTAGCCGCACCCAAGCCCCAAATATTCCCAAAACTTCCACCAGCAGCCACCGGAGGAGATTAGATCTGGCCGCAGCTAGTTTTTAGTCCCACCTCACCGCACGAATTGGCCGCATACCATCTTAAATTGCCGCGCCGACGGATGGCAGCAAGCTTCTCTCTTGATGCATAGGATCAAATCTAGCTACGCGAGCGAGGCAGGTTGACACATGATTGCATTTCATAAACCGATGATTGCTCATCGGGTGTCACCTTGCCTTGTTCATGTACATTGAATAATCCTGATACAATGAAAGACAATTTTGAAATTAGGTGCGGTTGGAAATGCTGATAGATATAAGAATTATTAGAAGATCACAAAACACACGGTTTCTATGGCGTACCCATGTGCATTTTTTTGCGTTAATGATCCATAAGTCAGTTACCTGTGCGATGTTTCCTAATAAACCAGGCGAACCATTGATAAAAAAAATCAACTACACGTGTACATTTTTTGGAGACGGGATCTACCAATTTTCTCTTTTCTCGCACACGAGTATTTTACATGCTTTGTCTGTGTTGTGTGTTTCCCCCGCCCAAGTTTCAAGTTTCAAAGTGAAATTTTCATTAGGCGCGTGATTTTAGTATTTATTCCTCCCACCACATACCCACCCATCAAATTCCCTCAGTATCTCCCCCTCCCCCTCCCCCTCCCCCTCCCCCTACCGGCAGCTCAAACCGCCGCCCCCGCAACCACAGCTTCAACCAGATGTACGTTCTGCTCGGATCCAGTTAGGTAACCCACCGATCCCTATCATGGCCCCGGCCTGATTACTTAAATGGCGCCTGCGAAACATCCTCATGCCTCCAAATCCCCACCGCCCTACCTCCAGAGCATCACTGCGCAAGCCCAACCACATATCATGTGGAGGTCGAGGAGCTGTCGCAATGGCCGTTGTGCGTGTTGACCCGGAGGAACACCTCGCCTCCGCCGCCGCCGACTTGGTGTAGGCTCTGGCCCAGATGAAGTGCCCCAATGACTACCCCCAGGACATACCAGGTATGATTTGACCAGCTCAATCTTACCAATACCACTTGCAATGGCTATGTTTTGTATGGTTGATGTATTAAGCATGTTCGTGCCTTGTTTATTTTAGTATTGCACACTGTGTAATGTTCAAGTATTAACTTTCCAGCTCAATTTCACCAATACCAGCAACAAACTTACAATACATGACTCAGGATATCACAAGAGATGCTGCCCATTTGATATTTTTGGTGGATGCTAACCTATTGTACTTAACATGTCTGTACATGTACTTACGCAGGGTCATAACGACCGATGGTGTTGTTTGTCGTCGAGGTTAGCTGCATCCCATGTCTTACAGTATTTTACATCATCTGTGCAATTTCAGTTTAACTTCTAACGTTTACTGGTTGCCTGTAGGTACACATTTCAGTGGCACTGATCCACGCTTCGACCCGAAGGAACAGCTCGCCTCCACCACCGCTGACTTTGCGCGGGCTCTGGCCTAGATGAAGTGCCCCAGGAACTACCTCTGAGGACTTACCAAGTATGTACTCACCAGTCCAATTGTAGGATCTTGAGAAGAGGTGTCTAGAGGGGGGGTGATTAGACACTAAGTACCAAAGTTGCAGTTTTTCACTTCTTTAGGTTTAAGTGGAGTTTACGCACAAGTTTAACATTCACAATACATAACAAGCAAGCACGCAAGGAGTATATGAGCAGCGGAAAGTAAAGCATGCAACTTGCAAGAATGTAAAGGGAAGGGTTTTGGAGGATTCAAGCGTAATTGAGGACACGGATGTTTTTGTCGTGGTTCCGATAGGTGGTGCTATCGTACATCCATGTTGATGGAGACTTCAACCCACGAAGGGTAACGCTTGCGCGCCACGGAGGGCTCCACCCACAAGGGTCCACGAAGAAGCAACCTTGTCTATCCCACCATGGCCGTCTCCCATGAAGGACTTGCCTCACTAGCGGTAGATCTTCACGAAGTAGGCGATCTCCTTGCCCTTACAAACTCCTTGGTTCAACTCCACAATCTTGTCGGAGGCTCCCAAGTGACACCTAGCCAATCTAGGAGACACCACTCTCCAAGAAGTAACAAATGGTGTGTTGATGATGAACTCCTTACTCTTGTGCTTCAAATGATAGTCTCCCCAACACTCAACTCTCTCTCACAGGATTTGGATTTGGTGGAAAGAAGATTTGAGTGGAAAGCAACTTGGGGAAGGCTAGAGATCAAGATTCATATGGTAGGAATGGAATATCTTGGCCTCAACACATGAGTAGGTGGTTCTCTCTCAGAACTGGCAAGTTGGAAGTGTAGGTTTGTTCTGATGGCTCTCTCCACGAATGAAGAGGAGGTGGAGGGGTATATATAGCCTCCACACAAATCTAACCGTTACACACAATTTACCAAACTCGGTGGGACCGAATCAACAAACTCGGTCGGACCGATTCAGTAAACCTAGTGACCGTTAGGGTTTTCGATGGGACCGACATGCAACTCGGTAGGACCGATATGGTTAGGGTTAGGGCATAACGTAATCTCGGTGAGACCGATTACACAAACTCGGTGAGACCGATTTTGGTAATTAGCTAACCAGAGAGTTGGTCAGGTAAACTCGGTGGGACCGATTCGCTCTTTTCGGTGAGACCGAAATGTTACGAAAGGGAAACAGAGAGTTTACACTGCAATCTCGGTGGCACCGATCGCTCACTTCGGTTAGACCGAAACGTTATGAAGGGAAACAGAGAGATTACAATCCATCTCGGCGAGACCGAGATCCCTATCGGTGAAACCGATTTGCCTAGGGTTTGTGGCAGTGGCTATGACATTTGAACTCGGTGGCGCCAGATAGAAAGAATCGGTAGGACCGAGTTTGACTTTAGGTTTAGGTCATATGTGTGGAAGTGGGAAAGTAGTTGAGGGTTTTGGAGCATATCACTAAGCACTGTGGAGCAAGAAACTCCTTAAGCAACGCCTCATCCCTTCTTGATATTATTGGCTTTTCCTATAGACTCAATGTGATCTTGGATCACCAAAATATAAAATGAAGAGTCTTGAGCTTGAAGCTTGAGCCAATCCTTTGTCCTTAGCATCTTGAAGGGGTTCCCACATCCTTTAGTCCATGCCACTCCATTGTTGAACTTGTCTGAAACAAACATACTAGATAAAAGTGTTAGTCCAACAAGAGATATGTTGACATTAATTACCAAAACCACCTAGGGAGCACTTGTGCTTTCAATCTCCCCCTTTTTGGTAATTGATGACAACATACATGAAAGCTTTAGATAAAGATATAAAAATAGCAAGTAAAGCTTCGGAAAGACATGTAACAAGCATAGGCTCCCCCTACATGTATGCAATCATGTGAATATGGAATATAGAAGCATGTGAGAGCATAACCATGATAGAGTAGGCAATGTGTTACATGTATCTTGGCCATATGCATCAAAGCAAAGAATATTAAAGAAAATACCTTCATGCTCATGAGTCCTTCTTGCAAACAGTATGTACATCAGCAAGAATTCCTCATACACATGAGTGTGATGCATATACTTACCTTGTAGTCTTGAGTTGGCTTAGGATGGAATGAACCTGCGTAAACAAGGTTAGACAACACAGGTACATCTACTAGCCAGAGCAAACAGAAGAAACCATAAGAATACCAAGACTGGGATGACATGTAGAGAGTAAGTACTAAGTACTACATTGGATTAGACATGTCCCCAAGGGTAAAGGTATGCAATGAATTTAAATGATTTCTTTCCCTTAGATGTCTTGCTCCCCCTGAATCTAGCATGGGATACTGGGAGAAGATAGGGAACAAAAAATCAGAGATGAAAGATATAAATGAACAGAGCTAATGCAAATAAGCACATATGAACATGTCTTTCCCCTCAAGAAGACATGTAGCATCTCTCCTCTTGAACACCAAGCATCTGAGATCCTTGAGAAATACTTTCTACTTGAGTATTCTCTCCCCCTGGAGATCTCTTTCTCCCCCTGTGGAAGTACATGTCTTTTGGAAGTGATGAGCTTTGATGTGATCTCTCTCTCCCCCTTTGACATCAATTTCCAAGAAGGGTTTGATCCTTGAGTCACAGCACAAAGCATTTATATAAATGTGATGTTTGTAGAGGACAAGCTTCATTGAGTGGAGCTGGATCAGAGGAAACACAGAATAAGTGGCAAGCTGTTTTTCCTGTTGTGAAATCGGTGGCACCGAGTGGTATGCGTCGGTTGTACCGAAAGGATTCGGTTGGACCGAAAACAACAAATCGGTGAAGCCGAGTTCATCACAGAGAAAACACTTGTCACCTCAGCTCACTAGACTAGTAAGATCTCACAAAGATTTGCAAGGAATTTACTGAATGATATGCAATGAATTGGATGCAGGAAATGCAGAGCAAACAAAAAAGAAAAGAAAGAAATCTAGATGAAGTTTTTTTTAAAGGGAAACAAATATGCATGAGACAAATGCAAAAACACAAAAAAGAACATGAGAGAACTTCATCTAGAGATGGTCGGCGATAAAGTCACCTATGTTAGAGTATATTGACTTAGGAGTCAAGTGAGATCACTTGATCATAGGTCATACTCATCGTTTAAGCTCAAAATGGGGTTACCATTTTTCGTTTAAGCATCTTGATGTATTCACATCTTGTCGAGTTGATTTAGCTCATGACTTAGAGTAAAGCTTCTCTAAGATGGAATAACATACCTTGGTTGGTGGTGTTGACCATGTAGTTGAACTTGTGTGGGTTGCTCAAGGTTGATGTAGCTCATCAAGAGTTGGGAGCACCACTTGGAATTTGAGTCCATCTACCTACATGGGTTAGTTCTTGCAAGGAGGAGCACTTGTGTATCCAAAAATGTCAATCATGAAGCTCAACATAGAGTTTGTCAAAGGATATGTTTGAATGATTATGTGCTTCCTTGTCTTCAACCACCATAGTGTAGAGACTTGGTGATGTAGAGATTGCTCAAGTTGTGAGTAGATTACAATCTCATGGAATTTGATTCAACCAAGTACCTACATGGGTTATATAACATGCAAGATGCAAATATATCCAAGATATAAGATTTTCATCATAAGAGAATTATCAAGGGTTAGTCATAAGCTCATGTCTTGCATGTATCCAATGGAGTTTCTACTCCAAGTTTGAAGCATCAATGATGTTCAATTCTCCTCTCAACCTGCAAAACACTTTCTCATCAAGAGGTTTAGTGAATATATCCGCTAATTGATTTTCGGTGCGAACATGCTTAAGATTAATGTCACCCTTAGCAACATGATCTCGAATGAAATGATGACGAACTTCTATATGCTTAGTTCGAGAATGTTGTACGGGATTATGACCAATTTTGATAGCACTTTCATTGTCACAAAGCAATGGAACGTGTTTCAAATATATCCCATAATCTTTAAGAGTTTGGGTCATCCAAAGTAATTGAGCACAACATGAACCAGCGGCAATGTACTCCGCTTCGGCGGTAGATAAGGATACCGAGTTTTGCTTCTTGGAGGACCAAGACACAAGAGATCTACCAAGAAATTGACAAGTACCCGAAGTGGACTTTCTATCAACCTTATCTCCGGCATAGTCCGAGTCGGAGTAGCCAACAAGATCGAAAGAGGCCCTCTTAGGATACCAAATGCCAAAAATTGGTGTATGAATTAAGTATCTCACTATCCTTTTTACGGCCTTAAGATGACATTCTTTAGGAGCAGCTTGATATCTTGCACACATGCACACAGTTAGCATAATATAGGGACGTGAAGCACATAGGTATAACAATGAACCAATCATAGAGCGATAAACCTTTTGGTCAACTGGTTTACCATCTTTGGTCAAATCAAGATGTCCACTAGTAGGCATGGGTGTAGACATACCTTTGCACTCTTGCATATTGAACTTCTTGAATAAGTCCTTAGTGTACTTCGTTTGAGAAACAAAAGTACCTTCCTTAGTTTGCTTGATTTGCAACCCAAGAAAGAATTTGAGTTCACTCATCATTGACATCTCAAACTTCTCCGACATTAGCTTTCCAAACTTCTCACTAAAATGAGGGTTAGTTGATCCAAATATGATATCATCAACATAAATTTGGCATACAAATAATTCTCCATTAACCCTTTTAGTAAAAAGTGTGGAATCAATTTTCCCAATTTTAAATCCCTTTACAAGAAGAAACTTGGTCAAGCATTTATACCAAGCTCTAGGAGCTTGTTTAAGACCATAAAGAGCTTTGTGAAGGTTGTAAACATGATTGGGTTTCTTAGGATTGATAAAGCCAGGAGGTTGTTTAACACAAACTTCCTCCTCTATTTCACCATTTAAAAAGGCACTTTTAATGTCCATTTGGTATAAGGTGATATCATGGTGATTAGCATAGGCAAGTAAGATGCGAATGGATTCAAGCCTAGCAACGGGAGCATAAGTCTCACCATAGTCCATACCTTCGACTTGTGTGTAACCTTGGGCGACGAGACGTGCTTTGTTGTGAACTTCTTGTCCATCTTCATCTTGCTTGTTGCGAAACACCCATTTGGTACCGATGATGTTGTGCTTGTTGTCGGGCTTCTCAACCAATGTCCAAACTTGGTTTCTCTCAAAGTTGTGTAGCTCTTCATGCATAGCATTTATCCAATCCGGATCTTCCAATGCTTCTTCGACCTTCATAGGTTCAATGTTAGAGATGAAAGAATAGTTTTCACAAAAGTTAGCTAAATGAGTTTTAGAGCGAGTGATTCTCCCGGTTTGAATATCATTGTATATTTGCTCTACGGGATGGTCTTTAGCAATTCTTGCTCAAAATCGTGAAAGCTTTTGCTTGGGTTTTGGTTGAACATCTTCTTCATCTTGTTCTTCTTCTTCTTCTTGATCTTCTTCATTTCTGGCGTTGTTGTTTTCTTGTCGTGGTGGAGAAGGAGGTTGTTGACGTTCGTAATGTTCTTCCTCGTTTTCTTCATCTTGGTGTGTTCCACTTGTGGATGCTTCCGTATCAACTCTTGGTTCACCTTGTCGTGAAGTAGAAGCTTCCACTTGGACGAACGAGGTACTCTCCTTCACCTCCGGACGGACCTTGCCAATAGACAAGTCTTGGATTGCTTCCGAAGGATCTTTGTCTCCTACATCAATTGGCAATTGCTCTACTTGCGAGCCGTTAGATTCATCAAACTTCACACCTACCATCTCTTCAACCTTTCAGGTGAAATAGTTGTAGACACGGTAAGTGTGAGAGTTTGAGCCATAGCCTAGTAGGAAACCTTCATGTGACTTAGGAGCAAATTTTGAACGACGATGCTTATCAATAATGTCGCAGTTTGAGCCGAATACTTGAAAGTATACAACTTGGGGTTTGTTATCGGTGAGGAGCTCGTATGCCGTCTTGCCGAGTAGCTTGTGAAGATACAAGCGATTTGTTGCATGACAAGCTGTCTCAATCGCTTCTGCCCAAAAGTGCTTCGGCGTCTTGTACTCATCAAGCATCGTTCTCGCCATTTCGATGAGCGTCCGGTTCTTCCTCTCAACAACTCCATTTTGTAGAGGTGTGTACGTAGCCGAGAACTCGTGTGAAATCCCTTCTTCGTCAAGAAAGGTGTCCACATTTGCGTTCTTGAACTCCGTTCCGTTGTCGCTGCGAACCATCTTGATCTTTACTTCAAATTGATTTTGGGCCTTCCTAGCGAAGTTTTTGAAGATCTTTTGGACCTGCGATTTGTCATCGAGAAAGAATACCCACGTAAATCTTGAAAAATCATCAACTATAACTAGACCAAAAGAATTTCCACCGAGACTCTTGTAAGCGTTGGGACCAAAAGATCCATGTGTAGTAGCTCAAGTGGCCTCCTTGTGGTCATGATGTTTTTCACGGATGCCTTCCTCCAACCTGTTTACCGCTTGACAAGCACCGCAAAGTCTATCCTTATCAAATATGACATCGTTAACACCAAGGATATGATTCCCTTAATAAGCTTGTCAAGGTTTCTCATGCCAACATGACCTAGTCGTCTATGCCATAACCAACCTTTTGAGGATTTAGCAATGAAGCAAGTTTTAGGTTGTGCCTTTTAGAGAATTCAACAATGTAAAGATCACCTCTCGATACCGGTAAAGACCATTTTATGATTGTCTCGATGAAACACTTGGCAATCTACTCCAATAAATAGGACATTGAAACCGAAATCAGCAAGTCTAGATATCGAAAGTAAGTTGTAGCCAAGAGATTCAACGAGCATAACATTCTGAATGGAGCTATCATGTGAGATGGCCACCTTACCGAGGCCAACCACCTTACCCTTTGAGTTGTCACCGAAAGTGACATACTTTTGAGGACTATCATTTTCAGCAAGCTCATGAAACATGTCTTTATCTCCGGTCATGTGATCGGTACATCCACTGTCAAGAACCCATTCCTTTCCTCCTGACATATATCCCCGAAGATTTGCCATAAGACCAAAATATCTCATTGCATCGTCAAGATCGAAGTCACTATCATCATCCTCATCATAGTATCCATGTTCAACATCGTCAATTGGTGGATCAGGTCCTAGAGAGGGTAATTCGTTAGAGTGAGTTTGACAATGATCTTGCTTATGAATTCTTATACCTTCGGAAATAATATCACCAATAATTCCAACATCTCCTTTGGCATGCATAAGGTTTGTAAGTTCAAATAGACGATCACCAAACATAGGATCACTAGTATTCATCTTACTCAAGGCAATAGACTTATGGAGAATTTCATCTAGATTTTTCAAGGAATAATTTGGAAAGCGTTCCTCAAGAAATTTCCATATAGTGTAGGCACACTCAAGAGTAGGTAAGTTTCTAATTAAGTTTCTAGGCAAGCCTCTAGTGATAAGATTAACGGTTCTAAGATTCCTAATCATGTCAATTGATTCATCAAGGGTAGGATGCATAGGATCAATATGAGGTGCACAAGGGCTAGCAATGTACTTGTTCAAATGATATTGATTGAAAATTACAAGCATCTCATTTTTCCACTCATGAAAATACTCTCCATCAAGAATAGGCACTCTATGTCTAAGACTCCCCAAAGTAGGCTCATCCATCTTCCTCCAATGGTGATTAAACCAAGGCAATGGAGACCAATGCTTTGATACCACTTGTAGGATCTTGAGAAGAGGTGTCTAGAGGGGGGGTGATTAGACACTAAGTACCAAAGTTGCAGTTTTTAACTTCTTTGGGTTTAAGTGGAGTTTAGGCATAAGTTTAACATTCACAATACATAATAAGCAAGCATGCAAGGAGTATATGAGCAGCGGAAAGTAAAGCATGCAACTTGCAAGAATGTAAAAGGAAGGGTTTTGGAGGATTCAAACGCAATTGGAGACACGGGTGTTTTTGTCGTGGTTCTGATAGGTGGTGCTATCGTACATCCATGTTGATGAAGACTTCAACCCACGAAGGGTAACGGTTGCGCGAATCCACGGAGGGCTCCACCCACGAAGGGTCCACGAAGAAGCAACCTTGTCTATCCCACCATGGCCGTCGCCCATGAAGGAATTGCCTCACTAGCGGTAGATCTTCACGAAGTAGGCGATCTCCTTGCCCTTACAAACTCCTTGGTTCAACTCCACAATCTTGTTGGAGGCTCCCAAGTGACACCTAGCCAATCTAGGAGACACCACTCTCCAAGAAGTAACAAATGGTGTGTTGATGATGAACTCCTTACTCTTGTGCTTCAAATGATAGTCTCCCCAACACCCAACTCTCTCTCACGGGATTTGGATTTGGTGGAAAGAAGATTTGAGTGGAAAGCAACTTGGGAAGGCTAGAGATCAAGATTCATATGGTAGGAATGGAATATCTTGGCCTCAACACATGAGTAGGTGGTTCTCTCTCGAATCGGCAAGTTGGAAGTGTAGGTTTGTTCGATGGCTCTCTCCACGAATGAAGAGGGGTGGAGGGTATATATAGCCTCCACACAAATCTAACCGTTACACACAATTTACCAAACTCGGTGGGACCGAATCAACAAACTCGGTCGGACCGATTCACTAAACCTAGTCACCGTTAGGGTTTTCGGTGGGACCGACATGCAACTCGGTAGGACCGATATTGTTAGGGTTAGGGCATAATGTAATCTCGGTGAGACCGATTACACAAACTCGGTGAGACCGATTTTGGTAATTAGCTAACCAGAGAGTTGGTCAGGTAAACTCGGTGGGACCGATTCGCTCTTTTCGGTGAGACCGAAATGTTACGAAAGGGAAACATAGAGTTTACATTGCAATCTCGGTGGGACCGATCGCTCAATTCGGTTAGACCGAAACGTTACGAAGGGAAACAGAGATATTACAATCCCATCTCGGTGAGATCGAGATCCCTATCGGTGAAACCGATTTGCCTAGGGTTTGTGGCAGTGGCTATGACATTTGAACTCGGTGGCGCCGGATAGAAAGAATCGGTATGACCGAGTTTGACTTTAGGTTTAGGTCATATGTGTGGAAGTGGGAAAGTAGTTGAGGGTTTTGGAGCATATCACTAAGCACTGTGGAGCAAGAAACTCATTAAGCAACGCCTCATCCCTTCTTGATAGTATTGGCTTTTCCTATAGACTCAATGTGATCTTGGATCACCAAAATATAAAATGAAGAGTCTTGAGCTTGAAGCTTGAGCCAATCCTTTGTCCTTAGCATCTTGAAGGGGTTCCCACATCCTTTAGTCCATGCCACTCCATTGTTGAACTTATCTGAAACATACTTGATAAAAGTGTTAGTCCAACAAGAGATATGTTGACATTAATTACCAAAACCACCTAGGGAGCACTTGTGCTTTCACCAATCTTACCAATACTAGTTGCAATTAATGGCTATGTTTTGTACGGTCGTGTAACACCCCGGAAGTAACTTTCCATATTTGTAACTCCAACTCTTGTCATTTTCGGCATTGTGATATGATATTCCCTCCGTGGTTGGGTTTTTCTTCATTTTGCATTTTTTTCCATGTCATGCATTTTATATCATGTCATCATGTGCATCGCATTTGCATACGTGTTCGTCTCATGATTCCGAGCATTTTTCCCGTTGTCCGTTTTGCAATCCGGCACTCCTATCTCCCCCGGCGGCCCCTTTTACGTTTTTTCCGTGTGCGGGTACTAAACCTTCTCGGAATGGACCGAGGTTTGTCAAGTGGCCTTGGTATACCACCCGTAGACCACCGGTCAAGTTTCGGGTCATTTGGAGCTCGTTTGGTACTCCAACGGTTAACCGCACTCTCGCAAAGGCCTCTTTTAAGTTGCAGCCCAACACCCCCTAAAAACAGCCCAATAACCTATCTAAGTCACTTCCATGCTCTCCGTCGTTCGACCACGATCGTGTGGGCGAAAACTACACCTCATTTGAACTCTCCTAGCTCCCTCTATACCTATTTAAACACCTCCCCCGTCTAAATCCGGGTCTTCTTCCCGAAACCCTAAAAATTCATCCCGCTCCACGGACGCCGCCCCGCCACGCCGACGACGCCGCCGCCAGCGTCCACGCCAGTCAGCGCCCGCCACGTGTCGTTCGCCGCCCTCACTGCGCCAAGGCACCGCGGGGCCTGGGAGGGCCCAGCGAGCCCGCCGCCCGCCTCCTCCGCCTCCCGGGCCCGAGGCGCCCGAGCTCCCGCCGCCGCCACCTCGCCTCCGCACCGGCCGGCCGCCGCCGCCCTCGCCGGCCGGCGCCGTCGCCGCCTCGCCGCCTCCTCGCCAAGGCCACCACCGGCCAGTACCCCGCCACCGGCCATGCCGCATGCCTCCTCATGCCGTCGCCGCCACCGACCGCCGCCGCTGCCCTCACCTCCTCCGGCCCGGCCCCGCCTCTTCTCCCTCTCCGGCGAGGAACCACCGCCGCCGCCACCCTCGATCCGGATCGGCCGGATCCCGATCTACCGAGCCGTTGACTTTCTTCCCCCCTCAATTCTTCTAAGTATTTCATCCAATGATTATTTTGTGGCTTTTTCATCGCATTGTAACTTTGCATCTGTAGCTCCATTTTGCACGTATAATATATCAAAATGTTCGTCTCGAAGAGTAGATCATTTCATATGATTGCATCATTTTCATTTGAGCTCATCTTGATGCCCAAAATGCTGTTGGAAGAGGGCTATGTGATGTTAGTTTCTGTTTCTTAACAGAACTTGCACTTTTGTTATTTTTGCTATGATTGTTGTGTGCACCCTATGAATTTGAGTCCTACATGTGTTTTGTAATATGCCATGCCATCTTTCTAGGGGTGTATGCCATGTATTTTTGTGATCTATGTGGTGACTAGCACAAGCATGCAAAGTAGGTGTCCTGATGTTGCTGTTTTCAGCCCTGTTTAGCTGATATTTTGATGCCATGTTAACTTGATGCTACCGGGAGATCTATGCATATTTTGAGATACTTCAGTAAGGATGTTTTGTTAAACATGTCTTGCTCTATCCATCCATGCCTTTGTTTGCAATTATGGAGTGCCATAGCTTGAGTCAATCGAGCTCTACTTTTGCTACCAAATGTTTCCTGGCAGATTGTTTACATGTTATTCAATTTTGCCAAGGTTGTTGTGGTTGATCCGTATATGCTAGGTTTTTGTTCTTGCCATGTATGTCTTCTATGCCATGTCTTCTTGATGTATGTATGCTTAGTTTATCATATAAGGCTCTGTAGTGAGTGCATTGAGCTTGTAAACATGCCTACTTGTTATCAGTTTTTGACATGCCATGTTGCTGAATCTGTTAACGAAACTTTCAATATTGACATGGGTGTTACTATATTTTCTGATCCTTTTTGGCTTATGGTCAGTAAGGGACTTTTGTTCTATGCTTTGAGTAGATTCATGCCATGCCTTGTTTTGCTATTATAAGTTCCTGTAGCATGTAGTTTTGTTGCTCTGAACATTGCTACCGATGCTGTTTTTGCCATGTCCACTGATATTTTGTGCACTTTTGCCATGCTTGTTTGAACCTGTAATGATGTGAACTAGCCGTAGCTCAGTGCTCATCTTTTGTCAAGCATCTTGTGTAGATCACTGCCATATACTTTGTTGGTACGTTTGGGTGCAGTAGCTTAATTTCTTGTTGCTTGCTAAGTGGCATCATGCTGTTAATGGCAGATTTGTGCCATTCTTGTTTTGCTTGTCATTTGCAAACCGTGCATCCGATTCGGTGATCTTTATATCAATTTCAACCAAATCATCTCATCTTTCCAGTGGCATACTTGGTTTGCCAAGTTGATGCCTCGTTCATCATTTTCCTTCCGAGCGCCAGATACGCATTGCATATCACATCCCGCATATCATGTCATGTTTTGCATCATGTTGCTTGTGCATTGCACCGTGATTTATTGTGGTTCCTTTGTTTGTGTTCTTGCTTGGGTAGAGCCGGAGACGAGTACGCGTGTACGAGGAACCTGTTGAGAACGCTTACGAGGATCAAGCTTTCGACAACTCTGAGAACATTGCAGGCAAGATGACCATACCCTCGAAATCACTTCTATCTTTGCTATGCTAGTTGCTCGCTCTTTTGCTATGCCTATGCTACGATGCCTACCACTTGCTTTATCATGCCACCCATATTGCCATGTCAGCCTCTAACCATCCTTTCCTAGCAAACCGTTGATTGGCTATGTTACCGCTTTGCTCAGCCCTCTTATAGCGCTGCTAGTTGCAGTGAAGTGAAGTTTGTTCCTTGTTGAACATGGAGCTGTTGTTCCTTATTGGAACATGTTTACTTGTTGGGGATATCACAATATATATCTGCTATAATTAATACATCTATATATTTGGTAAAGGGTGGAAGGCTCGGTCTTATGCCTGGTGTTTTGTTCCACTCTTGCCACCCTAGTTTCCGTCATACCGGTGTTATGTTCCTTGATTTCGCGTTCCTTACACGGTTGGGTGATTTATGGGACCCCCTTGAAAGTTCGCTTTGAATAAGACTCGTCCAGCTAGGCCCAACTTTGGTTTTACCATTTGCCACCTAAGCCTTTTTCCCCCGGGTTTTCGCGAGCCCGAGGGTCATCTTTATTTTAACCCCCCCGGACCAGTGCTCCTTCGAGTGCTGGCCCAAACTAGAGTGCTTTGCAGCGCCCCCTCAAGGAAACTTGAGGTCTGGTTTTAGTTGTACGGACTGCTCATCCGGTGTGCCCTGAGAACGAGATATGTGCAGCTCCTATCGGGATTTGTCGGCACATTCGGGCGGCTTTGCTGGTCTTGTTTTATTGATGTCGAAATGTCTTGTAGTCCGGGATTCGAGATTGATCGGGTCTTCCCGGTAGAAGGAATATCCTTCGTTGACCGTGAGAGCTTATAATGGGCTAAGTTGGGACACCCTGCAGGTAATATCTTTCAAAGTCGTGCCCATGGTTATGAGGCGACGGAATTTGTTAATGTCGGTTGTAGAAAACCGAAGTTGACCTCAATTAAAATACACATCAACCGCGTGTGTAACGTGATGGTCTCTTCTCGGGAGTCCGGGAAGTGAACACGGTGTTGGAGTTATGTCGGCGTAAGTAGTTCAGGATCACTTCTTGATCGCTACTAGTTTCACGACCGTGCTTTGCTCCTCTTCTCGCTCTCTTTTGCGAAGTAGCCACCATATATGCTAGTCGCTTGCAGCAGCTCCACCTTACCACTCTGTCCTTCCTATAAGCTTAAATAGTCTTGATCTCGCGGGTGTGAGATTGCTGAGTCCCCGTGACTCACAGATTCTCCCAAAACAGTTGCAGGTTCCGACGATGCCAGTGCAGGTGACACAACCGAGCTCAAGTGGGAGTTCGACGAGGAACGTGGTCGTTACTATGTGTCTTTTCCTGATGATCAGTAGTGGTGCCCAGTTGGGACGATCGGGGATCTGTGTAGCATTTGGGGTATCTTCTTTTATTTAGGTTCCGTAGTCGGACCTTGAGTGTACTCTGAATGATGGGTGTTTATTTATGTATTGTGTGAAGTGGCGACTGTAAGCCAACTATGTATCTCTTTCCCTTATGTATTACAAGGGTTGTGTGAAGATTACCTCACTTGCGACATTGCTTTCAATGCGGTTATGCCTCTAAGTCGTGCCTCGACACGTGGGAGATATATCCGCATCGAGGGCGCTAAGTTGGTAATCGAGCCTTCCCGACTTAGGAGCCCCTACTTGATTGTTTGTCATGGCGTTGTTGAGTCTAGAATGGAAAATGTTTTGAGTCTTAGGATTATATATATCGGAGAGTAGGATTCTTTTCGTCGCTCTGTGAGGTCTCCCGACGTAGAAGTTTTGACTCTCCTCTCCTCAAATTTCACTAAAAAATTTAGGATCACGCTGGTATCTTGGGATCGTTCGATGGTTTTGTGACGAGAACATTGTTCTTGGTGCCTCGACATTTAGGGGTTGTGGCGGTGTCCGGGATTTGAGCTCCGAGGTGTTGTCGTCACAATTTTATCGCTGCAGCGATTCGAATACCTGAGTTTTACCGACATCGAAATCTCTTTTGTGCAGTTGTTGGTGAGATAACCCGATAACCCGATCTCGGGCGAGCTCGAGTATTGCCATGACTTGTATAACGGATGTTTTTCAAGGTCGAGGTACACGATTTCGAGGATTTCTTGGTTATGTGTTGACGGATGGATACAATTGGATCTAGGTATTGTTAGTTTGGGTGATATATTTTGTGTCCCTGTATCCCCAACACCAGATTGCATAAGCGAAAGTTTCGGAGTTTATAGGTGGGAATTCTAGTAGCTTACGGGATATCTTTCGATGATGTATGATTTGAGATTGGGGTTCAACGTCTAGTGGTCCGCCCATTCACGGTCGATTCTGATGGTCGCGAGGCGCCTTAAAGAATTCTTGGCTATGCTGATTCGGGGCGTCTTGTTTGTCATTCGTGACGTCCGCTATACGTCGTGTCCGTGTGGGCCCCACCATGAACACTTTGGGCGAAATCTCTATCATGTGTTTGTTCCGCTCATTCTAGAAGCCAATCTTTTGTTTTCGCCAGATATTCGATTTGTTTCTAAGATGATGTTGTTTCCATATCTTTATCTAAGTGGCTTCTCACCTTAATGGACGTGCGATATTAACTTTGGAATTCATTCGTTCATTCTCGTTCAAATGTTTATTGTGAAGACTATATGTTGCAATTTCTATCCGTTGATTCTACTTGACTTTTTGTCTATCAAAGGACTAACGGATGTCACCCTCTTCAGATGGCTCCGCCAACGCGCGTCGAATCCGGATCGCAATGATGGGGATCGATCAACCTCCACCTCCACCTCCGCCTCCAGAGGCCTGGCAAGCTATCATGGCAGCCACCAATGCCAATGCTCAGATGATTTTGCAGCTCTTGCAAGAACGTACTCAAGGGCAAGGCAGTCAAGGAAATCAAGGTCAAGGCAGCAACCAGCCGCACTTTGCTACTCTCAGTCAGTTCCTCGCTAATCAGCCGAAGTCTTTCAGTTTCTGTGTTGAGGCCACAGACGCTGACGATTGGCTTGTGGACATCTGCAAGCATTTTGAATGTAGCAATGTCAGACCTGAGGATTTTGTCAAGTTTGCATCGTTTCAACTCAAGGACCAAGCTGCTGAGTGGTACCAGCAATACAAAGATTCCAGAGGAGGTCGTGTCATTACAGGATGAGTTCCGCCGTGATTTCAGAGCTCACCACATTCAAAAGTGTTGTTGAGAGCAAGCGTGAGGAGTTCCGCAATCTCAAGCAAGGCAACATGTCTGTCTATCAATACAATATCCAGTTCCTGAAACTCGCTTCGTTTTGCTAAGCAAGACGTGCTGATGAAAAGAGTATGATCTATCAATTCAGAGGTGGTCTCGAGAAGATCTGCAATTAGCTCTTGTGCTTTTGAGCGTAAAAGTATGATGAATTCTACAACATGGCATCAAGCAAGAAGCTGCCCAGCTCAAATGTGAGGCTTCTAAGAAGAGAATCAGGGATGTAGTTCAGTCTTCTTCTTCCTCTCAAGTGGCAGCTAAGCAGCAGAAGTTCTACCTTCCTCCTCCTCCGCTCACGACCTTATCGCCAGAAGAACTCAGGTGGCCGTGGATCTTCCCACCCACCCAACCCAGCTATCGTAACAAGTCTAATTCTCAAGCTCCAAGGTCAAGTGCTCCTTACCACCGTCCGCTCTCGAGGTGACTTGCAACAAATGTCGCAGAAAGGTCACTATGCTAACAAGTGCTTCAACCAAAGGCGCCTTCCGCCTCCTCCTCTGTGAAATCTTCCAGCAATGCAAAGGTCAAGCATAATCCAAAGCATGCCAAGGTCAATATGATGAATGCAGCTCAAGCGGAGGAATCTTCTGATGTGATAATGGGTAATCTCTCAGTTAATGATATTCCTGCAAAAGTCTTATTTGATACTGGTGCATCGCATTGTTTCATCTCAAGACCATTTGCATCTAAGCATGAGTTGGGTTATCAAGAATTGCCTAGTTCCCTATCAATTGTGTCCCCGGGTAAGCAAATGACAGCTAATAATTATGTCCCGGATGTTTCTATCAAGATGGGCGATTATAGATTTCTGGCTAAACCTATTGTTCTCGGTGACTCGGATATTGATCTTATTCTCGGGATGGATCGGCTTTATCAAGACAAAGCTCAGCTTGATTGTGCTGCTGTGAAATTCAATTGACTCACTCTTCCAATGATGTGATCATCTATGCCGCTCGTGATGAAACCATTCGGTTGTTTTCTCTCAATGAGAAGGGCGAATTGGATGCTATCTCTCGATTCCATCGCTTGTGAGTACCAAGATGTCTTTCCGAAGAGCTTCCGGTATGCCTCCTCATCGGCCGCTTGAGTTCGTTATCGATCTTGAGCCCGCATCGAACCCGCTTGCAAGCGTCCATACAAGCTTGGACCTGATGAGCTGAAGGAATTGAAGAAGCAGCTCGATGAACAAGAGCGTCTGGTTTGATCGGACCGAGTTCATCTCCTTGGGGTTGTGGTGTTCTTTTGTCCGAAGAAGGATGGCACGGACCGACTTTGCGCCGATTACCGTCCATTGAATAAGAAGACTATCAAGAACAAGTATCCACTTCCCAACATCAATGAGCTCTTCGAGCAACTCAAAGGTGCTAAAGTGTTCTCCAAGCTTGACCTTCAGATGGGTTATCATCAAATTCGCATTCGTGAACAAGATATTCCCAAGACAGCATTCAGAACAAGCTTTGGTTCTTATGAATATACTGTCATGTCTTTCGGCCTTGTCAATGCTCCTCCAACATTCTCTCGGATGATGAACTTCATATTCAACCCCTACACCAATGAATTCGTCTTGGTCTATCTTGATGATATTTTGGTCTTCTCCAAGAATAAGAAGGATCATGCCAAACATTTGCGATTGGTGCTAGACAAGCTCAGAGAGCATCAATTCTATGCGAAGTTTTCCAAATGTGAATTTTGGCTTGATGAAGTGCTTTATCTTGGTCATATCATCTCCGCCAAGGGCATCGCTGTTAATCCCGAGAAGGTGTCCGAAATTGTGAATTCGGAACCTCCTCAGAATGTCAAGCAGCTCCGCAGTTTTCTCGGTCTTGCAAGCTATTGCCGAAGATTCGTTGAGAACTTCTCCAAGATTGCAAAGCCTCTTTCCAACCTCCTCCAGAAGCATGTGAAGTATGTCTGGTCTCCTGAGTGTGACGTTGCTTTCAATACCCTCAAAGAGAAACTCGTCACAGCTCTTGTCTTAACTCCTCCTGATGAATCCAAGCCATTTGAAGTTTTCTGTGATGCTTCTCTTCAAGGTCTCGGTGCTGTGTTAATGCAAGAGAAGAGAGTTGTGGCTTATACCTCTCGCCAGTTGAAGCCCAACGAAAAGAACTACCCCACTCACGATCTTGAGTTGGCGGTAGTTGTCCATGCATTGATAACGTGGAGACATCTCTTGTTGGGAAGGAAAGTGGACATTTTCACCGATCACAAGAGTCTCAAGTATATCTTCACTCAGCCCAACCTCAACCTCAGGCACTCGATGGGTCGAAATGATTCAAGAGTACAACCCAAGTATTGAATATACTCGGGCAAGGCCAATGTCATTGCAGATGCTTTGAGCAGGAGGCTTATCGCAACAGCCTAATCCTCAAGCCCTTCCAACCGGATCTTTGTGAAGCTTTCCATAAGATGAATCTTCAAGTTGTTCCTCAAGGCTTTCTTGCCAACCTCATATTCTCTCCTACTTTGGAAGATCAGATTCGTGAGGCTCAACTTCTGGATACCATGGTGAAAAAGGTGAAACGTGGTATCGACAAGGGCATTTCCAAGTATAAGTGCTTCCACATTGATGACAAAGATACTCTTTTCTTTGAGGACCGGATTGTGGTTCCTAAGGGTGATCTGAGAAAAGTCATTATGAACGAGGCTCACAATTCGCTTCTATCCATTCATCCTGGAAGTACGAAGATGTACCATGACCTCAAGCAGTCATATTGGTGGACTCGAATGAAGCGAGAAATTGCTCAATTCGTGAATGAGTGTGATGTCTGCAGAAGAGTGAAAGCAGAACACCAACGACCAGCTGGTCTCCTCCAACCTCTTGCTATTCCAGAATGGAAGTTTGATCATATTGAAATGGACTTCGTGACTGGATTTCCAAAGTCCAAGCGTGGAAATGATGCTATCTTCGTTGTCCTTGACAAGCTTACTAAAGTGGCTCATTTTCTTCCTATCAAAGAATCCATCACAGCAGCTCGGTTGGCGAGCTATACACCTCGAGATTGTCTCCTTGCACGGCATTCCACAAGTGATCTCTTCAGACCGTGGCAGCATCTTTACCTCCAAGTTTTGGGATTCTTTTGAAGGCCATGGGCACCAACATTCGTTTCAGACAGCTTTCCATCCTCAAACAAGTGGCCAAGTCGAGCGAGTTAATCAAATCCTTGAAGATATGCTCGGGGCTTGTGTCATTTCCTTCGTATGAAGTGGGAAGATTGTCTTCCATATGCCGAGTTCTCCTACAACAACAGCTTCCAAGCGAGTTCGGCAAGGCCCCATTCGAAATTCTCTATGGCGAAAGTGTCGTACTCCTCTCAATTGGTCTCGAGATGTGAACGCCAACTTCTTGGCAACGACTTGATCACGAAGCGGAAGAAATGTGCAAAGTCATTCGTGAGAATCTCAAAGCCGCATAATCGCGCGGAAAGAGCTATTATGATGATAAGCACCATGATGTGGCTTTTGAAATCGGAGACCATGTCTACCTCCGCGTCTCCAATGAAAGGCACTCGTCGCCCGGTATCAAAGGGAAGCTTGCCCCTAGATACGTGGGTCCTTTCAAGATCATTGGCAAAAGAGGCGGTCTCGCCTATCAACTTGAGCTTCCGTCCAACTTCGCAAATGTGCATGATGTGTTTCACGTGTCACAGCTTCGCAAGTGCTTCAAGACTCCTGAACGCACTATCAACTTCGAAGAGATTGACCTTCAAGAAGATCTTTCTTATCATGAGCACCCCGTTGCTATTCTTGAAGAAACCGAGCGCAAGACTCGCAACAAGTCAATCAAATTCCTGAAAGTGAAGTGGTCACACCATTCCAACCGAGAAGCCACCTGGGAGCACGAGGATCACCTCCGTTCCGAATATCCGGAGTTCTTTCAGTCCTAGATCTCGGGACGAGATCCTCTTGTAGTGGTGGAGTGTTGTAACACCCCGGAAGTAACTTTCCATATTTGTAACTCCAACTCTTGTCATTTTCGGCATTGTGATAGATATTCCCTCCGTGGTTGGGTTTTTCTTCATTTTGCATTTTTTTTCCATGTCATGCATTTTATATCATGTCATCATGTGCATCGCATTTGCATACGTGTTCGTCTCATGATTCCGAGTATTTTTCCCGTTGTCCGTTTTGCAATTCGGCACTCCTATCTCCCCCGGCGGCCCCTTTTACGTTTTTCCGTGTGTGGGTACTAAAAATTCTCGGAATGGACCGAGGTTTGTCAAGTGCCCTTGGTATACCACCCGTAGACCACCGGTCAAGTTTCGGGTCATTTGGAGCTCGTTTGGTACTCCAACGGTTAACCGCACTCTCGCAAAGGCCTCTTTTAAGTTGCAGCCCAACACCCCTTCAAAACAGCCCAATAACCCATCTAAGTCACTTCCATGCTCTCCGTCGTTCGATCACGATCGTGTGGGCGAAAACTACACCTCATTTGGACTCTCCTAGCTCCCTCTATACCTATTTAAACACCTCCCCCGTCTAAATCCGGGTCTTCTTCCCCGAAACCCTAAAAATTTCATCCCCGCTCCACCGGACGCGTCCGCCGCCGCCGGACGAAGCTGCCGCCGTCGTCGCCCGATCAGCGCCCGCCACGTGTCGTTCCGCCGCCCTCATGCCGCGCCATGTCTGTGGGGCCCCGGGGAGGCCCACATGAGCCCGCCGCCGCCCAGCTCCTCCGCCTCCGGGCCTGAGGCGCCCGAGCTCCCGCACCGCCGCCACCTCGCCTCCGCACTGCCGGCCCGCCGCCGCCCTCGCCCGGCCGGCGCCGGTCGCCGCCTCGCCGCCTCCTCGCCCGCCCGCCACGGCATGGCCGCCTCCGCCGTCGCCGCACACCGCCATTGGTCGGCTGCCCTCACCTCCTCCGGCCCGGCCCCGCCTCTTCTCCCTCTCCGGCGAGGAACCACCGCCGCCGCCGCCCTCGATCCGGATCGGCCGGATCCCGATCTACCGAGCCGTTGACTTTCTTCCCCCCTCAATTCTTCTAAGTATTTCATCCAATGATTATTTTGTGGCTTTTTCATCGCATCGTAACTTTGCATCTGTAGCTCCATTTTGCGCGTATAATATATCAAAATGTTCGCCTCGAAGAGTAGATCATTTCATCTGATTGCATCATTTTCATTTGAGCTCATATTGATGCCCAAAATGCTGTTGGAAGAGGGCTATGTGATGTTAGTTTCTGTTTCTTAACAGAACTTGCACTTTTGTTATTTTTGCTATGATTGATGTGTGCACCCTATGAATTTGAGTCCTACATGTGTTTTGTAATATGCCATGCCATCTTTCTAGGGTGTATGCCATGTATTTTTGTGATCTATGTGGTGACTAGCACAAGCATGCAAAGTAGGTGTCCTGATGTTGCTGTTTTCATTACTGTTTAGGCGATATTTTGATGCCATGTTAACTTGATGCTACCGAGATCTATGCATATTTTGAGATACTTCAGTAAGGATGTTTTGTTAAACATGTCTTGCTCTATCCATCCATGCCTTTGTTTGCAATTATGGAGTGCCATAGCTTGAGTCAATCGAGCTCTACTTTTGCTACCAAATGTTTCCTGGCAGATTGTTTACATGTTATTCAATTTTGCCAAGGTTGTTGTGGTTGATCCGTATATGCTATGTTTTTGTTCTTGCCATGTATGTCTTCTATGCCATGTCTTCTTGATGTATGTATGCTTAGTTTATCATATAAGGCTCTGTAGTGAGTGCATTGAGCTTGTAAACATGCCTACTTGTTATCAGTTTTTGACATGCCATGTTCTGAATCATAACTAAACTTTCAATATTGACATGGGTGTTACTATATTTTCTGATCCTTTTGGCTTATGGTCAGTAAGGGACTTTTGTTCTATGCTTTGAGTAGATTCATGCCATGCCTTGTTTTGCTATTATAAGTTCCTGTATGTAGCGACTGACCCAAAATCGGTCAAATCTACGTATGCATACCATCCCAAGATCATCTTTGGTACTCACGAGTACATCGATAAAGAAATCAAAGTTCAATCACACCTGAATATCATTAATCGATTCTCATATAGAGTCTTTATTTCAAGGGAATAAATTCGCTCAAGGCCAACTCATGAGAAATAAACTAAAATGTTGCGGAAGCGTCGAGGTAAAGCGAGTCCATCCGACTCAAAGGGCAATCGCTAAGCGCGAGCGTAGCCTCACTCCCGATCGGAATATATCTCGCAACATAATACGTTGCAGCCATGTAGGTCAGCTTTTGGAATAAGTGGCAAGTTATGAAGAACAACAATAATAAAGTTACTAACTCTATATGCATATTTGGTCAGGAGCTCTAAGTTTCATCATTTTGCGTAAAGCCAATTTTATCCTACTACAGTGAACTTATTTGCAATTATTACAACTTGTTGGTAGTTATTGAGATGGTTCCGCCAACCAATATCTCGTTCCCAAATATTATTAAGTCTTAAACCCATCAAATTAATTCATTAGAGTTAAGTGTTGAGATATCCGAATACTTCCAAGGTCCAGATGCTCAAATGTCCGTGAATCGGGACACGGCTAATCGATTAGGTTATAACACTCTGCAGAGGTTTATGCACTTTCCCATAAGAATCACTCCTCCTTTAAAGTCTTCGCACTTCATGGTGTTTGAAGACGGGACCAGAATAAACAGGGTCTTACAAAGAGTTCTTACGCCACCGCCGGTACCCATCCAACCCTACCGTTCGTCTACTTCTCGTAGTACCGTCCAGCCGACTTCACTACAAGGGTCAACCCAGCCAGAGCCCATAATGGCTTGCGGCTGCACGTAAGCTTCGGTCATGGGGCATCCATCCTTCTCTTCGTGGCTGGGTGAAGCTTTCCGCAGGATGTCATGGCGCTTCTCCATGCATCCCGCCACCACTGGTGCTCCAGGTGCCCGTCAACCGCCCTCCACCCAAGAGTGATTTTCCATGATCCATCTTGATCATTGTAGTCCATGGGGTCATCATCATCATCATTGACTCTCACATCTTACTTATGAATTTCACTCATCCCAAATCCCGTCTATGAGCATAGCAAAATAACTACTACGTCCCGGGGCCATGGTAACAAGGGGATTGGTTCATCCTACCACATGATACTACTCAAGTTTAATGGCTTCAAGATTATCACTACTGCATGCAATGGTGGGTGGTGACAACTACTAATGCACAAAAACATAGGTATAGAAATAACATGATCAAAACTTGCCTTGCTGATGATCCTCTTAAGCTAAAGAGTCGTAGTAGCAAGCTTCGCACTCCGGGAACTCTACCGAGACAAACAATGACATAATAAGTACAAAGCAAGAGGATCACACAAGATAACAAAGATAACATAACACAACCAAACAATCAAAACCAAAACAAAAAGGAAAACTCAAAGAAATCAAATTCAAAGTTTTTCCCTATTCCAAACAATAGCAGAAATAGTTTTTATATAACAAAATTTCCCTAATATAACCTAATCATGGTTTTAGGTTAACTTAACAGAAAAGGATTAACTAAGCAATTAGGAGCAAAAAGAATTAATTAAATAGCTATTATAAAACTCACTTTAGGCCTAATCCAATTTCTATTAAGAAAATTAATTTAAAACTTTTATTAATTATGAATAAAAGTTCATCTAATGGAATGACAGAAACTAACCTAGAATAACTAATCACAAGTTAAAAATAAATTAATTTACTAATTTATTAATTAGGAAAACAGGAACTAATCAATTAATTAGGGCTAATAGGATTCTGCCTAGAATTAATTATTTATTAACCCTAAAATACCAAAGTTAATTTCTAGGGTTTGGCAATATCAAAATAAAGTGAATGCAAAAGAATCATGCAAAATAATTTTTCTAACTAATACTATAGCAGATTTGCTATTCTGACTAAAACAATATTAAAGCATTTTTAATTATTTTTAACATAGCTAAATATATGTTTTTCAGAAACTACATAAAATTTGAAATCCAACAAAAAAGAATCACTAAAAATATTAAACAGAACAAAAGATATACATTTTTGAAATTTGAAACAAATCGGCTAAAACAGAAAATCAAAATAAAAGAAAAATGCCTAATGGGCCTAAACTGTGCACTAGGCGTCAGATAGACTAAATGGGCCTAGGGTTTAACTAACAGAACCGGCCTAACTAAAATAAACCTAACTAATAAAAATAAACCGCTCGGCCGGCCGGTTTTCTAACTAAAACATACCCCTTCGGGGGCTTCTAATCGTAGCCGCACGATTGGGATCGGACGGGAGGCGTTGCGAGGACTCACGGACTCCCATGACGCCAAGCGGCGGCGAGAGTGCTCGGGGCTCAGCGTCAGCGAGCTTCAAGCGAGACGTCGGGAGGTGCGCACGAGCACGGGAAGGGTTCGGTGGGGTTGGGGAGGTCGGGGGCACCAGGGCGGCGACGGCGAGGGTTTTGGCGGCGAAGTGAGCTCGGTGCTCGGCGTGCTTCGGGAGAGAGAGGAGTGGGGCTCGGCGTGGCTAAGGGGGGAATGGGGTGCGGGGGGCTTGGCTTATATAGCCAGGGCCTCGGTGGGGCGGAAGGGCATCGGGGGCTGTCGGGATCCGGATCCTTCGGGATCCGTGGATCTCCCATGAGGTTCGTTTGTGGGCGAGGAAGACGACGGGTGGGGCCACGGGTCGATGAGGGAGAGAGGGGAGGTTCGGCGGTCGACCGGATCCTAGGGATTCGGGCGAGGGGAGGCGCGGCTGTCGGTGGTGGCCTGTGGCCTAGTGGGCGATGGGTCGGGCTCAGTGCTTGGGTGGCCGAGGGCGCGTGCAGTCTTGGCTGGGCTCTGGGTGGCTTTGGCTGGCGCCTGAAAGTTTTTCCTTTATTTTTAATAAAAACAAAACCAAAATAAAACCTAAACTATAAATATTTTATATAGGGTATATATATACCAAAATGATCAGGGGAATATTCCCTTTCATTTGAACATTTTTCCAAAGGCAAAATCCAAACTTCATAAAAATCCATTTTTTTCAAATTCAAATAAAATTCAGATTTGAATTCCAATTCTTTTGGCATTGTTTCCTCTGATATTTTTGGAGTGTCATGTTTGCTCCTCTCATACTTTTGATCAAGTATTTATCAGGCTTAGTTTTGGAATTGTTTCCCACATGCCAAAGTTTGGAAATTCAAATTCAAACTCAAAACTCTCTGAAACTTCAAATGGCATTCAAATTCAAACAGGATGCATAGGATGCTTAGCTATAATTGTAAAACATTCCAAATAGGAAAATTTGGGATGTTACACTGTAGCATGTAGTTTTGTTTCTCTGAACATTGCTACCTGATGCTGTTTTTGCCATGTCCAGCCTGATATTTTGTGCACTTTTGCCATGCTTGTTTGAACCTGTTATGATGTGAACTAGCCGTAGCTCAGTGCTCATCTTTTGTCAAGCATCTTGTGTAGATCACTGCCATATACTTTGTTGGTACGTTTGGGTGCAGTAGCTTAATTTCTTGTTGCTTGCTAAGTGGCATCATCTTTGTTAATGGCAGATTTGTGCCATTCTTGTTTTGCTTGTCATTTGCAAACCGTGCATCCGATTCCGTGATCTTTATATCAATTTCAACGAAATCATCTCATCTTTCCAGTGGCATACTTGGTTTGCCAAGTTGATGCCTGGTTCATCATTTTACTTCGGAGCGCGCACGCATTGCATATCACATCCCGCATATCATGTCATGTTTTGCATCATGTTGCTTGTGCATTGCACCGTGATTTATTGTGGTTCCTTTGTTTGTGTTCTTGCTTGGGTAGAGCCGGGAGATGAGTACGTGTACGAGGAACCTGTTGAGAACGCTTACGAGGATCAAGCTTTCGACAACTCTGAGAACATTGCAGGCAAGATGACCATACCCTCGAAATCACTTCTATCTTTGCTATGCTAGTTGCTCGCTCTTTTGCTATGCCTATGCTACGATGCCTACCACTTGCTTTATCATGCCACCCATATTGCCATGTCAGCCTCTAACCATCCTTTCCTAGCAAACCGTTGATTGGCTATGTTACCGCTTTGCTCAGCCCCTCTTATAGCGTTGCTAGTTGCAGGTGAAGCTGAAGTTTGTTCCTTGTTGGAACATGGAGCTGTTGTTCCTTATTGGAACATGTTTACTTGTTGGGGATATCACAATATATATCTGCTATAATTAATACATCTATATATTTGGTAAAGGGTGGAAGGCTCGGCCTTATGCCTGGTGTTTTGTTCCACTCTTGCCACCCTAGTTTCCGTCATACCGGTGTTATGTTCATTGATTTCGCATTCCTTACTCGGTTGGGTGATTTATGGGACCCCCTTGACAGTTCTCTTTGAATAAGACTCGTCCAGCAAGGCCCAACTTTGGTTTTACCATTTGCCACCTAAGCCTTTTTCCCCCGGATTTTCGCGAGCCCGAGGGTCATCTTTATTTTAACCCCCCTGGACCAGTGCTCCTTCGAGTGCTGGCCCAAACTAGAGTGCTTTGCAGCGCCCCCTCAAGGAAACTTGAGGTCTGGTTTTGGTTGTACGGACTGCTCATCCGGTGTGCCCTGAGAACGAGATATGTGCAGCTCCTATCGGGATTTGTCGGCACATTCGGGCGGCTTTGCTGGTCTTGTTTTATTGATGTCGAAATGTCTTGTAGTCCGGGATTCCGAGATTGATCGGGTCTTCCCGGTAGAAGGAATATCATTCGTTGACCGTGAGAGCTTATAATGGGCTAAGTTGGGACACCCTGCAGGTAATATCTTTCAAAGCCGTGCCCGCGGTTATGAGGCAGATGGGAATTTGTTAATGTCGGTTGTAGAAAACCCGAAGTTGACCTCAATTAAAATACACATCAACCGCGTGTGTAACCGTGATGGTCTCTTCTCGGCGGAGTCCGGGAAGTGAACACGGTGTTGGAGTTATGTCTGACGTAAGTAGTTCAGGATCACTTCTTGATCGCTACTAGTTTCACGACCGTGCTTTGCTCCTCTTCTCGCTCTCTTTTGCGAAGTAGCCACCATATATGCTAGTCGCTTGCAGCAGCTCCACCTTACCACTCTGTCCTTCCTATAAGCTTAAATAGTCTTGATCTCGCGGGTGTGAGATTGCTGAGTCCCCGTGACTCACAGATTCTACCAAAACAGTTGCAGGTTCCGACGATGCCAAAGTCAGGTGGCCGCAACCGAGCTCAAGTGGGAGTTCGACGAGGAACGTGGTCGTTACTATGTGTCTTTTCCGATGATCATGAGTGGTGCCCAGTTGGGACGATCGGGATCCGTAGCATTTGGGGTATCTTCTTTTATTTAGGTTCCGTAGTCGGACCTTGAGTGTACTCTGAATGATGGATGTTTATTTATGTATTGTGTGAAGTGGCGACTGTAAGCCAACTATGTATCTCTTTCCCTTATGTATTACATGGGTTGTGTGAAGATTACCTCACTTGCGACATTGCTTTCAATGCGGTTATGCCTCTAAGCCGTGCCTCGACACGTGGGAGATATATCCGCATCGAGGGCGTTACAGGTCGATGTATTAAGCATGTTATAGTAAACATGCCTGACACGTTTTAGCTATTTTCCCTACCTTTTTATAGACAACTGGGCCATTCTCTGCTCTAGCAGCACCTGCCTTGTGATGTTTAACTCTGCCAATTGCATTTATATCAGTACTGGTTTCAGTGGTTATTAAGCGTGTTGCAATTAAGACTTGTATCCATTTTTAAATAGTTGTATTTCAATGGCTACAAACTTACAAAACATGACTTAGGATGTTGTTAAGCCTATTGCATTTAAAAGTTGTATCCTTTTTTAATCTGTCCCTTTGCTACCGTGCTACTCTCCGCAATGAAGATATACTAGAGATGTTGCCCACTTGCTATTTTTGGTGGATGCTAATCATGTTGTACTTAACATGCCTTTTCATGTACTTACGCAGGGCCATAACGGATGATGTTGTTGTTTGCCGTCGAGGTTAGCTGCATCCCATGTCTTCCAGTATTTTACATCAATTGTGCAATTGAAGTTTGGCTTATAACATTTACTTGCTTCTTTAGGTACACATGTCGGCGGCACTGATCCACGCTTCGACCCAGAGGAAGAGCTCGCCTCCGCCGCCGCTGACTTTGGGCGGGCTCTGGCCAAGATGAAGTGCCCCAGCAACTACCTCTCAGGACTTACCAAGTATGAACTCATCAGTTCAATCTTACAAACACCAGTTGCAATTAATGGCTATGTTTTATACAATCGATGTATTAAGCATGTTGTAGTAAACATGCCTAACACAATTTAGCTATTTTCCCTACCTTTTTATAGACAACTGGGCCATTCTCTGCTCTGGTAGCACCTGCCTTGTGATGTTTAACTCTGCCAATTGCATTTTTATCAGTACCGATTTCAATGGCTATTAAGCCTATTGCAATTAACAGTTATATCCATTTTTAAACAGTTGTATTTCAATGGCTACAAACTTACAAAACATGACTTAGGATGTTGTTAAGCCTGCTGCAATTAAAAGTTGTATCCAATGTTTAATCCGTCCCTTTGCTACCGTGCTACTCTTTTGCAATGAAGATATCACTATAGATGCTATTGTTTTATTACCATTTGCTATGTTTGGTGGATGTTAACCCTGTCATAGTTAACATTGGCTTTCCATGTACTTAAACAGGGCTACAATGGGCGATGCTGTTGTTTGCCATCGAGGTTAGTTGCATCCCATGTCTTATACACCATCTGTTCCTAAAAATAAGTATTTTTAGAGATTCCAATATAGACTACATAAGGAGCAAAATGAGTGAATCAAGATTCTAATATAAACTATATCTATAATTCTATATACATCCGTATGTAGCTCATATTGAAATCTCTATAAAAAACTTGTACTTAGGAACGTAGGTAGTTGTATTTTACATCATTTGTGCAATCTCAGTTTAGCTTCTAACATTTACTGGTTGCTTGTAGGTACATATATGAGCGGTATTGATCCACGCTTCGATCCCTTTTACGTATGGGGCAATGAGATATTCATTAACAAGTGTCAGGTGAGGAAACTAAGAAAGATTGTTAGGCAAAAGAAACAGGTGATGGGAATTAAGCTCTTTATTTACACTTTGTCCAAGACAACACTGAACTTTAGGATGGTAAGTAATGTGTTGCCTTTTCCCCCTTCCCACAACAAGTTACTCTATTAGACCTCAGTATCTGAAAATTTTCTCTTTTCACTGGTTTTCGAAGCTATTTACTGATGATTACCATGCAAACTACATGACCAGAGTGGAGGCAACTAAGGTTAAAGTATATAATTCATGCTACCATGATAATGCTCTAGAAGTCTTCCTAAAGGCAGTGAAGGATGGGCGGGCGATCGTCACAAGGGGTTGGACAAAAGTTGTTCATGCCTATGGCATGCAGGAAGGCACATTATGGGCATTCCGCTTCTTCAACACCATCGTCAGTCAAAATGATTTACACTTGTCTCTTCACCTTTACCGCCTCTAAATACTATGGTTCATCATAGTTAATTGTTGTCTAATCCTGTAATTACTGAACATATTGTACTGACATTTTTATTTATGGCTTCCTTGTTGAACCATTGTGCGGAGAATTTGAATTCCACATTTCATATTTCAAAATTTCCAATTCGAATAATAAACTACAGGGAAAAATAAATTATACATGAGCGAATAAAATAATATGCAGATGGTTAGAAAGAAAACAACGTGTGCAATGAAAAATAGAGAATAGACGGTTCTTTGACATGAAACATTTGCGATGCCCGACGGACACACACACGGTTTCGTCTCATATGCATGTGCGATTCATGGTAATACGGCAAACATTTCAAACCAGTGTGCACGTGTGATAGGAATACCAATCGCACACAATTATGAAAATGGACACGTTGGCGTTAGTAGAGGCACCACACACATTTTACATTCTTGAACCATGTGTGATATCGTACCTATCACAAACATATCGGTAGATTAAATGTTGACGTCCACCTTTTTCACACGACTGTAGCGGCGTGATCGTTTGGGATGTCTCTCTGATCAGAAATGTAACATCAAGATGTAACGTGTGGGACTGGGGCGGCTTCTCATACATTTATTCTAGGACGATCGTCAGTAGCCGCTCGCTTATCCCCGATGGTTTCTAGGTCATGTGGGAAGGACCCCCCCTATTGTAGTCACTCACTAGGCGAAGGTTCCAAATGCCGCCGCGGAAAGGGGTTAAAAACCATTTGTATAGCACCTTACGGTACCAGTGCGTGCTTCTTGCCAAGCACAACATTAACTTGTTTAGCCATGTTGTGGACCACCTCCCCAGCATAGGGTTTTGGGTCAACACCTACCTCTGTCGTACCATCAAATTCATCTTCCATCTTTCGGTATGAGTGGTTTCTCCGTAAGAACCTACGATGACGCAAATACACGGTTTTGCGCGAGTTGGGAAGAAATCTGCTAGCTGTCCTATCCATGCATGTGACACACCCTACATCTCCCTTTGTTTTCTGCCCTGATGTCTTGCCTAATGCCAAGATATCTTGAATGGTGTGCACCAATATCGCATGCAGATCAAAAATCTCCTTTTTGTAAGCATCACAACATTTACAGCAGGCGCACCTATCCACACTGTCAGCAGTTCTTCTACTAGTAGCTGAAAGTAAATGTTAATGTCATTTCCAGGTTGCTTCGGGCATTGGATAATCATTGACATCATAATGTATTTTTTCTTCATACACAACAAAGGGGCTAGGTTATATATGCACAAAAGCATCGGCCATGTGTTGTGATTGGTGCTCATATCGCCAAAAGGATTCATCCCGTTAGTACACTCCCCGAGCCATATACTTTTAGGATCCTTGGCAAAGTCTTCAAACTTATTGTCGATTAATTCCCACTGAGCCCCATCTTTCGGGTGCCTCATATATTTATCCACAGTTCGCTCATCATGATGCCACCGCAAGCTCTTTGCCTCTCTAGGGTTTCAAAACAAACGCCTCAACCTTGGAATTAAAGGCAAGTACCAAACAAACTTGAACGGGGTTTTTTGTCTTGATCTCGTTGTCCAATTTGTATTTGTCCTTTGCTCTCCTGCGCTTGTATCGTGCATGCTTGCATGTGGGACATGCACGCAAATCTTTGTACTTACCACGATACAATATACAATCATTCACACAAGCGTGTATCTTCTGTACTTCAAGTTCCAATGGGCAAAAAAAATTATTCGCTTCGTTCGTGCTTCTGGGGAGCACATTATCTTCCGAAAGAATTTCTTTGTAAAGAACTAACATCTCTGTGAAGGCCTTGTTTGATAGACCGTTTGCTGCTTTACATCTGAGAAGCGACAGGGTGACACTCAACTTGGAATATTTCTTTTTGCAACCTGGATACAATTCTTTCTTGGAGTCCGCATCAATGGTTGGCAGATCCTTGTACCCAATCATACCCTTTTTTGGGCCCTTGAAATCTGCAATCATAGCAGGAAAGTCTGGCATATCAAGATCATCATCATCTGCATCGACGTCTTGGTTATGCAGTGGGAGTTTCGGCTTTCCGGTGTTCCATTGGTAGATTGACACCTCTGCCCCGATGTTAGATTCAACATCCATGTGACACTAACCGGGGTTTGGCATCTCGCAGCCCCGGGTATATTCATCCATGTCCTGCTCTTCACCGTGTTTGGTCCAACGTGTATATCCATCCATAAATCCCCGAGAGAGTAAGTGCCACTGGACATATCCCAACTTCACGTCACTCTGTATTGGCACAATGAGTACATGGACACATGATGTAATCTGCATCACCAATTCTCCTATTTGTACTTTCAGCCAAATTCATGAACTCTGTAACCCCACTGATAAAATCCATGGTTCTACGATTCTTCATCCATTGAGATTGTTCCATCTACACCACATGAATGGTAATTAAAAACAAAACAACGACATTAATACATGGATTAACTGATGGAGCTCCATATTGTTATCCAGACATGCAATTACAGAAATTAATGGCCAGTCAATTTACACGCAGAGTACTACAACACTACCCTTAGGAATTGAATACCTTAATTAAGCCACTCACAAAAAGAATACCTTAATTAATTAGCCGCGCGGAGACCTTCACCCAGCAGACAGAGAAGCGCGATGCGGTAGAATGCTGAGACAATAGGGTCGAGGAGCAACGCTTAGTGCGGCTACCGCCTGAAGTTCGACCTCCACTATCCCGCCATCGTCCGTGATGGATGTGCTCCAATCACGCCGATGTCGACCTCGATGGTTGAGCTCCTCTTATCTCCCGCCGCGGACCGAGGATTAACCTCCTATGATGCCGTCACCGCCCACCTACCGTGGATTGACCTCTTATCCGGTAGCCACTGCCTAGGCCGCCACCGCCATCTCTATCTGTAGAGCGGCTATTTTATTTTTTGACAGATATACGCGGAGCGGCTGTTTACACGGTATCACTGTAACTCAATTATATGTATAGGTAGTACATCACATACGGTTATGTAATGGCAACCTTGTCTCAACTATGTTGTCTTCTCACATGGTTTGGTGCAAAAATCGTGTGTGAAGTTGTAATACCTAACACAAACGACATGTATAAACAGTATGCAGTATACAACATATAGTGCCATAAGTTGTTCCCGACCGTTAGCTTATCCCCACAGATTCCCCATTTCCCCCAAATCCCTAGACAGCTTCCAAATTCCCTCCGTGGCGCTGATATTGGAGGAATGCGGATGACTGGTGCTGATGGTTTCGGTTCAGCTGCTCTTGCTTGTATCACCACTCTCGGCAGTGCTGCCACGACGGTGGTCGCTGCTGAGCGCTTGCCTAAGGTCATCAGAAGGCAGGTGTACTATGGATCTGAATCGTCCTGTCAGGTTCCAATTTATACTGATATTTTTTAGCATGTCCAAAGTAGCTCCTTGCTGAATCCGTCCTGAATGACCCCCCACCAGGAATTTGGAGTGACTGGGTACAAATAATTGCGGTTGATTATATCAGCGGTTAGATAATACGTCAACCCTCGCTTCAACTGGCATTCCTCTTCTCTTCATACCCCGCTTAAGTGTCCACCATCTTCATCATCCCCAGCAGGTCGCGCTACACACTTGCACACACTCTGCAATCTCTCTTTCTCACGGTTTTTATACGACCGCAGCCATGTCGAGGGATAGCAAGGACGACAGTTCGACCAGCAGTCTAGCGACCGATGATAGGTCAACATCGGAATCATCCCGCTCGTCTTCCATGAGTCCGGCGTCGAGCCCAGACCTCGATTATATCCGGATCTTGGAAGGGACGCCGCCTCCGGAGTCGTCAGACGATAACCAGATCGACGAGCAGCCGTCGGAGGACGAATAAGAGGACGGTGATGATTATGAGGAGGAATCACTATTGCAGGATGGTCCAAACGCGACACTATGATCAGAGACCCTTTGACAAAACTGTGTGCGATGCCATAATCGTAAACGATGGTGTTAAAAAATCATCAAAAAAGGTGCAAAACATTTGCAATGACGGATGCATCAAACACGGTTTAGATTTTAGTTGCGTGTGCGATGCAGGGCATACTATTTAGTTCGATAAACTGTTAGCGATGAGGAGGAACAGAAGAAATGGGCAACTAGATGAAGGTGCGTGTGATATACAACATACAGTTCACTAGAATGATCTGTGTGCGATTAGGCAACACAATGGAAACGGTTCAACTGAACAAGATGTGTGTGATACGCGGCAAACAGGTCCGTAGTCAGAAATGTGTGCGAAAACAATAATAACACGGACGATTGCTGCTAATAAGTCATGTGATTTGCTCTGTCTACAGAAGAATAACATGTGTATATATATATATATATATATATATATATATATATATATATATATATATAACTGAATAAACATCCAATTACATAAGTGACTACAGATCATTCGCACACACCTCAATAAACAATTGCATGCATTCTAAAGTAGGAGAAACGATCGTCTAGTCATCTACTTCTTGTGATGCTCCCGCCACTGCTCTGTGGCTTGATCCCTCGTCTGGGGCAGGAAGAAGACACTTCCTCATGTCAACGATCCGCCTGTACATCTTGTAGCTTGTGTACGCGTCCTTGGCCATGTACTTGACATGTTGTTTATCCAGTCTCTCATGCCACCCACTGTGCTAGGCGTTCTTGTCCTTCTTGCTCAGACCTTCATGTAGTAGGGGTCGATGATGGCCGAGGTGAGGTCAACCAGGGAGTTCACTTTGTTTTTGTCGCTGCCTCAGACCTTGTAGTGGTGCTGGATGTTGACAAGATTTGGGCATTTCATGCCCGAAACCTTGAGCACTTTTAGATCGTTGGTGGTGTCCAACGTAGCAAAACTATAGTCAGAGATGTTGATAAACCTGAAGAAACGCTCGCAAGGCCTTGTGGCCAGGTGGTAGTGGTAGACAAGGATGTCATGCCGCACACACAACTGGGCGACGACAACCTTCTGATCATGCTCGGCACGACCGATGGTGTACTCGAGGTCGAAGCCGACCACTTGGTACTTGTCCTCGGCAAGGAACTGCTCACGTGAGTGTCCACTACGTGATGCACGGTGAACTGCCCGCCGTTGTCGTCGTCGGCCGCTTGGAGCGCCATTGGAGCCACGGGGATCACCATTGGAACCGTTGGATGTCCTCTCTGTATGTGTCGTCGTGGGTGTGCTTATTGTGTCGTGTGACGCGAGAGATGAAGGTAACTGGCCGCAAGAATAAATGGGGGCCGGGAGGCCTGGATTCTCTGCGCGTCCGCATGGCAGTTTTTGCAGCGGGTAACTGCATTGTCGCGCCGCGCCCGGCGCAATCGTATGCACACGAACGTGCGAGATCGTGTGCCGGCCCCAAACACTGGCAGCGCGCATGGAGGGACGTGGGCAGAGCACCCGGAGGGATGCGAGAGCAGAGCGCGCCGCGGCCGCCTGAACCGCAAGCAACCACACGCATAGAGCAGTTGAACACGCAGGAAATGGTCGCCTACAAGTCGGCTGATAGTTGCGTCGCTGCATAGAGAGCGGCCGTGTGCTACTACCTCCGTCCTGGTCTATAGTCCCCTTTATATTATGTGCCATACTTTGCCCTCAAATTTAACCAATAAAATGTTAATGCATGTTATAAAAATTATATAATTGGAAACTATGTTCAAATACGAATCCAACTATACAATCTTTCGCGACAAGCATTCGTGTTTTATTAGTTAAATCCTACTTATAAACCAGGACATGGGTATAGTAGGTAATCAAATTGCAAATGTTTTTTTTAATAACCGTATGTGTACGTGGCCTTTCGAACTCCTCTCACACATCTTGTCACCCCGCTGCCGCAGACGGTTTACAGCGCAAGCTTGCACAGCGCGCGGGGGCATTCTTTTGGCCAAACGGTCGCGCCAATGAATCATCGGTGAGCCCGTTCCCGCGCAACCTCGCAGGTTCCCGCGCAAGCTTCCCGCCCGACTCGGTGAAATCCCCCAAAATCCCAATGCTTACCGGCCTGCTATATAAACCCTCATGGCCGGCGAGTCATGCATCGCATTTTCCCCTCCCTCCCTGTAGCTTATCTCGTCTGCTTCTCCCACAATCGCTAATGGCACCGGTCCGTCGTCCTCGCTCAGCCACTCCGCCATCATCAGAGGATAGCTCCAGCTAGGAGGCTACACTGCGGCGGCGGCGCAGTCCCCGGCTTAGTGTAGTGCACGTGGCGTCCCTATTGGGTGTGCGTGGAACACCCATCACACGCTCTGCCGCCGCTGCCCGTCGGCAGCTATTGCCGGCCGCCGTTGCCGCCACACCACCGTCGAAAGCCAGGGCCATCGCCTGCTCCACCGCAGCGGCCTAAAGGCAGGAGATGGCCGTCGTGGCCGCCACCCCACTACTGGCCACCGTGGCCATCACCCGATCCACCACCCGCGGCCCGAAGGCGGGAGGTGGTGGTCGTGGCCGCCACCCCATCGTCGGCCACCGTGGCCGCCAGCCCACCGTCGACCGCCGGGGTCATCACCCGTTCCGCCACTGCCGCTCGAAGGAGGGAGGCGGAGGTGGATGCCCGCACATGCGTCAGCAACCTTGCGTGCTGCACTGAGTTCCTGTGGGAGGAGGAGGAGCACCTCATCGAGCACGCAAAGAGCCTTACCGCTGTCATGGCCATGGCACACGCCGCCTTAGAGGCAAGGAATCACGAGATCTACAAGGAGAACCACCGCTTAGAGACGGGTCATCTGGAGCGGCAGAGGGCGTTCGAGGTGAGCGTCGCTGAAGTTGCAACAGCGGCAGGCACCGTATTGTAGTTGTCCAGCTCGTCGGTAGGCTCCTCCTCCTTTGCCTCTTACTAAGCACGCGCGGCATAGGAGAGGCTACCGGAAATAGTACAAAGCCCCTCTGTAGTAGTAGTATTTAGGGGCTATTTTGTTAAGTTCATCTGATGTGGTGGAGCTGCACAATGTACTTAAAATTAGCTAGTATATAAAGTAGAACTAGCTATTTCAGTACGTGGTTGACAACAATTGGTGATAAGTTTGGTCGGTTCAGCTGTCAAGTTGAATTGTTTGTATAAAGGGCGGCTGCTTAATCTATGAATGAATTATATGCTTAACTACTGAATTTTAGTTGCAAAAATTAGATACTGCTTGTGATTTTTAGCTTCATATTTTGACAAACCGCAGTGTTACAAGGTTGACAAATGGCAATGTTACTAGATCAACAAATGTCAATCTTTCCATTTTGACAAATGGCAACATACCCAATATAACATATGCAAATCTTACCAAATTGTTTGTAAGTGGTTTGCACACGGGTCATCCAAAAGAACCGTTTGCGTTGAAGAGATGCACAAATCCTGCTCTCACTTTGCATACGGGTGTTCTATCTAAAATGTTTGCGATCAAGAGCTGCACAAATCCTGCTCGGCACATTTTCCCTTGGCTTCCTGGGGATGCGGTCGGTTTGCATACGGGTGTTCTAACTAAAACATTTGCGATGAGTGTTTTATATTGAATAACCTTTGATGTTTTTTTAAAAGAAAATTGTTTGATAAGTCTGTACATTAAGAGAGAAAAACACAAGTTCACTCAAACCATATCTTTCATTCAGTCATACTGTGAATTTGTATTCATATGATCAAGATAAAGTATTAAACCCAAGAAAAAAACTATTTCCAGCGGCGGCGGAGGCGGCGTGCCGTGCCGTCGTTGTCGTCCTCCGGGACGCCGTTGTTGAAGTCTTCAATGCAGCACAGAATGTTCTTCACTTGTAAATCAAACATCATGTCGTCGCACGATCGACGGGCGGGGCGCGGGAGGACGGCAGCTAGCGGCGCTGAGAGGTAGCGGTCGACGGCGGCATCCCATGGCGCTGAGGGGGGGCGCGCGCACGGGCACGGGCGCAGCGGGTGCAGCCGAATGCACGGGACCAGTGCCGCGATGGGTGGAGGGGCACACACGGGCACGGGCACTGACGCTGGCATGTACACGAGCTCGCGCGGGTCCACGGAGACCTCGCTAACGCCCGCGGCTTCCAGCTCTACGATAGTGCTCGGCGACCAACCCGTCAAAGCTATGGGGATGGTCGCTGGCGCGGGTGCGGGGATGGGAGCGAGGGTAGCAACCGCCGCGGCCAGCTTGTTTTGGGCCATGTCCATGAGGCCCCATTCCTCCTTATTTTCTATCTCCTCCGGCTCAGAGTTGACTTCACCAAACTTGAAGACTAGTGGCAGATGATCCTTCTACGCCATGGCGTTGGTGGAGGTCTGCGGGAGGGACGGGAGGGAATGGGAGGCGAACAGTAAGGCCTCCCATATTAAGCAGCGGCTCAGGCACCATTAAAGAAGTGGAAGGCGAGCGGCCATGGAAGTCAAAGGGCTCGCTTTCCAGTGAGCCTGCGCAGCGTACAGGTCGCATGCTTGCTGGTGAGCCTACGCATTGGAGGACAGCTTGCACGCCTCTGGGTCAGCTTTTTGCGCACCGGTGCTCGCACGACTCTCGTTCAGTCAAGCAGCTGTCCGCACGGCACCTCCTCTAGCCATTAAAACAAAGACACATGGCGTCACGTGAATGGTTAACATAACGCACACGATTTTGAGTTATACAAACATTTGTGATGTTAGAGTTGCAGCTATTCGTATCAAAATGCCTTTGTTGGATGTTATACGAGTGCGCCTTTTCTCAAAATGGACACGAAAAATACCACAGCATGTCGGGTGCCATTCCATGATAGCATGCCAAGTTTCATGAATTTCAGACGAGTTTTGGATTTGCTAGAATTTAAAAACAAAGTATCTCAACATTTTGCCGGCAATCAATGGTGCCCTGGTGTTTGAAATTCATTCCCATTTCTTGCATGGGACCTAAGCATGCACCCAAGGACAAAGATTTGATTTTTCAACCAATTTATATGCACTGGAGCGTGTGCATGTAGTTCAAATTTGAATTATGCACATAAATGCATTGACAACTCAATTAATGCATAAAAATATCCAAAAGAACTCCGAAAAATCCCAAAAATTGACACAACACTCCTGTTATTCTATGTTGACATGAGAAATTCTTTTAAAGCAATAAGAGGCAATGGATATCGTTTCGTCCCCAAAGGTGGGACATTGAAAGGACATGCGGTGCCCCCATGTGTGGTTTTGGTAATTAATGACATTATCTATGGACTAATGGTTGCCTTGAGTTTATTTGAAGGTTTTGTCCATAGGCTTTTCTTGGAGTACATGTGTTGGTTTCAAGGAGAGTTTTGTGTCGACCAAGGTGCTATTCAAGGAATTATCCAAAGATTGGTCTTATGAGTGTTGAGCTTATTGCAAGCATGTCTTGAAGAAGAATATTGTGTGATCACTCATGTTTACCTTCAAGACATCATCCAAATGAAGAGAGTTGGAAAGATTCAAGGTTGATCAAGACTAAGTCAAAGAATGAATCAAGTTGATCAACACACAAAGCATAGAAGATTTACCAAGAGGGATCAAGCGATCCCATGGTATGGTAAGCATGGTCAATTACGCTTTGTGTACTAACCCATGGTCTTCGTGAGAGTTCTTTGTGGGGTTAGGTTGCGGTGTGCAAGCTCAAGTTGAATCATCACGAAGAGATCATATGCTTGAAGCTTGCCGTCCATTATGGCGACAATGGACTTGTGAAAATGTGCAGAAGAGTGGCTCACCCATAGTGGAGTATTGGGGAGCAATCAACTAGTCTTCTTCGAGCCAATGCAATCAAGAAAGGTGGTCCAACTTGAGGGAGTCAAGATCGTCATCATCTAGCTCAAGTGGACCATGTGCAAGGCAAAGGTTTGCCCTTGATAGGTTTTCTATTTTACCGGTCTCATGGTAGTTGGGAGACCGGGTTATAGGATCGATTGCCGTACTATCAAGGGGGAGCTCTCGATGAGTAGCTTGATCGTATCATTCGTAGAGAGCTCAAACCATTGCATCCTTGCATCATCTTTTTGGATTCTTGTTTGGTTCTTCTCCTTGTGAGTTTTGGAGCTTATGGTCATTTTTATGACAAGCTCGAGTTCATCGAAAATGGAGTTCTCATGCATCTTCTATGATGTTTTCGATGTTGGAGGGTATGCCGGTTCTTCTCTGTTGGAGGTGTCACTCCTTTGTTTGCTAAGCATACCTCCCCTGCCTCTTCTTACTATAACAAGCTTGAGTTTGCTCAATTCGGAGCTCATATGAAGAAGTTATGGCAGTTCTGGTTTTCCTTGGAGTATTCTTTGTTTTCGTGGTTGTGGCTTAAGGTTGGTGCCAGCAGTAGTACTGTGACCCTCAGCGGTAGTACCGCTCTTGGAGCGGTAGTACCGCTCCAAGCGGTAGTACCGCTCTCGGAACGGTAGTACCGCTTGGGAGTTTCGGCCGTAATACCGCTGTGCGTCTGGGCTACTTCCGCCTCGATTCTCGAACGAAGTTTTTCGTGTCGGGTTTTGCGGCACTAAGAGCGGCAGTAGAAGCGGTAGTACCGCTCTGAGCGGTAGTACCGCTCTGAGCGGTAGTACCGCTCTACTCCCGCGGTAGTACCGCTCTGGGGCGATGGCTCGACTTTCTCTTCAGTAGTAGTACTGCTGGATAGGAGCGGTAGTACCGCCCTCAGTGATAATACCGCCCTTCCTAGCGGTAGTACCGCCTGTCTGAGGATTTTCAGTGGGGTAACGGTTGGATTTTCCCCCTCCTATAAAACGGGGTCTTCTTCCCCATTGAACTTTATCCTTTTGAGCTCGTGTTCTTCCCCCATTGTTGACCTTCTCCGAGCTTGCTATCTCTCAATCCCTCCATGGATTCTTGCTAGTTTTGGGGGGAAAAGAGAGAGGAGATCTAGATCCACATTTCCACCAATCACTTTCTCCTCTATGTGAGGGGAACCCCTTGGATCTAGATCTTGGAGTTCTTGGTGTTCTCCTTCTTGTTCTTCCTCTCATTTTCCTCCCTAGCATTAGTTGCTTTGGTGGGATTTGAGAGAGAAGGACTTGGGCACTCTGTGTGCCCTTGCCATTGCATTTGTGCATCGGTTTGAGTTCTCCACGCGATACGTGGAAGTTACAAGTTGAGAAGCTTATTACTTGGGTGCTTGGTGCCCTTGAGCTTGTTCCTCTTGGGTGCTTGGGCGCCCTAGACGGTTGGTGGTGTTCGGAGCTCAATCATTGTGGTGTAAAGCTCCGGCAGCGTCGGGTCTCCAATTAGGTTGTGGAGATTGCCCGAGCAATTTGACGGCACCGTGACCGCCCCCAAGGGTTGCCAAAGTGTACGGGTTCGGTGACCGCCCCCAAGGGTTGCCATTTGTACGGGTTCGGTGACTGCCTCAAGGGTCCCTTAGTGGAATCACGGCATCTTGCATTGTGCGAGGGCGTGAGGAGATTACTGATGGCCCTAGTGGCTTCTTGGGAGCATTGTGCCTCCACACCGCTCCAAACGGAGATTAGCATCCGCAAGGGTGTGAACTTCGGGATACACCGTCGTCTCCGCGTGCCTCGGTTATTTCTTACCCGAGCCCCTTTACTTATGCACTTTACTTAGTGATAGCCATATTGTTCTTTGTCATATATCTTGCTATCACATAGTTGCTTATCTTGCTTAGCATAAGTTGTTGGTGCACATAGGTGAGCCTAGTTATTGTAGGTTTTGTGCTTGACAAATTAACCGTTAGGTTTATTCCGCATTTGTTCAAGCCTAAACCGTAATTATTTTAAAGCGCCTATTCACCCCCCCCCCCCTCTAGGCGACATCCTCGATCTTTCAGACGTTCCCTACCGAAACCATCATGCTTGTTGTGAGAAGCTCTGGTTTGTGAGAAGCATATACCCAGACCTGCCCCAAATGGGACTTAAATCTTACCACGACATGTTGATGCCGCTCCATGATAGCATGCCAAGTTTCATGAATTTCAGACGAGTTTTGGCTTTACTAGAATTTTAAAACTAGTTATCTCAATGTTTGCGGCCGAGTGACGATGGCAGGGTGTTTGACATTCATTCCCATTTCTTGCATGGGACCTAAGCATGCAACCAAGGACACCGATTTGAATTATCAACCAATTTATATGCATTAGAGCACGTGCATGTAGTTCAAATTTGAATTATGCACATAAATGCATTGAAAACTCAATTAATGCATAAAAATGTCAAAACAAACCCCGAAAAATCCAAAAAATTGACACAACACTCCTCTTGTTCTATGTTGACACGAGAGAAATTTTGAAAGCAATAAGAGGCAATGGATATCGTTTCGTCCCCAAAGGTGGTACGTTCCCTACCGAAACCATCAGGCTTGTTGTGAGAAGCTCTGGTTTGTGAGAAGCATATCCCCAAATATGCCCCAAATGGGACAAAAAAATTACCACGGCATGTTGATGCCGCTCCATGATAGCATGCCAAGTTTCATGAATTTCAGACAAGCTTCGGATTTACTAGAATTTAAAAACTAGGTATCTCAATGTTTGCGGTTGAGTGACGGTGGCAGTGTGTTTGACATTCATTCCCATTTCTTGCATGGGACCTAAGCATGCAACCAAGGACACATATTTGAATTTTCAACAAATTTATATGCATTAGAGCATGTGCATGTAGTTGTTATTTTGCCAGATCTACCTTTCTGCATGGGTTATCCGGAAGAAATGTTGAACTTGTTCGACATGCTAATCTATGCACCCACAACTCAGAAAATCGTATGTTCTTTTGGGATTGTCCCTCTTTAGTTGTTTTCTGGACCTCGTCTATCAATTGATAGCCAGGAGTAGTCGTGCACCCGTGTTCATCGATGCCTATTACTCTTCTGGCCCGTCAAGCCATTCTATTCGGAATGACTAGGAGAAACAAACTCCAGTACCTCTTCCATATCCAGGGTTGGGTCAAAGTAGTGGTATTCCACGGATCAAATGCAATCCAGATTTTGGTCTATTCTACCATGAGGTGTTACCCTCTTTACGTCAGGATCGTCATGAGAATTGCACTATCTCTTATGAATTCTTGACGCAGTGATACCTCTTGCCATCATTGTTCATCCCTCGGGTTTCGTGTTATTGTAACTGGAATGCCGACAAGTGAATCGTGGTGTGTGAAATCTATACTTCTAGCAACCCCGTTGCTTGGTAGTTAAAGGACAATAATTTCATTCTTAGTGTGTTGGTTCTTGAATCATCATTCTAAGATAGATTGTGCTACCTAGTCCTTATTTCCGGAGCACCCTCCGATCAATGAGTTAGGATTGTATCAATCCCTCGCTCTGTTGATCATATCGTCTTGCCCTGAAAAGCAAGATTGTTCTCGAGCTTAGTAACATGTGGTGGTTCGTGATTTTCTGAATGTCTTCTCGGAAGTATCACCAGGTTGTCACCTGACCGCTATGCTAAGCTCGTGATCAAGTTGGTTTCTCTATGAACCACCCCTTCTCCAAGAATCTGTGCCGGATACCCCGAGCGAGTTGGTTAGGCTAAACAACAACTTGGAGAGTTGGAAGATGAAAGCTTGTCCGACTTAGTTCATTTTAAGGGATATCTTGTGTGTGTGTGTGTGTGTATTGAAGACAGATGATATCTTCCTAGATTGAACCTCGTGGTCAATTATTGGATCTATTGTCTTGCCAAAACTTTGATTTGAGCATGGGTTATCCTCAAATCAAATCGGAACCAATGATGTTCGTAATGTTTTCTTACTCTTGGTTGACTCCTCAGGCATACACCATTATATCCTTTGGTCTGACCAATGCTATCACTTGTTCACATAAATCCATTTTCATGAAAACCTGGATGAATTGTTGTTGAGCCCATCAGCAACACTACTACCTTCTCCATGATTTTGTTAAACATTAAGCTAGTGTTGGAAACTTTTGAGAGCATTTCTTCATGCTAACTCATGAAGCATATGTTCGGATGTAAGAAGTGACTTCCTCTAATTCATGTGCATTTGATGCAAGTTGCCGCCGTGAATTCGAGAAAGTCAATTTTGCTCCCTCTGGAGTCACCCCAAATCAGTCATGCATACATGCGAAGTACTATGTGGTTTGGAGACTTGCAACCTTCATTCTATATGTGTCCCTAGCACACTAAGCCACTGATTGATTTGTTCAAGGATAAGAAGTTCGTCGATAAGTGCACAAGGACTTCGATGTCCTCGACGGTGGTTCCCCACCTGAACTCGGTAGAGTTTTATTATAAGACTACTATGTGGTCATGCTTGTCTCGGACAACGTGCTCACATGTTGTAGCAGAACCAGCTCATGTTTTGGAGCTTGCTATCGCAGTTCATTCCCCGAGAATCTCGCAACGCTGTCTCGTCGATTTGTGTTGCAAACTTTCATTTTCCTTCCTAGACTTGATGAGTCTGGAATATCCTGACACCAACCAGATCTGAATCTCAGGCAGATATGACGGTTGGAGCATTTTCCAAGAACTATAATATTGGTCTCTCGATAACCGGTAAAGTGGATGTCGTGGCCAACACACCCAGCCGGAAGACCTATTATTGTAGTATCTCGATTGAAAAAAGTTGGCCACCTCCCCATGAGGATTTTGTAAGATTTACTCCCTAGTTGTGCCTTGTGATTTTTGTGTTCCCGAAGTCCGACCTTTCACTTGATGTTCTAGATATCAAACCATATCTATGAATGGATTATGCTAGCACATCAAGGAGAACATTAGAAGCGGAGTGCTAAATGTCTCTCGGTCGATCGTCCAGATTTTGTTCCCTTGGCCCCGCTAAGGTGAAATCTGATAAGGTGTTATCTTCCTTTGCATCTGCATCCTCCACCATTAATCATCATGGTAGTATGCTGTGTTTCCAGGATCCTTGTCACGGATATTGGTAAAACCTTGATGAATATGGAAATTCTCAAGTTCTTGAAAGCATGCACAAACACTAGGTGTTATCATCGGCACTAACTGGGATGGCTCCCAGCTTCCTCGGTTATGCTATACCCATTCCAACAGTGGAGTCATTCTCTAATGTTAAGTTTCTCCCCAGTTACTAGTATCATTCCCAGCATTTGTATTTTGTTCCCAGCTTGCACCGCCTTTGTGCCACCCTAACATGGAGTACCCTTCTCAGTAATTACTGATCAGGATCATTTCCAAGTTGTCCTACCATGGGTTCCATCCATCTCCGATGATAGGCAAAATCATCCATTGTGTTTTCTTCAACAAGGTAATCCACATCATCCATACTAGTCCGGGTATGTCATTCATCCGGACTCCTTCAAAGAGCTTCAATGATCTTTGAATCAAAGGTAATTCTTTTTGCCACTTAAGGGATGATTCTACGAGCCACTTCACCTAAGATGTCTCGTTATGGTATCATGGCAATTCAACTCCTCGCTACGTTGGCAACCATTCACCACCTTCTTAAGTGTGAAATTGTTGTCTACCTGGTGAACCTTCGTCATCTGTTCCACTCCATTCCTCTAGATGTGTGCTTCGAGTCTCAGCTCAAGAGAAGTTGCTATGACTCACCCGTGAGTTGATCCTAAGTTGTTTGATCTTTGAGAAGATCGATCCTTTTAGAGTTTTTCCTTTCCTCTCATTGTCATGTTAGTTGGAGTTCTCAGAGCAAGACTTCAAGACAATGATGGTGATCGAATCAACGTTCATTTGAAGTGCAACACGGATCGTGAAGATTGTGTTAGTTTGCGTTCCCCCTTCATCTTGCCCTACACTTGAATCTCGGGACGAGATTCTTGTTTAGTGGGGGCGTGAGTTGTCACATCCCTAGCTTCTGGCAATGCACTAGGCTAGCCTCATGAGTGTCATCATGTATAAGTTTCAAATGAACCTGAAATGGGGACTGCCTAGACCCTAGCATCAAAGGAATTCACCAGGTTCAACTAAAATATTCTCAGTAAATCCAAATGGCTTTCAAAAATGATCATCATTTCTGGAAAATGCTAGAAACAATAACCAGAGGTGTTGCACATTTTTCCTTGTCATATTTGGGCTCTGAATTAAATCATATAGTATTTGCATTTGGGCATTTAAATGCTATTAAATATTTTAAATGCTCAAATAATCATAAACTAAAATGTTTGCTGTTGGTTATATTCCAAACAGTGGCATTGAGAAGTTTCATGATTTTTGGATCTGTCTAGGTATTTTTAATAAAGCCCAGAAAAAATAACAAAATAGAAAAACAGAAATAGGAAAAAACAGGAGAGCAGGAAATCTTACCGCCTCACCAGATAGCCACCCACCGCCCAGCCACTGGTCCAGCCCACCGTGCCGCCACCGTCTTCTCCACCGCGCCCAGAGGACGCAGGCGTGTTTTACGACGCTGCTGCTTGCGCCGCCACGGCAGCTGTCTGGTTGCTCCCCGAGACATGTCGACGACGCGGATGACCTCACCGCTTTCGTCTGCATCGAACCATCTCCCTCTGCTTGCTTTCCCCTCGCTCCTCTGCTTCTCCTCGCCATGGCGGAAGCCACCGCGGCTGCGCAGACGAGCACCAGCACGGCCACAGCCACCCCCTCGTTTCCTCTCCGAGTCCCGAGCTCCGCCACGACCCTGTGGAGCTACACACCATACGCACGCGACCGCAGGAGCCCTGCAACGTTGTCCCTGCCGTCCTCATCGCCGCCTCTGCTGGCGATCTCCACCATCCGATTCGGCGCGTCCAGAGCTTCCCCGACCTCGCCGTCGCCTCTGCTAGCCCCGCCGTGTGCTCTCCTACGTTCCCCCTCTCTCTCTGTGGTTCTTCCCCGCTGTAACCGTGCTAGCCACCGTGCCGAGCGCCGCCGTCCGCCATGGACGCCGGGCATGGCACTGCCGTGCTGCTGCGCTAAGACCCACGAGCCTAGCGAGCTCCTAGCTGCCCCAGGACTCCGCTTATCCCCTCGTTTGGCCTCTCCGTACCCCGCAGCCCCGCACCGCTCGAAGCCGAGCTCCGGCTGCCGCCGCGAGCTCGCTTCCGGCGAAATCCGGCCAGCCCCGCACCTCCCGTTGGTCTCCCTAGATGCGCACGGGCACGGGCTACCTTCTGGTGCCCCTGGCGCGTCGATCCATCGCCTCCGACGAGTTCCGAGCGAACTCCACCGCGGTTCGAGGTCACCGCCGGCGAGGCTCCGGCGACTGTCGATGTGGCCGTCTAGTTAGCGCTAATCCCCCACCACTTAACCGCCTGACCCACTTACATTCGGGCCCCACGGCCTTAATCAACAACAGTTAGTTTCCTGTTTAGCCTTAACTAATCAAAGTGGCCCCACGCGTCAGAATTGACCCAGATGATGTGGCCGTTGACCAGGCCCACCAGTCAGCGACACTAACCAGCCCTGTGTCACTGACGTGTGGACCCCATCGTCGAGTTTGACTGGACTAGCCTCATTGACCAGGTGACGTCACAAGGACGATCTTTGGCGCAATAAATCATTTTTTAGATTTAATTTAATTCAGGAAATTCCAGAAAATAGCTAAAACTTCTAAAATTCATATAAATTCAACGTAACTCAGAATGAAATAAGTTATATATGAAAAATTATCAGAAAAATCCAATCTATCCATCTGTACCATGTTCATGCATGTTTGAGCAACTTATGCCTGCTGATCAGGTCAAATCAATTGAATGGCATTTGAATAATCACATATGGAGTTTGAATTTGAATCCTGTATTCAAACCAACTTCATTTAAATCGTTGTTAGTTGCATTAGCTCAAATCACAGCATATTGCCCATGTCATATTTTTGCATTGCATTGATTGTGTTTCCTCTTTATTTGTCGGTGTTTGTCCCCTCTCAGTAGACGTGTTCCCACGATGTGTTCGATGACACCGATGAAGAGCTATACTATCTTCAGAAGTGCCAGGCAAGCAAAAACCCCTTGTTCATTCCAATACAATCGCACTCTCTCGCTCCTGCTCTCTTTTATTGCATTAGGACAACAACGATTCATCTTTTACTTGCTGCGGTAGTTGAACCCCTTTCCTCTGCATGACCTGTCATTGCCACAGTAAATAGATGAAACCCACTAGCATGAGTAGGAGTTGTTTGAGCCCTGATGTGCCTACTCATTCATGCTTGTTTGTCATGCCTGCTATAGCTTAGAGTTGAGTCAGGTCTGATTCATCGGGGATGGATCGGAGGTGTGTAAACATGTCCTACTGTGTGTGAGCCAAGTGTGTGAACATGATTTGGTAAAGGTAGCGGTGAGAGGCCATGTAGGAGTACATGGTGGATTGTCTAATTAAAGGCGTCCTCAGGAACTGAGTTATGTGTTTGTGATCCATGAACAGTTACTACCACTCATTGGGATCCTTAATTGACAATCTCGGCTTCTTAATCACCCTTGTCCTCTGTCCAGGAGTTGCAAGTAGTTTCTGGTGTTTGTAGTATGCTGGAGGCCGTGGGCAGCGCTGACCCGAGGGGTGGGCTGTGATGCGGTAGGCACGTGGCACGGTGTACCGGGCGCCCGTTTGGTGTCTCGGGAACCCTGCTCACATCGTCCGGGGCCGTATGTGGAAACCTCGGCCAGATTCCCTGCGGATGGAACCTGAATAGGCGATAAACCTGGACTAGAGACTTGAGTGTTTAGGTAGGCCGTGGCCGACACCCTCGCCAGGCTTCCGCTTGAAGGTTGCCGAGATACATGACGGGTACATGGCGGTATATGGCGAGAGTGTGTGTGAAGAAGTACACCCCTGCAGGGTTAACATCATCTATTCGAATAGTCGTGTCCGTGGTAAAGGACTTCTGGGTTGCCTATAACAGTTCATAGATAACTTGACAGTGGATACTCTAAAATGTGCAAGATAAGCGTGAGTGCTATGGATGGCCTTCTCGTAGGGACACGGGAGTGAATCCATAGTGGTGTATTGATATGGTGAATATGTGGACTCGTGTGCGCCACCTCAAAAGAGTTACTTGCAGTCGTAGTTCAGGATAGTCACTGAGTCAAAGCTGGCTTGCTGCAGTCAACTCCACCACCCCCTTTGTTGATACCGATGCATATGTAGATAGTTCTGATGTAAGTCTTGCTGGGTACATTTGTACTCACGTTTGCCTATTTTATGTTTTGCAGAGAGACTTCAGTCTCGCTAGTAGTTCCGCGTGGACTTCGACGTTTACCTTGTTACCTCAGCTACGATCTTGTACCCTCGGCAGGGTCTTGTAGATAGTCAAGCTTCTCAGCCTTTTCATTTGTAGTTGTCTGTAATCAGACAATTTAAGCTTCCGCATGTGCTTGTTTTTTGTATGCTCTGTATGTTGGGGTCATGAGACCCATGTTTGTAATACTTGGCTCCTCGGAGCCTAATGAATAAATACTTGGGTCGTAGAGTTATGTTGTGATGCCATGTTGTATTTACACATATCGTGCATATTGTGTGTATGATTGAAATGCTTGGTATGTGTGGGATCCGACAACCTAGTTGTTTATCCTTGGTAGCCTCTCTTATGGGGAAATGTAGTGTTGTGCTTCCATGAGCCATAGTAGTCCGCTACAGCCCGTTCACCGGAGTCCTGCTAGCCCAAAGACTACTTGCTCCGGAACACTTGACTGGCCGGCATGTGATTCACTTGTTCTCGTATTCATCCCTTCGGGAAATGTCACGCGGTGACATCCGGAGTTCTGCCTAGCCTGCTACAGCCCGGTTCACCAGAGTCCTGTTAGCCCAGTGCTACAGCCCGAATTCGCACGCCGCTGACCGGCATGCTCGATGTTGATTCATGTATGCCTGTTGATAACCCACAAGTATAGGGGATCGCAACAGTTTTCGAGGGTAGAGTATTCAACCCAAATTTATTGATTCGACACAAGGGGAGCCAAAAAATATTCTCAAGTATTAGCAGCTGAGTTGTCAATTCAACCACACCTGGAAACTTAGTATCTGCAGCAAAGTGTTTAGTAGCAAAGTAATATGATAGTGGTGGTAACGGTAACAAAAGTAAAGACAAGAAAGGTAATGTTTTGGTATTTTGTAATGATTGTAACAAAGAGCAATGGAAAAGTAAATAAGCGAGAACCAGATATGGAAAGCTCAGAGGCACCAGTGTGATGGATAATTATGCGGATGCGGTTCGTCATGTAACAGTCATAACATAGGGTGACACGTAACTAGCTCCAGTTTATCAATGTAATGTAGGCATGTATTCGAATATAGTCATACGTGCTTATGGAAAAGAACTTGCATGACATCTTTTGTCCTACCCTCCCGTGGCAGCGGGTCCTATTGGAAACTAAGGGATATTAAGGCCTCCTTTTAATAGAGAACCGAACAAAGCATTAGCACATAGTGAATACATGAACTCCTCAAACTATGGTCATCACCAGAGTGGTCCCGATTATTGTCACTTGGGTTGCCGGATCATAACACATAGTAGGTGACTATAGACTTGCAAGATAGGATCAAGAACACACATATATTCATGAAAACATAATAGGTTCAGATCTGAATTCATGGCACTCGGGCCCTAGTGACAAGCATTAAGCATAGCAAAGTCATAGCAACATCAATCTCAGAACATAGTGGATACTAGGGATCAAACCCTAACAAAACTAACTCGATTACATGATAAATCTCATCCAACCCATCACCGTCCAGCAAGCCTACGATGGAATTACTCACGCACGGCGGTGAGCATCATGAAATTGGTGATGGACGATGGTTGATGATGATGACGGCGATGAATCCCCCTCTCCGGAGCCCCGAACGGACTGAGAGAGATTAGGGCTGGCGGCGGCTCCGTATCGTAAAACGCGATGATTTCTTCTCCCTGATTTTTTTCTCCCCGAAAGCCAATAAATAGAGTTCGATTTTGCGTCGGAAGGTCTCCAGGGGGCCCACGAGGTAGGGGCGCGCCCAGGAGGGGGGCGCCCCCCACCCTCGTGAACAGGGTGTGGGCCCCCTGGTCTTCATATTTGGCGAGGATTTTTTATTATTTATTCTAAGGTATTCCGTGGAGTTTCAGGTCATTCCGAGAACTTTTGTTTTCTGCACATAAAACAACATCATGGCAATTCTGCTGAAAATACCGTCAGTCCGGGTTAGTTCCATTCAAATCATACAAGTTAGAGTCCAAAACAAGGGCAAAAGTGTTTGGAAAAGTAGATACGACGGAGACGTATCAACTCCCCCAATCTTAAACCCTTGCTTGTCCTCAAGCAATTCAGTTGACAAACTGAAAGAGAAAAGGAAAAACTTTACAAACTCTGTTTGCTCTTGTTGTTGTAACTATGTCAAGCCAGCATTCAGGTTTTCAGCAAAGATCATAACTAACCACATATGCAATAACTCTCAGGTCTCATGTTTATTCATATCAATAACATAATCAGCTAGCAAGCCATAATAATAAATCTGGATGACAACACTTTCTCAAAATAATCATAATATGATATAACAAGATGGTATCTCGCTAGCCCTTTCTGAGATCGCAAAACATAAATGCAGAGCATCTTCAAAGATCAAGGACTGACTAGACATTGTAATTCATGGTAAAAGAGATCCAATCATAGTCATACCCGATATAAGTTAACAGTAATGAATGCAAATGACAGCTGTGCTCTCCAGCTAGTGCTTTTAATAAGAGGGTGATGACTCAACATAAAAGTAAATAGATAGGCCCTTCGCAGAGGGAAGCAGTGATCTGTAGAGGTGCCAGAGCTCGGTTTTGAAATATAGATAAATTATATTTTGAGCGGCATACTTTCATTGTCAACATAACAACTAAGAGATGACGATATCTTCCATGCTAAACAAATTATAGGAGGTTCCCAAACAGAATGGTAAAGTTTATACTCCCCCTCCTCCACAAGCATCAATCCATGGCTTGCTCGAAACAACGAGTGCCTCCAACATTCAACGGGTCCCAGGGGGAGTTTTGTTTGCAATTATTTTGATTTAGTTTGCATAAAGCATGGGACTGGGCATCCCGGTGACCAGCCATTTTCTCGTGAGTGAGGAGCGGAGTCCACTCCTCTTGAGAATAACCCGCCTAACACGGAAGATAAGGGCAGCCCTAGTTGATATATGAGCTATTCGAGCATGCAAAGCAGAATGATTATTTGAAGATTTAGAGTTTGGCACATACAAATTTACTTGGAACGGCAGGTAGATACCGCATATAGGAAGGTATGGTGGACTCATATGGAATAACTTTGAGGTTTAGGGGATTGGATGCACAAGCAGTATTCCCGCTTAGTACAAGTGAAGGCTAGCAAAAGACTGGGAAGCGACCAACTAGAGAGCGACAACAGTCATGAACATGCATTAAAATAAATAAACATTGAATACAAGCATGAGGAGGATATAATACGCCATGAACATAAATATCGTGAAGGCTATGTTGATTTGTTTCAACTACATGCGTGAACATGTGCCAAGTCAAGTCACTTAAATCATTCAAAGGAGGATACCACCCCATCATACCACATCACAACCATTTTAATAGCATGTTGGCACGCAAGGTAAACCATTATAACTCATAGCTAATCAAGCATGGCACGAGCAACTATGATCTCTAATTGTCATTACAAACATGTTTATTCATAATAAGCTGAATCAAGAACGATGGACTCATCATATTTACAAAAACAAAAGAGGTCGAGTTCATACCAGCTTTTCCCATCTTAGTCAGACCATCATATATCATCATAATTGCCTTTCACTTGCACGACCGAACAGTGTGAATAATAATAAGAGTGCACGTGCATTGGACTAAGCTGGAACCTGCGAGCATTCAATAAACAGGAGAAGACAAGGCAATATGGGCTCTTGGTTAAATCAACAATAATGCATATAAGAGCCACTTCAACAATCTAATCATGGTCTTCTCCTACTGACTCCCAAAGAAAAGAAAAGAAATAAAAACTATTTACACGGGAAAGCTCCCAACAAGCAAAAGAAGAACAGGTAATATTTTTGGGTTTTCTTTTTAATTACTACAACTACAGCAGGAAGAATAAACTACTACTATTTTTTTTTGTTTTTCTTAAGGTTTATTAAACACACAAGAAGAAAGCAGGAAAAAGAAAGTAAACTAGCATGGATATTATAGTGAAAGAGTATGAGCACCGACATCAAGCAATGAGTGTGTGTGAACATGAATGTAATGTCGGTGGGAAATACGTACTCCCCCAAGCTTAGGCTTTTGGCCTAAGTTGGTCTATTGCCAGGGATAGCCTGGTGGATACCCGTAGGTGTAGCTGGGGTCATACTGCGATGAAGAATAGTTGGGATCATACTGTGATGAAGAGGACTCCGACTGCCACTGGCTGGCAACCACCTCTGGATCCCAAGAATAAACAGACTGTCGTGGAGGCTCATCTTGTGGCTCCGGTTCCGGGGCTGGTGCAGGATTCCGATAGGCTTGAACGGCCGCCCACGGAACGATGTGAGGACCTGCAGACAAGTTAAACAAAGAGGGAGCAGGCAAAGTAATAGTCTTAGGGTGATGTTTATCAAAGTACAAATTATATTTGAGCTCCCCTTCACGACTCTTAACAAGAAAGTCATGCGCTAGCATACTCTTATAATGTAAATAAGCACGGGGCAACGATGTTTCTTCTTTCTCCTCATGCCTAATAGGTATTTCAAAATATTCAGCTAGGCGTGAAGCATAAATGCCTCCAAAGATGGGGCCCTTAGTACGGCTCAGACTTAACCGTCTAGCAACAATTCCACCCATACTAACAGAGTTATTGCGGTGTAAACCATGGAACAAAATGATAATATCAGGAACACTAAGGTTTCCACAGTTCCCACGACCTATCAAGCAACGACTAGCAAATAAGGAAAAGTAGCGTAAAACAGGAAAATGTATGCTAGTAATTCTTGCATCAGAAACCTTCCTGGTTTCTCCCACAGTGATAGTGTTAATAAAAGCTTCCACTTCATTATGGTGTGGTTCATCTAAGGTGCTCTCAAAGGGTATTTTGCAAACCTCGCAAAATTCAGCTAATGGCATCTCCTTAACAACGTCATATAAATGAAACTCTACTGTTGGAGGTGATTTCTTAGGGAAAAAGTAGAAGTTCTGCACAAAAGTATTTGTGAGTAAGAGATACTGATGACGTTGGTCGCGGAGGAAGTCGGTGTGTCCAGCATTCTTAATCAATGAATAGAAATCCTCATAAATCCCGGCTGTCCTCAAGAATTCATCGGAAGGCCATTCACACGGCCGGACCTCCGCAGTGTGAGGCAAATGAAATTTGGGCTTCTGCTCTTCTTCCTTTTGTTTTTCCTTCGAGCTTCGGCTCGACGAGCCCCTCAAAAGTATCTTTATTATTTCTGAAATAATATGAAATTTTTAGTAACTTCAAACACAAGTGAACCAACTTCAATAAAATTGATAGCAACTACTCCTACAAGTGCCTAGAGCATATATCAAGCATTAGAACTACTTGGAACCATATAAATTTGACATGCAAGCTCAAGAACATGGTCACCTATGCAGCACAAATTTGCAAAGAATAAAGCACTAGAACAAAAACTAATTGGACCAATGGAGGAGTCACATACCAAGGAACAATCTCCCCAAGCAGTTTTGTGAGAGGTGCTTTGAGCAAGGAGATTGAAAATCACAGCAAAAGTGGCTGGAACTCGTGCTTGAGTTGGTTTTTCGGGTTTGTGTGAGGCAGAGGAAGAAGATGGGTGCAGGGATAAGTGGAGGAGGGCCACCGTGGGCCCACGAGGCAAGGGGGCGCCCAGGGGGGTAGGGCGCGCCCTCCACCCACGTGGTCAGGTGGCAGCTCCCCCTGCGGTAATTTTTGCACAGTAAATCCTCAAATATTCCCGAAAAAATCATATTAAATTGGCATCGCATTATGAGGACTTTTATTTTCGGGATATTTTTATATTGCACAGATAAATCAGGAAATAGACAGAAAAATACTATTTTACTTTATTTCTACTAAATAACAGAAAGTATAAAGAGGGTACAGAAGGTTGTGCTTCTAGTTTCATCCATCTCATGCTCATCAAAAGGAATCCACTAACAAGGTTGATCAAGTCTTGTTAACAAACTCATTCCGACTGACATGGAACCGGAGAAATTTTGAATATCACTATGTTACCTCAACGGGGATATGGACATCCCCAATAATAAGTATATCATATTTCTTCTTGACAGCAGGGAGAGGAAATTCAAAACCTCCAAATATAATCGATGGAGTTTTTCCAATAGAGTTGATACTCTAAACTTGAGGTTGTTTCCTCGGAAAATGTACCATATGCTCATTACCATTAACATGAAAAGTGACATTGCCTTTGTTGCAATCAATAACAGCCCCTGCAGTATTAAGGAAAGGTCTTCCAAGAATAATAGACATACTATCATCCTCGGGAATATCAAGAATAACAAAGTCCGTTAAAATAGTAACGTTTGCAACCACAACAGGCACATCCTCACAAATACCGACAGGTATAGCTGTTGATTTATCAGCCATTTGCAAATATATTTCAGTAGGTGTCAACTTATTCAAGTTAAGTCTATGATATAAAGAGAGAGGCATAACACTAACACCGGCTCCAAGATCACATAAAGCAGTTTTAACATAATTTCTCTTAATGGAGCATGGTATAGTATGTACTCCTGGATCTCCAAGTTTCTTTGGTATTCCACCCTTAAAAGTATAATTAGCAAGCATGGTGGAAATTTCAGCTTCCAGTATCTTTCTTTTAGTAGTAATGATATCTTTCATATATTTAGCATAAGGATTTGTTTTGAGCACGTCAGTTAATCGCATACGCAAAAGATGGGTCTAATCATTTCAGCAAAGCACTCAAAATCCTCATCATCCTTTTTCTTGGATGGTTTCGGAGGAAAAGGCATGGGTTTCTGAACCCATGGTTCCCTTTCTTTACCATGTTTCCTAGCAACGAAGTCTCTTTTATCATAACGTTGATTCTTTGATTGTGGGTTATCAAGACCAACAACAGGTTCAACTTCTACATCATTATCATTACTAGTTTGAGCATCATCATGAACATCATCATTAACATTTTCACTAGGTTCATGTTCATTACCAGATTGTGTTTCAGCATCAGACATAGAGATATCATTTGGATCCTCAGGTGGTTCAGCAATCGGTTCACTAGAAGTTTGCAAAGTCCTATCATTTTTCTTTTTCTTCCTTTTAGAAGAACTAGGTGTATCAATATTATTTCTCTGAGAATCTTGCTCGATTCTCTTAGGCTGGCCTTCAGGATACAAAGGTTCCTGAGTCATTCTACCAGTTCTAGTAGCCACTCTAATAGCATAATCATTTTTCTTACTATTCATTTCATTAAGCACTTCTTTCTGGGCTTTAAGTACTTGTTCTACTTGAGTGGTAACCATAGAAGCATGTTTGTTAACAAGTTTAAGTTCACCTCTAATATTAGCCATATAATCACCCAAGCGTTTAATCATATAAGCATCTTGTTTTAATTGTCTACCAAAATAAGCATTAAAGTCATCTTGCTTAAACATGAAGTTATCAAACTCATCCAAGCACTGACTAGCAATTTTAGTAGGAGGGACTTCAGCTTTATCATATCTATAGAGAGAATTTACCTTTACTACCTGTGTCGGGATATCGGGATTAGGAGGTTCTTCAGTGAATAAAGAATTGAGATCATACACTTCTTCAACAGGCGGTAAATTAAGACCATGTGTTTCTTCAATAGGAGGTAAATTCTTATATCTTCAGCTTTAATACCTTTTTCTTTCATAGATTTCTTTGCCTCTTGCATATCTTCGGGACTGAGAAATAGAACACCTCTCTTCTTCGGAGTTGGTTTAGGAATAGACTCAGTAATTGGCTCTGGAGCTGGCTCAGGAGGTGGCTCAGGAGGTGCCCAATTATTTTCATTTGTCAACATATTATTCAATAGAATTTCAGCTTCATCCGTGTTCTTTCCTGAAAAGAGAACCAACACAACTATCCGGTAATCTCTGGAAGCATCGGTTAGTCCATTATAAAAGATATCAAGTATTTCAGGTTTCTTAAGAGGATGATCGGGAAAGCATTATAACTTGAGAAGCCTCCCCAAGCTTGTGGGAGACTCTCTTCTTTAATTTGCACGAAGTTGTATATTTCCCTCAAAGCAGCTTGTTTCTTATGAGCAGGAAATATTTAGCGAGAAGTAATAAATCATATCCCGGGACTACGCACAACCAGGATCAAGAGAATTAAACCATATCTTAGCATCACCCTTTAATGAGAACGGAAATATTTTGAGTATATAAAAGTAGCGCGATCTCTCATCATTAGTAAACAGGGCAGTTATATCATTTAACTTAGTAAGATGTGCCACAACAGTTTCAGATTCATAGCCACAAAAAGGATCAGATTCAACCAACGTAATTATATCTGGATCAACAGAAAATTCATAATCCTTATCAGGAACACAAATAGGTGAAGTAGCAAAAGCAGGATCAGGTTTCATTCTGTCTCTAAGAGATTATTTACTCCATTTAACTAGCAGCCTCTTAAGTTCATATCTATCCTGGCAAGCAAAAATAGCTGTAGAAGATTCCGCATCAAAAAGATAACCCTCAGGAATAGCAGGCATATCTTCATCATCACTTTCATCAATATTATCAGTTTCAATAGTTTCTCTTTCTCTAGACCTGGAAATTTGTTCATCAAGAAATTCACCAAGAGGCATAGTAGTATCAAGCATAGAAGTAGTTTCATCATAAGTATCATGCATAGCAGAAGTGGCATCATCAATAACATGCGACATATCGGAACGAATAGTAGAAGAAGGTTTAGGTGTCGCTGGCTTACTCATAACAGAAGGTGAATCAAGTGCAGAGCTAGATGGCAGTTCCTTACCTCCCCTCGTAGTTGAGGATAAATTTTTGTCTTAGGGTCTCTCAAGTTCTTCATAGTGTCCAGCAGATATAAATCCCAAGTGACTCAAAGAATAGAGCTATGCTCCCGAAGAACGGCGCCAGTAAAAAGGTCTTGATAACCCACAAGTATAGGGGATCGCAACAGTTTTCGAGGGTAGAGTATTCAACCCAAATTTATTGATTCAACACAAGGGAGCCAAAGAATATTCTCAAGTATTAGCAGCTGAGTTGTCAATTCAACCACACCGGAAACTTAGTATCTGCAGCAAAGTGTTTAGTAGCAAAGTAATATGATAGTGGTGGTAACGGTAACAAAAGTAAAGACAGAGAAAGGTAATGTTTTGGTATTTTGTAATGATTGTAACATGAGCAGCGGAAATGTAAATAAGCGAGAACCAAGATATGGAAAGCTCGAGGCACCGGATCGTGATGGATAATTATGCGGATGCAGTTCGTCATGTAACAGTCATAACATAGGGTGACACAGTAACTAGCTCCAATTCATCAATGTAATGTAGGCATGTATTCGAATATAGTCATACGTGCTTATGGAAAAGAACTTGCATGACATCTTTTGTCCTACCCTCCCGTAGCAGCGGGTCCTATTGGAAACTAAGGGATATTAAGGCCTCCTTTTAATAGAGAACCGAACAAAGCATTAGCACATAGTTAATACATGAACTCCTCAAACTATGGTCATCACCGGAGTGGTCCCGATTATTGTCACTTGGGGTTGCGGATCATAACACATAGTAGGTGACTATAGACTTGCAAGATAGGATCAAGAACACACATATATTCATGAAAACATAATAGGTTCAGATCTGAATTCATGGCACTCGGGCCCTAGTGACGAGCATTAAGCATAGCAAAGTCATAGCAACATCAATCTCAGAACATAGTGGATACTAGGGATCAAACCCTAACAAAACTAACTCGATTACATGATAAATCTCATCCAACCCATCACCGTCCAGCAAGCCTACAATGGAATTACTCACGCACGGCGGTGAGCATCATGAAATTGGTGATGGAGGATGGTTGATGATGACGACGGCGACGAATCCCCCTCTCCGGAGCCCCGAACGGACTCCAGAACAGCCCTCCCGAGAGAGATTAGGGCTTGGCGGCGGCTCCGTATCGTAAAACGCGATGATTTCTTCTCCCTGATTTTTTTCTCCCCGAAAGCCAATAAATAGAGTTGGAGTTTGCGTCGGAAGGTCTCCAGGGGGCCCACGAGGTAGGGGGCGCGCCCAGGAGGGGGGAGCGCGCCCCCCACCCTCGTGAACAGGGTGTGGGCCCCCTGGTCTTCATCTTTGGCGAGGATTTTTTATTATTTATTCTAAGGTATTCCGTGGAGTTTCAGGTCATCCCGAGAACTTTTGTTTTCTGCACATAAAACAACATCATGGCAATTTTGCTGGAAACAGCGTCAGTCCGGGTTAGTTCCATTCAAATCATACAAGTTAGAGTCCAAAACAAGGGCAAAAGTGTTAGGAAAAATAGATACGGCGGAGACGTATCACCTGTCCCCGTAAGTTAGTGCCACGTTGGGTTCACGACTAGTCATATCGGCCGATGTTCTCTGTCATATGGATGCTAGCGACACTATCATATACGTGAGCCAAAAGGCGCAAACGGTCCCGGGCCATGGTAAGGCGACGCCTGTGGGAATACCATGCGTGAGGCCGCAAAGTGATATGAGGTGTTACAGGCTAGATCGGTGTCACTTAGAATCGGGGTCCTGACACCACAACTGGCGTGTCAAGAACACTAGCTCGCTCCCCAAATATCATTTCACTGTTCAATCGTCGCCGGTGAAAGATGGGGACGTGGACCCGCATCGTGAGGGCATCTTCGGCGGCCCACTCCGGCGAGAGCGCGGCCGCAGCCGCCATGCGCGTGCTAACAAGGTGCATGAGCGCGGCTACATTCTGGGACCGGGCGGCCAAGGCAACCCAAACAGCCGTTGTTGCTTCGCAGGTGGCGGCCGCAACATCTGCCTTGGGGATAGCAATTGGCGAGAGCGGCACAACAGCTGTCCGTTCCGGAGCGGTGGCCTTAGCCCTGATGGAGGTCGCCCACGACCATATCGAGGCCGCCCACGCCTATCTCATGGAGGTCACCTTACAAATCGAATGAAGCTTCCCCAACAACGGTCGGCAACCCACGGCCGAAGAGTTGGCAATCGCCGAGAGCGTCCGAGCAGCCGTCCGTTCCTCTACCACATACCTTGTGACGACGGAGCTCGTCCAAGCCCAGACCACGGCCGCCCATGCCAAGCTCGTGGCGGCCTTTTCCAAAGAGATGGCGGACGCGGATGGCGAGATGCTTGCCGAGTATGGTGCGATGGATGCCATGGAGCCCCTTCCCCAGGAGACCGTCGGGCGCGAGCTAGACATGTAGGAGGCGGCGGAGATCGACGAGCGCCACCCATAGTAGTACTCTTTGCTTTGCTTAATTAAGAGTGTCGGTCTTTAATTTGTTAGAGTAATGTTTAGGCCAGCTAGCTCTATTTAATTGCTGAAATTGCTCAATTAAGAAGTGTGGGTG